>CM066925.1:22751537-23398834 GCA_033964015.1 Scolanthus callimorphus | reverse complement strand
ATTTTTTTTATATTTAACATATAAGAATACGATTGCATTTGTAAAAGGAAAGCCCTGGAATATAGGTCTGCACACCCACAGAGCAATATTATTCACCATCTACAGAGCAATATTATTAATTAAATGACTAGAACCGCTACTAGTATCTTTAAACATGGGGAAATTTGGTAAGACAAAAAAAAAATCATGTGAAAAAATACAGAAAAAATTCCTGCAAAGCCATGGCTTGCTAAAAAAAACATTCCTACACAAATTTCTAACCAGGAAAAAAAATCCTGCCATAACCAAAAACCTCCTACCCCCCCCCCCCCCCCCCCCCTAAAATTTCTAATGGTCCATCCCTTTTAAACTACAGTCTATGAATTATTGTGTCTATGTTGAGCAAAATTTACATCTATGTTGTGCAAAATGTATACTGTACATTTCCATGACTTCAGTTCCCATGCCTGACACTATCGGACAGAGAAACAATGAATCCAACAATAAATTAAAAGTAAAATGTCAGTGCATATTGGCACTGATAGACAGCAATAATTATTCCTAGATAGATTTCCGCTTGCCTGTCATATGTGAAATACTCTGTGAAGCTTCCCGCAGCCAGGAATACATCTTAGGGGAATTTCTACAAAATTAAATTAGCGCACAAAAAGTTACTCGTTGTAGCCGAACCAAATTGAGAAGTCGAAAATGTCTCAATTGAATTGAAAAGGTCTCAATTTGAATAGCTTAGATACATTAGAAAATTCAAGAATCATTGTACCATTATCTAAACCTGAAGTTTGGAGCTGGACGAGTCCTATGATGACCAAAAGCTCGCGAGCTAAAGATGGCAGCCAGCCGCCGATGCGTGACAAGTTTTTCTTTCATGACATTCTCCCGAGTCTCTCCGCCAAAAGTAAACACAGCCACGGCAGTTGTCAGCTCCACTATAACTTATATATCACTAGAAAATACGGTATTCTGATTGCAATACAGAAAAAAAAGCTTAAACCACAATGGTTGAGCGTGTAAAAACGACTAATCTCACGAGCGGCCACTATCGTCGCATTCAACTTTCATCTTTTTCAAACGAGTGAGAAAACAGCCCGCAAAAGTTCGGGAAAAAACACGAATGAAAGTTTGAAGTTTGCGGTAGATAAAATCTGATTACTGCTGAATGCTCATTTATACTCTAGCTACAAAGTTCAAGTACCTACCTTGAAAATGGGTTCTACGCTAGCTCTTCGTTCGTCCGTCTTCTTTGTCTTTTTCGACTTCACCATTCACTGGTATTCTTCTCTACTCCTTCTTTCCCTCGACAAACTTTTTTTTCTATAATCATGACATCGGTCACTCTTCTTCCCGCTGGAAACTCATTTCTAAAATCGTGATTTGTCAGCTTGATTTCAAGAGTTTTTGATGAAGAGTAAAAACCGTTGTTCGGTTGTTCACTTTGCACTCTTTGGCGGTGGTCATGCTTTGACCGGCTTCTTCCCGTCGCTGTTTCTAGCTCTCTCCTCGAATAATTTCTTCCGCTTCTTCTATCAAAATTCTCTCTTTCATTTTTCTCGTCTTGTCATCGTTTTTTTTTTTATCAGTCAGGAAAAAGAACTCTGTACAGACGAACAGACGACAGAGTCCTGCAGAAAAATGACAAACAGTTCCGGGTTGCCTGTGTGGGGCGCGCAGACAGACACGGACGCGCCAGCGATACCATATGGGAATACCGCTGAGCGTTGAAAAATGAAGTCGATAGTATACCTGAGTTCTTACTTGAGCTATTGAATTCTTCATACGCGATACCTATGGTGCTCCGCTCTGCGGCTTCGGCCGCAAAGGAGCTCCGCTAATATCTTTTTCCGCATATATTGTTGTATGTGTGCTTGTATTTGAAATCTTCTATTGAAAATAGCTTGTAGTTGAAATCTTGCTCCCGAACTATGAAGCCAATAATGCTAAAAAAGCTTACAAGGTTGTTGTCCATCGCAAGCGTTGGGGACAACTTGGACTTGCCCCTTCTCCTACAAAAAGCAGGAAAAATGTCTGAATCGCCTTCAAAACTTTAAAAGGTTTGTGTGTGTATTCTTGTAGTGTATTCTTAATTATAAAATCACATGCTTATTTTCTGGTAGTGATAATTCCCTTTACGCCATAGGCAAGCACCTTCCAGTTCATGCCTATACCTTTTAGTGTCCTGGAATGATGTGTTGATGTGTTATAATGTTAGTTCTTTTGTAAGTTATCACACTTTTAATGCCCCTTTTTCGAACCCAATCCAATTAGCACGTTTTGGCAGGTTTTTAATATAAACTTTTATGGTATACTTCTTCTCCATTATTAAGTTATATAAGTAAGCTCCGTTCCGCCATTATAAGTTGTACCATTTGTTGCACATAAGACCCCGTTTTTATTGCAAAGGTTGTCCCGGGAAGAAGGAACAACCATTGTCCCGGGAAGAAGGGACAACCATCCAAGCCTATACTCGGGGCTATGCACAATAAACCACGATAAACCGTTTACATTACGTCTCGGGATAAGGGCTTTCTCTTGTGGCAGGGATAGCTCCACGTAGCCGAGGCGAGTTATCCCTCCCTGTCTCCTTCCCGGGAAAACTTTCTCCATATAAACACTTCTCCTCTTCTTCCGGTACAACTCGCATAGGCTCTTTTCGAAGGAAGAAAAGAAATAAGTTAGAATTATTTCACTGGAAAGAAAAATATGTTTCCCAAAATTCTTTTTTTTTTTTTGGGGGGGGGGGGGGGGGGTTGCAGAATAATCCCCCAAATGGGCACGGCCTGATATTCTGCAGTTATTATTGTCAGATTAATAAGTTATGCTCTAAGATTCGAGTATTGTGCTGTAACACATTGTTCCCAAAAACATTTTTTTTAAGCATTTTGTTTGGCCTATTATTTCTTTTCACACTGCCATTTCACCTTCTGTTCCATAATGTATTGCATAGATTCCTTTGAATAATCCTCCTTTGAATAATCAAAACATACTGTTCTCACTAAATTTTGATGGAACTTTGGTCTTATTTGAAAACAATTATCGCGAAAGGATAAATGAGCAAAACAAACAAACACAGGAATATTGCGTAATCACACAGCAGATAGAGGAAGTTGTCAGTTATATGAATTTTTTTATCACGATAACATTGGCATTATGTTCGATGCTTCGGCTCCTTCGGCTCCAGTAAAGTAGTATCTTTTTTGTTTATTCTGTTGCACAGTTATGTTGTTCCAGAAAATATCTGTCCACCCCCCTCCCAGGGAAGGGTACTGAGGCCTCCCACAAACCATCTTGAATGTCCAAGTCTTTCGGATGAGACAATAAAACCGAGGTCCGTCTCTCAGCCCACTACACTTAACTACTATGCGAGGGACGTTAAACAATCACAGTGCTCACCACAGAATGTACTCTAACAACCGCTCATGATTGTAAACTGCATTGTATAAATCGCAGTCCGCATCTTAGGGATCATACATGTCCACATCTGTAAACCGCATTTGAACATATTCATATGATAATTTGCGGTATACAAGTGCCTACATTACCTTTTTTTTTTTAAAGGAAAATATACTTAATTGTATAAATTTTTGTATAAAATTTACCTACTAGCTGCAATTGTAAGTTTGTACATTTTTTGTGTATTCGTTAAATATACTTCTTAGATTTTGATTTTTGATTAGTGATATATTCCTGATTTGGTATTTATCTCAAGAGTAATATATATCTTAGGGACTTGTCATAATTAGAGCGGGGAGGGTGAGTTGTGCATTTTTATTTCGGTCTACATGAATTTGGGCAACAAAAGTTTGGCCCTCCGAAATGCGGTGATATATTTAATGGGTACCCTCTCCCATCATTCATGGCTAGAACAGAGATATTGCGAAAAACACCTTTTATTATTTACTTTTTTAAATCTACTTTTATGTTATAATAGCAGTGAAAGAATCAATGTCTTTCTTACCCGAAAGTCACTTTATCTGTGTACGTTTACATAGAAATGTACATTATCATTATGGTGATTAAATCCCATATAATAAATCTTCCATGTTGAATATTACTAACATTGTCAAAAAAAATATAAAAAACTGGAGGGGGGGGGGGGGGGGGGGGTACAACATATCAACATCTAAAGGCAGCTTTAAGAAAATTCTCTGTTACGCGAAGCATGCCAAAAATTTAGAGCCCAGCATGTGAAATTACTGCATGTTTGCGAGGACTTTGATATGCAGTGCGCAAAATCAGTACTTTTAAGGGTTGATTGGGGAAAGACTTGGGGCACTGGCCCCTTTATAAGCTCTACTGCCCTGCATTACCCTAAACAACATTTTGTGTAAAAATTAAAACCCTCCCTTTATCATTTGCACCAAATATTTTGACCTTGCCTTTTTTCATCCTCGCGAAAATGAGAAGCCCTCTCCATATTTGCACCACCCCCCACCCCCCCCCCCTCCCGCTCTTGTAATTTATTACCAGTCCCTTAAATAGTTGCAAATAGCTCTATGGATTTTTAATATAAGCCTTTCTATATGATTTTTCTGTACTTTAACTTTTTGTGTGCTACTTGTAGCCACTACCCAAAGCTAGAATAGCATAAGAAAATTAGCAATGAATCGAATTATAATAAAGTTGTATTTGTTATGTTGGGGAAAGATAATCGCATAAATTGTAGAATATTCCTAAATTCATTCTAGAACATGAATGGGATATACAAGAATATACCACTTTCGATATATTAAAATTTCAATTTGAATAAAAGGGTCATGGGAATAAAAAAGAAATTAACAAAAAAATAATTATTCATTTTTCGATGCTGATGTTGTTGCTTTTGATTTATTCTGTGAGTCTCAGCCTAATAATAATAATAATAATAATAACAATAATATGGTCACTTATATAGCGCTAAGGATATCAGTATAATATATAACAACTATCCCCGAAGGGGAGGCGAATAGTTGTGGATATATACCTCGACGCTTTTCGACGCTTCGCGTCTCGGTATATATCCACTGCTAGACACCGACCCTGAGGGGGATAGTTGTTTTAGTATATACCAAATCAGTAGAATATAATGCGTTTTTAAACCATTAAAGACGCAGTATCGCTCGCGAAATGAGCCGCCATTTCTAGTGTTTTCTCAAAACAGTAAAATAGTGTTGGATATCTACTAATTCAGGAACCAATCAGAGCGCGTGAAAATGACTATTCACTGATTTTGTATATACTAATTAAGGATATTTATAGCATTGAATTTAGTCTATTCCAGTTAACCTTGTCATTGATAATCATGTTGAAGTATTTAACAATATTTAGTTCTTTTTGTTCTAGATAAAAACATTGCCATCTTATATGGAAGAGATATAAAAATAATGGAAGAAAAGGTAAATTGACTGCACCCCTCTAGAATTTCCAATCTGTTCCATGTATTGGGGTTGGGCGATTGATTATTTTCAGAACCACACATTCAAGGAGTAAAAAACATACCCTGAGTACCTAGGGAACGTACTTAAGGAACTCCACTACTGGAAGTAAACATTAGAAAAAAAGACGTCAGAGGGTTGAAAAACAAAACCACACCACACACAGCCCTACACAGAAAATTTAACGTGTCAGAAGTAGTTTTTTTTTTTCAGCTCCACTTTTCCTATAGCACCCATTGTTCATCAAAACCTAATATATAGATTTAGCCACTGGCTAAAAGCGGAGCTCGTGGTTACCTATGTTTTCAAAGTACAATACGTTATTTGACATGAGTTTTTCTTGTTGAAACCATAAAAATTAATGTGTCATTCCAAAATCTGGGATCCTACAATGAGATAACAAGCGCAAAACGTACATGTAATTTAGACCAGGATTGTGTGAGCTAAAACTTGAACAGTGAAATTTATTTCTCAGGTATGAAGGAATGGGCAGTCCTCACCTGTTGAGGACCTCAGTCACAACTACCCACCCTGGATTTTTTTTAATTTGAACCACCCACCCTTGGAGTTCCAGTGATTTTCTCATGACCACTTTGGGAATTGCACTCACCCACCCTGGAATTTCATATTTAAGAGTGTCCACCCTGGAATTCAAGCTCTACTTCAACCGGGAGGTGCGACTGCCCAAATAGCATGGGGTGGGGCACTCCCTCGCATATGGTAGTTGGGTATGCTAGAGTGGTATGTTTTTGGGGCTCCTGAGTTCTGACATAGGCACAAGGAGGATAGGTAACAGGTAGGAGGTCTGCCATAAGGTATAGTTTTTTGTTGCTGATAGGGTATGTATTACAGTACGGCCTGTACTCAGCGATAAAGACAGTTTATTTTAGACCCTTTTACACAATTAGCAAACTTCTGCTTTGATTGAGACCAACTGGACCAACCAGGTTACATCACCCTACTCCCCCCCCCCCCCCCCCCCCTGATGGAGGATTGTGCAGAACATGCTTAATAAACAAACCTATTATACACTGAGTAAGACAAGAAGTTTATATTTCATGCTTAAAATATGCATGAATAATTAATACCAACAATACAATAGAAACACAATAAGAATCACAGGCCATAGCATAGCATCCCAGGGGGGGACTCCCTATTTTTTGTGGGTGCGGGTGACGTTGTACCTTCTAGGGTTTGAAATCAGGCTTCTGTTACCTTTTAGGGGGATAAATTTGAAAACATTTTTCCAGATAGGTACCTGATAGAGGTCCATTCTAGCAAATCAATCAAATTAAACTTGTTGGGTAGCCTCAATTTCAGACCTATTTTCCTTGGATTAAATATGAAAGAAAGTTATGAGGGAAATTATGTCTTGCTGGCACCTTTTAGAGCCAAAGTCAACTCAGCGACGCCACGTATGGTACCTTTTAGAGGTGAAATTTAAAGTTCCTGAGGAGCACCCCCGCCCGAAAAATGAAAGAGTCCCCACTGGGTGTAGCATATCAAGTTTCGCTGCCAACAGAGGACACTAGAAGGGAGGATGTCTTCTCCAAAGTAGTTTGCAACATTCCACCATTTAGCTTATGCTCTCTAACCGATTCTATTGACAAGTATTTATAGTAAAAATACACTGTATAGCAGCTTTCACATAACTGCCGTGAAAGCAATCCATGAGTAATTCACTATCCTATCAAATGCAATAGAAATTTGACAATTTTAATTAAAAACCAATCAGAGAGCAAGGTGATTCACAATCTCTCCTTTTTGTGTGATTTAATTAGAAGTAATTGTGTAATTATGTTCTCTACACGATCTGATTGGCTTAAGGATCAAAGACCATGCTCTTAACCAATCACAGCCCAAACCAATCTCAATTACCAAGTTATTTGTAATTACTCATGGCAGTTATGTGGAAACTGCTCTAATTATGTTTTACTTGTGTCATGGTATGGTCTGTCCAAAAGCCACCTCTGGCTGCTGTTGTCACTGAAATTTAAAGAAAATAACCAATAAGTCTGATTAGCCTTGAAGACGGATCTTTTATAACCAGTCCTATGTAAATCAAGCATGGCTATGGATACTTACAGGTATTTTAGTAGCTGAATATACTGGAGTACCATTGTTTTTGTAAGAGCCACAAATATCAAATCAAGTACGGCATTAATGAATTCTATCAAACACAATTATCTTATGCCTGTATCAGGCACTCCTATCACTATTATTTTTTTCAATAATAATGAAAAATACTTAACAAATCGAAAGAGGTTCAGCGTTGTCTGGACTCTTATTTACCATGCTTTATGTCATTATTGTTGTCAAAATGTTGTGGACGCACGAGCCGCAGGCGTGTTTTTACCATGAAAAAATTCAATATTTTGCTTAAATAGGCATTTTCCGTTGGGAATTGCACGCGGATTGGAATTGTTTCCGTTGGTTTAGAAGCGTGCCTGCATGCTGATGCAAGCAGCATTGTCTGCACTCTTATTTACCGGCAAATCAACCATAAACAATAAACTTTGTAAAAGGTGATTGGATGTAACCACTATGCTTAGAAATAATTAACAATTAAACCTCAAGGCCGATTGTGCTATGATGAATAGAACATGAGGCTGAAGGCCGAATGGTCTATTGATATCATAGCACATGAGGATGAGAGGTCTAATTGTTTAAGTATAAACCAACTAGTTGGTTGGTTTTGGCAATTAATGCCATCATTTTTATTTGAAAAAATCTTGCAAAGAAAGGTGGTGGTTTTGCCAGGTACGGTCTATCACTAATAGACCATTAGTAGCTTAGCCAATCAACATGCAGGATTTGTAATAGACCATTAGTTGGCTTATACTAATTAATATTTATTATATGGATGCCAGTGTTTTACCGGAAACTAAAACACTCGTATTTTCCATATCTTCACTAGTGAAAATATGAAAACGTTATGTACCGAATGTCCCAGATGTGCACGTTTGCAGTGTTGTTTTCCTGACTTCGTCTGCAGTGAAATCTCGCTCGCTCGGTCACACAAGTTATAAGCCACAAAACTACGTAAGTTTTGTTCTAGTTCTAAAGAGAAAAACCTTATTTCAACTATGGCAGAGAAAGCTACAGCAACACAAAACGAAAATTAGTTCTTAACAACACTGGGAATCAGAAAGATTGAGGGAGCATTTCACAAATAAACATTTTCGACTTTACCAAGTGAGTTGTTCAATTTGTAATATTTTGCCGCTATGTCAATTCTAATCCATATAATAAAAAGAACATTACACGGTGGCTTGAAGATATGGATTTCATTTTCTCGTGTCAAAAACAATATTTTACTCACTCGCTGCGCTCGTTCGTAAAATATTGTTCTTGCCACTCGAAAATAAAATCCATATCTTCGCGCCACCGTGTAATATCCTCTATATATGGATAATTATTCAGATGGAGGGGTTTTATCCATTTTGGCAAAGGCTGATGTGGATAACACCCCCGAGATGTTATATTATCCATATCATGCAAAGCTGAACTCATTGATTGTTTTATTATTCATTCAAACTTTCAATTGTATTGTTGTTCATTCAAAATTACAGCTAAAACCGTTGCCTAGTGCAGTCAAATGGTTTTTCTCCTAACTATAACCAGACAACGTCGTGACAATGCCAATCAGAAGAATGAAAATATGCTGAATGAATAATATTCATTTATTTATTCTTACATAGAAATAAAAAAACCATTTATTTTTTTAGTATATTCAAGGTATATTCCATTCACAAAAAGTGATCAAAGAGATCTGCAACCTGAATGAGAAAAGATTGAGGTAAGAATTCATTTCATTTTTTGGGGTTTCCAAAGTGCTGACGCATTCCAGCTTTTGGGATGCAGATGATCAAGAGCATTTTAGGGACCTTCACAAAGTAGTCTTCTATTGGAAGGCAATATTTGTTTATTATTATTTAAAAAATGATAGGAGTGCCTGATGAATACATTGTTATGAAATTATTTCAGGGGGCTGTCAAAACTTCAAGCAATATTTTTTAACTATAGACTATGAATTGGGTCTATGTTGAGCAAAATTAACATCTATGTTGAGCAAAATTTATACATTTCCACATTTCCTTCTGACACTATCGGACAGAGAAAAAAAATGCCAGTGCATTGAGAGCAATAAGTAATTATTCCAAGAAAGATCTCCACTTGCCTGTCATATGTGAAATACTCTGTGAAGCACCCCCTGCAGTCAGGAATACATCTTGGAAATTTCTATAAAATTAAAGTAAACACAAACGTTTTAGAATCGGTTCTCGCTCGTAAATCAACCCGTCTTTCTCTCTCCTGAAAAATCGTTGTAGCCGAACCAAATTGAAAATGTCTCAATTTTAAGAATAAATAGCTTCTAGATACATTAGAAAATCAAGAATCATTGTACCATTATCTAAATCTGAAGTAAGGAGCCGCTTGGACTTGGAGATTAAACCTTTCACTGATGTTTTGCCTTTCTATGACGACCAAACTCGCGAGTTCAAGATGGCTGCTAATGGGTGACACTAGTCTTTTCTTATAGACTAGACTATTACATAACTTTCTCCCGAGTCTCCCCGCCAAGAGTATTAACACAGCCACGCCAGTTGTCAGCTCTACTATGTATTTTTAAAGCATTAGAAATCCAGAAAAAAGCTTAAACCACAATGGTCGAGCGTGTAAAAACGACTTTTTCCCGAGCGGCCACTTGCACGATCGTCGCATTCAACTTTCTCCTTTTTCAAACTAGCGTAGCGACCGAATCGATTGAAAGACCGCAAAAAGCGCGGAAAAAAACTCGAATGAGAGTTTGCGATAGATAAAGAGTGATTACTACTGAATGCCCCCTTTATACATGAGCTACAAAGTTCAAGTACCTACCTTGAAAATGGGTTTTGGTCGTTGTTTGCGTCTTTCTCACGCGCGCTAAGCCGCTAGCTCTTTCTTTGTTCGTCTTCTTTTTCGACTTCCTCTACATGAAATGTGGTATTCTTCTCTACTCGCTTTGCTTCTTTCCTAGACAAACATTTTTTTCGTAATCATGACATCGGTTTCAACTTCTTCCGCTTAACTCTTGATCAAACGTTTCATTTTTTGACGAAGAGTAAAAACCGTCGCGCGTTGTGTGGTTTCATGCTTTGCCCGGCTTCTTCCCGCCGCTGTTTCTAGCTCTCTGCTCGCCTTCTGTGATCTTCTATTAAAATTCTCTCTAAATTTTCTCGTCTTGTATCATCGATTTTTAACAGTAGATTTTTTAACAAGAAGAAACAATACTCTGTACGGAGGTACAGACAGAGTCCTGCAGAAAAATGATATACGGTTCCGGGGTTCCCTGTGGTGGGGCACGCAGACCGACACGCACGGACGCGCCCGCGATACACAAATGGGAATACCGCTGAACGCTGAAAAATGAAGTCGATAGTATACCTGAGTTCTACTTCGAGCTATTGTATTCTTCCTGCGATACCTATGGTGCTCCGCTCTGCGGCCTTCGGCCGCTGAGGAGCTCCGCTAAAAATGATGCAAACTCAAGCACTAACTCAGCTTTCACTGAGCCATCTGAGATTTGATACTCAAAAAACACATTTTTCTCAGTTAAATTACTACATTTCTAATCACTTCTGAATTACAAGCTTTAACTTTCGTATATAGATCATAAGATCCCCTGGATATTTCGAATTGCACAAAAAGTTATAGGGGGGGGGGATTTTTTACGTTAAAAAGGTCACCTAAAATGTTCAGATAGAGTTTTTCCCCTAGCATTTTTGAAAACTTGATTTCAATCCTAAAATTTTCGCAACCTAAAACTTTCAGCTAAGAAATCCGAACAGATAGAAAATTTGTATTGATTAAAACTACCCTGTTACAGTCAATTGTGTGCTCAGCAAAGTCTTATAATTGCATTATGAGCTTTTTTTACTGATGCCTCGTTGTGTGCCTCTGAGCCATAGCAGGGCTTGGAGAAACAAGGAGAAGTGTTTGATTGGCTGACATCCGGAATATTTCGAGTCCAAAAACAGCAATCAAATCCTGAGGTTCTCGTTTGTTAAGAGCCGTCATATAACGCCTGATATAGGTCTAATTGCTGAAGTACAGATTTACATGGAGAGGACAGATTTAAATGGAGTTCTGTTGTAATGAAACGAGGAGAAGTGCTGAACTTTAAATCTCAAACTTTATATCTTATGTCATTCACATGAATTACTGTAATGAACTGTAAATGTGATAAGCCAGCTCTAATTGTGCTATGCAAAGCTGCCATCTTGTAGCATGTTGAATGCAAACTTCTTTTCACAAAGAAAAACTATAAACAAACTTATGGCATGACTGTCATCACACTAATGATGCTTTTTCTCATTATTATTATTTTATAATAATTATTATGCCTTTTCATTAAAAGTATTATTAAAAAGTATTATAACCAAAATTCAAAAATCTAAAACATAAAGTAAAATATTTGTACGTTAGATGCATACACTATAGTTCTAATTGCATTTTAATTATTTGTTTCAATTTCCCATCACTTCTGTTTAGTGGGGTGGGGGAAAGGGGGGGGGGGGGGGGTGAATTATCAGAGAGAACCCATCCAAGAAGCAAAAAACATACCCTTATCATGGGAAATGCATTTAAGGAACCCCACTTCTTGAGGTACACATTAGAAGAAGAAAAGAAAGAGATTAGGGTTAAAGACCAAAAACACAGCACAGCCAGCCCCACACAGAAAATTTCACATGCCAGTCTATTTTGTCAGGCTCAACTTATCCTGGCACCATTGTTCATCTCTCATCCTGTACCAAAAGACAAAAGCAACAACTCTCTACCCATACTTACTTACTGCCTTTAAACATACTTAGCTATAACTCTTTTGCAATAATGTTGTCACACAATAATTTGTGAAATAATAAAAAAAAAGTAATATATTAATAATATATGAAATAAAATTGTACAAACCTTCCTCAGTCCTCTTCATCATTCTCCCCCCTTCTTCCCCTTCCTCCTCTTGTTCCCGATCACCGTCACCCGCCATTCTCACCCTTCTACAAAGTCTATAAAATAGGAAATAAATATTTAATAAAGCCTCCATGTTGGGGTTATTGGGAAAGTTGAAAAGGTAACAGGAGCTGTCTCCCCTGTTCTCTCGACTAGTACCCTTCTACAGAGTCTATAAAATAGGAAATAAATATATTAATAAAGCTTCCATGTGGTGTTATTGGGAAAGCTGAAAAAGTAACAGGAGTTTGTTTATCGCAATTGTCAGTTTGATGTTACTTTCAAAATCATGTTAATACAATACAGCACAATAAGTATATGTCGATACAAAATATTTATAAATTTATATAATTGGTACAAACTATGCAAAACATTATTATTCACATTAAAAAGGAGTCACGGTCCAACAGGCACTCTTCTGTTTTCATGCTTGCAATGAATTGCTGCATTGTGAGTTAGTGTTCTTTGTGTTTGGTTTACAACCCTTCACCACAATACTGCATTTAAATTTCTTTCCCATCTTAAAAGCCATGGTAGAGATGCAAACACTGTATGCACTACATCATCTCAAACTCTTCCACACTTTTTGTTTCTTGCAGTAAATTATTAACTTACTCTAACTTGAATGTCAGACCTCTTTCTCCTCCAACTGTCAGTTTCATCTTTAGTCTGATTTAGAAACAAGAAAAGAAAAGTGTTCATTGTAACCTTTATAGCTACAATATACATGCAAAAATTATCTATTCTTATTTGTTCAGGGCTTCTGGAATTACTGCTAAAAAATCAAAATTTGCAGGATTTTGTTTGATTACGTTCTAAATTACTCTGGATTGCATTAATAAGTTTCGAAAGTCAAGTTGATTTTGGAAAATGAGTGATATAAGCATTTGTATTACCTTTTTAGTTCATCAAATGGGAAACGATAAAATGTGTATACAGGTAATGTGAACTTTGATGTATTTAGTTTGAACCGCTCGAAATTCTCTCCTCCTGAGGGCCTTCTAAGGAAGAATATCTCGATTCACTTCAAAATTATTTGTAAGAACCCAATTACAATCATTGCATAATCTTGCAATCTTGCTCCTGCATACTTGAATGATCTCTGAAACCTCACATCCCTAAACGCACCTTGCGTTGTCTTCTAAATCTCTCCTTTGCATTCCAAAATGCAGCTTAAAACCTACGGGGAGCATGCATTTTCTTTTATAGGTCTTACCCTTTGGACTTCCATCCCGGCTACGGCTCATACTTCCATTGACATTTTAAATCTAAATTAAAAACCCACCTTTTTAAGTCTGCTTTCTTATATTAAAACTTAAATTTTAATGTTTTATTAATATTGCTTTCAATTATTATTGTTACGTATACAGAAGAGACATAGAGTTGTGATTTTTATTGCATTTTACATTATCTTATATAAAACCTATTAACCTTACTAGAAAAAGGCCATCAGAGGCCAGAGGTCTTGATTGCTCAAAGTAGACTTACTTCTATCCTGTTCACATTGAAGAGGGTTTACCCTAGGGGATTGGGGCACCCTACTGGTAGGTAGGGTTACCCTGCTAACTGGGTAGGGTCAAAAGATACTGTAGCCCCCCTTCACATGCCAGATTCTCCATACCAGGAGGGCTCGATTTAAATCTAGATTTGCATAATTATCTAAGATTTTACTTAATTGAAGCATTACACCAAAATTGTTTGTGGCTTAGTAATGCTTTGATTTTGCTGTTTAGCATTGCTTTATTTCAAGATGTTATCGCTCGCAAGTTTGTTCTATTCATAGATTTTACTTTGCAAAGAAAAGTGGGAGATTCAGGATATTAAACTCTCTCTTACAAGGAGGTCAAACTCTTCTGGATAAAGAATCTTTAGCCCCTTGAGAAAGCTAAGTGAGTAAAAATATCACTTCAGTTTGTATTTTAGGCGAAAATTGCTCTATCACCAGAGTGTGGCAATCACATGTCATGAATCGCGAGTCGTTGAAAGCCGACACCGCAAAACAAAGCACTGGCCTATTTAATATCTCTACTTTGTGCTTTTCTCATTGGTTTATGTAAAGAAAAGTAGCCCTGTGGAACCAACCAGGATCTAACAAGGTAGAGGAGTTACCCTAGCTGCTACCTAAACGTCTTGATAAAAACTCAACTGGAGTGGTAGATGGAGCCTGGAAGATGTTGATCTCTTTCGTTTTATAGCTTGAGCAGAAGCAATTTACTACCAGAGAAGCTCTATCAAACATTGGATCTACTATTTTCTTTGATAACAGTTCCAAGAATTCAGGAGGAAGAGTGCCTGGATTTGTATTTGTATAACTTAAGCTTTAAACAGTTTAAGTTGTACTTATTAAATACTAGAATCATGACCTCATGGCCCTATTGTAAAAGGGTTATACTCACCTAATATTTTGTTTTCCGTCAAACACGAGATTTCCAACCAAGAATGTATGCCTGTTGATCTCTTTCTTCAACGCAAAGTTCAACTCCTAGCCAAATTACAACACACTTGCCTATTTACTTTTATCACCTAGAGTGAAGGCTTGAGGTGAAAAGTAACCAGTCTCCTTCAAAACATTTCCGCAGATTATCATTATGGGATAGGATTATCAACCAATCGGTGTATAATAAATCACCCACGTGTTGCACGCTTGAATCTAAAACAAGCTACAAGTTACTTAAACGGTATATTTACATGTAAACTTGTATACTTAGTACATTGTAAATTCATCATACTTACTGTCTCGAGCACTTTGAAATTATTTGAAATTAAATATACCTTCCTGCATCGGTGTCAGTCACGCGACGCTAAAACCAAAACGAGGCCAGAGTTAACAAGAATCCAATATGGCTGCTAGCTCTAATGGAGAGCTCGGAAAGGAAATAATCTTTGTCTAAATTGGGTATCAAATGATAATTATCATGGTGAAGTCGAAATGTATGAGTATGAGATACTCATACGATGGCTCTACACTTGCACGTTATTCCTTGGAGGAACTAAAGAATGTACCCTCTAACAGAGGGGTCAGGCCAACTCTGTAGAACCATGCATAGAGAACTTGCTGATGAAAATAACAATATTGGTTCACCCAAGACCAATTCATCTCATTCATACATAGACACTAAATTTGGTCCACAAGTCATTGTTCCCAACTTTCCTTTCAACTCAGTGTAGTAGACTTCAGTTTGCACTAATTTACGATCTAGAAATGACAGTTAAGTGCCATCCTGTCAACAATTCATTGTACAGTGTTAATTTGCTACATAATCTCCAGTTGCACAGCAACTATCAATTTCTCGATGACCAAGAATAATGAGTCTTTGGATGAAATGCCATCAGAAATGGAATAAAGTACGAGTCCACTGCTAGAGAAAAATACAAGGAAGTCCTAAAGCATATTGTTTTAGAGAAACTGGAATGGTTGCACCCCTTCATGTACTTTCTTGAAACAAGCCCACTAGGTGGTCTGGTCATGACCCTGTTCACCCTCTCAGCCTGATTTGTTCACCCTCTTTCAATTGCAGATTGTAAGATTTATCTGAGGCAAGAGTAGGCAAAATGAATCATTCTACAGGGAAGTCGAGGTTTTATGGAAAACTCCAGAGTAGGCAACGAATGAATCATTCTACATGGAGGTTATGGAAAACCCAATACAAGTGGTATGGGTTCTGTGGGTTACAGTGGTGTGATTTTCTGGTTTACACCTTCAAAGGAAAATCATTGTGAGGACCAGATTTGATAGAGACTACTTTAATGATATAATCACTCAAGTGAACAACTTTTATTCAAAGTGGTATTCCCTGAAATTATTAGAAATAAACACATCATTTACTTATTACACCTGTTAATTTCATAGCATGGAGAGGGACACGCAATATTCTAGCCTGAGTTAACAAGTAAAAACCCGCATATGAGCCTGTTAGGCTAGAATTATCCATGTCGATCCCATGTTTATTTGTATTTTCAAATCAAATAAGAACCTTTAAAATAAAATAGGTTAAGGTTTTTATACACAGGTTTTTACTGTATCAGTGCAGTACCACGCACTCTGTATGTGACATCCAGGCTCATAACTCTCGATGAGAACCTTTTAGCCTGTGTACAGTCCACATCAAAACAAAACAATAACTTTGAAGCTGGCAGCATGCAAGCTATTTTCTTTTCAGAATAAGAATAAGAGTGTGTCAAACTTTTATCAACTCTGGATATATGTTTCGTTACCACACTGTCAAAATTTGAACACATCTTTTGTATTAGACATGTTGAATACAATGGGCAGCTATAAAAAAAATCCTCAGCCCATGTTATCTAGAGCAGAAGCAAAGCATCCCAGGTACTTGTACCTTTTGGTGAATTAAAATTTACAGGGTGCTCATGAAAAAATGTTTCTAGAATTCAAGGATTGGTGGTATTGGCTGAAATGTTCCAGGATGTGCAGTACTCACCAGGGCTATGAACATGTTTAGTGCAGCTGCCCAATTATCAGACACCACAGACAGAAAATACAACAAGTATTCTTAACAAAAAAGTATGGATCAGAGTTATTCCGCTATAACAATTTTGATTATACAAAGCTGCTACTGCAATAAAGGAAACAACTATCAATTCATTCTACAGGGCTTTTTCTTGAAATGTATTTTTCCAATATAAGGTTCAGTGGTTACATTGTCTGTCACCATACATGTGCAGCTTTATGATAACAAATTCTATAATATTATATCCAACATAGCTTCTGTGTTATAAAGGCTTATTTTGTTAGTGTTGCTTTTGTAACAAAATGCCAAATACTCTGCATATTTCAGTTACCCCTAAAAGTCTATGCAAAATGTTCATATCCCAAATCATATGTTGTTTCTTTGGGGGATCTGAAAATTTTGCATTGTCAAAAAAATCCTCTGAGCCTGTTAGGCTAGAATTATCCATGTCAATCCCATGTTTATTTGTATTTTAAATCAAATAAGAACCTTTAAAATAAAATAGGTTAAGGTTTTTTACACAGGTTTTTACTGTATCAGTGCAGTACCACGCACTCTGTATGTGACATCCAGGCTCATAACTCTCGATGAGAACCTTTTAGCCTGTGTACAGTCCACATCAAACAAAACAATAACTTTGAAGCTGGCAGCATGCAAGCTATTTTCTTTTCAGGAATAAGAATAAGAGTGTGTCAAACTTTTATCAACTCTGGATATATCCTTCGTTACCACACTGTCAAAAATTTGAACACATTTTGTATTAGACATGTTGAATACAATGGGCAGCTATAAAAAAAATCCTCAGCCCATGTATCTAGAGCAGAAGCAAAGCATCCCAGGTACTTGTACCTTTTTGGTGCCTTAAAATTTACAGGGTGCTCATGAAAAAATGTTTCTAGAATTGAAGGATTGGTGGTATTGGCTGAAATGTTCCAGGATGTGCAGTACTCACCAGGGCTATGAACATGTTTAGTGCAGCTGCCCAATTATCAGACACCACAGACAGAAAATACAACAAGTATTCTTAAAAAAAAAGTATGGATCAGAGTTATTCCGCTATAACAATTTTGATTATACAAAGCTGCTACTGCAATAAAGGAAACAACTATCAATTCATTCTACAGGGCTTTTCTTGAAATGTATTTTTCCAATATAAGGTTCAGTGGTTACATTGTCTGTCACCATACATGTGCAGCTTTATGATAACAAATTTCTATAATATTATATCCAACATAGCTTCTGTGTTATAAAGGCTTATTTTGTTAGTGTTGCTTTTGTAACAAAATGCCAAATACTCTACATATTTCAGTTACCCCTAAAAGTCTATGCAAAATGTTCATATCCCCAAATCATATGTTTGTTTCTTTGGGGGATCTGAAAATTTTTCATTGTCAAAAAAATCCTCTGCCCCCCCCCCCCCTGTAGGTGTCCTTGAAGCACTCATGCATGCTTGAGGCAACTCAGGGGCGTAGCCAGTGGGGGCCAGGGGGGCCGCCCCTTCCCTTCTCGGGAGATTTTCCCATACATTTACTGTATTTGCTGGAGGAAATTTCAACATTTTCGCCAATGTTTTCACTACCCTGTCTCCCCCTTTAGAAATTTCTTTCTACGCTGCTGTAACTTGTTGTTTAGAGGGCCAAATCGGGATTCTCTCCATACAGAAATAAATGTAGTTTGACCAAGTTATTAGATATCGAGAAATTGTAGATTTGCCAACTGAGAACATCAAAGCTAACTGCTTTTCTCCAAGTCCGCACCTAAGCAAAACCGTAAACATAAATAAATGTTCAATGATGTTTAGTTTTGTTTGTACCCACGCCAGGCTTAGAACCATCGTTGAATTTGCATCCTTGAGATTGTCCCTTTTGAAGCTTCTTGATTTTTACCAGTACTACCAGCGTTAACTAGGGCGAAAAGATTGTCAAACCTCTTTTGTGGCAGTCCAACGAACGATTTGAAGATCTCGGGCTTCCCTCTCAAATTCCGCGAGTTTAACTATTTCCCTCCAAGACTTTCCGTTTCAGCTTTCAGTACTCCATTTTTACGTTCAATATCACTTTTTTATTTTTCTAAGCATACGAGTCTTATTCAAAACCTTGATTTTCTTTCTAAGCTAATTGCATTGAAAACCACGCCTGAGATTGCTGCTTCGGGACGTTCTTCTAGGCAATATTAATGAAGCTCCTATTAGGAATTATTCAATATGTTGCGATTCAACCAGAATGTCGCCATTTGTGCGCTCTTTTGGTTGCCGCTTTCGTGTGTGCTCTATCCCATCCCTACCGTTCAAGTTAAAATTAAACTTTCCTTCCCGATCGGAAAAATATTTTCCCCTTCCGCCATATATCTGTATAGAAGAAAGGCCTTCAAAGTTGATGAAGTAGCCTTGTTCCCGCGCTTCTTTGAAGCAATGTTTGATTACTCTTTAAACTCTCAAACTCGTTCTGATGTTCAGCCCAGCGTTACTATCACGAATGCTGGAAAGGTCTTTGAAGAACTCACTCTTGCAAAATACTTCAAATTGCACTCGAAGTGGTCGTGCCTATCAAACCAGTCTTCAAATAATAATAATTAGTATTATTAAAATTGAAGCACTTACCGTTCGAATTTCATCGCCAGTATTAGTGAGCTGTGTAGAAAAAGAAAATAATTGATTTGTGTACAGAGTTGAATATTTTAATCTCTCAACTATAGCTTATTGCACTTCCGGATAATTTTGAGGTTTACACCCAAAACCAAAGATCGGTCGCATTAAGATTACTTCTGCTGTTGCGATTTGCAATTTTTGTTGAATTTGCAATAATCATCTACCAACTGAAGCAGCCGTATCCATGCATTTTACTTTGCTTTACAGCTAAAAATAGCCAATCGCCCAATTTGTGGTCGTGTAGCAATGCATACAGTTGTAATTTTGAGCCTGCCTAACTTCGAGAATAGTGATCTGTGTTTTAGTATACTTTTTAGTCTAGTTAGGACTTACGGTCTTTTTCAATGCTTTGAACTGACAGCTTACCATACAATCCCTGTTGCCCCAGCTAGTAAGATGGTTCTGTAATCAAAAGTGTATTTACATTAGTTGAGAAGTTTTTGCAAACTAAAAGAACTAAGAACTCTCGTAGTTCTATATGACAATTGCTGAGAAAGTAAACATCCATGATTGCATGCTTGAAACATTTATGGGCCCTGAAGTTCTTAGCCCTGTAGTTTTAGCGTGTAGCTCTTCTGGAAATATTTGCGCTAATAATATCAGAGGTCACTGAACTAATATTCTTCACTTCAGTTGAGTGCAGTGGTCTGATCCTTCCGTTTAGAGAGAGTCCTCATCGGCACTTCTGCATCGATCTGGGCCGAGCTCATCGCCTTAATTACCTTGTGGAAATCTGTTCACTCATTTTTATACTGTTCTTTCCGAAGCAAGAAGGAATTCGGGTCAGCACTTTTATTTCACAGAAATGATTGACAGTTAGACGCCGCGCCCTCGAATTCGACCTGAGCCCGTTACCTCTTAATGGACTTCTGCACCTGGGGTAGAGGCGGGGAACTCGCGTATAATACAAGAAAAGATATCGTTTCTGTAAACAAGAATAATAATAGTTTAATCCAATGTATAATACTAAAGAAATACATTTTGGTAATTAAAATAAATTACTTAACAGAATACATTTATGGTTATTCAAACATTTTTAAAATCGACGCAAAACTTAAAGCTGATTTTCATGATAGACTTATCTTGCAAACTTAACACAAATAAAACGTTATCGTCCAAATTACTAAGACATCAACCAAAAAATAAATAAACTTCATGTTCAAAAGTGTTTTTTTTTTAATCAAAAGGGGTGAGTGTTGTTTTTGTCGTCCAGGGTCGAGGGTAAAATTTCGCTTCTTGCGATGATATGTGCTTGAGAAATTTCCCGATTTTGATATGACCGTTCTTGCAGATGCTTATTCGTGTTTTCTGTAGCTAAATAGTACCACTTGTAGACTTTCGCGAAGCGGGCGGGCCGCTACAAGTTTTATCACAGACAACTTGTCAATCAAAACTTTTAGACGGACGTGCTGGGAAGCAAAGTTGTCTATTACCGTGGGAATCTTCTAAGCTAACAAAATTCGAATATACTCAGTATTTTTGACCAGAAGGTTTAAATGTTTTTAAATGTTTTGCTAGTAGGACAATTTTCGTGAAAACCGATATTCAGCAGCATTTGACAACGTATTGTTAGAGCTGCTTCGGGAAGGATTACAAAAATGATATTTTTATACTGTTCTGAGTGACCAGAACCCAAAATTGCAAGATGTCTACCCTTGATTTTTGGATTCTCTCGTTTTGAGTTCCAATCGCGGATATATCGTTTTTGGGTATATATAGCTTTGAAATCCTTTCATCTGGACAGGCCCTGTCAGGGGAGTACTGGGATACCCGAATATCCGATTTTCCTTTTTTAAAGGGACGCTTCATTTAATTTAGGGGGAGCGGGGGGGGGGCGAGGGGGCCCTATTTTTGTGGGAGGGTTTCTTTTAAAAATTTTTTTCAATTAGAAGCTCTCTTTACTATACTTGTTAAGCGGGGGTGGGGCGAGGGGCCCTATTTTTGGGGGAGGGTTTCTTTTAATTTTTTTCAATTAGAGGCTCTCTTTTACTATATTTGTCATGATCTGCTACAAACCCGGCGTAATCAAGCGAACGTTCTGTAATCGAACTCAATCGAATACCAATCGTTCGATTGATTTTCTACTGTTCGGCAATCGAACACAATCGAACTCGCAGCAAAATCTTCACAATCGAACAAAATCGAACTTTAAACATAACTTAGATATTTCTCCCCAAAGGTACCAAATTGGGAGTGGTTTTATCTGATTTTGACTCTAAACGTCACTCACATAGCCAAGCCTATAGGTCAAGCAGCTATTATCAGACCCCGAGTTCTGACGCACCACAGGTAGCCCAGCATAATGATAACTCAAACATATTGATAACAAGACTACATTAAAACAATAGAAGTGCCAGTAAAACGCATATTCGATAATGATACATGCTTATACCTTTGCTAACTTGGGCAACGCCTGCGGCTACACGAAAATCATTACTCGAACTCCTCCGTAGTACCGCACTTTGGGCGTTTTGGTTGCGATGACGCTGTTTGCGCATTCATTTTTTGAGACGAGGATAAAGGGGCGATCTTTTTAATCATTTTTATCTGTCAGGTACTTCGCCATGACGTTTGTTAAGCAGCCTCTTAGTGCATCGCTTCATTGTTGCGTGGCTTGGCTTGTAGGTACTGGGTCTATTCACAACACTCATAATCATATGCAAGTTGAAATATGCAATAAAATGCATTCTTTTCGGGCTGAATGCGAGTTATTCACAGTGGTTACGTAATGGTCTGGTAATAAATAGTGGGAGGACCTGTTCACTTCATTCACACTCAGTTTCCCAGCGGAACGAGGAGTAGGGAACTTCAGAAGTTAGACTTGGCGCGGCTACGACCCTCACGATGGCGGAACAAACAGTCCAACACCCAAACCCGGACGTACCAGTGGTTCTCAACCCAGAACCGGCACCAGTTGCGCCAAGCACCGGCGGTAGAGCCGGCAGTAGTAGCCGCTGCACCTGTTGGAAATCAACAGGAACTTGAGGGGATTATGTTTTGGTACTAGTGACTGATTCTTTCTCCCTTCTTGTTCTCCATAGAAACCTTGAGTTCCAAAACGCGATTATGGATTCCGACTGGAATAGACGCTGTACTCCTTGTTTGTAAGATGATGGTTCGGTTGCAGCCGAATTCTGATTACGGACGGGAGAAAGCAAAGAGAAATGTGCTTTGTTCGTAAAGTGATGGTTCGGTTGCGGCCGAATTCTGATTACGGACGGGAGAAAGCAAAGAGAAATGTTGCTTTGTTCGTAAAGTGATGGTTCGGTTGCGGCCGAATTCTGATTACGGACGGGAGAAAGCAAAGAGAAATATTGCTTTGTTCGTAAAGTGATTGTTCGGTTGCGGCCGAATTCTGATTACGGACGGGAGAAAGCAAAGAGGAATGTTGCTTTGTTCGTAAAGTGATGGTTCGGTTGCGGCTGGATTCTGATTACGGACGGGAGAAAGCAAAGAGAAATGTTGCTTTGTTGGTAAAATCATGGTTCGGTTGCGGCCGAATTCTGATAACGAACGGAGAAAGCAAACAAATGTTGTTTGTATGGTTGGGTGGCGACCGAATTCTAATTACGGTTGTAGCTAAATGCTAGTTTGTTGGAAAAGAGACAGAAGAGAACGAATAATAGGCCATACTGCATTGTTATTGTTTTGTTTAGGCGTAAGCTCCAAGGTGGTTGGTTCTATTGTTACAGAAATGCCAATCTAAAAGTGCCTTTCGTAATTAATGCAAGTTGGCATTGTTGTTGTTTCCTTTTATAATCTTAAAGAGGAGGTTAAGAGTCTAAGGAATCCCTGGAAGCGGTTACGAAGGCATCAGTGGAGGCCTTTGTTAAGAAAATCTTAACTTATTTTGCGCCACCGCTAACGGAGTTTAGTAAATATGATGCACTGGAGATGATGGAGACACTCCAGAATACAGCCAGCGACAAGCGTCATGAAAAGGCGAACTATTACCGCCTGGCCTACCAGACAGCTAGAAGTAATGTCGATAATCCGAGAGCCCAGTTCAACAGTCTAATGGCGCGATTAGTGGGTGACAAAGACCACGAGAAAGTGTTGGACATCGAAGCGAAGGTGGAAAAAGGCCTATCGAGGGACGACATCTCGCTTGCGTGGAGGATATACCGCACCCTATAGAAGACCTGAGCGTAATTCGCGTTCAGTTGGGCGTGGGAAATGTTTTGGGTGTGGCAGGCCTGGCCATTTTAGAGCGGATTGTCCTTATCGTTCTAACTCGGTAGATAAAAATGACTCAAATGACAAGAAAGACTGATCTAAGTTTGATAGTTGTAACAGGCACATAGTTGTGTTTCTGAGAAAAAATGTGATTGTTTATAGCGGGTAATCTGATTGTATTTATGTTCCTCATTAAACTTTGAGTTGCTAGATAATGGTTGTGGCTTATATCTAAGTCACTTTGAGATAATAGTTTTGAAAAAGGGGTTATCTAGATTTCTAAAACTCCCCTAGCAATGCGCTAGGTCAAAGCTGTTATTTCATTGTTGACTTGGCGGAGAATTTATAATCAGAAGTTAACGCTTGCTATTATTTGGCTCTTCCTTTTAGAAACTCTATTATTTGGCTCTTCCTTTTAGAAACTCACGTGGGAGTGGGAAAAGAATGATGATTTTGATCGTCTCATAGAATCCTTGTGTGGTTGTGAAAATGAAAGCTCGATATCATGGATTGATTTACTCGGAAACCCCGCCAAGCCCAGTGAAATAACAGCTATCTTCAAATATATTAATAAGGTGAACCGCATTGAGAAAGGGGAAGCCTGTGGAAATCTATCGGACCTAGTCTTTCGCGACCCAGACAACTTTAAGGCGGGAGAACTGCACAATAATTACACGCATTGGGAAGAAATGGCCCGTTGATCTCCCTTTCCAAAGCAAGATGAAGTATTGGGATGGATTCGTGAAAAGGTATCATCGAACCATACTTCCGGCATTTTTGGGGGCGATTTAAGGGGGGCAACTACGACTCTGACAGGCCTCCGGCGAAAACGTTTAAGAATAATGTATCATGTAAGCCATTTCGACAGTTTGTGCAAACAACCTTAGTCAACCGTGTCAGGTGCGGTGCAGTATCGGTCATTGGCAAAGTGGGCGTTGCTAACCCACCCCATATAGTTCTACCCCTTACGGTTGAGCCCACGAAGCCTAGACTTTGCCACTACGCGCGCTATTTAAATTTGTGGATGTGCGACATGCCATTTACTCTAGATACGCTGGCTGATCTCCCGCGTTACGTACAGAGAGACACGTACCAAACTGTACTGGATTACAAGTCAGGTTACCACCATATCCTGCTAACCTCGGAAAGCCGCACCTTCTTTGGTATCCAGTGGGGTGGGTGGTACTTTATGTACAACACCCTCCCATTTGGATGGAAGATATCACCGTATGTATATCATACTACGGCGTTACTGGCATCTAGTTTCTTAAGGTCCATTGGTATACCATGCTCTTTGTATATTGATGATCGACATAATGGAGAATTACAGGTTGCTTTAACCAAGGAGAATACAGCACTCTGGCTAGTGAAGATGCACGTCACCGAGCAGCAGCGGAATCAGCCGTTTTTCTTGTTGCCTACCATCTCGTCAAACTCGGATATTTCTTGGGGCTTGCAAAGTCTATCCTTACCCCCCGCAAGATTGTGCCCTATTTGGGCTTCCTCTCTGACGCTGCCAAGGAAGTATTCCATCTTAAACCCGAGAAAAAGGCGAAATTTCTTTCGTTTTTGAGGGATGTTCTTGCTTAACCTTTTATCAAGGTGAAAACTCTCCAACGTTTGGTGGGAAAATGTGTATCGTTTGCCTTGGCTGTACCGGCCGCCAAGCTATTCACAAGGGAGATGAACATCGCAATCTCTAGAGGCCAGATGACGCCACAGAAATCTGTACATGTAACGGGAAAATTGAGGGAAGAAATAACGCACTGGCTCTTTTTAGATGGATGGGATGACCCTTTGCCCTGGAGAGAGGAGCGCCATGTTCGAGTTATTGTGGCCACTGATGCATCTAATTCGGGTTGGGGCGGGTCCGTGTTAGCCCCTTCCAAGGATGAAGTATCCGACTACTGGACTGAGGAGCAGTGTTGCTGGGATATCTCCACGAAAGAAGCTGTAGCGGTGGATAAAGTGCTGATGTCGTTTGTACAACAATTCCAGAATGCAAGAGTAGATGTCCAGGTAAACAACAAGGCAGTAGTAGATGCCTGGAATAATCAATCGGGAAGGAGTTCGCAGCTTAATGCCGCTCTCAAAGCATTATTCTTCACAACAGCACGCCTGAACATCTCGTTACATTTGTCTTGCATCCCTTCTTGCGAGAACCCTGCTTACACCCTCGCGCCGTCTCTCCGTGTATGATTCTAGGCTCTCAAATGAAATTTGGGACGATGTTCAGAAGGAATTCGGAGGTGATCATGGCCATTCTATTGACTTGATGTCTCTAGATTCCAATGTGATGAGAGATAAGTTTTGCAACAGTCTTCCACACTTCACGCCAGTTTCGTCGCCGGAGTCCTTAGGGGTGAATCTATTCGCGCAGGATCTGTCCCAGTATGGTGTCTTAATATCACGCCCTTATGTTTTCCCTCCCTCGGTATTGGTGGGGCCCCTATTAAGATTCATGAGAGAATACCACATACCGTTACGCTTGTCGTCTTGGACACGTATCCTAGAAAGTATTGATGGCCTATCATTGTGGGCAAGGCAGCTAAAGCACAGAAACTAGCATCTGTAGGCGATGTAGGGGCTCTGTTAGTCCCATCAAAGAATGGTTGGCTGCCCATAAGGCTATCCCTGGAGACCTCTGGGCTTTCACCGTGGTCCCTTAAATATAACATTTGATAGTGAAGTGAACGGTAGAAAAAGAGACAGTTCAGAAAATAATAATAATAATAAAAAAAGGCGAAATTTAAAAAGGAATGTCTTTGCACAATTCGAGTTAACAATAAATGTTAAGTTGAAATCTGATGTGGTGTCCTTGCCTTCTTTTTTCTTTTGTCTCGTAGGAGCTTCCTGTGGTCTCCCAATTGTTTATAGCATCTGTTAGATTCCCGGTGTGTCAACACGCAAACTACTATGACTTCCGTTTTTGTCAGCAGTGTTGTTACAATCGTAAGACTATACAACCTTCAAACTCGAAAAAGTTGTCTGTTGACTTGGACACCATTGATGCACGTATTCAGCAGCTTTTTGATTACTACAAGGCTACTAGTTATGGAAAGCAAAAAGACTCGCTACAAAGGAACTTGAACAATTTCTTTCTGCTTTTACAGGCCACGTCACACTTGCAACTGTTACACCACGTGATCTTTGTCGATGTTTGGTTCATAAAGATAAGAATGGAAAAACACAAGTTCATCGCATGAATTGCAAGTTCTTGGGTCAGAAGGGAAAACACCCTTGTGGTTGCCCTATGCGACTGTCCTACAAAACAGTTGATTCCTATATTGGGAAGTTGCGAACCATCTTTCATGCCAATGGTGGAGATGGAGAATCGGATCGACGATTGGGTCTGGGTAACCCTGCCGCGGATAAACAAGTTAAGGATTACCTCCGTTTAGTTACAGCAGAGCAATTGCAGGCTAGGGTGACGCCTAAACAGGCCACGCTCTTTTTTGTGGATAAGCTTACACGATTGGCAGAGCACTTACAAAGGTCACTTTTAGATGCGAAAACCAATATCGAACGTTTTATTATAGCCCGTGACCAGGCCTATCTTAAGGCGGCATTTTTTAGCGGTGATCTACCAGGTGATTTAGGACAAGTGAAAACAGCAAAAATCCTTCGGTTCCCTAATGATGACGGGTTTTTGTTTAATCATATATGGGGTAAAACATTAAGGGATGGATACAAAAATGTATTTGGAATACGCCGTAATCCACAAACTGTAATATGTCCTATCCGTGGGATAGAGGTGTACATGGATGTGTCAAGGCAAATTGGCATTAACTTCACTACTGGATACCTATTTCTCCCCACAACCAGTGACAAGGGGGTTCGAGATGCACCTTTCAGCTCTGCTACAGCGGAAGCCCTGTTGAAGTTATATCTCAAGGAGATGAAGGCTGATGAAGGAGAGACTTTGCACGGATTTAGATTTGGTTGTGCAATTACTTTAGCGCTTACCGGCGCGGATCTTTCAGAGATAATGGAACATGTCGGCTGGGATCGGCGCCACACGGCGCTGTACTACTTACAGCTAGCTAAGATACTAAACCCTAGTGGAGCCTCGACCAGACTAGCAGAATCTACAGCCGAAGTTTCAGTCCCATGGAAAGACACAAATCAGCTGAAACAATTTGTGTGCGCTTTTCCAGCGGTTGATTCCCTCAAAAGGGCGTATCCCATTTGAGTAGTGTTAAATAAAAGTCTCTCTTTTGCTGATTTGCATCCCTCTTGTCTTGTTTTCCTCTTGGAGGTTGGGATGGGGTAATTAGAGATTGTTTTGGCAAATCTCTAAAGTCTGCATCCTTCCTTTTTTTTTGGAGTATGGGTAATGGAGAATGGGGGACTCCAAAAAGAGGAAGTTTATGGTTATTGGGATGTACTCCTTTTAAAGGGAGACAGATGGCGAAGGAAGCGCTGGTCAATCATTTTTTCCATATCTTATTCAACTGAGTATGAAAGGGAGTGTTGTGAAATAGAATACTTTTCTGTACCCACACCAACGGTCAGAGCAGCGGTCATGCTCACCGAACGCATGCGGAATAATATCCATAAGAGCAGACTTTACACCGGCTTCATCACCTTTATTAAAAGTAAGCATATATAGATTTACACCATATTACATGGAATGAAATACAGGATTGAAAAATTCATCACCTTTATTTGGTAAAGCGCGTAGGAGAATAACTTTTCCAGATACGATATGTCGCTGTCTGATAGTTTGGCCTGTGATTTCGCTTTATAAAGGTCGCTCCCAAATGATCTCTTAATATGTGTAAAATAAGACTCCTTGTTGATGTCATAGTCTAAAAGAAAATAACAAATATTACTAAAAAATGTCAAAGTGAGGAAATTTTACGCTCTCTATAGTTTTCCTGCTTTTGTCTCCCTATGGTTTGGGGATGATCAATCACACCTTCAGATAAAACTGTGACACTAGCCGTTTACTATGAAAAAAGTAATTTTTAAGATGCATGGATCAAGCAATCGCTTCGATTAGCAATCACAAGTGTACTACTTACCACTGGCTTGTCTCACTCGCGCAATGGTGGTGCTATCCTCGTCACCAATAAAAGTACTGTATTGGATTCCACTGGTCTTAGCGCGTTCCTAGATATCCACAGCTGCTGCCGCCTCCATCGACTTGGAACTTCCAGTGTTGTTTCTTCTACAGTCGTGGGGACGAGGCGTGTCTTTACGCTTTTCCGCTGCTTCGCATATACTGCATGCTAAGTTTCTAGTAGCGTAGTCTATTATTTTGCCCGTGCTCCGCCCTATAGCCGTTCCTTTGCCCGTCCTCGAATTCCTAGCACTTCTACGTTTCTGCCAGCCCATATCGTATGAAATGGCGAGGTTGTTGCTTTTACTCGCATCTACTTCCTGCTCGAGGGCTTCGGCACAGCTTTGCCGCGCTACTGATTCAATGTGCTCGCCTACTCTTCTCTCTATCACTTTGTATGTTTTTGGATTCAGGGGTTCCACGTCCATTGGTGCCAAGAGGTGAGCTAATTGGGCTTGGCCATTGCCCGAATGAAGAGTTCCAAGGACTGCCCGTTTATTTTATTTTTTTGGCTTCTGTGAGGACCAGATTTACCAGCCTTGGGATGCGTCTCGTCGTTCCTTATCTTATTTGTTTCGCAACAGTTGCTACACCGTACTTTTGTGGTGAACTACAGTCCGGTTTTTCTTTCCCCTACGGTATTCTTGAGGTTCAATGGACCCATTTGACATTCACTACAATGGTAGAGCTGAGATGTTAATAAAGCCCAGTTAACTATTCTGTACTGAGGAGGGGGTATCTCTTCACCCGGTGACTGCTGCAAGCTCTTCTTCGGAAGATTTTGCGAAAGCAGTTTCATTTTCTCCTCTGCAGCCTTAAGTAATTGGCCCTGCGCTGCCATCATTTCTTTCATCTTGACCTGCAAGTCCTCGTACTCTTTTTTTGCCTGCAAATAGTCCTGCTGAGCGGGTTACTCGTCGGTCGTGTCCGTAGATTTATAAACGAACTCCCACAAGCCCTTCACAAATCCCTCCTTGTTGCCATCCTCCTCGCTCTGCTCGATCAGCTTCTCCAATTCCGAGCGAGTCTTCTTGTAAAGTAACAAACGTCCTTTTCCCTCGTAGCCCTTGTAATCGATCTTGAGATACTGCCCCAATTCCTCGAGTTGGACAATCGAGAAGCCACAAACTTTCCCCTCGATCTCCAAAAGCAAATCCTCCATACCGAACACAAGGCGCACACAACCGAAATTCGCATAGACGTTGCTGATCAAAACACTAGCGAGAAAAGCCCAGCATCAATCGTGTCACTCTTTCCTATAACATGAGAACTGTTTACTAACAATGCTTGCTAGTCAAATAAATTTCCCCAGCGAGTCAGAATCACTCCAAGTAAGGATCACTCCAAGTGAGAATCACTCCAAGTAAGAATCACTCCAAAAATTCCATTCCACTCCTCTCTCCCTCGCTGGATCACGTCGGGGTCACCAAAATATGTTACACGTCCGAAATGTTCAAAATTCGGAACGACTCCACTGTTCAGAACAAGCTGTTTAATCTCCAATATATTCTACCCTACCGTTTACTAGTACACGTTTTTTCTAAACTTTTCCTCTCTCCTGTTAAACCAGGTCCGGTTACATATACACCGTAATTGATAACAACTCTTACATAACAAGACACGCATCCGGCGTGTGTGTAAATTCAATACCTCACACAGGGGCTACGTCTTCACTCCTTGTTCTTTTTGGAGAAGGTGTGGTCAGCTTTTCCATTTTCCTTTTCTGAGGAGGATTGCACATTGCGCGTTTTTTCGCCGCTCTTTCCATACTCAGCTCTCTAATTCTTTGCCCAAAATTTTTTGAAGCGTATGTGCCTGTTGGCATTTCGTCTGTTGGAATTTAAAACATGTATTTTATTCTAGTTTATATTTATCGTATATCTGGCAAAATGAATAGACAGAAACTGAAATGATGGATTTTGATGACTTTGAATTCGATAACGTGATTTTTGAATTTTTGAGTAAAGACATTTCAGAAAGTGTAACCAACTTTTTGCTTTCTAGCTTTTCATGTTCCATTAGTGCATCCCCTCCTTTCGTCGTTGCGTGGCTTCAGATCAATTTCATGTATATCGTCTATGTCCTACCTTCGCTTACTCTCTCGCATGGCCTGTCCTCATTGCAAACTCTTTGGAAAGGCTTCAAATTGGCCAATCTTCGAGGATTAGCTTTTTGGAAACCCAGCATGATTCCGTAAATGCTCTCTTCGCTGCATTATTTCGTCACAGGCCTACCAACAACAGACTCTAATGCTAATGCAACTCTCTTTGCGATTAAACGTCCCGTGATCTATTATGGTCGTTAACAATGGGTAACGCTTCTTCCACGAAGGTGACTCCTCTCAGGGTACTTTCAAAAGTTCACGCCGGTACGCAATGTTGTGTTGAGTCGAAGCCATGCATTTTGGCTTTGCCTTGAGTTTAGTTCAGAATGAATTTTGAGGCCCGACGGCCTTCGCTTTTTTCTCGACACCGTATTCGAGTTATTCACTAAAATTACGGTAGGCGAAAGTATATCTATCCTATTATACTGTCAGGAATCAGGAAAGGAAAGTCTCAGCTGAAAAGTTGGAAATTAAGCAAAGGAGTAAAGGATGCATAATTTCAGTTCAGAAGTGAAACAAAACCCTCCATAAAGGCTATCAGAACTTTGTAGTTGAGAGCATTCAGCTTGGCGTACTTCCTTGCAGAAACTTCCTTGGGCATCATGCCTTCAAATGCCAGGTAAGATAAGGAAATTATAAGCAGTCATGTGTAAATATAGCCCCAATATTGGGCTCTGTAATAATGTAAGCATCTGCGATATCTAGATTTTAAAAGTCGAAGTCATTGCGCGCCTGCCAAGAACTCGATTCCGATTTGCTTTCACAGGCACATAAAAGGGTACTAGAGCTGTCGTTATAAACCCAAAAAAGTGGGACTTAGCCGTGTTTTTATAGAAATAGGAGGCCATGTTTAATTTTACCCCACTTTGTCCATTCACTGATTTCAGGAAATCGGTTAAATTTATTGAAAGAAAACGATACCAAGTAGAAAGCTGAATAGTTGTTTTATTGGCTGGCAAAAAATGAGACTAATCGGGGAACGTTTTATAACTAAACTCGGTGTCTAAACTTTCCTGTTGTTTTTCCTTTGAATAGGTGTACGCCACCTTAACCTCAAAACTAATGTATATATACTCCTTAAAAAGTGTTGCAAATAAATTATGATGATGATGAATCAGACCTCTCTAAGTCAACTTGTATGGAAATCGCCCCACCCCACCCTGTCTGAAACGCATCAATGGAATGGTCTAACTTGCAAGTGTCTTTCGTCATGCCAGTGCGATGGGGCGTCCCAACTTTCCAAGAACAGCCAATGCGCAATATCATTCCGCAATGCACCCTGGATAGGTACTTTTTTTTATATTCCTCTTACACACACACCAGAGGAGGATGCACTAGTATCCCATGATGCAGCTCGCGCTCAGATTTCACAAGATGGCGGTGTACTCGAGGCTTTTTAACGGTGGTTGACTTTCTTTCTTTGAAGCAGCAGAAGCGTGACGTTTAGAAGGTAAGAGGTCATAAATTGTTATTGTGCGATAATAATGCTAAGGATCTGGATGCAAATTGCCTCGATTTTGAAAGATTTGGGCCCATTTTTAGTGATTTTGCAGCGAGCTTTTGTTTTCACGTGGCGCACCGACTTTGAATTTAGAAGAGTCGGAAAACGGTATCCTGCCGCTTACCTCTTTGCGATTTGGAAGTAATTTTGTCCTTAATGTGTCAACCAAAGATAAAGTGAGCTAAAACACAAACAGTCCCCAAAAGTCCCCACGATTTTCAGGACTTTGGCGGCTTCGAAGTTGACTCATTTCCGCAAAACATGGCGCCCAACTGCCTGAGGTGTGATATTTGAGTGTGTCTATTTTCTTGCATGTCTTTGTAGGAAAAGTCAAATTAATGGTCAAATTTGTGTAGGCTCGGGGGTTTAATACTATTTTTCATCATTTTTTCTTTTCAGTTATTGTATGGAGCCTCGAAAACGAGGGAATGTCGAGAGTGGCGATACGCCAAAGCCATCCGAAAAGAGGCAGCGACCTGCAAGTAGAACTCCGTTAGGCAAATCCAAGCGTTCTTTAAAGTTTTCTTCCTTGTCTCCCAAGGGCGCAAGTCCAGGTCTTAAAAAGGTAGTTATTTCTTGCATTTATCGATGGTGTTATTGCTTTTAACCTGGTCCAACTTCCGCAATATATTTCATGTGATTTGTTATGAAATAAAGCCATGCATACATGTATCAATCAACCAACCAAAGTTTTCTCACTTGCTATAGACTTTGACCAACTCTCCAGCACGATATCACAAGTGGACAAAGGAGGAAGAGTGTGCACTTGTAGAGTTCATATCTCTAGCCAAAACTGATCCCAGTTATGGCTGGCAAAATGTTCAAAGTGAATGGCCTTGTTTTAAGCAAAACACAAGCTGTGGTCAGATGCTGCTGAGCATATTAAGGCAGCAAGCAAGTCGAATTTCATATTAACAAGTAAGTAACAAGCACAGAAACCCCTACATGCTGTAAAATGTATTCTTTTCAGAAAATGTGGCTTGCTAATGTTCCATATAAGTAAATGCAAAGTACTTTCCTGCCCCACCACTTATTTTGCAGCCACTGTTTACAACATTTCATTGAAAAAGTGTCATTTGTTTAGTTTGCTAAATGTGGTATGTGCTATCTGTTGTTTACTCAGATGCTCGTGTACGTTCCCGTGTGGTAGGCTGCCTTCGACCAAAGTACAAGACATTAGATGAGGCAGAAGAATTTTATGGCCTATCTCTGGCATCATATTTAGATGAACTAGACATAACTGCTTCCAGCCTCACTAAGAAAACTGGTGTGGACAAGAAAATACAGACTGACCCTCCTGTTATTGTTGCTCCACGCTCTCCACCTACTCCTGTGCCTGTTGCCCCTCCAACTGCTGCTGTGCCACCTACCCTTGCAGAAATAAAACACTTAATTTCTGGTCTCGGTGAGTCCTGCCAAAAGGAACTAGCCGATTGGTTATTCTTGCTTATTGCAACCTACAACAACATAGACAGCAATCCTGGAAATTATGCTTCCCTCTCTCTGGCTGCTATGATCAAACTCCAACAGAACCTAAAGCCAAACCTGCTCTACAAATTTGCATACTGTTTGGGAACCAATAGGCCAGACAGCCAAGAAACACTGCTGCCTATGGACCGGATGCCATTTGGCCTTCTGCAGTATCAGATAGAATTTTTCTCAAGCACCAACATTATGCAGGTACATTCATTTGATAAAAACTTAAAAGATTTATACTGAGGCATGGGGCATACATCGAAATAGCGTCACCTCAAATATATTTAAAACAATAGATGAGTTGTTATTTGAAAGTGAAATGAGTAGGTATCTTTAGAAAAAAATGTAATCAATGTGACCCTAGTTCAACATATGCCCTAGGCCTTAGTTTGCACTGACAAAAAATTGAAATATGAATCAAAGTACAGAGTGACGTCAAATACACAAAAAAACAGGTAGTGAGTATCGTTAAGAGGTGTTGTTGACAGATTTGCATGTCATTTTCTGTCTCACATAGTATATGATACTGTAAGGCTTTTTCTATGGGATTCCATTTTTAAAGGGTCACAATTTTTACTTGTATACACTTTGGGTTCTATCACATGATGCCAGCTTGATCAAGTAACCTTGCATGTAATTTGCATGTGCATACCATCTCTGAAACAGGGAAAACATCTTTTTTTATTATATTGCTGTCTTTCAGATTTCCGTTCCCAATGATTTTGCTGTGTGGCATGAGTCCCTATGTGCAGAGTTCCCTACGAGGTTCAACAGATTGTTCAGAGGGCCAATGTGGAGTTCTGTTCCCCAGCAACAGCATAAAGACCCTTTGACGGTAAGCGATGTTTATATCATTTTCTAATAGAAAACTGTAAAACTGAGCTAGCAATTGCTCATTAATCCATTCAATTTGTTTTGGTAAATGCATTCCAATACATTAAACATGTCAAGTGTTTTACTGGGAAATGCCATTCATACATGTCATACAAAACTACATTCTGGTATCCTCTGTCTGGTACCTGAGAGGTATATTTTACCAAATCTCACTTGGAGAGATTGGAGCACTTGGAGATTGATTTTGTATTATTTTTTAGTTTGTCTATATAATAATAATAAAAGTACATTGTTGCTAAAAGAAATGAATTATATTTCTCATGTCAGAAACAACATTTTACTCACTCGTTGGTCTTCTTCATTTTTGACTCATTTTCTCACAACAATTAATTTGTTTTGCTTTATACCGGTAGGCAAGAGTAAATGTGGCAGCCCCGAGTTTGCAGTGGGTGCAGAGGAACACCGCTAGGTCAAGTTTCAGCAATAAGCCTGAATTGCAGGTTTGTGTGATGTAACAAAAAGTGGTTGTGTTGCTTTTGGTGTCTTAAGCAGATGACATATTGGTGTAATCACTTTGCGAAGGGTTTTCACTACACTCGGTCATAAACTTTGCTGTAGTGCACATAACAGTATTGATTGGGTAGATGCGGTAGTCTTTCCTTGGCAAACACCTCATGATTGTAAACTGCAGTGTATAAATCACAGTCCGCATCAAGGGATCAGACATGTGGACCATCTGCAAACCGCATTTGAACATATCTTATATAATAATTTTTGGTAACCATGTGCATACATTTCATTTCATTTCACCTTGGAAAAGAACATTAAAAGTGTATGTAGGACCAACATGATATGATGCAAGATGCAATTGGCTGGTGCCGCCCATACAGCTAGTTTGTATTTGCAATAGCTTAACCATTACTGCTTTTACTATTATTAGATCACAGCTTTAAAGCAAATGAAGGAGAGACATCCCGAGGGGAGATTTTGGCTAAAGGCAGATGCTTGTGACTTGAAGCCTGCACTCCAAGAGTCCTTGAAAGGGGAATGGAATGGTGACATTGATTTGGGAGAAGGCAGTAAGTTGAGGGAGGAGTATGACCAGAGAAGGAAGCAAGCTACTCCTCCAATTCCGGCTAACAGAGCAAACCTTGAAGAAAGGATACGGGATGTTGTGACCTTCCTGGAGGCAGATACCACCTTCCTGGCAGAGGGGCTAAAGAAGGCTGACAAGGATTACCAAACCAAATTTAACAGCCCAACTACATCAAGGGAGCTACTGAAGTCTCTCTGCTGGGAAAGAGTAGAATTCAACACCCTCCTCCTTCAGGCACAGTGCATGAAAGGCACTCTGGAAAGCATCCTACCTCATCTCGACCCAAACCACCCTCGAGTTGCAGATGTGCTCACAAGCCTGAGAAACCTCAAGCCAGACTATTTGAAATACCTGCGCAACATCTACATCAAGAAGAGGCAACCAGCAGCTACCCATGTCTTAGTTATACTGGTATCTGAGGAAAGACGATGTTGTAAACCCTATTCCCTGCCAATCTGGTATATTCCTTACAAGTCCATAAGAGATCAGTTTGTGCGAGATGTCTTGAATAAGGTGAAAAGTGCTATGGTGGAGCATGAAATGAAGTCTGTCGGTAAGTTAAATGGACCTTCCTATTTATATAAACAATGTTCCATCCACAAGCTACAGTATCCCATAAAGAAGTATTCCACTAGAACAGCCATGGATTTCATTTTCAAGACTCAGACAAGATATCATTAGACTGTTCTCCCTTTCTATTGTTATAGTATACACCTGATTGAACCCCAAGCAGACACTATTTACAGTTGGTAAACATTTTTGATAGTACCAAAATATATACTTTTCCCCCTTTACAGGAGCAGTCACTGATGGAGAATTCAGCTCACTCAGAACCCAGGGAGAGACCAGACCTTTACATGTCATTCAGCTGATACATGATGCCAGGGAAAGTGTTAGCAAGCAGAGCCAAGGGACCTTACTGTCAATGCTGAGAAAAACAGGAGGTGCTTATTTCTAATATTTATATATAATCGGGCAAAGTTGGTTTGATTCAGCAAAATATCAGGCGAGACCAAACGAGCTCTGATATTTTGCAGAATCAAACCAAATTTGCCCGATTATTTATTTATCATCCCACGTAACCCTATAATCCCACGCATCCTCAGCTAAAAATGATTGTGTTTTTGTAAAGATGAAGTTCATTTTGCTGTCGCGACAGAAAATCATTTTGTGGTTTTTGCCGTCGCGAACTCATAACTATATTTATTCTTATTATTTTTACTAAAGAAAATTGATGCTTTAACTATTTTAAAGTCTTCTACAAGTGTTTTAGATGAACGGTTCCTGATATTTAATAGGCCTTTTGCAACAGATGGTCACGTGACCCGGTCACCTTTAAAACGGGCCGCTTCATTCAAATAATGTTCAGAAATGAAAAGGGCATATTGATTTAAGTAAAAAGGCAGAGTTTCAGCTCTATACGATGTATACGCGAAGAGGGAGAGCAAAAAGAAAACTGTTTATTTTACAAGGATTTGTTTGATTGGATTGCAAGCCTTGCAATCTACTAAAAAAGCAAGTTTTATTTTTGCTCCCATTCTTTGAGTTTGCATTGTAGCGGGCTCAAATTTGGGCTTTTAACTAAAATCAGTATGCTCTTTTCATTTCTGAGCATCATGCTCATTTAAGGGTGATCGGGTCACGTGACCATGTGTTGCAAAAGGCCTAGGTATTGCATATCAGGTCAAGGGACAGTAGATCTCGTTCATGATTGGCTGACGAACTAAAGAGGGATGATAAGAGATGAGAAGTGCCCCAAACAGATTTATGCCCAAGAACATCAACTACATTACTATTATAACTATTATTATGGCATTGAGTACAAAAATGAGAATTTATGGTAGTCATAGTCTGCAAAATCAAGCGGGATAATGGTATTGTTATTAAGCAAATTGAGAGCATACAGCATATAGATAAGCAAGATATTTCATACCTAACACAGCTATTGGAGTTTTATGACCTTACAGTACATTTATTTGGGTCGTCTAGGTGCTGAATCAATTAACTGTTTATTGAGATTGTGTTTTTGCTATTTTACAGAGGATGCTACCGGCCGTCCAACTGTATATAGACCAAACCAGCACATTCCAGATTCCCTTGTCAATGAGTTGCATTACTTGTTGACAGACCAGAACATGCGACTTGAGGATGCTGTTACCTACTTGCGAGGAAAGCTTGTACCTCGAGGCTATGTGCCCCACACCTTTCGCCCCAACATCCCTGAGAGCTTGTTAGACAAGTTGAGGTCATTAGTTGCCACTTATATTTATAGAGGTATCTAGTGTATTCTTTTAAGGCACATGTGGAAATTTAGTATTAAAAGAAATGCTGGGGGGAGGGGGCAGGGAGTAAATGTAAGAGAGAAGTCCTACCTGGACTTAGTTTACAGTTGACGCGGTTTCCATTGTTATTCGTAGGGAATTAACTCGGATAATGAATCTCAACAAACTAAAAGTCGGGGAGGGATTTGAATTCTCCAGGGAAAGGTTGGGGTTGATCAATAGAATTGAATTGAATTTCTAGGTAAATATATTGCTCATTATGGATTAATAGGTAAATATATGGCTCATTATGGATTAATAGGTAAATATCTAGTTATTTACCTATTAATCCATAATAAGCCATATACTTACCTGTAAATCAATAATGTGTGGTTCCAGAAAATACCCCCCCCCCCCCCTCTCTGGAATTCCCGAAGAAAAATACAGTATTTGTATGGAAAATATATCCTTTCCTATTATCCTTCCTATGGATAATTTCTGGAACCACACAATAAGCCATTTTTACCAAGACTTCAAGGGGCACTGTCACGTTTGTTTCATCAAAATGTTTTAAAATAAGACAAGTGTTCTACAGAAACAACTCCGAACCTATATTCTGTTTCAAATTAGTCTTAAGAAGAAAAAGAGGCTTGTTCAGCCTCTTCGAAAATCAAAAATGCCAATTAGCAATCCAATTCCATCCGCTCGATTATACACGAAAATACTCCAAATTTATATTGATCTAGCAGCTGAAAGGTTGGTTAAAAAACGTAGACCATTATTTTGTTGATTTGTAGGGAGTTTGACTGCATTTAAGCTACTTAAAATGACCCCAAGTTAGACCAAATTTATGATAGACCATGACAGTTGCCCCTTTCACAATGACTAAATTCAATTATCAACCCAAACATTTTACTAGTGAATTCAAATCCATACACTTACCCCGAGAAAAAAACATCCAATAATCTCAGTTTATGCATCTATGCTGACTGTCTGTCTATAACCAATATTTGCTCCTGATTAGCCTTTATGCGAATCCCGTTGAACGCCACAAAACACGATTTCCGAGAACGCCTTCACTTGAACCATATTGAGAAGCGTTTGTCCAGTCTACTTGCTTGGTCTCATTGCCCATAGAGTGTGTTTAAGACGTAAACCTGAAAATACAGATAAAATCATGCACAGGTTAATTGCATATCTAATCGTAGAGAGCAACCAACGAGCGCAAAATACCTGAAACTTGCCTTCAGTTTCTCCATCTTGAATCAGTTCCATCCGTTTTGCTGGACACAACGTTATGCAAATTGGCTGTAGCTGTCAGGGCGTGGTACAAATGAAAATAACCAGTAAGGACGTAGTTGCTTTTGTCTCTATTATTTTCGTTCTACAAAGGAGTTCTTTTGTCTCTAGTCTATTATCCTCGTTCTTTGTGTTGAGGTATAGGGTATTGTTGTATTATCCAACCAGAGAGGAGCTTTAAGCAGCTACGTACCGACCAAAATAACAGCGCTTAAATGAGTTGCGCTTTTACAAAAGGCCGCTTGATTGATTGGACTGGCTGTTGTATGAAAACAAAAGACGTAATTCGTGTTTGGAAACCTTTGTCAATCATAGTTGAATAAAAGTTGTCATTCATTTTCTTCAGCATCACAACTTTATTGTGCATGGTAAAAATTAATTGCAATAAGTTTCTCTGGGGAGCCCACTTCTGTGAAAGCAGCTAAATAACTAACAATAGTTCCTATTGGAATCCGCTATCTTTTTCAATTGTAAACTGTACTCCTTTTCAAAACTGTTAAATTCAATGAGAAGAATGCATTTCATTTGTCCCTGTTTTCTGAAAACCTTGTCAACTGTAAACTAAGTCCGTTAATTACCTCGATTCTCGGCAATAACCCCAATACATCCCTCGGGCCTACGGCCCTTGGGATGTATTGGGGTTATTGCCTCGAATCTCGGTAATTAACTCTAACTTATGACTGGTTTCATCGTAGAAAATAAAATACATTATCTTGATTTGGGGTTAGAAACCAGCTGAAGATTTTGCTTTTATTAAGGAAGATTTTCATAATGGCCAATAAGGGGAATAAGAGGTTTCTCCACCCCTATTTAACCTTGAATTACCAATTCCCTCTATTATTATCTCTCATTTTTGATTATAACAATTTCCTGTGTATAAATTAATTTCAGGAATTATTGATGAATATCATGCTGAAGGGATTGACTTCAAAAATCATCTGTATGTGCCAGAAGAAGATCCTTTAACTGGAGAAGTTTTCCATGAACGTGAGGATCACTGCCATATCCTGAAACGTGTTGGGAAGCACACACGAGAAGGAGGTCCACCAGGGATGGACTTGAAAGGCTTTGATGATGCCATGCTTCACCCAGGCACTGGCTTAACGAAGGCTGCTCTCACGGGGGAGAGGAAGCAGTCTGTACAGGATGCAGAGAGGCTGCTTTCATACCATGTAGCAAAGTTTCTCCGTGACCATGGTTACCTGAGAGAAGCTGCATACGTTGAAGTAGTTGCAGGATGGCATGAAGCAGCAGATGGAAGAGGTCTGACAGAGCTACAAAGATGTCGCAAGAACCATGCTATGCTAAACATGATTCTAGATGACTGGATGCCATGGCATAGAACCCAGTATGACTTCAGCTCTATTGACATTAACAGGTAAATTAGGCTGTGAAATTAATTTTGAGTTAAGTGAATGCAGTTACATGTAAATTCAGTTTCATGTGACTATTCATTGAACTGGCAAATATGTCTGCATCCATTCCAGTGGTTTATTTGGACGTTTTAGCATAGTTGAACAATTATTGGTTGTCTCGCTTACAGGCTAGATAACAAAAAAAATCAAAATTGAGTGAAGAACTATGAAGAATAATAATATTGATAAACTGAACTGCTTTTGTTGCTCAGCCATTGTCTTACAATTTGACACATAACATTTTATGTGTTTTGTTTCTATAGACCAATCAAAGGGATATGTGGGTTTTCCAGGGAGACTGTGATTGCCATCACTACCAACATTGAAAGCATGGAGTACAGGAGGAGGCAGAATTCAACCCTGGGTTACGAAGAGCACCCTCGAGCAGGAACTACAGATGATGTGGAAGCCTTCTTTGCCCTTGTACATCGCTTTCTGGGGAACATATTCACTCTAAAGCAATTCAAATATGCATGGCAAAAGCTTGTCAGGTAAAAAAATTATTTGTTATAGTAATCGTAAAAACATTTAATTTAATTCAGGTTCTGTTCTGCCAGTCAAACCTGGGTTGAAGTTGAATGGGTTTTCATTGTGACAGAAAGCCAGTTATGTGTGCCAGGTGAAACAGGACAGCAATGTTTTGAAAATGTTCAGCATGAAAACAGCTTAAGCTGTAACAACTATATCCAGGGTCTGGTTGCTCAAAAGTGGTTTAGCACTAATCCAGGATTAATTACCATGGTGAATCGATGGTTTTGTTCTGAACTAAACCTGGTTTAAATTTAATCCACCTTTGAACAACCAGCACCAGAGGGGTGGGGGTCAATTTACCTGATCTTTATTTTTATTTGGAAATTCCAGAGGGGTGGGGGGTCATTTCTCAACACCCTTCCTAGGGGGGATGGATATTTCTTTGAAAACACATTTTATTTCCCTTACAAGGAACCTGGAATTTCTATAGGAGTTGTTGTGTGTCCCTGGGATCTCCATAGGGGTCATTGTGTTTGATCCTGGAATTTCCACAGGGGTGACCTGTATTTTTCCTTGCCACTTTAGAATTTCAACAGGGCTTAAAAGAATATGTGGAATTTACACCAGGGAATTTTTTGAAACTTGGAGTTCCTCCATAGGAGGGTACAGCTATTATTTGGAACAGCCCATTCCTGCTCAGCCTAGCACAGCATCATGCACTTTATGCTATGGCAAAGGGACAATCCACATTTATGTATACCAGTACTGTATTTATTCAAAATTGATTACAAGCCTAAACATATAAAAATATGTCTACCCTATTTAATGGTTTCAGGGAGTTCTGCAAGCGTATGAATCCTGACCTGCCATTTTTTTATTGGACCATCAATGAGAGGTTCCGAGATTTTGGTGAGGTTCTGCCTTCGTTCAATGACCACCCTGGCGATGATGATGATGATGATGGAGATGACCCACAGGACCATCCCCTCAGACTCCGTAGATTGATCCTCAACCGCAGAGAGGATGCATCCATTTTTGTCCCAGGAAAGTCTTTTCTTCCAGTCAGGAACCAGACTACATTCGACAGAGAATCTTCAGGCCAAGTGCCCAGCTCCCTGATCCAATCAGGGATCAGATCTAATCCCAAGGGAAGCTTGTCCAAGCATACCACACAAAACAATCCCAAATGTATTAGGTCACTTGAACAGTGTTGTTGTAAAGGCCCATCACCAACCCAGAGCTTTTGCGGACTCTTAGCCAATCAGAGCACCCGAAAAACAACGAATCAATTTGAAAACAAAACAAAAAAACAGGGCGCAAAGGCTCCCGGTTGTGATGGGCCTTTGATGAAAAGTATTCGCTCTGGTGAGTGGTGTCACACAACTTGTACATTTTTGCAAACAAATATGGTAAATGATTCGATTTGAAAATTTTCTCATTTTCAGAGTTCTGATTTAAATATGGGGGTTTGTGCTATTTTGAAAACACCTTTAAGCTTTTGAACAGTTTTTAGGCCAAAGAGTAAAACAGAGCACAGTAATATAAGTTGTAAGGTAATATTGGGGTTAACAAAGTTTTTGTTGAAAAGCACTCAATATCTACAAAGTGTTTTTGAAGTTGATAGCTTTTCTAAAATCTTAGTAAAGATTAGCCACACAAAGAGAAATGGAATGCTGCAGATATTTCCATGAAGTAAATTAAGAATTATAATCATATTTATGTGCTTTAAAAGTGACACAGGAAAAATCAGGGACTCTTCGCATGTCCCTGGTAAAATGTTCCATGCTTTATTACAACCTATCTGAGTGCAGCTTTCATATTGCTATGTGAAAAGAAAAAAAAATATCCACTTTTCTGTCCAAATTCAACATATATTTCACTATACAATTTATAAAACAAAACCAATGTTACAGACCATTGCATAGCTAACTGTGAGTAGAAATATTTCCCTTGTATACCAGTAGACTATTTATAATTTAAGGAACTAGCCGATTGGTTATTCTTGCTTATTGCAACTACAACAACATAGACAGCAATCCTGGAAATTATGCTTCCCTCTCTCTGGCTGCTATGATCAAACTCCAACAGAACCTAAAGCCAAACCTGCTCTACAAATTTGCATACTGTTTGGGAACCAATAGGCCAGACAGCCAAGAAACACTGCTGCCTATGGACCGGATGCCATTTGGCCTTCTGCAGTATCAGATAGAATTTTTCTCAAGCACCAACATTATGCAGGTACATTCATTTGATAAAAACTTAAAAGATTTATACTGAGGCATGGGCATACATCGAAATAGCGTCACCTCAAATATATTTAAAACAATAGATGAGTTGTTATTTGAAAGTGAAATGAGTAGGTATCTTTAGAAAAAAATGTAATCAATGTGACCCTAGTTCAACATATGCCCTAGGCCTTAGTTTGCACTGACAAAAAATTGAAATATGAATCAAAGTACAGAGTGACGTCAAATACACAAAAAAACAGGTAGTGAGTATCGTTAAGAGGTGTTGTTGACAGATTTGCATGTCATTTTCTGTCTCACATAGTATATGATACTGTAAGGCTTTTTCTATGGGATTCCATTTTTAAAGGGTCACAATTTTTACTTGTATACACTTTGGGTTCTATCACATGATGCCAGCTTGATCAAGTAACCTTGCATGTAATTTGCATGTGCATACCATCTCTGAAACAGGGAAAACATCTTTTTTTATTATATTGCTGTCTTTTCAGATTTCCGTTCCCAATGATTTTGCTGTGTGGCATGAGTCCCTATGTGCAGAGTTCCCTACGAGGTTCAACAGATTGTTCAGAGGGCCAATGTGGAGTTCTGTTCCCCAGCAACAGCATAAAGACCCTTTGACGGTAAGCGATGTTTTATATCATTTTCTAATAGAAAACTGTAAAACTGAGCTAGCAATTGCTCATTAATCCATTCAATTTGTTTTGGTAAATGCATTCCAATACATTAAACATGTCAAGTGTTTTACTGGGAAATGCCATTCATACATGTCATACAAAACTACATTCTGGTATCCTCTGTCTGGTACCTGAGAGGTATATTTTACCAAATCTCACTTGGAGAGATTGGAGCACTTGGAGATTGATTTTGTATTATTTTTTAGTTTGTCTATATAATAATAATAAAAGTACATTGTTGCTAAAAGAAATGAATTATATTTTCTCATGTCAGAAACAACATTTTACTCACTCATTGTCTTCTTCATTTTTGACTCATTTTCTCACAACAATTAATTTGTTTTGCTTTATACCGGTAGGCAAGAGTAAATGTGGCAGCCCCGAGTTTGCAGTGGGTGCAGAGGAACACCGCTAGGTCAAGTTTCAGCAATAAGCCTGAATTGCAGGTTTGTGTGATGTAACAAAAAGTGGTTGTGTTGCTTTTGGTGTCTTAAGCAGATGACATATTGGTGTAATCACTTTGCGAAGGGTTTTCACTACACTCGGTCATAAACTTTGCTGTAGTGCACATAACAGTATTGATTGGGTAGATGCGGTAGTCTTTCCTTGGCAAACACCTCATGATTGTAAACTGCAGTGTATAAATCACAGTCCGCATCAAGGGATCAGACATGTGGACCATCTGCAAACCGCATTTGAACATATCTTATATAATAATTTTTGGTAACCATGTGCATACATTTCATTTCATTTCACCTTGGAAAAGAACATTAAAAGTGTATGTAGGACCAACATGATATGATGCAAGATGCAATTGGCTGGTGCCGCCCATACAGCTAGTTTGTATTTGCAATAGCTTAACCATTACTGCTTTTACTATTATTAGATCACAGCTTTAAAGCAAATGAAGGAGAGACATCCCGAGGGGAGATTTTGGCTAAAGGCAGATGCTTGTGACTTGAAGCCTGCACTCCAAGAGTCCTTGAAAGGGAATGGAATGGTGACATTGATTTGGGAGAAGGCAGTAAGTTGAGGGAGGAGTATGACCAGAGAAGGAAGCAAGCTACTCCTCCAATTCCGGCTAACAGAGCAAACCTTGAAGAAAGGATACGGGATGTTGTGACCTTCCTGGAGGCAGATACCACCTTCCTGGCAGAGGGGCTAAAGAAGGCTGACAAGGATTACCAAACCAAATTTAACAGCCCAACTACATCAAGGGAGCTACTGAAGTCTCTCTGCTGGGAAAGAGTAGAATTCAACACCCTCCTCCTTCAGGCACAGTGCATGAAAGGCACTCTGGAAAGCATCCTACCTCATCTCGACCCAAACCACCCTCGAGTTGCAGATGTGCTCACAAGCCTGAGAAACCTCAAGCCAGACTATTTGAAATACCTGCGCAACATCTACATCAAGAAGAGGCAACCAGCAGCTACCCATGTCTTAGTTATACTGGTATCTGAGGAAAGACGATGTTGTAAACCCTATTCCCTGCCAATCTGGTATATTCCTTACAAGTCCATAAGAGATCAGTTTGTGCGAGATGTCTTGAATAAGGTGAAAAGTGCTATGGTGGAGCATGAAATGAAGTCTGTCGGTAAGTTAAATGGACCTTCCTATTTATATAAACAATGTTCCATCCACAAGCTACAGTATCCCATAAAGAAATATTCCACTAGAACAGCCATGGATTTCATTTTCAAGACTCAGACAAGATATCATTAGACTGTTCTCCCTTTCTATTGTTATAGTATACACCTGATTGAACCCCAAGCAGACACTATTTACAGTTGGTAAACATTTTTGATAGTACCAAAATATATAGTCACTGATGGAGAATTCAGCTCACTCAGAACCCAGGGAGAGACCAGACCTTTACATGTCATTCAGCTGATACATGATGCCAGGGAAGGTGTTAGCAAGCAGAGCCAAGGGACCTTACTGTCAATGCTGAGAAAAACAGGAGGTGCTTATTTCTAATATTTATATATAATCGGGCAAAGTTGGTTTGATTCAGCAAAATATCAGGCGAGACCAAACGAGCTCTGATATTTTGCAGAATCAAACCAAATTTGCCCGATTATTTATTTATCATCCCACGTAACCCTATAATCCCACGCATCCTCAGCTAAAAATGATTGTGTTTTTGTAAAGATGAAGTTCATTTTGCTGTCGCGACAGAAAATCATTTTGTGGTTTTTGCCGTCGCGAACTCATAACTATATTTATTCTTATTATTTTTACTAAAGAAAATTGATGCTTTAACTATTTTAAAGTCTTCTACAAGTGTTTTAGATGAACGGTTCCTGATATTTAATAGGCCTTTTGCAACAGATGGTCACGTGACCCGGTCACCTTTAAAACGGGCCGCTTCATTCAAATAATGTTCAGAAATGAAAAGGGCATATTGATTTAAGTAAAAAGGCAGAGTTTCAGCTCTATACGATGTATACGCGAAGAGGGAGAGCAAAAAGAAAACTGTTTATTTTACAAGGATTTGTATGATTGGATTGCAAGCCTTGCAATCTACTAAAAAAGCAAGTTTTATTTTTGCTCCCATTCTTTGAGTTTGCATTGTAGCGGGCTCAAATTTGGGCTTTTAACTAAAATCAGTATGCTCTTTTCATTTCTGAGCATCATGCTCATTTAAGGGTGACCGGGTCACGTGACCATGTGTTGCAAAAGGCCTAGGTATTGCATATCAGGTCAAGGGACAGTAGATCTCGTTCATGATTGGCTGACGAACTAAAGAGGGATGATAAGAGATGAGAAGTGCCCCAAACAGATTTATGCCCAAGAACATCAACTACATTACTATTATAACTATTATTATGGCATTGAGTACAAAAATGAGAATTTATGGTAGTCATAGTCTGCAAAATCAAGCGGGATAATGGTATTGTTATTAAGCAAATTGAGAGCATACAGCATATAGATAAGCAAGATATTTCATACCTAACACAGCTATTGGAGTTTTATGACCTTACAGTACATTTATTTTGGGTCGTCTAGGTGCTGAATCAATTAACTGTTTATTGAGATTGTGTTTTTGCTATTTTACAGAGGATGCTACCGGCCGTCCAACTGTATATAGACCAAACCAGCACATTCCAGATTCCCTTGTCAATGAGTTGCATTACTTGTTGACAGACCAGAACATGCGACTTGAGGATGCTGTTACCTACTTGCGAGGAAAGCTTGTACCTCGAGGCTATGTGCCCCACACCTTTCGCCCCAACATCCCTGAGAGCTTGTTAGACAAGTTGAGGTCATTAGTTGCCACTTATATTTATAGAGGTAACTAGTGTATTCTTTTAAGGCACATGTGGAAATTTAGTATTAAAAGAAATGCTGGGGGGGAGGGGGCAGGGAGTAAATGTAAGAGAGAAGTCCTACCTGGACTTATGACTGGTTTCATCGTAGAAAATAAAATACATTATCTTGATTTTGCTTTTATTAAGGAAGATTTTCATAATGGCCAATAAGGGGAATAAGAGGTTTCTCCACCCCTATTTAACCTTGAATTACCAATTCCCTCTATTATTATCTCTCATTTTTGATTATAACAATTTCCTGTGTATAAATTAATTTCAGGAATTATTGATGAATATCATGCTGAAGGGATTGACTTCAAAAATCATCTGTATGTGCCAGAAGAAGATCCTTTAACTGGAGAAGTTTTCCATGAACGTGAGGATCACTGCCATATCCTGAAACGTGTTGGGAAGCACACACGAGAAGGAGGTCCACCAGGGATGGACTTGAAAGGCTTTGATGATGCCATGCTTCACCCAGGCACTGGCTTAACGAAGGCTGCTCTCACGGGGGAGAGGAAGCAGTCTGTACAGGATGCAGAGAGGCTGCTTTCATACCATGTAGCAAAGTTTCTCCGTGACCATGGTTACCTGAGAGAAGCTGCATACGTTGAAGTAGTTGCAGGATGGCATGAAGCAGCAGATGGAAGAGGTCTGACAGAGCTACAAAGATGTCGCAAGAACCATGCTATGCTAAACATGATTCTAGATGACTGGATGCCATGGCATAGAACCCAGTATGACTTCAGCTCTATTGACATTAACAGGTAAATTAGGCTGTGAAATTAATTTTGAGTTAAGTGAATGCAGTTACATGTAAATTCAGTTTCATGTGACTATTCATTGAACTGGCAATATGTCTGCATCCATTCCAGTGGTTTATTTGGACGTTTTAGCATAGTTGAACAATTATTGGTTGTCTCGCTTACAGGCTAGATAACAAAAAAAATCAAAATTGAGTGAAGAACTATGAAGAATAATAATATTGATAAACTGAACTGCTTTTTGTTGCTCAGCCATTGTCTTACAATTTGACACATAACATTTTATGTGTTTTGTTTCTATAGACCAATCAAAGGGATATGTGGGTTTTCCAGGGAGACTGTGATTGCCATCACTACCAACATTGAAAGCATGGAGTACAGGAGGAGGCAGAATTCAACCCTGGGTTACGAAGAGCACCCTCGAGCAGGAACTACAGATGATGTGGAAGCCTTCTTTGCCCTTGTACATCGCTTTCTGGGGAACATATTCACTCTAAAGCAATTCAAATATGCATGGCAAAAGCTTGTCAGGTAAAAAAATTATTTGTTATAGTAATCGTAAAAACATTTAATTTAATTCAGGTTCTGTTCTGCCAGTCAACCTGGGTTGAAGTTGAATGGGTTTTCATTGTGACAGAAAGCCAGTTATGTGTGCCAGGTGAAACAGGACAGCAATGTTTTGAAAATGTTCAGCATGAAAACAGCTTAAGCTGTAACAACTATATATCAACGAAAGCGATTTGAAATTCCAGGGTCTGGTTGCTCAAAAGTGGTTTAGCACTAATCCAGGATTAATTACCATGGTGAATCGATGGTTTTGTTCTGAACTAAACCTGGTTTAAATTTAATCCACCTTTGAACAACCAGCACCAGAGGGGTGGGGGTCAATTTACCTGATCTTTATTTTTATTTGGAAATTCCAGAGGGGTGGGGGGTCATTTCTCAACACCCTTCCCTAGGGGGATGGATATTTCTTTGAAAACACATTTTATTTCCCTTACAAGGAACCTGGAATTTCTATAGGAGTTGTTGTGTGTCCCTGGGATCTCCATAGGGGTCATTGTGTTTGATCCTGGAATTTCCACAGGGGTGACCTGTATTTTTCCTTGCCACTTTAGAATTTCAACAGGGCTTAAAAGAATATGTGGAATTTACACCAGGGAATTTTTTGAAACTTGGAGTTCCTCCATAGGAGGGTACAGCTATTATTTGGAACAGCCCATTCCTGCTCAGCCTAGCACAGCATCATGCACTTTATGCTATGGCAAAGGGACAATCCACATTTATGTATACCAGTACTGTATTTATTCAAAATTGATTACAAGCCTAAACATATAAAAATATGTCTACCCTATTTAATGGTTTCAGGGAGTTCTGCAAGCGTATGAATCCTGACCTGCCATTTTTTTATTGGACCATCAATGAGAGGTTCCGAGATTTTGGTGAGGTTCTGCCTTCGTTCAATGACCACCCTGGCGATGATGATGATGATGATGGAGATGACCCACAGGACCATCCCCTCAGACTCCGTAGATTGATCCTCAACCGCAGAGAGGATGCATCCATTTTTGTCCCAGGAAAGTCTTTTCTTCCAGTCAGGAACCAGACTACATTCGACAGAGAATCTTCAGGCCAAGTGCCCAGCTCCCTGATCCAATCAGGGATCAGATCTAATCCCAAGGGAAGCTTGTCCAAGCATACCACACAAAACAATCCCAAATGTATTAGGTCACTTGAACAGTGTTGTTGTAAAGGCCCATCACCAACCCAGAGCTTTTGCGGACTCTTAGCCAATCAGAGCACCCGAAAAACAACGAATCAATTTGAAAACAAAACAAAAAAACAGGGCGCAAAGGCTCCCGGTTGGTGATGGGCCTTTGATGAAAAGTATTCGCTCTGGTGAGTGGTGTCACACAACTTGTACATTTTTGCAAACAAATATGGTAAATGATTCGATTTGAAAATTTTCTCATTTTCAGAGTTCTGATTTAAATATGGGGGTTTGTGCTATTTTGAAAACACCTTTAAGCTTTTGAACAGTTTTTAGGCCAAAGAGTAAAACAGAGCACAGTAATATAAGTTGTAAGGTAATATTGGGGTTAACAAAGTTTTTGTTGAAAAGCACTCAATATCTACAAAGTGTTTTTGAAGTTGATAGCTTTTCTAAAATCTTAGTAAAGATTAGCCACACAAAGAGAAATGGAATGCTGCAGATATTTCCATGAAGTAAATTAAGAATTATAATCATATTTATGTGCTTTAAAAGTGACACAGGAAAAATCAGGGACTCTTCGCATGTCCCTGGTAAAATGTTCCATGCTTTATTACAACCTATCTGAGTGCAGCTTTCATATTGCTATGTGAAAAGAAAAAAAAATCTCCACTTTTCTGTCCAAATTCAACATATATTTCACTATACAATTTATAAAACAAAACCAATGTTACAGACCATTGCATAGCTAACTGTGAGTAGAAATATTTCCCTTGTATACCAGTAGACTATTTATAATTTATTATGATTACAAAAGTGAAACAAAAATTTGCACTCTTTACAACGAAGCCTCCCAAAACACTAATTAGAAATGAGTCCCCCACCCCAAGGTACCTGGAATTTCCACAGCGAGAGAAATTGAAATTTCCTCAGGGGTTGCTTCGAATTACTGCATAGATTGTGCAGGAACCAGGGAATTTCCAACAATAAGTATCATTACTGAAGTAACTGCTTTAGGAAATTCCATGTGCTGATTGGTTGAATTTTATCTTGCTTTAATCACATACATGTGTGTAGAGTGATGACTCTATATGGTTTATGAGCAAGAAAAATTAAGTGACATTTAATTGCTCAAAAGTCAGTCACTTGAGTATTAAATAATAGGTCACTTGCACTAACAGTGTCATGTGACCCCAACTACCTATTACCAAGGTGTTTTGTCAAAATCAATTCCAGAAATATAAAGAACCAATTGATATTAGCCAGAAACTGAAGTTTCGGCATAAAATAATTGATATTAGCCAGAATCTGAACTTTCAGCATAACCTAGCTCAAAATGATGATGAATTGTTGGGACGACTATATTTAACTGACTTTTTAGAATAATTGCTCAAAAGGCTCCTAAGATTTTTAGAGAAAACTTCTTTTGATTGCATTTTCTCAAGCTTATAACAAAACTTGTGTGCATGCTCATTACCAGTAGGTGATTATAGCAAGAGAAAAATATTGATCAAATAGGTTAACACGAAACAATAGAATGAGGCATAGATATATAGTGATGCTCCTTGTTCTATCGTTTCACAGACAATGTCCTTTTGGTCGGTGTGAGTGAGTGCTAAACAATCATTTGAGAAATTATACTAAAAGAAAAAGTTCCTGACTTTGCATCAAAAGCCAACATTATGTTAGATGACAAATAAAACCAACCCTGTCCTTATAGGAATCACCCCACCCTTATGTACCAGTCAATTCCAGCAATGACCGTGCCCCCCAGCATGGTCATGGTCACCGCTGGAATTGCCTGATACATGACCTAGAAACAAAAATAGGCAAATAATTCTCCCACGCCTCTGCATTCTCTATTTCCCTCTGTAGTGAGAGTATGGAGTTTAGTCCACAAAATACTCCAAAAGCTACTAGCACTGGTTTGTCATGGTGACAATCGACTATTATAACGGTTACGGGGATCATTCCTACCCCAAGTTCCCTTCTTCACAAGGTTTAAAATCGCTTCGTACTTGAATTTTCCCTCCATTGGAATCCATCGCCTCGCTAATGAGGCAAGCTTGATGTCTGTAATTTCATTCCGGTGCATTGCTTTCGTGAGTTTTGGGATTTTCTCTAGGCCACAATAGCCCAATGTCAACACCTGATCCCCATCAACAACTGCAAAACCATGTGCACTTTTATCTCGGATATTGGTAGGCTCTGGAATGATTCTGAAAACTATATCACATTTGTTGGCTCTTTTCTTGGCCACGACCTCCAGAGCTTTCTGGTAACGGTCTTCCCACATAGACCCCTTAACTCTAAACTGCTCACAACTCTGAATTGTAGTAGGAGATGGAGGCCCAGTAGCAGATCTTGGGGGGAAGCAGCGCGAGAAGGTTCATCAATTTCACCAGGGTCAGATAAATCGGAGTCCAGAATGTCGTCAACATCATCGTCGTCTAATAACAGATCGGAAAGAGCATCTGTGGGGTCTGTTCTTTGAGATTGAAGCAGCCGCGGATCGAAAGAGCACAAATTGAAGCGTTAGTAGCAAAGCAGTTACAATCGAGTCTGCTCTGGAGATCGATCGGCGGTAGTTTGTCCATTGTAGCAGGATCTTCAGGAAACTTTGCGGCAGTTAAACAACCAGTAGTTGAGGCAGAATTTAAAATTTCAAAAGACCATATTATCGTAGCTTGGCACGTTCTCGGTTCATCTTCTTCGAAGTCAACAAACTACAAAGTACAATGCAAAAAAACGTGTGAGAAACTACACAGTAAACTTAACGTATCTCGCTCGACTTCTGCATCACCGTTCGCGCTAAATCTAGTAATATCAAGAAAATGTTTGCTTGATGACAATTACTTCAGTTCCTTACCTGTAAATCGGATGAAGAGTTGATCCTTATGAGCACTCGCTTGTTGGACTCGCTTGTTGTTCGAATCTTTCTTCTGCATTGGCACTTGGAACGCGTCTATCGCGCAATTTTTCGATAAAACTAACGTGAACCTGGCGGCAAACGAGCTCAACACAATCTATCCCTACTACTGAGACTGCAAACTCTTCTTTGGCGACACACGATATATAAAGAAACGAGATATTTCGCAAAACTGAGGCCTCCTGGCCATCAACTGTGCGGAAAGACTCCGCCATTGTTGATCTCTTCAGAGCTTCGTTTGACTGATGACGTCACGCCAGAAACGTATATATAGAGTGCACAAACCGGAAACGCAATGCATCATGGGATACTAGTGCATCCTCCTCTGCACACACACAGGAATAATAATGATAAGAAAAAGCAGGGATAAAGGTGGAAATCATTCATTGACTATTCTATGTCAATCAATCAATGTAAATCGCTAGTTATTTAACAAAACATCCTCCGCCCCTCAACTATACTCTGCCAAGTTAAAATCACCGAATGCGTACCTCTTTTTCCCTTCAAAACTCACCATTTTCCGCCTGTCTCGTTTTGTCTCTGCACTTTTACAGCGCTCACTACTAGAGCTTTCTACTCACCTATGCCCTTTAGCTTCTCCCAGGAAACTTTTCCTAGCCAGATTTTTTTAATGGCACTGCTCCATAGTCTTTGAATAAGCGCCATTCGAACAGGACATCTGCACAAGAAAGGAGGACCTGCATATGCTGTCTTAGTGAGGGAAACAGTTTTGTTCATTGGTGTTTCAACCTGAATAAAGCTGTGGGTTCTCCGAGGTCTCTCTCAGGGCGATTCCGTAAAAAAAATTCTGCAAAGAACTTACACTGCAAAAAATTGCCTGTATACGAGCAGGAGGCATTCGCGCCTTATTCACTCCGCTCTTCTGTAGATGTCGAGCTTTAAACTGTTAACGGCAGGGTACCGGACATTGGGATCGTGATCATGGTTTGGAAAACCTGAATCACACATTAGGCAATTGGCAAGTGGAGCTTTGACAGATACTGTGCATTTCAGCACCTGTATCCAGAGACCTTGCACATTGCGTACACTGTTTTTATTACACAGCACAAAGTGTGTTGTGTTTGCGTAACAAGAGCGAGTGTAATGACTATAAACCTTGTGTACTATTAACGCCCTTGTACTACCCTTGTACATAGGTCGTATCCAAGACCTTACACACTTTGTTTCAGTGGACACAAGCAGGATTCAAGCAGTTTTTGCAGCTCTCTCCTTTGATTGGTTTTCCCTTAGCTACACATTTGAATCACCTAAATATTAAACAAAAGCTACCACATTGAAATGTGCAGAAAATCACATTAATTGTATGCTTACTTTCTTGAAACACACCTAATCTGAATTTTTGTTTAGTTCATTTTTATTTTGACTTGCTCTTCCTCTCTGATTGTTAAAAATGTGGTTTGTTTTCTCCTCTACTTCAATTCATCGGTAGCAAATTGTTCGAGGTGCTTCTTACCATAAATAGTTACGCTTTCTGCTCGGTCGCTTTTCTTGGTCTATTTCGTGTATTTCTCTCTCTTCGGGGCAGCAAATCCGATAGTGAATTAGTTTCATGAATTAATTTCGCGAATTTCACGATTATATAAAAACGCGAAAAATATCATGACGCAAAAATTAAGTGATTCGCCCATAATAATAATCCATAATAATGGCCCATAATGCCAAGGTGATCTATAGAAACTACGTACAGTAGAACCCACAAGTAGAAGTAGACATTCAAAAGTGTCCGTTTTATTCGTGTGTCAGTATTAAGCGGGCTGATTTTAGAGAAAAATTATACGAACAAACTGTTCGAGGGTGTCCGTAGAGCGGGGTTCCACTGTAGTCTCTACCTGTTGCCAAAACTTTTGAAGAAAAATCTCTAGAATACTAATTTAAAACTCTCTCAGCTTCTCACGATGCGACTGATTGCTCAAGCCTGGCAGCTAAGCTAGATCCACTTCTTCTTGTGCACGGTTGTCAAAGACTATATTGGAGGATAGAGCAGATTTTGTATGACTGTGAATTTAGATAAGGAACTAGCTGAAGCTATCTTGGCTGGTAGCTTATTCCACTGAACAATTGTTTTCGGAAAGAATGAGAATTTATATTTGATGGGGGGAGTCGCAAATTTTTTTTTGCTCGATATTTTTTTCGCGTCCAGTTTAGCTGCTCGATTTTTTTTACTTAGTACATGGCTGTGCTCGATATTTTTTTCCTGGTTAGAGATGGTTAGAGAAATTAGCATGCTTAGCAACAGGATCAGTTCAAGTCTTGGTAACAGATTTGCTACATGTTCACTATTAATGTTCGGTTTGCGGATTTAGCTCTTTCTTATCTAAATGCCCTTGTGAAGGTGAATCAATACTAGACTGCGCCTTGTGTTTGGAGTTTGCTCAAAATTCCAGATCGACGGATTTTTGTTGAAAAGTATCCTAGCCTTATTCTCCCCGCATGGTCCTATCAGTTCCAAGCAGCATTTTTGAATGGAAAACCAAGGTGGTCAAACAAGTGATGCAAAAGTTGAATTTCAGTAGTTAACAGAGAATTCTAAGCGATTGCACAAGGCACCTTTAGTAATGCTTTGTCAATTTTTATCTTTCTTCTAACATGTTCTAAACAAAGGCATGGCTATTCAATATGGAGTCAGGCAGTGGGGACTATCCAAGAATCTTCGAAGGGGCACTAACTGAGTACTAGTTTGCTTTGTTTCTCGATGCGCGCGAAGTGCGCCGCTATTTTGAAAATGAAATTTCGAGGTTATGAGGCTTATTTTTTCTGGGAGACGTAAGTCACGCTGATCAAATTGGGTCACTGAAAAGTCGTATAGCAAATTTACTTGAATTTTGAAAAGAATGTTTAACAGAATTTTTATTATTGTAGATGGCGAGCGCGCAGCGCGAGTTGACCCCAAACTCGTTCTCTTTAAAAAGACTTCAGCTTCCCTAAAAAAAATAGTAGATCGTTCTTTATACACATATAGCCTCGTTCTACAAATGCGCAGGAAAAGATCTAGTTCACTATACATAGTCTCGTTCTGCATGCACAGGAAAGGGGTACACACATGGGACACATAGCCTCGTATACAAATGCGCAGGAAAGAATTAGTTCTCTACAGACATACTCTCGTTCTAAAAATGCGCAGGAAGGTACTAGTTCTTTACACACACAGCCTCGTCTACAAATGCGCAGGAAAGAACTACAGTGTAGTTTCCTGCGTATTTGTAGAGCGACTATTCGTGTAGAGAACTAGTTATTTCCTGCGTATTTGTATACGAGGCTATGTGTAAAGGGAACAAGTCATCAAAAATCAAATCGAAGAGTTCACAAATAAAATCTAGCATTGTGGCTATTGCATAAATGCAAACAGCACTGCAGTTTTGATTTCTTTTCAATGGCAAAGGCGAGTGGGGAACTCGAGTGGGAAAAGAAAACTACAAAAATCTAGCGGAGACTTTGGCAAAATGAGAAAATCAACAATGTTCTAATCGATGGTTACGCTGGATGTAAGAGAAACTGAATATATCGAATCTGAGAAATTATGTAAGCCCAGTATATATCTGTAAGCAAAAAATTTCTCAACTACCTAGAGAGTCAATGTAGAAGGCTGTCCTTGATTGCACAGTATAACTATACTAAGCTGCACTTCTTTTACAAAGTCAGCGTCATAAAACAACGGGTAATCGGATCTATGGCAATTCTTATACTGGCGAGCCTGCCACTGAAATTCATCCATACGCGTCTGATGCAAATTGCACGCGTTCAATTGTGAGTCGTTACATCACAAGCAACACAACGTCAACACAAGAATAATGGCCCAATATGTTTTATTGTTATTACAAAATAATTGTACAAATGTTTGTCTTTCGCACAAATGTTTGTCTTTCGCACTTTTGACATAAGTACAGCGTTAATGTAAGGTTAAAACACTTACTGAAAATAACATGAACGTGTCGACGTTGTCACGTTGAAGGCCGTGAGATACTATCAACTTTCATGTTATTTTCAGTAAGTGTTTGAACCTTTCATTCACTTTACCAACTGGATTACTCAAAAAAGCCCCCCCCCCTCCCCCCTTAAGAGTTAAATGGCAGGCCCCTTAGTATTCATATTGCTCAAGTGATTATAAAAAATTGCGCGCGCTGATTGGTCGAGAGGCTCGCTTTCTCTAGGATTGGGAGTGCGCGTGTAGTTTTGTTATCGTGAAGTTTTGTTATCTTGAAAAGGTCAAACGAAAACGTTTTTCAGCCTAAAAACCTGAATCACTTAAGCAATAGCACTTTATACAGACAATATAGATTAATAATATATAATAGTTTTCCGAAAATGTAATCCAGTTTCCAATTGTACACATCCGTATTAGTAAAACTGCAAAGTTTCAAAATAATTACTTGAAAACTGAATGAGATATGAATTTTTAAAAACTTCCTATTCTTACTTTTTACAAAGAAATGTATGGGTTATTAAGTCAAGTCGAGCATCGATGCAATGCCCGTCCAGCCTCGTTTCGATGTATTTTCCCATACATTTCTTGTTAAAAAAAGCCAGAATACGAAGTTTTAAAAATTCAAATCTCTGTCAGCAATCTTCACCAAACATTGCAATTTTTCTAATATGGATGCGTAGAATTGAACACTGCATTTTATTTTCTGATAACTATTATATTGCTTGATAAAGGCATACTACAGCAGGCTCTGTGATTATCGGCGAAATAGTCCTCTAGAGACGAAGTCAAGGTCACGTCCCGGCTACCAATTGTCAAATAAAGAAGCATCCAAATGCATTTATTAACGAATTAGTAAAGAAGAGGTTGCAAACTATTCTTTATAGTAGCAATAGCACTTAAAATGTGTAACTGGACAATACGCAACTGCAATAGACTTTCGATTTAATAATCTTTTTTAACTTCTATAGATTAGATTATTAGTTGGATTTCTCAGAAATATGGTAATAAAACCTCCATGACAATGCTTATTCTGTTTTTGTTGCACATGCCTTGCAAATCCACTCGTCTGTCTCTTCTGGTGGAGAAGAAAGTCCCACGCATTTTCTGCAAAAAGAAAAGGCAGTAAGTTTTAATTTACTATTTTTATGTAATTTGGACATGCTTGTGACTGCTGTGTACTGTAAAACCATTGTTAGGAAAATGATCTTCCTTTTTTTTAATTTTTTCTGTAGAACTAGCTGTATGTATAAAATAATTTTTTTATTATTTTGCTTTAATAGGGGTGCTGTTGTCCCATCTCTAGAAGAAAAAACATGTTTTTTAAAACAACAAGACACTAGAACGGAGCTGGAAGTCCTTCTCCTGTGCATTTGTACATATAGCAAATTTCGTATTACATATACAGATACGGAATTAAAATCGGGCAGTATCGGTATGGTAGTTGCGCAATTTTGCGTCAGCAATTTTCGCAGCATGGGCTAACTTTACAGTACTCACATGTGAAACCACTCGAGACAATTGTCACACGCCACCCAGTCACACAATCTATCTTCTTCGTCTTTGTCGCTGTTGGGCGGATTCTTTTTCTTGCATGAAAAACATGTTGTAACTACGGAACGAAACAAGCAAAAAAAATTAGATTTTGATTTATTTTTTACGCTCGAGTCTATTCTTGCGGTTCCATGCGGAGAAGCGATTTTTCATGTCATTTTTCTCATTTCAGTGCATTTCAGTACCCACCCTTTTGCTTTCTAGTGCATGACGTATTCTTTTGGTTTCTTCTTCGTTTCGTAGAGTTTTGGCTTGGAGCTAAAAAAAACATCTAATTAATATATTCCCTACATATAACGTACACTAAACGAACGAGAACATCGTTCTTGTAATATTGAAAACTCGATAATTTCACACCAGGGCCCGTTACAGCAAAGAAAGCAAAGCTCTCAGGCTTACCAGAGGCAGTTATAGGCGGGGAAAAAAACAAAAGCCTCCCTGGCTTTAGCAGATTTGTTGTCCACACTTGTTTGCTACGCCTTCAAAGCCAAATGGGGAGCCCCATCCCAGTTCTACTACACATTATTTTAAAACTTACTGTTACCTTGTCTTCTTTCAACTACGCCAAAGGCACCGTCGACAAAGCAAACGTTATCTACAAAAGAGCACGCATTTTCCTAAGCTCTTAACTGTTGTATAGGAGAAAAGGTAAATTGCTAGGTTTACCAAAAAAAAAAAAAAAACTAATCACATTTCGTCGTTGTTCTGTGGTATTTCACTCAATATTCCCATCTTTATATATAGAGCATACCTGCGTTTTCTCCACGTTCTCCTGCAACACCTTTTGCATTTCTCCCACCTAGGAAATATTTTAAAGCCAAACATAGTTGTTATTGTTATTTTCAGTTTCTTTTCATGGTTTCCATACACTACAGGGGCTACTTTCGATATAAATAAAGATCGAATGTTTTATACCGCGGGCTATACAAGGGTAACGGAAATTTTCATTTAATTTTAATAGTAGGATTTGATAATGGGCTTACTAATTTCAGTTTTGGCTTTTTACACAAGTTATGCCTTTTTAAAATCTTTCTCTTGTACTTAGCTTACTGGTGATGTTACTTTCTCGCTTGTTATACCTTTTGCAACTTTTGCATCTGCAAAGCACAATTGCTTCATCGCCCTAGAACCTCGATCATCTAAAAAGGTGAATGCATAACTATATTTAGAACTAGGTATACAATATGGTAGTGAGTGCCACCGTTTGCTATAGGCATCGAGCAAGCAACATATACCATCTACATGGCAAATACTATGTATCAAGTAAATGGCGATATCAAAAGAAGAATGCAGAAACAAATAGATAAACCAATTTGCTAATATCCAGTTTAAACAGATCCGAGCCAGTATATTATTGGCATTATCCAGCAGACGTTCTTGTTGTATTCCCAAATAATGTATGTGCTGATCAGTTCAATTCAGATTCAATTTATGTGAAAGCTTATGTATGGTCCGCATTTTTGATATTTATATTGCGCTTTTTCTATAAAATAATTCTCAAGCGCATTTAAAACTTTAATCTAAAATTATATACCTAGGACATAAAATTAAGATAAGTAGATATAAAGATAGATAAAGAGGTGTGTCGATATACCTAATTCAAAAAAGGTTGCTTTGGTCATTGGTCTTTGGTCTTTCAATTATAGCGAAACAAAGGAATTCTTTGCTTCAGTGACCACGAAACAAAGGCGTTCAATGACCAAAGACCAACGACCAAAGCAACCTTTTCTGAATTAGGTGTAATTTCCTTTGGTAATTAAGCTTAAAAGTCTTACGTCCTGATTAAAAATATATGAACTAAGCTCTATCATCTTAGGCTATATCATTGTGCAACAACCTTTAGAATTCGCAGGCTTTTCGAATGGAGTATAAAGCGAAGTATCCATTTCCATCCCGTCTGTAAAAGAAACGAAGACGTTAAGTGTACACCGATTTTAAGGTTTAAAAAAGTAAACCTTCGTACCTTCTTTGACTTTGTCCCGCATTGTCTCCGGGCAACTTGGCGCATTTGATAAAGCTGCAACGTGAAGAATCAACGTTCAGTGTCTACACGATTCTTATTTTGCTTTTCATGATTCTGCTTCAGGAGTAATTCTTCTTTTTGTACTACCTAATTTTGTTAAAAGAATCATTTTAAGAATATGCAATTCTATCTCAGGCCTCTTATCATGAGCAGATCCTATGCAAAATCTCAATAAACAATATTTTTTCACTATCTGTCGTCTGCTTGTAGCCTAAACTGTTCTAAATCAAACAAGGAAAGTAGCTGCCAGTCGATTTCAACGCAGCGAGTTTCAAGTATTTCATGGTAACATGGAGCAGCCAATGATAAGAGAGGCGTTAGCCCTCTCGGATTTAGTATTCTAACAGTTTTATTTCTTGAATTTATTCCAAATGTCCACAAACAACCATCAAGCTATAATAACTCCGTGCTGCCTTACCCCCTTGTTGGACTTTTGCAATCCGTACACCTGCGTGGACTCCCTTTAAAGAAAACAAGTAAAAAGAATGAAATTACATTAAGGTAATTCCCCTTAAATAGAACTTGTAGTACTCAGAATTTCTTTCTTAATTTGTCTATTTAGTATTTACAGAAACACTTAACGTAGTTGAAACATGTAACGGCGAACCAAGCTTCGGAATTTTCGTGGTTAGTTTATGACAATATTTGGTAAATAATGAACTGTCGGCTGATTTACCAAAGCAGGTTTTCTTTTAATAATATTTCATTTTTCGCTCAAATAAAGTAGAGCAACAGTAATATTAAACATGTAACTTGAAGTCTTGAAACAACGTTATTTTCAAAATCTTTTCAAGTGTTTATTCTACGAATATTCCGTTGCTTGGCACTAAAGCAATTCTTACAATTTTTCAACTCACTTATATGTTTCTGGTATTTACTATTTAGAATATAAATAACCCTATGAAGATAGCTAGTACGCGCGATCAATTCGTTCGAAAAGACGCGATCAATTTAACTATCTTTATAGGGTTATTTAACAATTAGACCTCGAGCCCGAAAGGGCTACGGGCCAATAGCCCATAAGGCCGCAGGCAGAATGGGCTATTGACCAGTGGCCCTTGAGGGCAAGAGGTCTAATTGTTTTAGTATCACCCAACTAGTTTGGACAAAAAATGTGAATAATTGAATAAAAAATCACCAGAAACCTCTACAAAACGAGAAGCGGCCGCCATTGTTTTCATGTTCAAAAAAACTCGGCACTTTCGCTACTAGAGGAATAGTCCTCTAGTAGCGTAGCCAATCAGAACGCAGCATTAGCAATAGTCCACTAGTTGGGTGATGCTAATTATATATACGGTGCGGCACCGTGCAAAACAGGAGAATAACCTTAAGAGGAAAAGTCACATTTGGTATAGATACCTCCTCGAAAGCTTTTGCGCGTATTGGTGTGAGGGTCATGTGTTTCGTTTTAGAAGCAGGAGACAGGTCCTGAAAAATAAACCGTCAATAAAATCTGGTTACTGACTATCTACAGTTTCTCTTTCAATATATTGTAATGATGTCACCGACCTTTAAATAATCCTTTCTCTGCTCATCCAGATTAAGCGGCTCCTCAAAGTCACGGAAAGTATTTACTGTTCAAATGAAATGATAATAATAATACTAATGACAATAACAATGACAATGACAATGACAACGACAATGATAATAACAATAACTCATGTTTTTCAGTAATTATAGAGGATCTTCGGAATAGTTAACCAATGTGTCTTGGATTTACGAAAACTTTATTAATTAATTAGGAATGGCTGTTTACTTACTCCTTCCTTCAAGTAGATCACAAACATCTCGGAGCTGCTGCCTGTTTTCTTCGGTCATTGCTTTCTGCTGTGTTTCTTCTATGGAACACTCGTACCTCGGAGGTGGAGAGTCATCGTCGTTCGAAACAATCCTACAAGCTAATTTTAATATGCAATGCTTTATTAACATGCACTGATACGCGACCTCAAAAAGCTGTTACTATTTTTATAAGTTGTTCAACAAGAAAGTTCAACACTGGACATTATCGTAAAAGATTTTAATTTATTTTGCCCTGGCAGATGAAGTGGAAGAATCCAGAGTTTTGGATTGACCAAGAGTTTTGGATTGACCCTGACAGACAGCCAAAAATCGTCACTTGCCTGTCGCACCATTGAATTGTGAGGTAGCGTACAGTGGTTCGACGATCTAAACACGTATAGTGCATAAGTTATGTTTTTTTTACCATAGTTTATCTGTTGCACCAAACTGGTATCTATGCATTCGATGGGTATCTTGTAGCCTTTAAGACCAGTGAAACCTATTCCTTTTTTCTTGTCACATGTACCAAGGTGCTCGCTGCTGGTAAGGAAATACATGGTTGTCGTTTGGTGTTGGTCGCATACATGAGACAGAGCTGCTTGTACTTCCTGTAAAATTAAAATTCATCCTGGTTGGTTTTAAACTTTTAACCCTTAACTCGATCCCACACTCTACTTGAGCAAAAACCCTCAGGACATTTATTATATTTATCTTTACCTCTTTACTTAAATATTCTAAAAGGGTGCAGGCATAATCTATGCGGAACAGATTTAATCATTCCTTAAATCAATCCTCTTAACAATTATGAGGATGCCAAGGAAATGACGTACGCAGCCTGTAGGCCTGCAGGCACGGTACTGCACAATTTTACGGCAAGTATTGCAGTGCATTAAAGAGCTTGGCCTGTAGATTTGCAAACATCCTAGACCCCGTCCACACTACTCCCTTTTTAAGAAGAAAATTGATACATTTTGCTCAGGATACGGCTATATCGTCCACTACAACGCCGAAAACGATCACCGAAAACGGATTAATCCGAAAACGCTCTCCAGAGGGGAGTGATTTGAAAACGGAGCTGTTTGAAACCGCTGTTTTGTGAAAACGATGCTATCTGAAAACGATGACGTCAGTTCAGCAAACCCGACCAATTTCGCTGACCGATAGATCGAAATGCGCACGCATTGAGCTTGTTTGAGCATGCATGCCCACTGCATGCACAATGTGTAGGGAAGATGCTAATCTATAGCATACGACTGTGTAGCGCTTAATGGTATGTAGATAAAATGTATAAAATTAGTATTGTAAAGTGGCAGGAGCAACGAAATGTCTGTTAAACATTTAAGTGCTTTACAATACTAATTTTATACATTTTAACTGCATGCACAAGAGCGTTTTCGTACGGATACGCGTTGTTGTTTGGACGGGCGAAAACGATAAGTGTGGACGCAAATCTTTTTGAAAACTGAGCAAAAAGTATCCGTTTTCGTTTGAAAACGGTGTAGTGTGGACGGGGTCTTAGGAGAACGTTCAAATTAGTGCTCGTACCTGTCGTGTAATAGTCGGAATCGCATCAACCTCCTTAGACAGAATCCCCATTCCTTTCTCCATGCGACCTTTAACTTTCACTTGACAATCGGTCACCAACCACATCAAAGGCTGCATTGATTTAAAAAAAGGTATTTTTTATCGTTAACAGCAAAGTGGCAAATTATATGTTCCATATTACCCTGGTGCAAATCGTTTCCTTTTTTTAGTACATAAGCCTACATACATGTTTTGCTCCATCGTCGATCTTTTCCTGGATAGCTGTCTGGAATCTTGTCCAGAATGGTGTCTCTTTAGAATCTGTAACTTCTTCTGCTAGTTTCGCGGCAGCCGAAATCAAGTCTGGAACAGCTCCCGCTGTTAGATTGAACTATAACGACAATTTCAACAACAACCTTATTTTAGTTTTGCTCAATAATTTGAAAACAAAGGCAAATCCTCGCTTTATACGTGATTTTTGAGCTGGTGGAGTTATCTTATTTCCCATTAGACTGACCAGAGTGCGAGACGAGGATGCGAGTATGTATCTGTCAGCGGCGATGTAATATCCTCTATATATAAATGAAAACCGCTTGCTTGCTCCTAATCCCTACGCATTTTATCACTGAGTCTGTTGTAAATGATGCGTTCTGATTTGTTGATATATCTCAGAACCCATTCTTTCTTATGAGGAATAACTGTTAAATATTACGTAGTAATGCGGTACATACGTAGCCCAGAATGACGTAGGAGCATATTAACGTTTTTTGCCTGTATCTCAAACATTACCATCGTATTCGTGTAAATTTACCATGGTATATGTATACAACAGCAGGGCAGAGGCTTTATGCCATCTTGGTTGCTGTTGTGGAAGCAATTTCTCCATCACCTCTCTTATTGATCGCACGTGAAACGTCATTACGTCTGGATCTCCCCAAATATGACGATACTTTATTATCCAAGAAAACCCTGTGAAAACAAAATTCATAGAATGAACGTTCAGTAGTTTCAAAGTTTGCAGAATCAAGCAAATTACGTAATTGTTTTCCCTCTTATTATCAAAAGACTCTTTATCAATAAGACAATGAAGCTCCAGAAACGTAGACATTCCCCAGTAATTTTTAGTTTTACAATTACAGTACAGATATAACATGTAAAACGTACGGACCGTACGTTATACATATTCATGGTGCTCGTGTGGATGTAACAAATACATAGATAAAGTGCAGTTTCTACCTTGTTCGAGGTCACGAGCTCTTCTAGAAGTTCCAGTTGTTGTTCCATCTCAACATCGAAGTTTTCGTCTCTCCAATAATTAAAGTGCAACACACGACCATAAATTCTTGAATGAAAAAGGGGGCTTACTTTTATTGTTTTGTAGTGCTCTGAAAGTGTTCGTTGAAACCTTAGAATAAATATTCACGAACGTTGAATATTTGATACAAAAAGGCACCCACTAAAACCATAGTGAAGTTGTTCCGCGTAGAATTTTTAGGAGATATATGCAAATAAGGCGAGCCTTTTGTTTCCGGTTGACCATAATCAATTGGAAAAAAAAGCTCCGGTCCCTTCATTGCATTGCCAATGTTCTTACGCGGAACAACTCCAGTAATAGTTCTTTTTCTTAGGTTCATTTCTTTTTTTAGAGAAAAGAGACCCTTTTAAACCAATGTAGGCGCTCACCTCTCGCATTCGATATAATTAGTAGAGAGTAAACACTCCCCTTGGGGGCGCTCAAACCACTCTGCATTGAACCTTGCTGGAGTCCAGAATGGACTTGTAGAAGAAATTCTCCAAGTGTCTGGGTTATTTTAGGATCGTCAATCATGCATGTTAGCGTAGACCTCCTGAGAACCTGGAATATGAGTTTTCTATACAAAAAAGGAGAAAATACAACATAAGGAGTAATAATTTCCAAAAAAAACATGCATTGCTTTTGCTATTACAGATATACTACAGAACACTAAGGGACGGACGATTTCATATTTGACGGGGGTGTGGCTAATTATTTTTGGCTCGATATTTTTTTCGCGTCCAGTTTTGCTGCTCCAATTTTTTTTAATACAACGTGATTGTGCTGACGATATTTTTTTCCTGATATTTCTTTTTTGGGAGGGGTCGAGACATCACGACAATTGATCACGTCGATAAAGTTTAATTTCATGCTCGTGTGTTAAACAAGGGCTGACAACTGAAAGGTTTGCTTGTATGTTTCTCAATGCGCGCGAAAAGCGCGCCGCGAATTTGGAAATCTCTGAGGCTCATTATTCTCATTTCTGTGAGAAGAGAATCATGCTGAAGAAATGGAGTAACGGAATTTAAAAAAATAATAATCATGCCTGGTACGATGCTTGTAAATGCTACACCACAGCACAGTTGCACTTAGGGCCAGTTATACATTTAGGGCTTCTACAAGGTTCCCTTAAAATCGGTAAACGAGGAGAGAGTTTTAAAGTGAGTTTGCCACAAGCTTTGCATGCGCGATAGGTAGAGGCTTGCCCGATTTTTTTTAGGAATCAGCCCCCCACCATCAAGTATCAAGTGGTCCGTCCCTAAAGGAGGAAATAAAGAATCACACTCACAGCGAAGTACCACTGACATTTTGATCTCCTCCGCAAAGAATAAGCGGATGAATCATCCCTGGAAGCCCTTGGCCATACGCCAAAAGTCTCAAGGAGAGAGATTTTCCCACATTCTTCTCATGGGAAAATACAATCCCTATGTTGCCCTCTCCTGCGATCGTAATATAAACACAAGAATCAGCATTGTTCTAGGGGTTTACCTCCGTGTAACAACCATTCCCAGAGGACACCATTGTTTTCAGTTAATATTTCATCATGATTCGTTCTACTAAACAAAAGAGGCTTTTTTGTGACGCAACTCATGAACAACCTACAATTCTTACACGGAGGTAGAGGTTCTAGGCAACCAATGTCTAATCGATCGGACTGCGGCGTTGCTTGATGTTGGAACAGAGCAAAACCACGCATCCGTACTAGATTTAGTATCATATAAAGCTTGAAATGACGAAGTTGGAGCCCGGTTGGAGACTTTCTTTTAATGCGTATTGCTTTCGTTATTCAGAAGGGTTAAAAAAAAATATTGGTTATCTATTAACCTTGACATTGTTAGCGTGCATGGTTGAATTTTCGCCATATGGAATTATGAAAATGCTTTGAAATTGTGGAATGTGGGTATATACCGCGTCCAATCACTATGAACGTACAGTAGCACATACTAATTACTTTGTTTGCGCCTATCGTTTACTGTAGCAATTTTTAAATAATGAGGCCTCTTGTCTCTTCTCTCTAAGGCCTATAAAACATGATAGTTTCAACATGGTTTTCATTGTTCTTTATTAATGTTTAATTGCTGTTCTTTAAAAATAAAAAGATTAATAAAGGAAACACTTACCCCATGTGTTCCATTGCAAATTCTTCAAAAGGACGAAGGAGGTACACAGCAGAAATGATAAAAAATTCGTCCCAAAGCTCATGGACAACTCCAGAAACCTACAAGTATTACATTTTCGACATTAAAGGGGCACTGTAACGGTTGTTTCAGCAAAATTTTATAAAATAAGACCAGTGATGTACATCTCATAATTCTACTATTAGTTAGTGTGAAGAATAAAAAGGAACTGAAACTTGCATACATAGGTATTCTCACATAAGAGCTTTCGCTATCAAATTTCCAAGTTTGAAAACTGTTCAGCCTGAACAGAAAATACTCTAAAGCTGAGTTTAATCAGAGTACTGTATCGTTTGTTTGTGAGGAGAAGCTATTTTACAAAACAGCAAGCGCGCAGGTTAATAAGATAGTGTTCAGCGTAGTAGTACTAGTAATACTGATCAGTAGTAGTAATTAAGAAGTAGGTTTGTAGACGTACCTTTTGCAAACCCTCGGCAATGTGTCTCTATCTTCTAATAGGTGCTTCTCTATAGTTGTACCATAGCAGTACACACTTTCGTCTACAGCAAACTACAAATGTTCCTCCTTGGGTAAGATATTTCCGCGATATATATGTAGCTATGGAGAGACGACAAATGGATCGACTGGTCAGAGGATGGTTGGTAGGAGATGATAGTCTTATCTTTTAGTGGTTAAGTTTTGGTATCTTATGGGTCACCCCACGCGGGCGGGGGGGGGGGGCTCCCCTATTTTGGGGGTGCTCGTAGCGAACTTTTGATTTTACCCCTGAAAGGTACCTAAAATGGCGTCGCTTAGTTTATTTTGACCCCTAAAAGGTACCAAGAAGACGAATTTTCCCTCGTAAGTTTCTCGTGTATTTTTGGAGAGCGAATACGTTTCAATTCAGGCTTCAAACAAGCGTGATTTGCTAGAACGGACCCCTAACTGCTACATATCTTTAAAAAATGCATGTTTTCAAATTTTACCCCTAAAAGGTATCACAGACCTAATTGTAAACCATAAAACGGTACGACGAGCACCCCAGCCCCAAAATTATTGGAGTTCCCCCTCCCCCCCCCCCTCCCCGGAGGTGACCCTACTCTTAAATAAAATTTGAGACGATTGGCACCTTTTAGGGCTATACCCTGTATTTTAATTAGTCTGATGATGGCATAGAACTTTGCCGAAATATAACTATACATTTTACAATTTCTCCTTTTGTCTGTTACATTACACATACGAACATACTCGACCTTTAATCTATTCTTACATGCTGAAATTGTCAGCGGGAAAAGGCTTTTGGTAAAAACTAAAGCGTTTTTAAGATTTTTAACTCGACCATCGGTGCTTTTATTTGTTCGAATTTATTTTTAAGAGCAGCATTTGGTTATGCAAGCCGATATTCAAACAGTGGTATTTTACAAATGTCCCTCTTGTACCTCTTTTCTGAACTTCGGATTTTGGGTAATTCGACCTTCGTTTTTTCCCCCCGAAAATTGAAGTACAACATAAAGCGAAAAACTACCCTCAAAGTAGAAACATCAAAGTGCTATTATTATAGACTGCAAATATAATCCGATTGTTACGATTTACGCACTCTCCAGTAAGTCCAAGGACAGAGTTTAAGTTCAAAATTTCATAACATATCCATTCTTAAAGACGCACGTGTTTAGTTTTGTTTGGAGCCACCTTAATGACTAAAATACTATATGGTAGCACCTACCTCTTTTGACAGACACCAGTAGTGCTCGTAGTCTTGGCTTCCTAGATGTTTAAGCTTTTTAAATTGAGGAACATCAGTTGAAGTGCCGCATTCTAAGAGGTCATCTTTTAGATGCATGTAATATTCTGTCAAGTGACTTGACGTTACGGCACCTCCCAAGTTAAATATTCCTCCTCCGAATCGCTGCCTCAACTCCTGCATGAATCTACTCTTTGTATCAAAGCTGTTAGCTGGTAATACAATGATCCTGAAAAAGAGATAGATAGCGGGTATTTCATTCGATTGCTTGATCGTGGTTATCGTGGCTCTGAAATTTCTAAAACTAATTCGTCCCGAGTTGGCTAACATCAGACCATATTCTGCAAAATCGAGCAGGATAATGGTTAATTATACAATCCAATGAGATAAATATTTAACAATTAGTAAATATCGGCGTATAGTCACAGAGACGCAGTTTTAGTATAATTACTCAAGCGACTTTTAAGATTTTTGCAAAAAAGATTCTGGTTTAGGGGTATTTTTTAGTTTCTTGCAATAAGTGAGCGCGAGCCACAATGCTTTCAATGTTAGCAAACTATTCAGAACGTCTCGACCAATCAGCGAGCTGCATCGCTTGAGTAATTATACTAATAAAGAATATGTAAAACTTAAACAATTGGTCTTTTGGATCGAGAAATAGGGAGATTGTTTTCGTGGTTTTTAGCCGCTATCGTTACGGGGGACGATACTTCTCTGATTTTAGATAGAAAAGCTGCGCAGTTGCGTGACAAGGCCCCGCTGCGTAAAGAGGAATAGCAATTTCTATACTGAAAGAAACGAGTTACAAAGTTACTAACCGCGTGTCACTTCTGCATGAACAACTGGCAACCCAAAATCCCTGCGATGCAATATCTTCGTCCAATGTTCCAAGCAGCTTTAAAACGAAATCTCCGAATTCTGTTTGTTCTTCATCCTCAATCATGTACGTCTTCCCTTCCTTTATAGTAAATGTGGTGGCCTTCGAAAAAAAACAGAGAAAATTAAAAGACAAATCTGAAGTTTGTGAGTATCCTCTGTGTTATTGGACCTTACCTCAGATGCCATGCTAGCTCTTAGAAGGTTCGACGAGTAGTGATGAACGAGAGATAGAAGCTAGGCCTTTTATACATGGATGGTAAAATAGAAAAAACAGGTTATAGATTACAGGGGACAAAGACCTACTTTATAGAGTGTAATGGAGACCTTCGCGTTTTGGTGCCTGTTTCAGAAAATTTTTAAATTAAATGATAAAAATTTCCGGCTGTAAGTGTCTTTGTTACATATTTTTCCGCCCTTTATCAAGATTTAATTTCGACTACATTCATAATTGAACAAAACAAGATATATAAAACAAGAAAAAAATGCGACAGAATCCGCAATATGCAGCTAGTTGTCCTTATTCTGGTTTGCGTGACTCATAAATCTCTCCCTACTGGCGCCCTTAAATGTCTTGCCAACATTCGACGTGCTAACTCAAGAACAGCTTTTTCATCGACCATTGAGAAAAGCAGGTGATCCTGTATAATGATAAATGACAATTAAAGGGCTTGCTTGACACCCTATGACTTAGCATGCTGGACGCGCCTAAATGCACTAATTGTTTAAAAGACAGGTGAATCACCATTGCAGTAATTATCTTTTAATTTAATCGATGGGAGAAAACGAAGTATCCCCCCCCCCCCCACACACACACACACACACACACACAAAGCTGATAGAATCCGCAATATACAGCTAGCTGTCTTTATTCTCGTTTACGTGACTCATAAATCTCTCTCTACTGGCGCCCTTAAATGTCTTGCTAACATTCGACTGCTAACTCATGACCAGTTTTTTTCATCGACCATTGAGAAAAACAGGTGATCTTGTATAATGATAAAGGACATCATTGAGGGGCCTACTTGACACCCTACGACTTAGCATGCTGGACACGCCTAAATGCACTAATTTTTTAAAAGACAGGTGAATCACCATTGCAGTAATTATCTTTTAATTTAATCGATGGGAGAAAACGAAGTATCCCCCCCCCCCCGCACACACACACACACAGAAAAGCTGATAGAATCCGCAATATAGAGCTAGCTGTCCTTATTCTCGTTTACGTGACTCGTAAATCTCTCCCTTCTGGCGCCCTTAAATGTCTTGCTAACATTCGAGGTGCTAACTCATGAGCAGCTTTCTCATCGACCATTGAGAAAAGCAGGTGATCCTGTATAATGATAAAGGACAACGAAAGGGCTTCCTTGACACCCTATGACTTCTCATGCTGACACGCCTCAACGCTAATCGTTTAAAAGACAGGTGAATCACAACAGCAATAATTATCTTTTGATTTGATCAATGGAACAAAACGAAGAATCCACCTATACACACACACACACACACAAAAAGCTGTTAGAATCCGCAATATACAGCTAGCTGTCCTTATTATAGCTTGCGTGACTCAGAAATATCTCCCTACAGGCCCCCTTAAATGCAATGCTAACATTCGACATGCTAACTCATGGGCAGTTTTTTGGTTTACAATTGAGTAGAAGTGATCCTGGGCTTACTTGACCTCGTGACAACGGGACTGGACTGGTTGCGAATCAACATTCTGTAATTATCTTTTGTGATTAAAGATATCATCCGTAGCGTGTGAGATACCTGATATCCTTTGAGCTAACTTTTACTTTCAGACAATACAGCACGATTGATAATATTTGTATTTAAGTTGCAAGGAAAAAATACGGGAAAATAATTTAAATAATCAATATTTTCTATTGATCATCATTAGATCACTTCACCAAAGCAATTTTATGTTATTTTTGTAGACTTAAACGTTTTGAAACCACTACGCGAAATTTTGTGGTATTTTTCTTATGTAGTTTTGTCGCAGGTGTGCACCAGGCTTTTTAGAGAAAGAGGGTGATCCAGTTCCGATAAACATTCATATGTGCCCCGATTTCATGACTCAACTAATAGTACTCAAGCAATTCTGGTTTGTTACAAATTCTATTCTTTATTCGGCTTTGTTAATAAAATTATAATATTCATCAATTATTCATGAAGCAAGTATCCAATGAGAAGGCACAATTCATGTCACATGACTAGCCTTGTAAACTGGATACAAGATCCATCAAACTAAAAGAGCGGGGAGGGCTTGAATATTCAGCAGGGAAAGGGTAGGGTTGATGAATAATAACAATAGTTAATAGATCTATTAGTATTCTGTAAATATTTATAGAATACTAATATCGATATTAGTATTCTATAAATATTTACAGAATACTAATAGATCTATTAACTATTGTCATTATTCATCAACCCCACCGTTTCACTGCTGAACTATTCGAGTAAAGTTACGACTATGAAAAAACATTATTCAAAACTTTAAGCAAGAAAAGCATTTGGCAAAACAAATGTTACAACAATTAGGCTAGTTGGTTTGTCGACAATAATAAACTGTATAAGAATAAGTTCAAGAACGGCTGCAAGCAGACTAGTGTTCATTTGACCAGAAAGCTGTCTTATTATATAAAACTAACAGCATTAAAACAGACGCATTTTCAATAAACAACCAGAGAGTCTGACTCAGTTGAACTGCTTTCCCTCCACTGCCTTTCCAACAATTTCTTGACCTCGTCTTGTTCACTTGCTCCATTGTTGTATCTTTTCCAATCCCTCTGCGTGCAATGCTTTCGAAACCAGTTTGGAATCCTTAAACACATGGAAATGTAGTTCGATATTTAATGTGTTTTACATTTAATTTAACAACAAGTCTGATAAAAGCAAAGTCGCTATACTCAGAATAAAACTAACCTTCATTTCTTGCTCGATTGTTGTCTCAAAAAGCTCGACCATATAGTTCGCATCTCCCGTTACTCGTATCGGTACGAATGCCTCCAACTGCTGTCCTGCCGTGTTTTAGACTTTCGGAAAGTCCCATCCCAACACACGATTTTGAAGAGCAGAGAAAGCGACTTGTGACGAGTTTGGCGTACCAAAAGCGCTACGCTGCATTTTTTTACAGTACTTAGCATCGACTGAATAAATTTCATTGCACAACTTTCGGCTAAAGTTGATAACAAAAGCCAGTTCATTATTTTGTGTATTACATCATTTACAACAAAAGGCCTATTCATTGTCATCAATAAAACAAAAGAATCCTAAAAACCTTTTCAACTGAATTGAATTCATCCTGCCTTGGATTTTCAATAGTACTTCAAATTGTTTTCAACAAAAGAATACAAACAAAGAAGTTTCAACAAAGAGTTGTTGTCTTGACATATCATAAGTCATTTACAATATTCGCGTCCGATTTGTATGGAATTTACAATTTCTCGGCCTCCGGCCTCGAAATTGTAAATCCCATACAAATCGGCCGCTCATATTGTAAATAGTACTAATCATCAGATAAAACTACTCCAAATTTGTTTAAAGTTCGATTTCAGAACGTTGGGTTTTGTTGAATTGTACCCTGCTAGCAGAGGTTTTATTTTTCTGGCAGTCTTTTATAAGCTAGCATTAAGTTGTTCGCATGTCGCGTGGTTGTTGATTTGCAACGGGGAAAAAAGCCTCTGCCGCCACAACCCGCTATAGAATTTCAGGTGAGGTAGATAAACATGACTAACAAGTTTTAAAACTGGTTTTGATAAGTGTTTTGACAGCTAAAGTTACGAACTGTAGATCGCCGCTTCTCGTAACAACATAGGTGTTTTGCAATTTATTTGGTTTTCCTTTACACTACTTCGGGTAACGTGCTATGCTCTGATGGGCAAGTATTAAGTGCTTTTGTAGCAAAAAGTCAACAACTGTAAAGATCATTGCAGATTTCTCTCAATCTGTACACCACACACCACGTGGGATTCCGATGTAAAAAACGTTAAAATCTCTATAGTAACGGGCTATGCAATGACGCTTCGTTATGGTCGGATAGATGCCCCACAATATTAGGAATATCCGCTGAGATCGAAGAAATGAAGACGTTGTTCGTAATGATGTACATGATATAACATAACTTTTGGCAAAGCTAAAGCAACTTTTCCTATAAACTGGCTGTATGTCCATCCATGTATGCTGTCAAGGATAAGGACTGAAGAACAAAAGACCATTCTTCCTGTAATCCTATACAGGAAGAAGGAAGAGAGAGCGACCGCAAGCTTGCAATATAGGGTTGCCGCGTAGTTTAATTAAAGGGCAAATCGTATGGCCATGTCTTGGAGATGAAACAACCAAGCGGGTGAATAGAAGTGCGATAATGGACGACTACTGAAATATATGGCAGAGAAAAATGTAAGTTACATTACATACATTCTTCATGGAAGGCAATCGGCAGGTAAGGTAAGGTTGCCAGTTCCGCCCCGAAATTACTCTGCTTGAAATTACTCTATTGCTTTACTGGCGCAGCCATTTTAAGGGTCTTTTAGGGGACGTGTAATTATTGGGGGGGGGGGGGGGGGGGGGGGGGGACTCCCAATCTTTTCAAAGAAGGCTAAAAAAATTAGGACCCTCCCTTTGAAGATAACAAAAAAAAATTGCCCTCTCCACGTGTTTATATTTCTAATGTTACGATCGATTTTCTACACTCAAAAACTAAAAGCAGACTGGGCATGCAAATGGCGCATTAGCTAGCCAAGAAGCACTTCATTTACTGATAACCGTTGCGACACTTTGAATTTAGAGCAGAATATACAGGGACGGAGCAGTGGAAGCACGCGAAGAGCCATCGCTGGATTCAGAAGTTCCAAAAACACGATAAAATGTCTCTATACATTATGCAAAAAGCAAAGATAACGCTGTTGGTATAACTCGGCAAAACAAAAATGAACATAAGCAGCACTTTTGCAGTGTGGAAGACTAGTCTAGTAAAGTAAAGTTTTGTTTATTATTTACCATTACACGTTCATTTACAATTCACGAGTTTTAGAAAAGCACATTTGCAGTATCGGGCTTATCTCCGGTGTAATAACCTGTCACTGCTCACGAACTGCGTCACAAAGCTTCCTTTGTTTGGTAACGAATGAGGATGAAATAAGAACTGAACACAAAGGTGTCCTCTGGGAATGGTTATTACACGTGAGTTAACCCCAGTATCGGGTCTACAGACACGAGCGCGCACAGCCGATACAGCACGCCCGCTCATATTCTGTCAACTTTAAGTAAAGGTCCTTTAAGTAAAGGTCCACGGCCAACCACCATCCTGTTGCGAGCTTGTGTTTTTGTTTTGAACGCTACCTGAGTGCACTTTCATGCGAAATATCGCAAGAACTTGACATGAAATGGTTAGACTGTCTGAAAAAAACTTAAATACCTGGCGAAAACTGCACAAAATGGAAAGATTATAGCATTTTTGTTTCGAGTGTAAGAAACATTTTCTGTTATTGAGAAAATATACCCCTGCGTGCACAGGATGGTGGTTCCCAGCACGATATCCTTATTGATTCAGAATAAATTGCCCAAGCACGCAAAGCGCACAACAACCTTCTTTTTATTTTTTTTGTTAGCAACTCATTACACTTCCAAAGTGGTCAGGAAGAGGCAAAGGAAAATGCCCCAGTTGCACAGAAGAATATGCAAACTCCAAAAAGCCAATAAATTGTTTCAAATGTGGCCATTTCATTGGAGGTAAAATTGGATATGAACGACCAGCTAAAAAGCCAAAACTACACACGATACATTGCGCAGAACTCGTAGACGATGGGAAGACAAAGTTGTATTCTGTAAAGACAAGCAATAACGATGACAGATGCATAGTAGTTAAAGCAGGGAGATCTTACCTTTGTCATCACGAAAAATGCAAACAAGTGCGTGGGGTGTTAGTAACAAGCCCGGAAATAGATGTGCAGCAATTCGAATGCGAACATACTTCAACAGTTAGTGATGCTCAAGACGCACTGGAAAAAAACAATTTAACACCCTCGGACCTTAGTAAATATCCGTGCGATGAAAAAACGAGGCAAAAACTGCAAGCTTGCTTACAAAATGAAAGTACCCAACGTTAATAAAGGTTTCAGAGAAAACTTTTGCAGTTCTGGGTGAAGTTAATACATCCACTCCTGCTATGTACACGCATGTACAGAAAATAGGTCAAGACAAAATTAAATGCTTAGGGAAGGGATGTAATAATAAAGCGGGAGATATAAATACAAGGCAACAGAAAGCAAAAAACATGTGTATCCACATCCATATGCTTTTGGCTAGTATGCAATCAACAGTACCCAAAGATGTCAATAATACGGACAACGAAACAAGTGTACAGAACATTTCAAGGAAGAATACAATATCGATGCTACTAAAGAAAGGTTTACCCCACGAAGTGCCAAGAGAGTCGTTAGAAAAGTGCAAAACAGTAGATTCGATATCTGTTCTACGAAGAGAATCTGAAATAAATGGAGATCGGGCATCATGGGCTGACTACATTTTCCAGCCAACTGAAGAAGAGTGTTTACTGTGCAAACACAAGCTGACAGCGGCAAGGAGAAGAAAAGGAAGTAAAGGCGATCAATATGTAATAACAGGAGGAAGCCCATTCACAAGAGTTCGAATTCTTGTAAAATATTGCATCAACGAAGAATGTCAGGCAATGCATCAGTCTAACCCTATTGATCTAGGTAGGGAATTAAAGGAATTATGAATGCATTATAAGAATCAAGAATAAATAATGAATTATGGATGAAATGATAAAATGAATTAGGATTTGAAAAAAAATATGAGCTGGAACTAATCATCTTACAGCCCTGAATAAAAAGTAAAAATAAAGATCGTTATAACATTATTAAACTAAAAGCTATTCTAATAATCTTTCAGGTCTTTTCAACGTCCAAGACAAGGTGTTAGTGTCCTTCGAAACCCTTTTAGAGCTGAGAGAACTGTTGAAAAGAGGAGTTCCTTTGACAACAGCGATAGACAGTAAATTAGCAACGTTCCAAATAACTGCGAAAACGGTAAGTACAGAGGTCCTAAAGGGAGTTTCAACACTCTATTTAATAAGAACGTCTAAGAATCGAATTCAGCATGGGCAAAATCAGGTATTTTTTTACAGTAAATGTAACGGAATGTTATTAATCTTTGGCAATATCAGCCTTTACGTTCTTATAAAAAAGGTTCTTATAAAGAAAAATAGTGTATAAGAAGAACACGAACACGAGGGATAAATACATACAGGATGAAAAGGTGTAATAATCAGGCCTTCAATTTCAAATGAATTCTAGGTAGATAATAGATCTAGGAATGTGATTTAGCAGCTTTCTCGAGGTTTTAGGTTTTTGTCTTAAGTGGCTGAGATGGCTTTGAGTCCAGTTGCGTAAGTAATTAAGTTCAGTCCACGTCCCCTTTCGCTATTTCTCTAGGAAGACAGACTGAGTGATGGAGAATTACGGAACGTATCTGAGCTTATGTACGATGGGTTCTACTATTTCGAAGCGATATCAGAGAGAGACCTTAATAGTTCAGTGTGTGGACTCTGCGGTATTGCAGCAGAAGTAATTCTGGGTGATGGAAATCAAAAAAACGCTTGTTCGAACAAGGGGTAAGTTAAATCTTATCCGGTATCGATAGCAGAAAATTGTACGTTAAATAATAGCGCATTCAGCAGTCTGCAAGTTACACAAGGGCGCGATTTTTTTTTTAGAAAATAACTATGAAGTATAAATCCAACAAATTATGGTAAAAAGTAGTATTCTCATCAAACAAACGCACAGCAAAACAAACGCGCCCTACCACGAGCTCTGGTCAACAAATAGATCTAGTTTTGCGTGATACACAGATGACGTAACGGAATGTAATGAACAAAAAAGTACGCAACGAGACGCAGTAGAAAAAAACGCACAAAAAAACGAGATCTATTTGTTTTATACAACAACAAAAGCGATTTTTCTAAAGATGAATGAGCTCAAACAGTGCGCGCACTTCACACCTCGTTTTGCTTGCATACGCGCTCTATGACGCCAATCGTGCGTAGTACTCTAATAACACACGGCCTGTCTGCCAATCAGAGCGCGCGTTTTACTAGTTGTATAATTAGTTGTATAATTATACAACTAGTTGTATAATTAGTTGTATAATTAAGCAATAAAAGTACTTTCCGCGTGCTCTCTGCTTTCTTACAAACACGAGGGGGATGTTAGGAAAACTGATCAAAACTTGAAAGTTTTATCAGTTCGACCAAACATTCCCCGAGTGTTTGTAAAAAATGAGAGAGCACGCAGAAAGTATTTTTATTGCTTTTAGAAAATAACATACACACGCGCGACAGCGTTGCGTGACAATCGTGTTTTTCAGGTCTATTACAAACAGGCACATGCGCACATTCACAATAACAAATGCACACATTCACAATACAACATAGGTGTTATTTTCTAATGTTCTGTATATAAAAGACATCGTTCTCCACAACCTTTCTAACTTGTAATCGGACTGGGGAACGATGAATGATAAAAAGCAGCGACTTATGTTAACAATGCTTTCAATTTAAAACTACAGATAGACTATAAGAGTGGAGAAGACAAAGAAGAACATAAGCCTCTTTCGTTGGAAGAGTTTCTCCAAGTGTTAAAGTCCTATTTCATAGAAAAGGCAGTTTATTCTAAAGTTGAAATATTCAAAGGATATCAAACATCAGCATATGCAGTACCACCGATAATAGCCCCTGCGTTACGCGGGGAAAAGATCTATAACACGGAGTTGTCAAAGAAAAGTTATTACTTGAAAGAAAGCAGGGAGGGTATGTAATTATGCGACAACACGTTCTTCAATAAATAACGTTATTTAGTGAAGAACGTGTTGTTCAACAAAGTAAGTACTGACGGCATAATACTCAAAGAGTAACATTAGCCCCCCCGGGTGGGGGGACTCCCAATATTTTAGACGGGGGTGCTCGTAGGGAAAATTATTTTGACCCTAAGGGATAGCAAAATGGGTGTGGCAAACAGCAAAATTTACCCATAAAAGAAAGCAAATTTGGCGTTGCGACCGCCGAATTTAGGCCCCTAAAAGATAGCAAATTTGGCAGGTCAAAACAAATAAAAGCGAAATTTTAAGTCTTTTAGGGTTTTCAACAAAGTTTCCTTTGTAAATATCGGTTCTGGTGTCAGTACCAATATATTTCTGGGCAAGGATTGGTCTGAGACTCCCCTTAGGGATAGGTCTGATTTTAAACACCCCTAAGAGATAGCACGTATGTAATTTTTTTTACCCTAAGGGATAGGACGAGCACCCCGTCTGAACATATGGGGAGTTCCCCACCGGGAAAATCAGAGCACGAGTAGAGTAGATGATAAAAACTGCAATTATCTATAATTAGAATTTGAAGGGGAAAGCAATAGTATATAATAAATGCAGAAATCCCATTTCGTGTAAGAAAAAATGCCATGAATCTGACTTATGACTCGGGCATGATTTGTATCATCCTCGGTATTTGTATAGGACTCAGATTCGACTCGGGAAACAGATGAACTCTATCAGAACTGTGGTATTTTAACAGGCTTACGTACATCTCTGGAAGTTTCCATCTAAAAAAGCGGTTTATTAGTTTGGTGGAATTTTGAAGTAAAAAAACTACTTTTATGTTTCTCCACTGGCCAACATTGAGCAACGAAATCAAAAGAGATACAAGTTTTGTAGAGATTAAAATTACAGTTGGGTGCCCCTGCTAATAGTGAGAAACTTTTGCTTTCCGGATACGGCTATCGTCCACATGCATCCGGCGAATTCGCAGACAAATCATCCGTATCAGAAAATATCGGGACCCGAAATCTGTTTCAAAGCAGATTCAGAAATACCAGGATTCGTAGGCGAATTAGCCGGATGCGCGTAGGATAGCATTCTGTGCTGTAACAGATTTTCAACACGAGCGCGCAGTGCGAGTGATTTAGATATGATACAACACGGATGCCAATGTTGTAAACTACTTAAAAATTCATACTTCTAGTGTCTTGTAAATTTGGAAGAGAAACTCATAGAAAGCTTTTATGAAAGTTGCTATGCAAATTAGTTCCAACCACTAGTGGTTGTATCAGAATTACGACACGCTACGGTCCCGTGAATCTTATTGTCTTTCTATTGTGTTGTTCTTATTAATTATCCATGTTTTTTAATACTTGTTACTTTAGGCGATCAAGCAGTGCTACACGCACTGATAAAGGAAAAGAAACTGTCTATGGAGGAAATGAATACCATGACATTGGAGGAACTAAGGATGGTTGCAGTGGAATGTAAAATTGACGTTGCTGGAATATCAAAGGTGGGCCAGAAATATATTTACTACTCTGTAATAATGTATCAGTCAATTCCAGGGGTGAAAATCCCCTCCCCCCCGTGACACCGTGGGGCATTTGCACACCACTGCCTTCCCTGGGGTAAGGAATTTTGGAAATTTTGCTGGCTCTGGGGTGGGAGTTGTTTTTTTTTTTTCCCAGGGGAGGGGGTGGGGAATTTTGGTTCTCTCATCTCAAGCGCGTCGAGTTTTGCGGGACGACAACACAAGTACAGTTATAATAACTATCGAATGGCAATTATAATGTCCCAGTTGCAGAGTTGCGGAACATAATGCCACATAAAATATAATGCAGAGCATGGCCCGTATACACATTTGCAAATTTCGCAGTTAACTTGCGAGAGAAGACACAGATTTCGCAATTTCGTCTCATATCAGTGGAAAAACACGAAAATGAATTGACTGCACTATAAACAGAGTCCAATTTCTGCGAAATAGAATGAAGGTAAATTTCGCATTGAGATATTCCAGGGACAATCATAGCGAATGGCCTAGGTATGTCTAACGAAATTGTACTAATACCTTAGTAGAAGACTTTTTTTTATAGATTTGTTTCACTTCTTTATTTGTATGTTGTCTCACTTTCAGTGACATGAGAAATCGTTCAAAGACGAGAAAGCTAAAGTACATTTAAAAACGACTTATAATGCTCGGACAGTATAAATGGCGTTGAAGTTTTGAGCGGAAATTTTTTGTTGTGAAGCTTTGTCACGCAGTGTCGATGGAATCTTCGTTTTTTTTTTTCTGGTTCCGGGGATGAGCAAAGGAAGAAACGCTATATGTACACTTTTTTTTAATTGTAATCATGTTGTTTACATCAAACAGTGGAACCACATAGGCAAAGTTCAAATGACGCTCAGCTACAAAGAACAACCTAAAGTTGAGGCTACAATCACCGCCAAAATTGTTGAGAATTTTATGTCCACATCGTTCCCAATACTAAAAATTGTTGTGTTTCCATAAAATAAACAGCTACCCTTCCCATTAAAACCGGCTTTTGTAGCTGATTGTAGATCTATGAAAATGTAGTGGAACTAGAGGGCCTCGATTGGAAGCTTTTTGTATGGCGAGAAAATCGGAGTACTTCAAAAGTGGACTACTGTAAATAAATAAATGAAATGTATGGAATCTTTATAATAATGAAATTATAGCTCAGGTACAGGTAATTATTTATTATTTTCCTTTTTGATCCTAAATAACAGTTTCAAGTTCGGTTCAAGTTTTTACTAGTCAGGAGTGTGTATGAATTTTTTGCGATATAGAGGAATGACGTAATACGGTGGTGAATTTTTTTATGTAAACCAGAATTAGATTTAAAAAAAAATGCGAGAGTTTGTTAACATAGCTTTGTAGATCAGAGCAGCCGCCATCTTGCATTCGAGAGCATTCTCGTACCCAGAGCTCACAGGCTCGTTGCCTCGCAGGGGAGGCTATGGTGACATCCATTTGAGGGCCATCGCTGATTGGCTGAAATGGCGCGCATGCGTAAATAAAGTAGCTTAATATCGCTTTATAAAAACATGTCTATCAAAATAACACTGGCATGCGTTTTCTAGACTTTTCAAGCTATGCCTTTGACTTGGAAGCTATAAAAGTAATTGTGAACCATAAAATTACCATATTCTTTTACGCATGCGTCGGTGGACCCAGCGAGGTGACGAGCAGGGGAGCTCTGGGTACGAGAATGATTCGAGAGCGTATACAGTTTGGGGGAACCGCGCGAACACTAGTAAAATTCAAACTCAAAGGTTGCAAAATGTTTGATTTTGGAAACAGTTGTATCATGTTCGTAGTGATAATTTTGGTTTTATCCTGTTTTTAGGCAATGATCAAATCGAGAATACACGGACTATACTGTTCATTACTGTCGGGCAACTCTCCGTGCCATGGCTTCGGAAAACTGCCAGGAAATACAGGCGGTTTCTACCATCTCGTCTGTAGACACGGGGTGAGTACCCTCGATTCTGGATAAAGAGGAGAGTATTAATACTATTAGGATTTGTGAAAGATTCAATACGGAAAAGAAAATCTGCTGATTTAAGACTTTAAATATACTTGAATGATATGATGTCTCAATTGATAGTAACAAAAGTAACAAACAATTCCAACCACCCTGGAATTTAAGCGATTTTATCCTGCCCACCCTGTAATTCAAAGCCCTACTTTGACCACCTACCCTGGTATAGGCCATGTTCGAATTACGCTACAAACAATAACCTGAAGTGGGGCTTTCTTCTGAAATTACTGTAAATGTATTAGAACTTGGAGAAAGTATCGATTTGAAGCTTTTGTATTGTGAGCATTGGAGCGTAATTCGAACCCGGCCTATTCTCTATTCTAGAGGTCCTAAACAGGAGGTGCGAATTTTTTTAATAGATAAGAATTTGGGAAAATGTAGCAAGAAATTTTGAAACTGTGAAATTTTGAATGAACTTGCAGGAATCACAGAGATTCGAATTCCCGATATGTCCACCATATGTTTTGGCTTGTTAACAACGCTAAATTACAAACACTAGCCCGCGCGCGACTCGACCCAGTCCTCTCAAGTGCATTCAGCAAAAACGACAATAACTCATCGATATGCAAAAGAGATATCATACGATTCCATACTATATTATTAAGTGATGTAAACACATTTGCCATTACAAGATTGTTTTATTTGGAATTGTAACACTGAACAGCAATAACAACAATAACAAGGGCCATTTCATTTTTTTAGCAGCCCCCCCCCCCCCCCCCCCCCCCCCCCCCCCCCCTCCTAGGAAAAGGTAATCCCACTCCGGAAATATGCACCCCATTTATACCCCAAGAAAAACCAGAAACACCATTCTGTATGGGCGGGAGGGGAGGGGGTAGGGACTAAAAATGGAATGGCTCAATTGGAATATTTGAACACTGAATATGATTTTTAGCATTTCGACGTAAATTCGACGGCAATTTAATCGTAATTAGGGAATGAATTTAATTCTATTTTTTTTAACTTTTCAAAGTGTACAGTGGCGTCAAAATTCATCCTCTTGAAAGAGTCCGTAAGGGATGCAGCAGATCTTTATCTGTCTCTCAAGTATCAACCGACGCTGTTCATTTGCGATACGCCATGCACGTTCGTAAGACACACGGATCTAAGAGACCCGGAAACTGCTAAGTCTCTATGGGGCGACAAATCAAGATGTTTCGAGAAGCCTACACTGGGAAGGAAACCGGAAAAGGTAACGTATAAGACGAAAAAATTTGTTGCACCGAGGCGAATAAACGGCAAATCCTCTTCTTCATTTTTCGGGTATCTCCTGGATACCTCTTTTTTACTGAAAAATAAAAAAGGAAATACATGTAAGAAGATGAAACAGAAAAGGTAAAGGAAACATTAGAATAAAGAAACTGTGATGGATTGTAATAACAAGCAACAGAAAAAAATATCTGATGAGTATCTAGTGGTTTAAATAAAGTTTGTAACCAAATATACTAAAGCCTACAAGCTGCAGGCGCAAAGTATTGTGGGTAATTCGTTATTCGAATATCGTAAGGGACTGGGTACGAATCTCTTAACGTTAGGATAGTAAAAACAAGACCTAACTATTAAGAAAGAGCACATCTATCTGTGCAAAATTGGCAAAAAATTGTTGTTAATCGAATTAGAATAAAGAATCTGTGATGGATTGTAATAACAAGCAACAGAAAAAAATATCTGATGAGTATCTAGTGGTTTAAATAAAGTTTGTAACCAAATATACTAAAGCCTACAAGCTGCAGGCGCAAAGTATTGTGGGTAATTCGTTATTCGAATATCGTAAGGGACTGGGTACGAATCTCTTAACGTTAGGATAGTAAAAACAAGACCTAACTATTAAGAAAGAGCACATCTATCTGTGCAAAATTGGCAAAAAATTGTTGTTAATCGAATTAGAATAAAGAATCTGTGATGGATTGTAATAACAAGCAACAGAAAAAAATATCTGATGAGTATCTAGTGGTTTAAATAAAGTTTGTAACCAAATATACTAAAGCCTACAAGCTGCAGGCGCAAAGTATTGTGGGTAATTCGTTATTCGAATATCGTAAGGGCCTGGGTACGAATCTCTTAACGTTAGGATAGTAAAAACAAGACCTAACTATTAAGAAAGAGCACATCTATCTGTGCAAAATTGGCAAAAAATTGTTGTTAATCGAATCGATACTAACCAAGATACAACAATTTCAAAACTCTAAAATGTAATTAGAAACGTTTGGACAAAATCGATAACCGTACATACGTTTCTTATCACATTTTGGAGTTTTTGAAAGTATTTACGCATTTTGCACAGGGAGATGTGTTCTTTCTTCTAAGAAAGGTGGGTGACCCACGATATGAAACTCGCTAATGAGTATAAAATGACGCGCGTGATGAGCGAAGCAGGCCTTGGACTTTACAGTACCAGAATAGGCAATTTGCACTAACCGGGTCACGTGACCCAAACTACCTCTTAACGAGATGTTTTGTAAAAATTAATTCCAGAAATACAAAGAACCAGTTGATATTAGTCTTGATATTAGTCAGAAACTAAAGTTTCAGCTTCAAATATCTAACCTGGAGCAAATGGCAGCGAATGGAATTTTAAAGATTTTATTCAGAATGTATGGGATTTGGGTCACGTGACCTAGTTAGTGCAAATGGCCTATTAGAGAGAGAGAATAGGACTATTAATTGGTATCTAATAAATGTACACTATTCACTATTGAGAAAAAAAATAGAGCCGAAATTTGACATTCAAGGACAAAATTAAAAATCTAACAGCAGCATGCATCCAAAACCTGGGGGAGGGGCGCGAGATATAAAAAAAATTCAAGGCAGTTTTTAAGGAAAGTCTATGCTCTTATGCAATACAACATGTTTGGGAGAACTTGGTACTAAAAATACAGTGCCACAGGGGCCCTATGAACCCTAGGGCGGCATGGTTTATTTAATCTTTTTACTCATGTACACTCGTGTTATACTAGTGTTGACTCGTGTGGAGTTTTAGACGAGATCCTTTAGTCATGAGTGACAAACGTTATTTAAAGCACTATGTGCAATGGACATTGGAGACCCACACCTTTCTATATATAACGAAGCGAAAACACTAGCCCGCATAAGCATCGCGTGTAGAGGACAAAATTTCTGCAGTATTCTTGGTGGCCATGTTGGATGTAGAGGAAAAAAAGAAAGTTCATTTCCTCCCTTTGTTCTTTCATCCAACATGGCAGCAGTGCTTTTGTTATTTTATTCCAAAAGGAATGTTTGTAGAGGAGAATTCGATTTGAAAGCATTGTAAAACTAGTGTAAAACGAGCATGCGGAGTGGAGTAGCAAGAAACGTTTGAGAAGGGTTTGAGTATACAAAATGGTATATTAAATATGTGTAATTTTATATTACAGCGAAATATCCCAGCCATTGTTCCAGTGGAGTATCGCTCTGATAATGTACAACCAAAGGACGCAAAGGAATTAGGAAAGCACGAACACCCTATAAGTCAAACAAGCGAGCACTACGTATCAGGGATAGGTTCCACACATCAGCGGAACCACATAAAAATGAGCTATGCGCATACCACGACCTGATGTTGTGTCTGCAAGAGGCAACAATAAAAACAAGCTACCAAGAGAGTGAGAATCACAGAAAAAACTTCCTAAGACTGCGGAGCTCAACAATGCAGGAATTTAAGCACCATTTTTTCTCCAATTTCCTGATGGATTTCTATCACAACGATCAAATAGTGAAACGCCAGAAGGTGAACCTAGCGAAAGGGATGAATGGAAATCAAGAAATAGTGCGAGAAAGCTACATGCGATTTTGCAAAAGAAAAAGAGAGGACACTACCTGATCGGTTAACCCAAGCAGCACATTACGTGAGAAGGGAAAGAATTGACTAAGCTATAAAGACTTAACATGAAGGATACTATTTCCAATTTAATAGTTTTCAAATTTAATAGGGTACAACAATCCCCAGATCGGTTCCTAATGTTTGATAGTAATTACGAACTTAGGCTTAGCATCATATAAGTTCGGTATTAGAAAAATCTTTCCTTTTCTTTTGTATCTGGGGATAAAAAGGAATATTCGAAATACAGAATATGAAACGTAAGCGTAGTTTCATGTAGAATAATAGTTTTGCAGATTTAATAAATGCAGTAAATAATCAATCGATCAATAATTTCTAATATCAATAATCATTACCAATAGACATGCAAAAAGAAGTAATAGAGTTTTAAGCATTAATATATATTTCACAATTAGTAGTGAAGGCGATGCGAGGTGACTATTAGCAGATAATCACGGGGCCTGAGGTGAGTAATTGTTTTTTACTACAATTTCTCGATTACTTAATATGGTTTTTTTAGATTGAAAAACGTGTTTTGTTGGACTTTTTACACGAGATAACAACAAAACTATAGGTTAAGCCAACCAGCGGGCGCGGAAGTTAGTATAATCACTTAAGTAATTATAATAAAAGGCAACAAAAATTATATATATCTGGTATACTGTATATCGCTAGCTTTTATCAATAAAATACTTTTAAATGTTAGTTCCTTTTGCTAGTTCCTAATTTTGGACATTTTCTAGAACAGGGTAAACGGTTTTTTTTTTGCGTATTCTAGAATTAAATACTATTGAACAGGGTGAAGATAGTTTAATTTTTCACTCTAGCACCAGGGCAAGGACAGAGAAACTATGAATATTCGTGAATCTAAAAAGATATCCCATAGGTATCTTTTTAGATCTGGTGAAGATGTAAATTCAGTCCAACTAACCCGGCAAACCAGCTTATAGTCCAGTCATTCTATGGTTTGACCCGTCACTAATTGCAACAGAAGGTTTTTCTTCACAATATTGGTCAGTTGAACGTACTAAACAACATACTAAAAGTCGTAAAAAATCCTAGCACGGGAAAGCCTCTAAAATGAGCATCATTGATACGCGCGCTCTTTGCAACATGAAAACGAGGCTGAAACAGGAAGTAGCGCTATTTTGCCCGTTTTAATAGTATTTTCTGCCTGATTTTCGAGGATTTGTAGTAATTCTATGAATGACAAGCTGTTCAATCAATTAATATGGTATTTGCATATCATTTGCGCTTAAAAAGAGTGTTTGAGTTTTCGGTATTCTCCGCTTCTCTAATATGTTATTAGTTTTTCATTTTTTTTAATTAGTTTTTTTATCCTTTAACAACTCTCTGCAACACTTGCAACTCTTGTATATAACGGCTGCAACTAGGTACTGGGCATGGGTACTGGGCAGAGTATAGATAGTCGCTTTGCAACTATCTGGCTGAGTAGGCCCCTATTGCAACTAGGCCTCCTGCGGGTGTAGGAAGCATATAGATTATCCCTTAACAAATCTCTGCAACGCTCGCAACTCTTGTAACGGCTGCAACTAGGTACTGGGCATAGGTACTGGGCAGAGTATAGATAGTCACTTTGCAACTAGCTGGCTGAGTAGGCCCCTATTGCAACTAGGCTGCGGGTGTAGGAAGCATAGATTATCCTTTAACAAATCTCTGCAACGCTCGCAACTCTTGTAACGGCTGCAACTAGGTACTGGGCATAGGTACTGGGCAGAGTATAGATAGTAACTTTGCAACTAGCTGGCTGAGTAGGCCCCTATTGCAACTAGCCTGCGGGTGTAGGAAGCATAGATTATCCTTTAACAACTCTCTGCAACACTTGCAACTCTTGTAACGGCTGCAACTAGGTACTGGGCATGGGTACTGGGCAGAGTATAGATAGTCACTTTGCAACTATCTGGCTGAGTAGGCCCCTATTGCAACTAGGCCTCCTGCGGGTGTAGGAAGCATATAGATTATCCTTTAACAACTCTCTGCAACGCTCGCAACTCTTGTAACGGCTGTAACTAGGTACTGGGCATAGGTACTGGGCAGAGTATAGATAGTCACTTTGCAACTAGCTGGCTGTAGGCCCCTATTGCAACTAGGCCTCCTGCGGGTGTAGGAAGCATAGATAATCCTTTAACAACTCTCTGCAACACTTGCAACTCTTGTAACGGCTGCAACTAGGTACTGGGCATGGGTACTGGGCAGAGTATAGATAGTGACTTTGCAACTATCTGGCTGAGTAGGCCCCTATTGCAACTAGGCTTCCTGCGGGTGTAGGAAGCATATAGATTATCCTTTAACAAATCTCTGCAACGCTAGCAACTCTTGTAACGGCTGCAACTAGGTACTGGGCATAGGTACTGGGCAGAGTATAGATAGTAACTTTGCAACTAGCTGGCCGAGTAGGCCCCTATTGCAACTAGACTGTGGGTGTAGGAAGCATAGATTATCCTTTAACAACTCTCTGCAAACACTTGCAACTCTTGTAACGGCTGCAACTAGGTACTGGGCATGGGTACTGGGCAGAGTATAGATAGTCACTTTGCAACTATCTGGCTGAGTAGGCCCCTATTGCGACTAGGCCTCCTGCGGGTGTATGAAGCATATAGATTATCCTTTAACAACTCTCTGCAACGCTCGCAACTCTTGTAACGGCTGTAACTAGGTACTGGGCATAGGTACTGGGCAGAGTATAGATAGTCACTTGCAACTCTTGTAACGGCTGTAACTAGGTACTGGGCATAGGTACTGGGCAGAGTATAGATAGTAACTTGCAACTCTTATAACGGCTGTAACTAGGTACTGGGCATAGGTACTGGGCAGAGTATAGATAGTCACTTTGCAACTAGCTGGCTGTACACCATGGTCATAAAGCCTGTAATAGGTAGCAAGGGTCTGCGATCAAATGATCAGCAGTATCTCCCATTATAATTATCAAAAATGGCGTCCAATGCTTCTCTGGAAAGCGCTGAACGAGTTCTTGAAATGATGGAAGAAGTCGAATTTAGCGATGTTTCTTCCTCTGCCTCAGAGGAACCCGAAAGAATAAAACAAGAAGCTGCTACTGAAGAGCGGGTCTGCCTTGATGACATGATAGCAGCATGTTTATCGAGTTTCGACAGCCTTGATCTTGGGGGAAATCTCCAGCTGTTTAAAGGCCATATTGCAAAACACGTGAAGAGATCGTACATAGCATTCAAACCACCGTCGGACCCCATGAAAGTACTTCTAAACACTGAACTAAATGCCAGTTCCGCATTCGCCGCGGAAAGCCAGCTATGGCTTAACAAAATACGCTCCCGGGTTGGAAGGCTGAGCATCAGAAATCCCTTCAAAGGCGAAATTCTTAGAAGTATGCCGCTCGAGTTGTTTTTAGCGTTGTGGAAAGCAGTTCAACACACAAGAATAAGGGCGATCTTAGACAATTTCAACTACGCGAAAAACAAAAAGGGTTATGTAATGTCCTTCACATCGAAGGAAGCTGTCATTGAGCTGTTTGCATGCCTAAGTGGCCTAAATGGGGTCACTGTAGAGGAGATGTTAACAAGAAATCTGACTGGGCGAAAGAATGGTACAGCCTCCCTCATTGTTGACGCTGATAAGGATTTCGCTATGATCTATAAAATCAAACCTTCTCAGTTACAAATTTCATTCCACTATGGGATGTGGAACAAGATAGGGTACCCACTGCATTAAACACCTCATTGTTATTGTTTTAGAGAAGCTTGCACATACTATTAGAAATCCAATCAAACTAATTCTAGGAATTCTACTTCAAAGGTAGCATGATAGTTGGTTTATACTAAAGTAATTTGACAAATACTTGTCTCTACATGCCTCAGCTGGTGACTATCTCTTTAACAATTATTCACCGAAGGCGAAGTGATTATCATAGAATATTTACTGAGTCGCTTTTGCAAGGTAAATATTCTAAGATAATCACTGAGGCTGAGTGTGAATAATTCTTTTAGTATAATTTTGCCAGTAAATATCAGAGGAAAACGTCAGAGGGAATAATAATAATTCTGGCCTCCGGCCTCGGTCAACATTTTCCAGACCTCGGTCACAGTTTTTCACTATACGGACTTCCCAGCCGGTAAATAACATATATGTATTTTTTCACAACTTTGTGACAGCTAAAAGCATGAGCTTGAAACACGATTTTCTCGAGCGACAAAGCTCACAGCAAAGTAGGGCATTCACATGCAAACTAAATGTGAAAGTGAAAGAGGTCTCTTGTTTACTAATGAGGTGTTTTAAGGCAATAGGGTTGTTTCAATCATTTGTATTCAAAGTGGGACACATGAAAAACTTATGAGAAGGATTAATGCAGAGATTTTTAAATTTCAACTCACTCTTTTCATGTAAAATGAATCTGTTGTGTTTGATTAAGTGTATTTCGAATCATTCAAATCATGGCTATACTATGGTAAAGAAAAAAAAAGATTCACAAGATGTGTTTGGATGGTGTCCACTCAACTAGCCAGTTCTCATAATTAGATTTTCCTGGCTCTAGAAAAAAAATAAAAATAACAGACTTTTTGTTCTGGAATAAAATTATTATATTTGAAATACTACATTAAATCTTTTTACAGTAAATCATGTACTATACAGCATATAGAAATAAGATTTATATAGCCAAGAAAGCATATTATAAGATTTATAAATGTATTTTTAAAATTCTTAAAATTAATGCTATAATAATATATTAAATGATATTTCACACAATCTAAAATCCACTGTGTGATATTAGTACTACATAGAAATTTGTCTTGGTATGCAAATACCCATCTCCCAACCATGGTGTGAATTATGTGATTCCTGAAAATATCCATGCCCACACCCACGGAAGGTTGTTGACATTCCCCCCAACCTTCTAGAATTTCCTTATTTTTTAGGGAGTTTATGTAAGTGGTTTCCCATCCTTCTGGAAATTTTGAATTCGTGTTGGGGAGGGGGAGGGGGGGGATATTTTCTGGAGTCAGCAAACCCCAGGTTTTAACAACTAATAATTATTTTCTGGGTGCTAGAGCAATGAAAATGCAGCAAACGTTTCTTAGCATTTAACTATGACCCCAATATTCCGACAACTGATTTTACTCATTATCTGTCACGCTTTGAAGCGTGCAAATTAACATTCTTATCAAAAAGTAGTTTCTTGTCAACACAAAGTTTTCCTTCCATGACACTTTTCTGAATGCCTACTCGATACCTATGTGAGCAATATGTACACTTCACCTGATTTGGACCAAGTTTGAAACCACAGAAACAAGACTTCCCTTCAGTAACACGTGATGGAATGTATTTCTGCTTGAAAGCTGTGCTTTCACTATCAAAATAGCCCCTTGCTCTCAGCCAAATCAGCTGGACAAACTCATGGCGAAAAATCTGCTCCCATCTTCCTGAATAGTTTGTGTTGATACTATACCTGGCAATTGCTATGTGCTTGGCTTCTCTTCCTTCCACTGAGACAACATTGAGCCCCAAGTTATACTTGTTATAGACATCCATAGCATGAGCTGGAATAATGTGACCTATATGCCAGACAGTGGGTGAAACTGAAGCAGTAAACAAGCAGCAAGCTCGAAAAAGTTAGAGCAACACTGCTTGAGATCACTCAAATCTTGTTGAGTAACATTCACTGCTCTGCAGAATAGTGAAACACTTTGTCTCAGCTGCAGAGAAATGTAGGCAAAAACATGAAGAGTGAAAGTCTGCTTGTCACTGTCAGAGGTCTGGCTCAGAGAATCAATTACAACCATGAAGTTATGCAAAAACATCCGAGAGTCCTTTCCAGTAAAACGGTATTGGAAATCTTTACCTGACCCTTTGGTGTCATTGAACCACCTTTTTACCTTGTTGCAAGCCTTTGTAAGTTTGCATTCTTTAGCAGACAACTTACAAGCTTACTAAAGGGAGCTGAAGGAGGCACATCATCATAGCGTTGGATGGTCTTTGAAAGAGCCGACTTACCAATACTCTCGTAAAGAATCTTTCGAAAAACTTGTTGGCAGGCATTGTTCTTGGCATGGAGAGGGTCAATATGAGCATTGTCAACATATTTCCCAATCAAGGGCACAAACTCCTGTCTACTGCTTTTTCCGGAAATAAATTTAGTGATTTTATTTCTTTTTGTATCTGAAGAACAGGATTGTTTTTCCACTTTGGCCTTCATTTTGACGACCTCATTTGATATCCTTACCCTTTCTGTATACCTCCATGGCTGCCACTTGTTGGTAGGCTCTGGCCCAAATAAGCCATTGACATCATCGCAGTCATGAGTACTGACATTGGCAAAGGTTGAAAAATATGTAGCACTCACAGATAACTCACCTGCCAAAATGCTAACATCTTGAGGTCATTAGGGAATTCAGTGAACTTGAATTTGACATCCCTCCCTTGCACATTGTATGTTGCCTTCTCAATAGCAGAGATCTCAGTGAAAAGGAACTTCACATACCTTTGAACTGGCAAAGAGCTCTCTCACAATTTGCCCCAAAGATGAGAAAGTTTTCACTATTGCTAAGGATATGCTTTCCCCTATTGAGAAAACTTACAAGCCATGAGCAAGCAGTGTCATCTTTCCCAAATGGAGCCCCATCACCACCTAACACAACATTAAAGGTGTTTACCTGCCCATCAAACCAGATAAGTTCCTCGCCAGGCTGCTCAGCTACTGTAAAATAAAAGATGCTAGCAATGGCAAAAACTGGGTTAGGTGTCTATAACAACCCTTAACTTTCTCGTCTTCATCTAAATCAGAACAGAAGTCTTCCTTAACACTATAAATAGTACCAATGTCAATAGACTTAACGTGAGCCATCATGGTGTGGTAAGGCATAAGGCGAGCTACTTTACAAGACATAATTGTTATTCTTTCCTGACGTTTCCTCTCATTTTATAACACTTCTTCTTCGACAAAGTTCTATAAGTTGCACGGTACTTCCTTTTCCCCATAACTCCTTTGTTGAAGTAGGTTGATATGCTACGCAACTTATTCTCATCTGACTTTTCGAACTCTTGCACTTTCTTATTGTAAATAGCAGGGAAAACCTTATGCATTAATTTTTTCTTGCTGCCAAATACTGTTGTCAACTTTTTCAAAGAGATATTGGTTGTTATTGTGTCTATCAAACCTACAACAGCAGGTGTTGAATTAGTTGACTTCCCCCATGGATGCGTTGTGCTGCCTGGAAGGTTTCACTGCGTCGCTTGGTTGCTGTTCTTGCACCAATCAGCACGTTGCCATCAGCATCACTTGTTGGACTGAGTTGGCGGTTTCGCACAGCTGCAGGTTGCTGAACCATTACTTCTTTTTCCTCTTCCAGTTCAGCTATTCTAGCATGAATATTTGACACCTACACATAATAAAATAATTGTAATTTACTTATATAACTAAAAAAATAATAATACACTGAATTTAGCTTGTATTATTTGATGCTAATATGCAAGCCTTATAACATTATTAAAATTCTTTTTCCCAGGGACCCTGACCCTGAGATAAATTAAAATAAAACCGAGTAAAATAAAGTAAAATGAAATGAATTGAAATAAAAAAATCATTAAGTAACTAGTTAGCGTGCTTATCACCACAAAATTTGTTTTAGCTAAACAAAAAAAATACAATATCCAAAAGTTAAAAATATAATAGTAAACATAAGCCAAATTGTTTATTATTTTATCTATTTTACTATTTACATTTTACATTAAAAGTATATATTTACCTTTGTTTCGAGTCTTTTATGCTTTGCCAGGCTTGCTTCAATTTTTCTGGAAAATTCTTGCACACTCTTGTGTGCTGTGGCAGCTTTCTCTCTGGCGATTTTCTTGGCCTTCATCATTGCTCCTACATTGAATCTCGCGAACACTTTGTGCTTCTTTAAAGGCATCCTGGCACAAGGATGGCTTAAGAACCCATGAACTAAATCTCAGCTATTTCGACGCTAAAAGCGCCAACGCGGAAAATTAAAACATAGGATTGTTCCTAAATAAATAATGAATCGCCATTGTAGCTTCTTTCGTCTTCAGGAAAGCGAATCACGAAGCCTTTTGAAGCCAAAAAAGTCACAGAAATAGCGATCTAGCGCATATTTCAGACGAGCTAAAATATCATTGCAGTTATGGCGTGATTATCAAGCTCGAAATGGAATAAAATAGCAAAGTTTGGTACCAAAATGAAGCTGAGCTCGTGTACAAAAATTTCCCGCCGATGGTTTGGGTGAATTTCCCCTGTGTACCCCTAGCCAGGCAAATATTCGAGCACAAAAAGCAAGACAAAAGGTCCCCTCTATCACCCCCCGCGAAAGCGGTTTTTGTCGCTTTAGAATTCCGACGGCTTCCGGTGCGGGATTTCGTGACCTCTGTGCCCAGTGTGGTAGGCCCCTTATTGCAACTAGGCCTCCTGCGGGTGTAGGAAGCATAGATTATCCTTTAACAAATCTCTGCAAAGCTCGCAACTCTTGTAACGGCTGCAACTAGGTACGGGGCATAGGTACTGGGCAGAGTTTAGATAGTCCCTCTTATGGACGACTGGGTATGATTCTACCTCGGCAGTGTGTGTACGGGCGAGCAGGCTGGTAGAAATCAAGTGGGACCTGATTTTTTATGGCACAGACAAAGATAACTCCCAAGGCATATTATAATAACAAGCAAGAATAAATTTATAACGCACAACTGGAACGGTAATGCAGGTGTGTATAATGTATCTGTAGTTTCAATTCACATGTTATAGTTTATTAATGCATATTTCCAAAAAATGTTATGCAAACACGAGTAGCCAATCACAGAGCAGTTTGTTCATGTACCGGATGACTCTCTTAAAGTTGGGTTTCTTAATTCCAGATAGAAATGTATAAAACTAAGACACTTTTAGTCTTAAATTAATGTAATAATAATAATAATAATAATAATGCTTACATTTATATAGCGCTATTTCCTATAGCTCAATAGCGCTTTACAAGAAATTTACTGCGCAAGAAAAAATAAAAGCAATGATAAAAATAGTTAAAATAGAGTAAAAATGGTAAAAACGTAAAACATTTCTCAGGCACATGGTAAAACGTAAAAAATTTCTCAGGCACATGTTAGCAACCATAGTGTTTTTTAAAAAGGTGGGTTTTTAAATTGGACTTGAAAGTGCTTAGGGTCTGGCTTAGGCGAATGGATTCAGGGAGGGTGTTCCATAGACTGGGTGCTGCTACCTGGAAACTCCGTTCTCCATAAGAGATCAGCTTGGCTGTCTTTGGTTTAAGTAAGAGCTTGGATGAAGATCTCAGCCGCCTTGCAGGGGTATATTTCTCGATAAGGTCATTTATGTAATTCGGAGCCAGACCGTTTAAAGCTTTGTACGTCAGCAAGAGTATCTTAAAAATGATGCGCTGGCTCACAGGGAGCCAGTGTAATTGTCTCATTGTTGGAGTGATATGGTCAAATTTCTTAGTGCGTGTGATAAGACGAGCAGCTGAGTTCTGCACGTTTTGTAGTCTGTCAATAAGGAATTTAGGGAGCCCATAGAGTAGTGAGTTGGTGTTATCGAGCCTGGATGTGATAAAAGCGTGTACCAGGATTTCTGTATCAGATTGTGTAAGGCAGTCTCTTATTTTTGCAATATTGCGGAGATGAAAAAAGCATGCTTTGCATGTTGCTGAGACTTGATCTTCAAAAGACATGGATTGGTCAAAAATGACACCAATATTTCTGGCGGTTGGTGCTGGAGTTATAGTTTCATTGCAGATATCAATCGATTGAATTGCTGGCCTTGGGCGATGACGAGCACTGATGATAATAAGCTCAGTCTTGTCCCTGTTCAGTTTAAGTTTGTTGTGGATCATCCATGAGTCAATGTCACGGACACAGGCCTGTATGCGATCAATTGCTTCCAGCTCACCTTGATTTGTGGGATGAAAAGGAAGATAAAGTTGGATGTCATCGGCGTAGAGATGAAAATCAAGTCCATGGCTCCTTATTATGTCACCGATGGGAGACGTATACAGAAGGTACAGGATAGGGCCAAGTACAGAGCCCTGGGGGACACCACAGGAAAGATCTTTAACTGTTGACCTGACACCTTCCACAACCACAAACTGTTTTCGGTTATTGAGATATGATTGAAACCACTGAAGGGCTGCGCCGCCTATGCCAAAGCGTGATGACATCCGGTTTAGAAGAATATCATGGTCGACTGTGTCAAACGCAGCAGACATGTCAAGAAGAAGGAGGGCAACAGATTTTTTGTTATCAATGGAATTAAGTAAGTCGTTCTGGACTCTGAGGAGGGCGGTCTCAGTACTATGCAGTTCTTTGTAGGCAGACTGAAAGAGCTCCTCAAGTTGGTTGTCAGTTATATGTAGTTTAAGCTGACTCGCAACTGCCTTCTCGATCAATTTTGCGACAAACTTGAGGTTAGAAAGGGGTCTAAAACTAGAGTACTGCTTAGGGTCAAGGGAGGCCTTCTTATGTTTCGGTCTAACCATTGCTTCCTTTAGTTGTGTTGGCATGGATGCACGTTGTAGAGACATATTGACAATTTTAGTTAAGACCGGAAGGAGGACAGTTTTTGATGCTTTGAGAATAGATGCAGGACAAGGATCTAACTCACAAGACTTCGACACTGTCAGGTCAAACAAAGAGCCAACTTCTTCATCAGCTAAAGTTCTGAAATTCAAAAGGGGTGTAGAAGGTGGACTCCCGATTTGTGGGGCGCATAGTTTAGGTGTTGAGCTGACTTCCTTATCCAACTGTTCACGAATGGTTATTATTTTATTGGTAAAGAAGTTCGCGAAGTTATCAACAAGTTGGGATGTTGATTTCTCGGAGGGGAAACGACTCTGTAGCTTATTGTGAAGAAGTTTATCAACGGTGTTAAAAAGAGTCTTTTGGTTTTTTGCATTTTCAGAAATGATCGAGGAGTAGTACGCAGTTTTAGCTTCCTTGAGCATGCTATTGACAGTTTTGCATTGTTCTGTGTACATTTGCCTGTCAACACAGAGCCTCGATGAACGCCAGCGACGTTCGAGTCTCCTGCGCTTTCTCTTCGCCTCTGCTATGTTTTCGGTATACCATGGTGCCGATGGCCTTAGAGGTACCGTACGGCGTTTCACAGGGGCGTGAGTATCAAGGGTGTCCTTTAGGGTATTCTCATATGTATTAAGAAATTCAGGCAGGCTAGAAAAATTGTTGTTCACAAGTGAAGAGCTCTTCAGGTCTTCCCTAAAAGAATCTATTTGTATTGATCGTAGTTTACGATATTTAATTTCAACTCTTTCAAGGGGAGGTTTATGTAGATGTAGTTTACAGTGTATGGCAGAGTGATCTGAGAGCATCGGATCACATATTATGGTGCTAGTTAACAATTCATCATCAGCCCTGGTTATTACTAAGTCAAGGGTATGGCCTTTCTTATGAGTGGGACCATTTACGTGTTGCTTCAAACCAAATGACTGGAGGATTTTATTAAATTTGCTAGTATCAGGTTTTTCCAAGGTGTCCATATGAAAATTGAAGTCGCCACATATCAATAGATTACCCTGATGGAGTATTAACCCTTCGGCCAGGGTACAAAACTTTTGGAAAAACATAGTACTGTTGAGTTTATTTGTCTTTGATGGAGGGGGCCTGTAGATGACAACAATTCTAGTGGAGCCGGTGGATGACAAGGCAATGCCATCAATATATTCAAATGATTTGAAATCGGTCAGCGGTAGCTTTTTAAATTCAATGCGTTTTTTAAACATAAGGCCCACTCCGCCACCTTTAGAGTGCTTTCGCGGAACATGGTGAAAGTGATACCCGGTGGGGCAAACTTCTGAGACAGAAAAATTGTAAGATCCTTCATCTTTCAACCAAGTCTCAGTGACAGCAAGAATGTCGAGGTCGTTATCGACAGAGTAGTCTTTGAGAGCAAGCTCCTTTTTATTGATAGATCTAGTGTTCAAAAGACAGAAATCAACAGGTACAAAGCCGCATGGTTTAGTCAACTGCGGAGTGGTTTTAATGACAGTAAGATTACTCCTGTCAAGGGTGCGTGCCGATGACCGAGGAATCGGTCTGCGATTTCCAATCACCACAGGGATCCCATTACCACTGGTGTTAACACGGGTTGTTTGCAGACTGCGATTTCCAGTCACCACAGGGATCCCATTGCTGCTGGTGTTAGCACAGGTGGGTCCCGGATTCAATGAAATGTCTCCACTTAGCAACAAAAGGCGAAGAGACAGACAACCTCCAACCAGTGAAAGAGGCCTTGGCTTCCTGCCAACACATTCATTCGTAAAAAATGCCTTGATGTGTTTTACTTCAAAAAGTGAAGGCGAGATTACAAATTTTTCAAGGCAGTGTGAGTTGAGCGGTGATGATAACTCAACTCTGTCCAGAAAGAACAACGCAAAAAATATTATGTTCAACTGAGCTGTGAAAGCCATCGCAGTGTCAGAAAAGTGGGTGATGTTGACACCACACTTGAAAATATATTCAAACTGTGAACGTAGTAGCTAATAAACCCAAATGTTACTTTCAGTATTAATAATATTTTCGTTTTTACTACCATACGCATGTAAACTTATTAACATAATGTGAAATTATTATTAAAAATATAAAAGTATTACGTAATGAGTAGTAACTATTGCGTTAAATTTTTTTTAAAAATGTTTGTTCTTTTGTTTATGTTTATTTGCTTGTTGCATTCTTTCCCTTAACTTCCCTTTATCTGCAGTTAGCTTTACTTTCAATTGAGCACAATTTCCCTTTACTGCCCTTTTAATTCCCTTCAATTAATTTTGTTTGTGATATCCCTTTATATATTATGGCTTGCCCTTTGTATTTAACCCTTGAGTATAAGTATAATAGATAGATAGTATAATAATTGCAGAAATATAAATAATTACACGGATAAAAAAGACACACGCAAACGCAATTAATGCAAGTATTTAAGAGGCAAAAAGTAAGATGGGGTAAAGTGAAAGTTACAGACGAGATTAAAGTATATGGAGTTCAAACACCCACGATACGCGGTAAAAAGAGGGCCACGCAAACGCAATTAATGCAAATATTTAAAAAGGCAAAACAGAGCAAATAAAATAGACTGGAAATTGAGACGAATCTTAAAATATTTATGATTCAAATACACGTAGTTACGTGGGTAAAAGGAAGGGCACACCCGAACACAAGTAATGCAAGTATTGAAAGGCAAACACAGCGGGTAAAAATGGACCAGAAATTACAGACGAATATTGAATTATTTGGTATTTGAAGACCCGCGAGATGCAAATTAGAACAAGGTTCACAGAAGAGTGAACTTCAACAACAGGCTGAATTAATTAGATTGCAGCTAAACGGAAAAAAATGCCGTGAAACTGCCAAAAAGGAGTACCAATAGTAAGTTTAAGAAAAAGGAAAGCAGAATAGGCAAAGCTGATAGCTCTATCTGTAAAGGCCGAGGAGCAGGCTACGCCACAAAGTGAAAATCGGAACTATAGACTGGATTCTGGTTGTAATTTACTAACATTGAGAGTGAAATTAACCTAAAAATTAGAATAAATAACAGGAATGCAAAAGCAAATTGAGTTACTTGCGCCGTGTAAGACGTAGACGTAGAATCTGCGGTTGAGGCGACAATTCGCTACCAGAACACCAAAAGAGACCAGAAGATTAGTGGCGGGAACCTCGAAAAACCTCCTGGTCTGCCAACGGTCCAAAATGCCCTTCCAAATGCCAAGAAGCTTAAAATTAGCCTCGCAGGGTTACTTCGTGAGTACTTCGTGAGCAGGGTTACTTCGTGAGTCCTATACACAGTAATTGGACGTATTTGAGACCAAAGAGCGGCCTAAAATGTGATGTCAAGAGCGATTTCGCGGAGCTCCAGAAACACACGTCCGAACCCTTCCGAATGTCCTGGGAGAAGTACTGAAAACCTTTAATTTCAGTGTCGTAATTTCATAGCAAATGTGACCCTGCATGGGAAAAACGTATCATAACGATAGATCGTTAAACGGTCATTTTCTAACGATCACCAAACGATCTTGTCGTTTCGTCTAACAACGATCTAGTAAAATTGCCTAACGATCAAGTGAGTACACCTAACGGTCACAAAGTTAATGAGCAGTTAATGCAAACGCTTTGCCTAACGATTTAGTTTCCTCTCTAACGACCCAGTTCAATTAATTTATACAAGCGTTTGATCAAACGGCGTAATGCCAAACGTTGTTGATAAAAATAATGAGCTTTAAAAATGACTTGTTCCTATTCATGCTTTTTTAGTTTTGAAGTCCACAGCAAGTTCGGTCAGCATCTATTCTGTCATCAAGAAATTTGCAAAGAGCTCATGAAACAGAATAATAGACATAATAAAATATTAAAAAATTGGTTGGCCTTTTCCTAGGTAGCACATGCGTTGCGTCTTTACTCGTGCTTCTTCAAACTTTATGAATGCTGCATTCCGGTTTGCAAAACATACTGAATAGTAAATAAAGAAACTTACCATCCAACCATCCGTGCAAATTGAGTGTTAGATAAAACTCCTGGAAAACACTTTCAAAAGTTCCATTCCTGTTATCGATGAGGTGCAATGGGAAAAAGCCAAAAGTTGCGGAATTTCGGGTGGGATGTGTTGCTGGGAAAATTAGGCAAAATTAATCTTCGCAAAACTAATATCGAGTGTGGCTATTTTATATAGATGAATCGATAATATTACACTAAAAAACTAGGGAAATCTGCCTTATTTGCATCGTGATAGCGAAGAATGAAGTACGTGGTATTCAAGCGAAATCGAAGAGAAGTTATTTATTTTTACAATATAACGAGCATTTTGATTCGCTATCTAAAACAATATGTGTCAAATGCAACCAATCAGAAAGCACATTAAACTAAGCTAGTTCCCAAACCTTCCCTGAATTACTAGATTTTCATCGATCTTCGATGTTTTTATTTAGCTTTTATGAGGAAAAACACATGGAAAAGGAGTGGAAATATTATTCAACCTGCTGATAACCTTTTTCAAGCAAATGTTCATCAAATATGATGTTACGGAAAGAAGTTGCGGGTTTTATCCAAAGTTGCGCGGCAATTATTTTAGCGATGGAAGAACTTCACCTTCGAAACTTTAAATTAAATGGTTTTCCTGAATCCTTGGCTTTGACACCTATGGCCCTGATATCACTTTTTGAAATGTCTTTAGCGGGAATCCAACCAAATGAGAAGGCTGGTGGATCAAGTGATTTCATGCAAAACATGATCGTTTAATCAAACGCTTCGTCCCATTATTAAAAATTTCAGACCGTTTGGCGAAGTCGTTTGATCTAACGCTCTTGTCACTCATGAATTATTCCGAATTAATTATTCATTAATTATTCCAAATTAATTATTCATGTTTCGATTAATGAATTAATCGAAACATGAATAATTCACTAACGATCTCCGAGCTGGACCTAACGATTTGACTTTTTTGCCTAACGACTTTCCCTAACGCTCTAACGACCACCTAACGCTCTGACCACCTAACGCTTTGATCGTTATGATACGTTTTCCCATGCAGGGTCACAAATATTAAAATAAGAGGCATTTGTTATTTTAAAGTCTAGGTCTTGTTCTAAGCATTTCCTTACCACTGTATGCATTGCTACGCGTCCTTAAAATTCACTGTTGGGCGATCGGTGGTTTTACGCAAGAAAATTGTTGTCAATTTTCTTGAACCGGAAAGTTAAACATTCAAGTCAAGGAAGCCAAAGGATAGCTTAAAACCATTTTGGTTGATTTTGCAATCAATGTCGGCCCGCTGAAGTGGCCGAATCCAGCGTTTTGGTTTGATTGACGGCTAAAAATTGCCAATCGCCCATCGCAACATTGAATTTTGAGGTCACATAGCTACGGTGGCCCACAGGTACCACCCTAAATAGAGCAAACTCACGGCAAGATAGAGCAAACTCACGGCAAGATAGAGCAAACTCACGGCAAGATAGAGCAAACTCACGGCAAGATAGAGCAAACTCACGGCAAGATAGAGCAAACTCACGGCAAGATAGAGCAAACCCGCGGCAAGATAGAGCAAACTCACGGCAGGATAGAGCAAACTCACGGCAAGATAGAGCAAACTCACGGCAAGATAGAGCAAACTCACGGCAAGATAGAGCAAACTCACGGCAAGATAGAGCAAACTCACGGCAAGATAGAGCAAGCCCACGGCAAGATAGAGCAAACTCACGGCAAGATAGAGCAAACTCACGGCGAAATAGAACAAACTCACGGCAGGATAGAGCAATCTCACGGCAAAATAGAGCAAACCGCACGGCGAAATAGAACAAACTCACGGCAAGATAGAGCAAGCTCACGGCAAGATAGAACAAACTCACTGCAAAATAGAGCAAACTGACGGCGAAATAGAACAAACTCACGGCAAGATAGAGCAAACTCACGGCAAGATAGAGCAAACTCACGGCAAAATAGAGCAAACTCACAGCGAAATAGAACAAACTCATGGCAGGATAGAGCAATCTCACGGCAAATAGAGCAAACCGCACAGCGAAATAGAACAAACTCACGGCAAGATAGAGCAAGCTCACGGCAAGATAGAACAAACTCACGGCAAAATAGAGCAAACTCACGGCGAAATAGAACAAACTCACGGCAAGATAGAACAAACTCACGGCAAAATAGAGCAAAAGGTTAAAAGTTGAGCAAATTCACGGCAAACAACAGATTGCCTGCCGTCGTGAAACCTGTGTCAAAGGACGAGAGGAATTGGTGACTAGGTGGGTTCCTGAATGTTATGCGCATGCGTGTTAGCGCTGGGCTAAAATGAGACATCAAAATGGCGGACGTTCGAGATGGGGACGAAGAAGAAGCGATACAATATTTGTTTTATCAAGGATATCAATATAAGGAAATCAAAAAAATGCTTTTCAGAGAATTCGGAATAGACATGAGTTTAACTACGTTGAAGAGGCGCTTGAAGTCCATGAATTTACAGAGAAAAAATGTAGATTATGATATCCTAGAAGTGAGGCAAGTAATAGCAGATCTTCTTGACGGCCCAAACTCGTGCGTTGGATATAGATCGATCTGGCATTCGCTTAGACTTAAAGGTATCATTGTACCGCGGACTGTCGTGCAACAGCTCTTATCGGAGCGTGACCCAGCTGGTGTCGAGAAGAGAAAGGCGCATAAATTACGACGACGCGAGTATCACAATCCTGGGCCAAATAGTGCTTGGCATTCAGATGGTTATGATAAACTGGACCCATATGGCTTCCCGATCCATGGATGCATTGATGGTTTTAGCCGCAAAGTACTTTGGTTGTATGTCACTCGTTCAAACAGTTATCCAGACAACATTGCTGCATACTATTTGGATGTAGTTAATGAGCTGGGTGGCTGTCCCCGCAGGCTGTATACTGACTTAGGAACAGAGAATGGTACTATGGCAGGCATCCACTGTTATTTTGTTGATGACCCCGATTCTCACGATGTTCCTTATCCAAGAAACCAAAGAATCGAAGCATGGTGGTCCTCTTTAAGAAAAGCTGGAGCTCATGGTGGATTAACTTTTTTAAAGACTTAACAGCAACGGGGAAGTTAAACTTGTGTGAACCAATCCAGAAGGAGTGTTTATGGTTCTGCTTTTCTGGACTTATTCAAGCAGATTTAAACCAATCTGTAGAACACTGGAACATGCATTATATCCGCAAGTCTCGCCATGATACAGTGTCAGGTAGACCAAATGCAATTTATGCATTGCCCGAAGATCATGGTGGTATTAACAATTTGATGATTCTAGTTCCTCATGATGAGATTAACTATGCCAAAGGCCACTTAGTAGAAAGAAGTGAGGAAAATGAGTACCAAGAATACTTCAAATATGTCGTCAATACTCTTAATCTCCAGAACCCTACACAATGGAGAGAAGCACTTCATCTTTATGAACAAATACTAGCTGTTGCAGTTTAAGAATATACTTCAAAATTTGACAAGAAGGCAAGGAAAGGATATTTTGAACATAAGAGTTTGACTCAAGGACACTCAAAAGAGACTATTTTATGGGTGTTAGGTGTACAGTATGTTTGTAAGTTCATTAAGCAGAACATTATATGACTGCTTGGGAGTTTACCTTTTGTTAGTAGATAACCTTCTGTGAAAGGGGTTCAGACAATGGCATGTTCCATCACTACATGTAGGTCTCCTTGTATTTCATTGATGCTTCTTTACTGCAATTTTCATAATAATTCTCCAAACTCCCACTTTACATTTCTGAATGCTAAAGTGCAGTCAAACCTTTTATGAAAGGAGCATACATTTTTTTCCAGTTTCGTTTGCATTTTATGGTGAAAAATTTAGTTTTAAAGCCTAGCTAGTCTTATTTGTTCAAAAATCTCTGAAAGCCTGTATGAAATCACCCAAACTATTAACTTATTTGATTGACAAAGCCAAACTGCAGTTTGTTAGTTGATGTAGAGTTTGCAGAATTGTGAAAATTCCAGTAAGAATATTTTAATACACGGAGCTGGGGGGCCTTACGTTGAATCTTCATACAATTCTTACTTCTGTAGTGTCACTGCATTCCGTCACACCGTATGTTTATATTGTATATTCTACATGAACTTACAAGGGTATAGGGGGATGCTTTCCAGTTACGTTTATTGAAGACAAGGTTAACATGTGTTTTGCACAGGGGTCACGTGATCTGGTCACACTTAAATTGACCAGCTTTACCCAAATGATGCTCAGCAATAAAAAGAGCATGGTGCTTAGGCAAGAGAGAGAGCAAAACTGAACTGAACTGAATAAGTAAAAGCTTATTTTAGTAGGGTTTGTGTGACTGGCTGAGCCCTACACTCTATTAGAAAAGCAGTGTTTTTTATCCCATTCTTTGATTTTGCATTGGAGCTTGATGAAACTTGGTCTTCTTTTTACTAAAATTGATATGCTGTTTTTATTTCTGAGCATCGTTTGGGTAAAGCTGCAATTTGAGGGTGACTGGGTCGTGACGCAGTAAGTAACTGGAAGGTCAAGTGAAATTTGCATGAAAACTACAAAATAGAATTCCCAAGAGTGTGCAAGCTGCTGAATTCCGAATGCCCAATATAAACACATCTCCCCCAACTATCTTGACATACAGTACAGCCTGGATGTATGTTAACACTTACACGCGTGTAGTGTGGGTGTAGTGTGCGTGTAGTGTGGGTGTAGTGTGGGTGTAGTGTGGGTGTAGTTTGCGTGTAGTATTACACGAAAAGGTGCGTGTAGTTTCCTTTGTTATGCAGGTTTTGCCTTGAGTAAGTTTTTCCGATGCGGAGTTTCAGCGCGAGGGAAAAAAGCAACTAAACATGCTCAATTGACTAAAGCGTGCTTTGCCATATTCGCTTTGCCGAGTTTACAGGATAACTCTTCCAATAAATAGCGGATCGCGATGAAACTTATATCAAATTAAACCTTGAGACTTGGCGAATGCGTTTTGATAAGTTTTTCTGATGCGAAGTTTGCAGCGCGAGGGAAAAAGCCACTAAACATGCTCAATTGACTAAAGCGTGCTTTGAATCTTATAATCTTCGCTTTGCCGACTTCACTGTCGAACGTTGCGTTTGGAGTTTGTAGGATAACTCTTCTAATAAAAAGCGGATCGCGATGAAACTTATATCAAATTAATCCTTGAGACTTAGCGAATGCGTTTTGATAAGTTTTTCTGATGCGAAGTTTGCAGCGCGAGGGAAAAAAGCCACTAAACATGCTCAATTGACTAAAGCGTGCTTTGAATCTTATAATCTTCGCTTTGCCGACTTCACTGTCGAACTTTGCGTTTGGAGTTTGTAGGATAACTCTTCTAATTAATAGCGGATCGCGACGAAAGTTATATCAAAATAATCCTTGAGACCTAGCGAATGCGTTTAAAGAAGTTTTTTCTGATGCGAAGTTTGCAGCGCGAGGGAAAATAGCCGCTAGACATGCTCAATTGACTAAATCGTGCTTTGTCATATTCGCTTTGCCGACTTCTCTGTCGAACTTTGCGTTTGAAGTTTACAGGATAACGCTTCTAATAAATAGCCGATCGCGATGAAACTTATATCAAATTAATCCTTGAGACTTAGCGAATGCGTTTTGACAAGTTTTTCTGATACGAAGTTTGCAGCGCGAGGGAAAAAAGAACTAAACATGCACAATTGACTAAAGCGTGCTTTGAATCTTGTCATCTTCGCTTTGCCGACTTCACTGTCGAACTTTGCGTTTGGAGTTTGTAGGATAACTCTTCTAATTAATAGCGGATCGCGACGAAAGTTATGTCAAAATAATCCTTGAGACCTAGCGAATGCGTTTTAAAGAAGTTTTTTCTGATGCGAAGTTTGCAGCGCGACGGAAAATAGCCGCTAGACATTCCCAATTGACTAAATCGTGCTTTGTCATATTCTCTTTGCCGACTTCGCTGTCGAACTTTGCGTTTGAAGTTTACAGGATAACGCTTCTAATAAAAGCCGATCGCGATGAAACTTATATCAAATTAATCCTTGAGACTTAGCGAATGCGTTTTGATAAGTTTTTCTGATACGAAGTTTGCAGCGCGAGGGAAAAAAGAACTAAACATGCACAATTGACTAAAGCGTGCTTTGAATCTTGTCATCTTCGCTTTGCCGACTTCACTGTCGAACTTTGCGTTTGAGGTGGGAAGGATAACTCTTCTAATTAATAGCGGATCGCGACGAAAGTTATATCAAAATAATCCTTGAGACCTAGCGAATGCGTTTAAAGAAGTTTTTTCTGATGCGAAGTTTGCAGCGCGAGGGAAAATAGCCGCTAGACATGCCCAATTGACTAAATCGTGCTTTGTCATATTCGCTTTGCCGACTTCGCTGTCGAACTTTGCGTTTGAAGTTTACAGGATAACTCTTCTAATAAATAGCGGATCGCGATGAACTTATATCAAAATAATCCTTGAGACCTAGCGAATGCTTTTAAAGAAGTTTTTTTCTGATACGAAGTTTGCAGCGTGAGGGAAAAAAGCAACTAAACATGCTCAATTGACTAAAGCGTGCTTTGAATCTTGTCATCTTCGCTTTGCCGACTTCGCTGTCGAACTTTGCGTTTGGAGTTTACAGGATAACTCTTCTAATAAATAGCGGATCGCGATGAAACTTATATCAAATTTATCCTTGAGACCTAGCGAATGCGTTTTAAGAAGTTTTTTTCTGATACGAAGTTTGCAAAAAGCAACTAAACATGCTCAATTGAATAAAGCATGCTTTTGGTCTTGCCGACTTCATTGTAGAACTTTTGGGTTTGAAATGCAGCACGATGGTGAAAAAGTGATCCGACAAACATGTTTTAACAGTAATTCTTTTATTGACTTATCTTATTATAGCTTAACTTATAGTATGCACTGTACATTAATAAAAAAAAGTTTTTTCCATTCAAACTCGGCTTCCTATCACCCACGCAAAAAGCTACAAAGTGAATATCTTTCAATAGTTTCTGAAATTTTAGGTTGGCGAAATTGAATTTTTGGCTAATTAAACGTTCGCACTAAATAGCTCTTTTGCATGGGCGCCTCAAAAATTCGTCGAGAGCGCGCCTACAAGCCCTCCACGCGTTTTCCGTATCAGCCGGTGCTGTCGGGTACATGCGAAAGACACAACTTCTAATTCGTCCTACTTTTACGGGGTCTAGCTTCTCTTTTCCTCTTGTCCCATTTGTGTTTTTCCTTCGATCTCTTCCTGTGCAAAAAATTCCTTGAGAAGATTTACTGCAAAGTTATTGCGAGAGCAAGACCTAACCTTGATGGTCATCAATTTCGTCGGTGTCAGCAGTCCATTTCGAGTGTGTAAGGGCTTGTCTGTCAATGTCGCTGTAGCGGGCGATGTTGTCGGTGTGGAATCTGTCAGTGCCGGTGTAGGCAGTGTCGGTTCAGGCAGTGTCGGGCAGGCAGTTTCGGCGAGGGCAACGTCGGCGCGGCAACAGTCGGCGTTGTAGTATATGACGGCGCATGAATAGTCCTGAGAGAACTTAAAATCTCTCTGTTCTGCTTAAAAAGCTCCTCTTGATTGGTGATAATCCGGACCTGATTCTCCCTCATCTCTTCCAAAAGCTGTCTATTGTCTTGTGGAATTGGTATTTCTGGGAAGTCCAGGAAATGAACGACTGATCGTGACGGACTGCTCCTAACTCCATCACATCTGAGCTCCTTGGCTCCGATTCCGCATAACCCACATGCACGGCAGAGGGGGCAGGAGGATCGGCAACGGTGATCACTTCAGCCATGCGAGGTCCCGCCAATGGCTCCACACGCCGCACCACGCATGCCTTAAAACGATAGAAAGGAACGATGTTTAAGCTTACACTCTAATCAAGCGAGGGTATCTAAGCTGTCGTTTAACAGATCTTATTGACTTGTCGATGATAGTATGGAATAGGGCGAGTGACGTTTTGATTATAACAGCCAAAATAAATAAATAGATTAGTGGCATAATTGCTTTATTACTTACCTTATCCTTTTTCTTCTTTCTTTCGTCTTTGCTGTCGCTGCGTCATGGTCTTTACTCTGGCGCTCTGCAGTTGGCTGTGTAATAGTGAAAATCGAATTTAGTTTAACGAGATGCTGTTTGTTCATCCACACGCCATCCAGAAAGAGTTATCAATTGATGCACAAGTAATTATCAGGTGATTTATACCTTTGCGCGCCTTCGCTTTCGGTTCACGGGGTGGTCAACTTAGCAGGGCTTGCGGCATCATCCGATAAGTCGGCAACGGCCTCTTCAGTCAGTGACTCCTCTCGTCGTCGCAATACAGTTGGATCATCTGCAAATAACATATCAGTTTAAACTCTGTCGCGGTGGATTATCACCAGATAACACAGAGGGAATTTAGAAATAGTCAAACTTACCATTCAGGGCTTTAATTGTTGCCTCCAACTTTGGATTTTCCTTGTCGTAATCTACATTTACAACGCTGCCCTCCTTGTTTTTCTCGCCGTTTAAAACGGAAACAATTTTGTTTGTCGGAATTACGCAGTACTTGCCGTCGCAGTGAAACTGAAACTGCGCTGCAAACTTCGCATCAGAAAAAACTTCCTTAAACGCATTCGCTAGGTCTCAAGGATTATTTTGATATAACTTTCGGCGCGATCCGCTATTAATTAGAAGAGTTATCCTACAAACTCTAAACGCAAAGTTCGACAGTGAAGTCGGCAAAGCGAAGATGACAAGATTCAAAGGACGCTTTATTCAATTGAGCATGTTTAGTTGCTTTTTGCAAACTTCGTATCAGAAAAAACTTCTTAAAACGCATTCGCTAGGTCTCAAGGATTAATTTGATATAAGTTTCATCGCGATCCGCTATTTATTAGAAGAGTTATCCTGTAAACTCCAAACGCAAAGTTCGACAGCGAAGTCGGCAAAGCGAAGATGACAAGATTCAAAGCACGCTTTAGTCAATTGAGCATGTTTAGTTGCTTTTTTCCGTCACGCTGCAAACTTCGTATCAGAAAAAAACTTCTTTAAAAGCATTCGCTAGGTCTCAAGGATTAATTTGATATAAGTTTCATCGCGATCCGCTATTTATTAGAAGAGTTATCCTGTAAACTCCAAACGCAAAGTTGGACAGTGAAGTCCGCAAAGCGAACATGACAAGATTCAAAAAGCACGCTTCAGTCAATTGAGCATGTTTACTATGTAGTTGCTTTTTTCCCTTGCGCGGCAAACTTCGCATCGGAAAAAAACTTCTTAAAAACGCATTCGCTAGGTCTCAAGGATTAATTTGATATAAGTTTCATCGCGATCCGCTATTTATTAGAAGAGTTATCCTGTAAACTTCAAACGCAAAGTTCGACAGCGAAGTCGGCAAAGCGAAAATGACAAGATTCAAAGGACGCTTTAGTGAGTTAGGTACGTAGCTTGTTTCCGTGTTATCAGCTAGATAATTAGGCAGAGATCTGCGTGTAGTTTGCTGAGTGTAGTACACTCAATCCAAAACTACACCCACACTACACGCACACTACACCCACACTACACGCACACTACACCCACACTACACCCACACTACACGAAAAAAATGTTAACATACATCCAGGCTGTACTGTACATCCCCAAATACACACACGCAGGAGGATAGCCAGGATTTGAGAAAGGGGGATCACACTGTAGAAATGTGAGGTGCACTTTTCTAGCTTACCAATTTTTTTCTTAATGTTTACTGTATTTACTTCTAAAAAGGGTGTTCACAGGCACCCATGACCCCCGTAGCTACACCCTGACACATTTTAAGGCAACACAGCTTTTTTTTTTATTAAAATAAGGGGGCAACCATTTGACTTGGGATGGGGGTTGAAATATTTGTTTTGCATTAATTTTTGGGGGGTCCTCAGTCTTGTGGTGGAAAATTATTTCACACAAGCACTTCAAGCTTTGATATTATGAGCTGTTGTGGTGCAATTATTTGGCCTATTTAAGTAGTCATGTGTGGTTCCAGAAAATATCCATTCCCCCACCTAAGAGAAGGGTGTTGAGAAGTGACCCCTCCAAACGAAAATGCAGTACTTGTATTGAAGAAATGAGGTAAATCGACCCCTTCCCCCACCCCACTGGAATTTCAAATCCCTTCTGTGTGTGTGTGTGTGGGGGGGGGGGGGGGGGGGGGGGGGGGGGCGATGGATGTTTACTGGAACCACACAATTATAAAGGAGAATACAATGACAATTACCTTTCATATTGTACATGTGTATATGTATAGCAAAATATTGATATAGTTTTGAAAACATGGCGCCAGTTACAAAATGTTCTGTTTAATAATTGATGATCACATTAAACATATGTATCAAAGAATTATCTGGAAAAATGCTACCAGACTATTCTAATATAACATGAAAGTCCCCTTTAATTTTGGGTTCCACTCAAATGAAAGAGTGGTAAGCTGTCAACAAAGCAATCTCAACATGATAACCCTAATTAGTAAAATCACACTCACACACGTTACTATCACGAACCCTGCTTTCTGATTGGCTCAAAACTCACTGTCTATTGAGTCATAGATAGTGAGAGTTTGAAGAGGCTTGCGTTTTGAAGAAAAACAAAACAATTCAATGGCGGCCTCTAAAAAGTTTCATTATTTGATGGTAGTGTGCGAGTGTGATTTTACTCACACAATTAGATTACTCGCTCTCGATTTCTATGAGCTTGATTTGACTCAACTATCACCTCATATAAATGTCGAGCTCCTAATCTAATTGTTAAATAGGAGCTGGATAGGAGTATAGATGTACTTCCATTTCTGCTCTTTTAACAAGTCATACAACATTAGTTTGTGACTGAATTGTACAGCCAAATGGAACTATGGAATCACAGTATTCAATCTAAAACAATCATAAATACTGCCCATTGTTTGAAAAGCCTGGAGGACTCCCATATGTCTTTGGGTGTGGTGGGGTGGGGTGCTCATTGAGAAAAACGAATTTGGTCCCTTAAAGATTCCAAAATGGGTGTGTGGCCAAGCTTCAGAATATCCTCTTAAAGAGACCATTATCAAACCAGGAAAACAGCAATTCATCTTTTCCCAACCCCTTATGCAATACCACAAAACTGAAAGAGGTTTCACAGCAGTTAAAAGTGCTATTTTCTTATATTAAATGCAAGGTAGCTTAATTGGGCACCCTAAAAGATAGCATCCAAACATTCCTGGCTTTTATGTTTACCCCCTAAAAGATGCAGCAGCCACAATTTTAACCTCTAAAAGATACAACAAGCACCACACTCGACCAATATGGGAGTCCCCCCAAGGTGAAAAATGTCAATGTTAATCACTACATTAAATCTTATTTCTGTCCCTAACTCAACTAAAAAAGCCCAGAAGAACTGGGAGCAGTATATACATTGACTTCAAAACTCTCTTGTCCAATTAGTGCAACACTGAGTGAAATAAGCACATTACACTCTTGTTCCCATACATGTATGCCTCCATGCCGTGGGTAAAATCCGTTCAGTTTTGTGCAAGAAATCATTGTGCTATTTTCAAGTAATCAACCTTTCAATTTGATCGGCACAATTTGTTAAGCTTGTCATTGTGCTATACTTTTCTAATCTTCAATTTACAAACTGTGTACAGTTTCAAGCTAGTCAAGAACCATAATTTTACCTGATTTTTTAATCATGAGGGTGTCTCAGATGTTGAAAGCAAAGCAGAGAGACCATCTATGGAAATTTCCCAAACATTAGTCAGCTAAAATTTGAAAAACTCAATATTCAAATTATGTTCATCTCGAATTTTTACCTCTAAATCATCCATCTACATTGATATCCCTGATGCCATTATTATACGTTGTTCCTACAGCCGATTGCATCAAACGCAATCAGCTGTATCTTAAGTTATACACTACAATTATCCTTTAGAGAAAGCCTGCCCTTTGCAGTATGCTTGCAAAAAAAACTCTTTAAGAGTCTAAGGTTGACACATGCTTCACAGGAAATGTAATCTGTTTTCCACAAGCACCTACTTGTGGAAAGCACACAGTGTGCTTTGGATTTCTTTCCAAGCATGCATGGTCAAACCTAACAGTTATGTCAATGTTCTTTTCTCTGTGTTTTTGACCTGTTAACCATCCCATGACACCAGCAGGTGTCATGTCAGCTGTTATAAACCTACAAAGACATAGAAATAGCTTATTTAAGTAAATCAAACTGCATGTAGTGTAACTTCTAAAGCAGTTGGGGTCTCAGATTGCACATTGCCCAGACTAACCCTTTCACCACCAGCCAATTTTGGCCTACACTGCCCTGTCCACCAGGGGCCGGTTCCTAAAAGGTTGGATAAAGTTATCCACAGATAAAAGTTATATGTTGTATAGGTATTGTTCAGGATTTATCCGTTGGATAAGCGTTTATCCACCGATAACTCTTAACTGGCCTTCTAGGAACCGGCCCCAGCAGTTTTGGGCACTTTGCTGAAAATTGGGCATATTGCATTCAACCCTAATTTTCAGCAAGAAGAAAGCAACATTATATAATACAACCCATATATATATTTTTTTCTTTGCAGCATGCCATTACTTAGATAGCCTTAAACCAGTCCAATTGAGTAATTACAGTTACCACATTGTTAAGAAACAATGCCTTACTTTCATGAAAATAATGCAACACACTGTTTTGGCCTCTTTAGCGGCCAGAGGTGTTTTTGAAACAATATGTATTTTGGGGGGTTTCTCTCTAAGGCAAAAGGTTTCTTTCGGGTTTGGTTGTGAAGCCAAGGGTTTTTTCGATTTTAATTTTTGGCCTCATTTGCATCTCTTGTCCTGAAAATCCAAAGTAGTCCCTTCCACCTTCCATACATGTTTATGATGGCACTGTTACATAAAATAATATATAGATTTAGCCACTGGCTAAAAGCGGAGCTCCCGATTACATGTTTCCGTGAGAATAAACATGGTTGTCATGAGTACATTGTTTGTCACTTTGGACTGGCTGTGTGGAAGACTATAACCTACCCAATGGAATGATTCTAACAAAGCACAAACATACCATAAAGAGCAAAGCTTTTATTTGTCAATATTCATAAAAGATTCAAGAAAATACCCACCATGGAATGAGCAGAGAAATTCAGAAAAGTTGGTTGTCAATTTTGGTATTTGTATTTATCCTGCTTTGTATGTATTGGAAATTCAATGGTAAGGGAAGGAATGGTAAGGGAAGGGTCATCCCAATTCGTGAGTATTTCAGGGGAGGGACCATTTCCATTACATTAATGGTTCTTTTAAGAGCTACCACTTTATGAGTTACGGAATTGTTCTCGGAGGGCTTGGAACATAACATTACACAAAGGTGAGTGAAGAGTTGTACCTTTCCTAGTCGATCCCATGCACATTACATGGATGTTTCCCTAAAAGACGCATGAGAGGGCATTTTTTTTAATTGTGTGGTCCCAGAAAATATCCATACCCCTCCCTCTCGAAAGGTTGGTAAAAATACAGTACTTGTATGGAAAAGATCAGGTAAATTGATCCCCATCCCTCCAGAATTTCCATGGGGGAGGGGTATGGATATATTGTGGAACCACACTTTGCTGAAATCCCAAAGAAAAAAAAACTACCTACCCTATGTTCAAAACCCATCATGTATGATGTATGGTTAATTTGGTTAACACAATGATGTAACAAAATATTTTAACAAGCTGGAGATTTATATGGTGCAAATGAGGAGTCTTCAGTTCATGGAAATCTAGAGCAACTAATCTATTGTTTTAATGTTCACAAACCAGATGATATAACAATCATGGATACATTTTCTTTTCAAAAACACAAGACAGAGTCATGAGCAGGCTATACTAATTTTATGTATAATATCATCTTAGTACCTCAGCTATAATTGAACTGCAGCAGCATTGCATTCTCACTAGCTGGCATAGGCTAATTGTAGACAAAGTTGGTTGATGCATTTACATCCCCTTAAATAAAAAAAAGCACTGCAATGCATTAAACTGATTCTTGACAAGTATTTAGAAATCATAATACATAGACATAGATAGTCATTATTGTGACAGTACACCATGGGATGCATGTGCCGTTATTACAAAAAAGTATTAAAAAAGTGTAATAAATGTAAACTTGGAAAAGAAAGAGGAGACAAGGCGATGCCATTACATAATTGTATTCTAATTCATGGATGGCAGGGGGGAGGAGGAGGGGGGTAGCCCTTGCCCTTCCACTGTTTTCTGTAAGTTTTCCCTCTTATTGCCATACATAGTCTCTATGAACTTCAAAGTCTGTTCTGCAGTCCATGTAAAACTATTTATATAATTTTTGGCCTGTCCAAGAGCCATTTCTGGCTGCTGCTTTGTCGCTGAAATTGAAAGAGAAAAGCAATAAGTATGATGAAGCTTAAAGACAAATCTTCTATTTTCCAGTCTTAAATAATACCATGCATGGCATGGCAACATATTAAATTATCAATAATTTGGACGTATGTTGACTAAGAATGAATCGAATGCTAAACAGGGCGTGGTCCCTTTGACCCAGGTATTAAAGTGCCTGAGCAGGAAGTGAATCTTTAGCGCATGGCGTGTTGCCGCGGTGATTAAAACAATTGGTGTACTAAGTGAATCTCAAAGTGTGTTCTGGTATATTTATTTCAGAGCAACTTCCGTACGGCTAGGCTGTACTGTAAGTTCTGAAAAGACTTCCGGAAGCGACAATAAACAATTGTTTAGAAAAAAGAAACAGTATTGGACAGCAGAAATAATGAATTCAAACCGTACTTAAATAAAAAGACGGGGTAGCTCTATGACTATTTCTAGTTATTGAATAATTAGGGAAGATTCCTACCTTCAATATATGAAACGACTTTTTTGACATCCGGTGAGGTCTTATTCTTATACCACAGTCGGGCCAGAGTGTACTTCGTCCCACGCCATGAACTGTTTGTTTCAACAGGACGCACTTTCCCTTTGAAGTGTTCAAATTGTAGAGTCTTTTTGCCGTTGTTTCGCCAGGCCCCCATATCGTCCGACTTCCAGTCATGCCATGACCGAAAACCAGATGTGTCTATCATGAACGTTACATTGCTTGACACATTTTTAGGTACCGCCTGACAAAGACGTTCACTGGGAATGGGACTTAGAAGTGCCCTCACTTTCTGGAGTGGTGATAAAGACTTTTGCCCGCGTCGGTAAATTGTGAATGCTTGGTTTGCGTTGTAACAACCTTGACCTTGTTCCTCCCTGAAAAAATAGCGTGAGAATTGAAAAAAGGATCCATCTACTCGGACTTAAACCTTACAACTTCTCATTAGCGAAATGGAAGAAAAATAAAGTTAGATTCTCTCCCAACATCACAAATAATAAAATACATACTCGTTGTCGCTCTCTTCACTTTCGTCGCTAGATGATGATATTTCCTCTTTTACCTGCGAAACATTTTTGAACATTTTTTTGTAAGTTACGGTTTACATTTGCGTTTTTTGTTGCACATCGCACCGAGCGGCAGCTAGTGCAAATGTGAAGGGAAATATTGATAGTAACGTGCTATATAAACTGCGTACTTACCTTCGATGAAACCAATGTGTGCATACGAGACGGCATACTTTTGCTGTTAATTAAGATAAGAAGACGCAATTACATTGCACAAGCGAAGAAATTATAGCAACCCTGTAGTTCTACTCTAAGCTTGAAGCTGTATGAAAAAATTCAAAGGCGCACCTTTTGCTGGGCGAAGCTTCGCTGTCTGAGCTTATGACAATCGGTTGTTCTGGTTGTGTCTAGAATACACAGAATGACATTTGGTAATTGAGAATTAATTAATTAACACTTGCATACATACATGCTGTACATGCGACTCGAGACTCGAGGGGCGACGGAAGGTTTGAAAAGGTGTTGAAAGGGGTTGCTGGCGGGTGTAGAAACCCTAAAATCATTTTCAGTTTTATGCGAGGATGAAGAGCGGGCAGGAACAAAGGCATATTATTGACGTCCCGCAGGGTAAAAGCGAAGAGCGAGCAGGGTTTTTTTTCTCGTACTACCTGGCATGGAAAAATCCACAGTAATTGCAAACTGATCTAAAATGTTTTTCATTACCTGGTCGTTTGTAAGGTCTAATGTTATCCCTTTAAAAACACTAATACCAGGATTGACTGTTTCCTCCTCGTCCCAGGACTCATATTCAAGATTGCGCTTCTAGAATGATAGAAATACAAACAACGATTACTATAATAGTGTTTTAATTCGTAGAGTGAAATGCGTTTGACATGCATTTGTTCAGAAACATTTTCCTCACAAAAAACTCCCCCTCGAATTAGAATTTATGGTACTACCTACGTTGAATTTTGTTGGTAGCTTGAGCCATCCTATTACGACTGTACAATACTGTACCTTTTTTCCGCTCTTTTTAGCGGAACTCCTGTGGAGCCCCATTGGCTAATGTGTGAAAAAAATTTAAAAAAAAAATAAAAAATAAAATAAAAGTAACCCATCGAGCTGTATTCAAGTGGTTGTATTTTCCGTTGGACAGCCGCTGGTGTACCGTCGGCTTATTTCTGAGTGCGTACACGGTCTGTTGCCATGGGTTACGATATTCACTTTTCGCCGCGGCCCTTGTGCAAGTCAAGATTTCGTCCGCCATCTGCAGTTTCTTGTAGCTTGTATCATTGTTATTGGCCACAAAACTTTGAAAGAACTTTCGGGCATGTTCGGAAAAGATACATGAAGCCTTTGGGTTACCTGTCTTTGGTTGCTGGCAGAATGGACTGGGATCAGGGAAGGATGAGTAATCGATAAAGTGGTTTATTCAGCCGGGATCATAACAGAAAGAAATTAAGTTAAGAGGTTTAAAATCAAGCTATGAATCATTTTAGATTGCAAAAACAAGGAAAATAATTTGCAGCTTTGTTACAGCTCAAGCACGGAATAAATTTAATTGGCATAGACACGGAATTCTCACGGAATTTAGCCAGCCTTTGCAGTTGGCTTGTTCAAGAAAAGAAAACATGTCGCTCGAACTGTTAGGAGAAAACTCAATATGTGTACATGGAAAGAACAATGTACGACTCGCTTCTCAAGGTCATCCTTGGAGCTGAATAAGTTTCTAACGACAGAAATGCTTTGGCATCAAGATTCCTTCAAGAAGAAAAGATACGATATTCAGGTAAGTTTTCAAGTAAGTTAGTTCCAAAGTTGAGTGCTTTGCTCATCTCTTTGCTTATAGGGCGCATGTTCTCCATTGAAAATGCAACACATGAATCTCTAGGATATCAATCATATTTAAACTACTCTATCTATACTTCATATCCCTTGTACTTGCAATACGATAATTGTAAATACACATTGGAATCATGTCTTCAATTTTACTATTGGAAATTAGACTTAATTAACTCAATATTTGAAGCTTGGCTTTGTGGATGAGACTACATGTGTTTTGGTGAAAACGTTTTTGCTGAAAAGGGGTGCTTGAAATCATAGACAGAAATCAATAATGATTGACTGTAACATTGTATCATGATAATACAGCTTAAAGTTGGTGGCCAGCATCACAGCCAGCTGAAAGACAAAAGCATTTTCCACTCTTTTAATCCTCTGGTAATGTCATTTTTTGTCAACAGAGATCAGGCTAAGACATTTTATTTCTTAGGCAGTTTGCTAGAAAATGCAAGGGATTTTCTCTGCTCACATGAATAACAAAGTTCCCAGGCACAACAGGCTTTGGCAATAAAAACAATCCCCCCAACCCCTGGACATTTGCTACAAGCTAACTTTGCATTTATGGAGCGTGGGAGAAAAATTGCTCACATTTCCTAATAAGCTGCCTTCAAATAAAGAAAATGTCTCGGCCTGAACTCTGTTGACAAAAAAATGTTATTACAACAGTGTATACTTTAAACAGTGGAAACATGTTTGTCTTTCAGTTGGCCAAGACGCTTTTATTCACTCTACATTTTTTTATTCCAATTTAGCTTGTAGATCTCATTTCTACAAGCTAATTCTAAAGAAACAAAGTTCTAACCCTACCTACAGACAAATAAAAAAAATCATTTGGGTCAGGACTTTTTTCCCCGCAAGCAGATTACCCCTGATGGACATTTTGCACATTACCCAGGGTAAAACCAAACAACCAATCTGACTCCGAAGGGGCAGGGAGGAATGCTTGTGCACATTTTCTTATTTACTTCTACCTGGAATATGCTATTATGCAAAAGATACTATCATCTTTCTTTTTTCTTGCATGGGTCTTACAGGAACGTCAACTCTCCCGGTTTTGCCAGGCATCTCAAGAGTTTTCGCTTTGTTTCCCGGCAAAAATTCAAGATGACTGCCATACATTTACTGTATTTCTCCCGGGAATATTTCAGGAAATTTAGCCATTTCAAGACAATCTCCAGATTTTTAAAGTCCCTGCATGGTTTGCCGTCCCTGGTCTTAGAGATTCCATGAAATGAATGATTTTCTGATTTTCTTGCTAGAGGTCTGGAATCTTAGAATTCAGACTTAGGTTAAGATTTGTCACCACACTCTAAATTTTCTGTGGAATTTTAAATAATGCTGTTTCAAGGACTTTAAAGTTACTTTAAGGTATCAGTTATGGTATTTGATGATCCAGCCCTCCAAGCCAGTAAATTTCTTTTACTGACTAGGTTACTTAGCTGTAGGTGTCCCGTTTGACTTTGATTTTTTTTCAGTTCTCAGGTGCTGATGCTAGGGCTGGTTCACAAATGAATTGCAACACAAGGTGCAAGAAGGTAGCCAAGACTTTTTCCAGGGCATCAGCTAACCCATCCTGTAACTCTAGACTCCATTTTCACTAAGCACTGTGAAAAAACCCCTGGAATTTAAGAGGTCATATCTAGCCTGCTTGTGGCTTGGTTCATATAAACAAACAGACCACCTTTCCAGAAGTATTTTTGTAACAATCTTGTAACAAAAAAAAAAAGAATGCAACTCATCAATCACAAGGATAGCGTACCCCCTGGCATAAATAAGAATGCTCCCTACCAGAACAATGCTTAAAACTGGATTTAAACCATTGCTCACTGGAGTTCCAGTAAATCCCCCTACAAGGATATATACTTAGATATATATTTTATTTGAACTGTAAGAAATAATAATGATTTACTTGGCAAAACTCCAATAAATATAAAGAAATACATTAATTTTTGCCTATTTTTGATTGTTTAATTTCACTTATTTGTTCAAAGAGGGGTTCAAAGGCTTGTCATGATGGAGTGATTTTGCAAAGTAGTTCTTCTTGTTCTGTTTTGGTCGCCCATACAAAATTTTGCTATGTTTTCGGATATTTTCTTTTAATTTTAGTAACATTATTCTTGTGATGCATCCAAGGGGGCCATTTGACATAAATTGATTTTGGTTTTGATTTCTATGGTATGGAAGAGTTCATATAGTTGGGTAGGATAAAATTGCTCTTCCATTTCAGTTCTTTTTTTTTTCTAACACCTGCTTTGTCTCCCGTTTTCGATCCATAGGTCATGGAAGGGCATTGGAAATCCCAGAGGGGTGAGGGTGGGGAGTCAATTTATGTTCTTTGGAGGGATGAGGGGAGGGGGTCTCCTGTCAACAACCTTCTGTGTGGGGGGATATTTTCTGGAAATGTCTGGTTCCAGATTATCCATACCCCCCTATACAAAGGGATTGGAAATTCCGTCAATTTACTTGATCTTTTCCTTACAAATACTGTATTTTTCTTTGGAAATTACATAGAGGGGGTATGGATATTTTTTGGAAACACATGATTATGATTATGATTTTTATACTACAGTACAAATTTTTAAGGGTTTTTTTCTGACTTTTCTGACTAGGATTCTGTTAGGGGTAGTTAGGAAACTCAGTATTATTAAGCAACTCTTTTCAAGCAAAAACAATCTTCAGATGTTTAGGTTTTGCCAGATTTCTAGGATTCTGTAATGGGAAGTTATGTATCTCTGGGGTTAAAATACATGTCCACAATACACAGCTCTTCAAATTCCATTTGTCCAACAAGCACCCCCACCCAATTGATATGGGTGAGTGCTCGACCTTGACTTTTTTGATCACTAGTCCCATCAGGACAAGTAGCACAGAAAAGTTACTTGCCTTAGCCAACTGGCTTATCAATTATAGTCTAGTCGCCAGGAGGGGTCCCCATGCACCCCCTGAAATCATTTTCTAATTAGTACCATCAGAAGCCAGATAACATCCGATTAATTGCTCTATTTCACTATGACTCATGGTTTGTTTACATGGGCAAGATACCTGAAACTTGGTTCAAATAAAAGTTCCATTCGAACATCATGAATGGCATTTTTTCATCATGTTTTGGTCATTTCTAAATGCTGCTGCTGTCCCAGACTCGTACCCGTCGCTAGGTTGTCAAATCAGTCGTCAAATAACTGTTTTGCTGCTCTCTAGTAGAAAAGTCGAGGGACGCAGGGGATTATGGGAAGGATTGGCGCGGCGCGCAATGCATTGTGGGAAGGGCGCCCGGTCCACAATCCATTGCGCGCCTTGCGAAATCTTCCCACAATGCATTGCGCGCCGCGCTAATCCTTCCCATAATTCCCTGCGTTCCTCGACTTTTCTACTATAGCGACCTTCCCATAATTCCCTGCATTCCTCAACTTTTCTACTATAGCGACGGGTACGAGTCTGCTGCTGTCCCCGCTGGCGACTATGATTCATAGCGCAAAAACAATAGAGTGTTTTGATATGACGTCATAGTGAAATAGGGCAATTATTGTCAGAAATTTGCTATAATATTATTGCATGTATAACAATTAGTCGTTCTGTAAGAGGTATAAACATTGGAGTTCCGCTTTTAGGCAGTGCCTAAATCTATATATTAGTCTTTTAAAGCTCTGTTTTTTACGCGGAGGCGGGGGAGACTTGCGTTTACTGTGAAAAGAAAATACTTATTTAATCAAGCGTCTCGACTCTCTTTTGCTTCTTATCGGCCCATGTAAAGGGATCCACAGAAGTTTTGGATCCCGGATCCCGTACCATGGATCCCGGATCCCACACCCCTGGATCCCGGATCGCTCACTCTGGATCCCGGATCCCACACCCGTGGATCCCGGATCCCACACCTCTGGATCACGGATCCCTCACTCTGGATCCCGGATCCCAAACCTCTGGATCCCGGATCCCAACCTCTGGATCCAGGATCCCACACCTCTGGATACCGGATCCCACACCTCTGGATCTCGGATCCCACACTCTGGATCCCGGATCCCATACCATGGACCCCGGATTCCAAACCTCAAATCTAGCTTGATCCCAGATCCCTTTACATGGGCCGATTCGTACATTCCTGCTTCCTATCGTTATTCGAATGGTTTCAGGGCTATTTTGCTTATATCAAATCAAACGCGTTACAAAGGACAGAAAACCACACACATAAAACTTCGATCTCTCGACTATCTGCAAGTTAGTAGCGGAGCTCCAGCGCGGGCCGAAGGCCCGCGCAAGCGGAGCACCATACCTAAGGGAAAAACGTATAGTATACTATCGAGTTGATTTTTGAACGTCACGGGCATTATGGATCTTTTTGGTGACGTCATTGATGACGTAAGGGCACGTGACTTTGGTATAAAGTTCCTCTTATGGTCTTTGAAAGTTTGTCCAAGTTTGGCTTCTATAGAAGCTACCCTTCGGGAGATATGATTTTTTGTTTATTTTTCTGGTATTAAACCTATAGCGTACGCCGTCCGTCCGTCGTCCGTGTACACATGGGAACCCTGTGGTATGCAAAGAAAAAATTATATCTCCTCAAGGAAACACGCTAAGACAACCATACTTAGGATATTTTGTCTATGATACAAGGGGGGTGCTGTAACCTGGACACGTGATGTGACGTCATCGATGACGTCATCAGTGATTGAAAAATGAATATCTCGTGAAGGGAAGACTCTAAAGACAACCAAACTTTGGTAGTGTAGTCTAGGTCACCAGGTGAGCGAAATGAAGTGGTCACGTGATATGACGTCATCGATGACGTCATCTATGCTTAAAAAAATGAATATCACGTGAAGGGAAGACTCTAAAACAACCAAACTTGGGTAGTGTAGTCTAGACCACCAGATGAGCGAAATGAAGTGGTCACGTGATATGACGTCATCGATGACGTCATCTATGCTTAAAAAATGAATATCACGTGAAGGGAAGACTCTAAACAACCAAACTTGGGTAGTGTAGTCTAGACCACCAGATGAGCGAAATGAAGTGGTCACGTGATATGACGTCATCGATGACGTCATCTATGCTTGAAAATTAATATCTCGTGAAGGGAAGACTCTAAAAGAACCAAACTTGGGTAGTGTAGTCTAGGCCACCAGATGAGCGAAATGAAGTGGTTACGTGATATGACGTCATCGATGACGTCATCTATGCTTGAAAAATGAATATCTCGTGAAGGGAAGACTCTAAGACAACCAAACTTGGGTAGTGTAGTCTAGACCACCAGATAAGCGAAATGAAGTAGTCACGTGATATAACGTCATCGATGACGTCATCTTTGCTTGGAAAAATTAATATCTCGTGAAGGGACGACTCTAAAGCAACCCGCATATAAACCATGTACACATGGGAATCCCTTTCATTCACATAGAAAATTTTATAACCACGAGCTCCGCTTTAGCCAGTGGCTAAATCTATATATTACATTACTATAAGAGCAAAGAATATAGCTGGTTTTTAATAAAGCCAAGTGATTTCGAAATAAGTTTCTTCATATAGAACGTACCGGGGTGAATCTTCACTTAAATCATTCTCAGAACTTGAAGACAATGTGGTGGCCTGAAATGAAATTGTAAAATGTAACAATAATTAATGCCCTTTTAGCGCTGGTCTGATCTCTTTGTCTTATGGGGGTGTGGATTAAAAAGGACACAGACCCATTCTTGTGAAAATACAAATGCAAGTGTGGCCATGCGTGACTTGGGCGCAAAGGTGCAACGGCAAACTTCGGGTTGTAGATTCTTTGTTGTTGTAACTTGGTGATCATTTTTGGGGGGCAAATTGAGTAATGCTAACTTTAAAACTCTTAAGGCGCTGTTCTGCCCTAAAAGAAATGCACAATTTCATGTTTAGAAAAATCTTTCTGTGATTCCAGATAAACAGATATGACCCCCACCCCTCTCGAAAGTCCAAATCCAGGGGTGTATGCAGCCTCGGACATTTACACAGGAGTTTTCAATTCTACTGGCCAAGCTCATAAATGCATTGTAGTACCTGTACCAGAGTCCCCCTTAGCCTGCGTAGCTGGCGGTTTAGTGGGGTTTTAGCAGGTTTTTATTCGCGAAATGTTCGTAGAAACCTTCGGTAGCTTGCTTGTTGTTCGATGAGATGGCCGCGCGAGCGCTGGGGCATAGTGCGCCTGGTTAAGAAATGCGCCCTGGGGGGAGGGTGGGCGGGGAGAAAACGCAAGAAATAAACCGCCTGCAACCGACCCCATGACATTTTCGAAACCCCGTTCGCCAGCGAACGGAGCAGGCGGGCCGTCTGATTGGTTGGTATTTAGAGAAAGTGTCAATCAAACCTTTTAACAAGTCGCCGCCAGGTCAAGTCAAACACGATCGAGTTCAACAACAAAACATGAGAACGAAGACGAGTTCAAGCGAAATCTAGAAGAAAGTTTACAATGTGAAAGAGTTGGAATATATCAGGTTTTCTGGGTCGCTAAAAGAAGAGCAGAAGCTGTGACATGTTGAGTCTTTGTCTTATGGGGGGTGTGGATTAAAAAGGACACAGACCCATTCTTGTGAAAAGCTGAGTTTCCCATGACACAAGAATGGGAAGGCGATTCAGAAATTCCCAATGAAGAGGCACTCAGGCTGGGTCCTGGGAAGCGTTGCGTGACCGACACAAAGAACGTGCTGCGAGGGAAAAACAAATGCTTCAACAAGATGACTGTTTCCTTTTTAGCATTCCGTTGTTCATTTTACCGCCATCAAAGAAAAAATGACGATAAAGTTAAATACTTTTCCTCATATTCTCCTTGTTCATATCTTTGAAAATATCAAGTACATAAAACTCGAGAAAAATAACTGAACTAGACAATTGTATTTGTTATATGCTTATAATATTGTCTAATATATTTTGAATTGTAGTTTTAATATATAGATTTAGGCAATGCCTAAAAGCGGAGCTCTAATCATTACTGACATACCAGCATTACTGTCATCGCGGTATCGACTTTTCTAGTTTTGATGACGTCATCGATGACAATGCCACGTGATCTTGGTGGTGCATCCCCTTGCCTCCAAAAAACTTAATCCAAGTTTGGTCTCCTAGCAATGTTCCCTTCTCGAGATATTGACTTTTCTAGTTTTGATGACGTCATCGATGACGTCATCCCACTTGACCTTGGTGGTGCTCTCCTTTCCACCAAGATAACTTTACCCAAGTTTGGTCACCTAACGATGTTGCCTTCTTGAGATATTGACTTCTCTAGTTTTGATAACGTCATCGATGACGTCATGCCACGTGACCTTGGTGGTGCACCCCCCCTTGCCTCCAAGATAACTTTACCCAAGTTTGGTCACCTAGCGATGTTACCTTCTTGAAATACTGACTTCTCTTTTTTTGATGACGTCATCGATGACGTCATACAACGTGACCTTGGTGGTGCACTCCCCTTGCCTCCAAGATAACTTTACCCAAGTTTGGTCACCTAGCGATGTTACCTTCTTGAAATATTGACTTCTCTAGTTTTGATGACGTCATCCCACTTGACCTTGGTGGTGCGCCCCCGTTACCTCTAAGATAACTTTACCCAAGTTTGGTCACCTAACGATGTTGCCTTCTTGAGATATTGACTTTTCTAGTTTTGATGACGTCATCGATGACGTCATGCCACGTGACCTTGGTGGTGCACCCCTTGCCTCCAAGATAACTTTACCCAAGTTTGGTCACCTAGCGATGCTACCTTCTTGAAATATTGACTTCTCTAGTCTTGATGACGTCATGCCACGTGACCTTGGCGGTGCACCCCCCTTGCCTCCAAGATAACCTAACCCAAGTTTGGTCACCTAGCGATGTTGCCTTCTTGAGATGTTGACTTCTTTAGTTTTGATGACGTCATCGATTACGTCATGCGGCGTGACCTTGGTGTTGCACCACCCCGTACCTCCAAGATAACTTTACCCAAGTTTGGTCACATAACGATGTTGCCTTCTTGAGATATTGACTTCTCTAGTTTTGATGACGTCATCGGTGACGTCATGCCGTGTGACCTACAGCGGCGGACAAAAATAACGTAAACACCCCCGAGCCCCCGTTCAATGTTGGATGATTTCTGATTTCATTTTACTCTCGCGCGCTCCAACCAACATTGAAGCAGGGGAGCGGGGAACGCATAGGTAGCAAAGTGTTTACATTATTTTGTCCCCCATTGTCTGAGGCTGAGGAGCTCAATCCGAGCATGCGCAGTTGTTCAATTTGGAGACTTAGGAAATTTGATCCATCGATCTTGGTGCGTCGAGTGTGAGACTGAGTGCGAAGATCTCGCCAAAACGTATTGAAAAACATTGTTAAATACCGATAAAATATAGGAAACGTATTTTTTATAGAACAGTAAAGGATAAACTACAGATGTTTATTAATTAATTTGTTATTGTTGGTCTTCCCTGGGAAATTTCTGACATGGCTCGTGCTATTGTCTAGACGACTGACAGGTGTGTTGTTGACATGCGTGCGAATTAAATGCAAAGTTTGGTCAAAAAAGTTGAGCAACGCGAGGTTTAGGAGTAAAGAATGGATGAGGAGAGTAGATCAGAGACACACGAGAGTTTAAGAAACAGGCAAATCAGAAGTGTGTACTTAATCACCTACAGTCAGGCAAACGAGGAGCGCGTTGAAAGCCGCGAAGAGTTTGCGAGAGTCGTGGAGGAGTCATTCATCTATGCTTACGGTGAAATGAACATAGTGCAATGGGTTTGTAGTATAGAAAGTCATAGAAGTACAAGTGGTTTTCACTATCATATGGCCGTAAAACTTAAGCAAGCGCGGAGATGGCTAAGGGTGCGCAAGCGACTGGAAGAAAAACATGGGGTTAAGGTGAATTTCTCAAACGTTCATAATGACTACTACAGTGCTTGGTCGTATGTGACAAAAGAAGACGCACATTATATGCAATCTCAGGGGCATCCCGATCTAACAAATGCAAAGAAAAAAGGAAAAACCAGCGCTAAGAATGATAAGGGAAAAGAGAAGAAGAGAAAAAGGCTTAGCGTTTACGACGTATCTCAACTGGTAGTAGAGAAAGGTGTTAGATCGCGCCTGGAGCTTCTTGCTCTGGCGAACCAACAAAAACGGGAGGGAAAAGACGATCTTGCCCAGTTTATCGCTAACAGGGGGCCCAAAATAGTAGCAGAAGCTATTCAAGTTGGCTGGGATATGGAGGAGGCGGAATCTAAACTGCAGAGAACGAAACTTACTAGAATTCAAATCCTAGGGAAGGCGCTAGAACTCGAGTGCTCGGAGCAGTGCAACGGGCAGTGGCTTCAGATGGCGAAAGCGATTCTACGAAACAACGGTATAAGCGACAAAGCATTTTGCACTTCAGTGAGAGATCTGCTAGCGAATGGCAGGGGAAAGTATAGAAATCTGATGGTAATTGGTCCGGCGAACTGTGGCAAAACATTCATACTCAATCCCCTGACCAAAGTGTACGACACATTTTGTAATCCCGCCACAAGTAGCTTCGCCTGGGTGGGCGCTGAGGCAGCAGAACTTATTTTCCTGAACGACTTCAGATGGTCTCCACAAGTGCTTGCATGGCACGATATGCTGCTTCTATTGGAGGGTCAATCTGTTCATTTGCCGGCCCCCAAATCACACTACGCCAAGGACATTGAGTTGACGCATGATACCCCGATATTTTGCACAGGCAAACAAGAGATTATGTACGTTAGGTCAGGAGCGATTTGTGAAATAGAAAGCGAAATGATGCGAGTGAGATGGCGAGTGTATAGCCTGAACTACCAGATACCGGAAAAAGAGCAAAAAAACGTTCCTCCCTGTCCACGCTGCTTTGCAGAATTTATTTTGAAGTGCTAGCGCGATGCGATGTGTTCTAACACTATGCGTGAGTACTAAAATGGTTAAGTTGTCGGCATCTCTACATGTAGGTTAACCATTGAAAAACTTCAATTTCTGTTCACGGATTATTTAGACATAACAATTAAGCACTGAAAAACCTTGAAGGGTTTGGTTTTATTTGTATTTGAAATCAAATGAGTGAGAAATTGTTTATTTTGAGATCGTTAAAGCGATGGTTAATCATATTGCAAGTATTAATAGAACTAATTACATTTCTATTTTAAGAAAGACGGCGACTTTACCACTCAACTTAACCGTGGACTTTCTCCGTTCTTGTGAAGCACAGAGTGAACATTTAATACTGTATAACATACAAACAACCCAGTGGCTGCTGTGAAAATTTTTTGAATAGACTACGTTTCGAGAAACAGAAATCTCAGTGGTTTTATTTCAATGGTTAAGTGTTAATCATAACGTGAACTTAACCATAGCCGTCAGCGAAGCGTGTATAATATCAAAGCTGTATACGGCAAGAAACATTATTTTATAAAACTGCACAATCATACGGTGTAAAAATTGATTTTCATACTATTATACATGTAATCCTAATATTTTGTGCGGTTGCCTTTGCTAGAAATTATTGCAGAGAGTCCTTTGTTCATGGATCCTATGATGTTATTCACGACATCCGTAGGCATTTCGAAAATGGTTTGGCGAACTCGGTGAACAAAGTCGATGTAGCTTTCTTGAGTGATGTAATTTTGTATAGCGTCAACGCGCAACTTATCCAGCACCAACTTGAAAAAGTTTTCTATTGGGTTGAGATCTGGACTTCTAGGCGGGATGTTCATTAATTCCGCTCGCACTCGAGCCATCGCCCCCTTTGCTTTAGCGCTATTCTGAGAGGGATCTCCATCCTGAATCCATAAGCGGCTATTTCCTTTGTTGGATCTCTGAAATGCAGCTTCAAAATGATTGTCTATGAAGTTCTCAAAAAATACTCCGTTCAACTTCTCGTCGTATTTTTCGCACAACACAACGCCCTCTCCGTAAGAAATAGCCACAAAAAACTTCGCGACTCGTCCCCCAGTTCCTGTTTTCTGTCCCTTTGCCGTACAGCCCGGAGCCAATCCTTCGCCCTTTTTGCGCCAAACTTTGCCTCGAGGTGCTGTTGCCTGGTCTAGCGGGTTTGTTTTATAGACGAACGATACGCCATCCAAATAAAATGCAATCATGTCTGTCCATATATTTTCAGGATAATTTCTCTTCACTGTCTTCGCAAATGCCACTCGCTTCTTTCTGTCCTTGTCGCTTAAGAGTCCTTTTTTCCGTGCTACCAGATAGAAATAGCCTTTGTTATTCAAATACCTCCTGACAGTGCTGACACCTGACGTGGTGATATTTGGGCCTCCCCCATGATCCTCCTCGCGGTGAAATTTCCCTCTTGTCGTCTCAGCTTATGAAAGGCTCTTAATATATCCCTCTGTTGGCGATCAGTTAGTTTTCTGGGACGACCCTTCTTATATGTTTTCTGTTTTCTCCCGCTTATGCCGCCACGCTTGATCACTTTCAGTACAGTTGCGGGACATCGGTTGCAAAGTTTAGCTATCTTTCTCAAAGATAACTTGGCGAATTGGCGTAGATATCTCATGAAAGCTCTCTCCTCGGCACTAACTCTGGTCAGTACTGCCATTTTTAATGTTGAAATGTGCAGTTGCTGCTTACTCTCCTTTTATGCTTTCCCTCGTATAATTGCACAATAATTTATAGTTGACCGAACCTAAATTATACACGTCTCTCGCCCCTTTTACGTGAATGAGAATCATAAAATAATAACACACCTATTGCGCTACACAATTCGAGGACCTTCTGTCAGCTACTTATAAACGAACTATAAGTCACGTCATCGATTCAAACTGTCACTTAGATAAACACCAGATATCACTTACAACGCTCAGACAGCGGCGGACAAAAATAACGTAAACACCCCGAGCCCCCGTTCAATGTTGGATGATTTCTGATTTCATTTTACTCTCGCGCGCTCCAACCAACATTGAAGCAGGGGAGCGGGGAACGCATAGGTAGCAAAGTGTTTACATTATTTTGTCCCCCATTGTAGGTGGTACACCCCCTTGCTTCTAACATAACTTTAATTAACCCAATGTTGGTCAACTAGCGCCGGCCCGGAGCTCCTTTAAAACTAAACACGAAGGCGACAAAAATAGAAGCGCGCGTGTGCGTTCTTGCCTATTTTCCCGCCTGAAATTGGGATGCCTGTGTGCCGAGCGGACACACAAACACACACACGGAATTACACTATACGTTTTATTCAGGAATGAAAGGAAAAAAATCATATCTCCAGTTGGAAAGCTCCAATGACGACCAAACTTGGCAAAAGTTGTCTTTAGGTTCATACCTGTCTATTGTCAAAGTCACGTGATATGACGTCACTGTTTACGTCATTGAAAATGACAAAAACATCTAAAACCACTCAAAAGCGACTTGATGGTTATACGTCTGAATTCTGATACCACTTTTCCTTATGTATGGTGCTCCGCTCAGGAGCTCCGCTAAAAATACGCTACTCCTGTAATTTTCATATAATCAAGAGACCATGATAGCAATAACTCGAGATGTACTGATGTAATGTGTGTTAGATACCCTATATAACGGATGTATTTAATAATGATTATTAGACATTGCACACTTACGTGAGGAGAGGAGAGGGATCCGTTCGGCACATTATTGCCGTCGTCGCACTTGTCCGCGCTGTTACTGTGGAGCAAGAAGAATTTGTAGTAAATGCAAATTTGCAAATCTAATTCACAAGCCTCAATAAACATTGGAGTAGAAACAGTTCCATTTTCTAACACACCTTGACTCGAAATGGTCCAAAACATATCATAAAGAGACAGCATAAATACGTGCGTTCTGTAAAAAGTATTTCGTCATTTTGCTCAAAATATGCATTTTGCAGTCATGAAATGTAACGTGAGACAAAGCAATAAACTTCACAGTAACACTATAATCAAGATGGTCAACAAATTGTCTGGCTTTGAAAAGTTTCAGAAAAAGTAATAATGAAAAAAAAATCCTGCAGGAAAGTAACTCGGAAAGGTAAACCCCCCCCCCCCCCAATCCTTTTTTAATGGTCTGTCCCTTATGCTGTTATCTATGTCATGACTAAATCTCCGGGCAACATTAATTAAGTGTCCAGACTTTGTTTGTCCTAAATGGCGATAAAAAAGTGCACGCTTATTTCAGAATTGCGTCTTATGTTGCTAAAGGCCGTTGTGTTGAGGATTGTTCTCATAGTTGTAAAATTTCCGGGGTAACAGGAGATGCCCTTGAGGGAATGTGGAGAAACTACTCTATACACAGTTCAGTCCCCCATTCGTGTGACCACACCCAGTTGAAAGACTGTTGGCCCTAACTAATGGACAGCGCCTACATGCGTGATGCTGTTATCTATTTAATGACTAAATATCAGGACAAAATTAACAAGAAAAATAAACCTATCCTTGGTAAAACAGCCGCCTCCTAGAGCCTGTCATTCAAAAACATCCCAACTTTCAGATTGTAGGCGCCACAGGAAGAAATTAAATATTTTGTGATAAGATCCTAAAATTACACATATTCCTCTTGGCCACTAGTGAGAAGTATATTCTCTTAAAACAAATCGCTAATAACACTCCGATAACCTCGAATCTCAGACGCGCCAAAAGCCAAGGTCAAAAGAAAGCAACCTACCACAATCCACAATAGAAAGCTTTAGATATCATTTGTAAGCATCAGACGACCAATATCCTAAAACATGAATAACAGTCCCAGCACACCAAGATGTAATGCACACGAACACGAACCCTATCAGAAACTATTAATAGCACAAGCGGACTTGACAGACTGTAAGCAAGTTACTTTTCTGGCAGCCTTTTTTGCCTATTAGCTAAGGTATCCAATATTGTTCCACCGTCCGTTGAGCAAGCGAACAACGGAATATATTTTTGTTACGGTGTGATGCTATCCCTAGTCAAGATGACCTGTTAGTCATTTTAAAGGGGAACAGATTGGGAGCGAACTCCGTTCTCTGTCCCGCTGTAGCAATTTGAGTATCGTGTCCAGACTTTGTTTATCCTAAATAGCGACAACAAAGTGCACGCTTATTTAAGAATTGCGTCTTATGTTGCTAAAGGCCGTTGTTCTCATAGTTGTAAAATTTCCGGGGTAACAGGAGATGCCCTTGAAGGAATGTGGAGAGCTAATCTCTGAAACTACTCTACACACAATTCAGTCCCCCATTCGTGCAACCACACCCGGTTGATGATGCTGTTATCTGTTTAAGATGACTAAATATCAGGACAAAATTAACAACAAAAACAACAACCTATCCTTGGTAAAACAGCCGCCTCCTAGAGCCTGTCATTCAATAACATCCCACTTTCAGATTGTAGGCACGTAGGCACGTACCCATATTCTTAAGTCATTGTGCGATATTCACAAAACAAACTCTCCCGTTATTCAGAACATGATGACAATTTTACACAAAACTTCTGCTCCATATAGCGCTATAGCCCCGAGCATTCACATAGAAAGGAATGTTACTAGTTTCTTACTCGGTCCCTAAAGGTTGATTAATTACCTACCTGTCATTCCATCCCCATTCGCCTGAGCACAAGGGCGTCGAAATGTTCCCCTTGTCTCAATATCCTCAGTGATCCTACCATAGAAGAATCCAATGGATCACTACATCCAGTATACACAGTTTCCATGACACGCTCGCCTCCAGCTCTTTGGATGTCGATGGCTACTAGGTTCATTTCAATCACGTTCGCCAAGACCTGTAGTAATATATCTACAACTTCAAGGTAATATTCTTTGGTTGCCGAATACCTATCGAATTCCGCAATCAAATCTGGACCAGTGTAAAACAGGTTGTAATTTTCAACAGATTTGACTATTTCTCTGCGACATCGGTTGAGCAAGTCAGCAGACGAGATAAATGTTGCGTGCTGACTTGCCAAACTTGAACAAATAGAATAAATAGAATGAAGAAGACAATGGCCATCTCCAGGACTTTTCGAGACTTCTAATCCCAATCCTGCAAGATGTTCCTCAACGGGAAGCGTAATTCTACAAAACATGGAAGAAACAAAGCGTGAGAGTGCAATTAAAACTTTAGTCATGTGAAATAAGAAACGATTAAACACGATGAAAACAGATTTGAAATACTACTTACAGGGTACTTGTGGACGCCATTGTTGAAACATGTAAGGAGAGTTTGCGAGCCCGCAAAAACAATAACCAGCGTTTATAAGTCATCAGTTACCTAGATCAAGTTCCCCCAGGCCTGCAAGCTAGACAACGCGGCGCGTTTTGTTAATCGCGATAAAGAGGGAAATTGGAAATTGCGTTTTGTTAATCGCGAAAAAGAGGGAAATTGCGTTTTTACGCTATTCTCTTTTTTTTTTTTCGCTGGTCCGCCGGTCCGCCATTCCGCCATTCCGCCGGTCCGCCACTCCACCGGTCCGCCAGTCCGGATCCGCGTTTTATCCACACCCCCTGCGCTAACCTCTTAGGAAACAGCTCGATCCGAGCGGATTATGTAATCAACACCGGGGAAACATTGTACGTTAAATTTTTGACTTTTAGCGTGGTTTATTTATTTATTACTTAACCTTATGGCGAAGGTCCCTCAAATTTTGGTTGTACTAATTTCTGGATAACCCTTCCTGAATGTTGGGAGGACACCAGGCCCTGCCTCCCGCAAGGAGGTACAAATAATTGTACTCTTAAAGTAATAAAGTGTACTGCTTGGTAGCCTGCGTAAGCAGCCGCCACTTTGCGAGTCGCCGGAAAAGGACGACCGCAAGAGACGTCTGCGGGCTCAAGCCAAAAATGCCATACTGATGACGTAGTTCTGACTGATTTAAAATCCTGCTAATTAGCATATTGGCGCGAAGGCAGTTTTGATTACATACTACCGAAACAGGTAGACCGCTTATTCCAGCGCGCGGTAAGCAGTTGTTTTGACCAATGAAGTGAGACAGTTTTGATCACGTAAGTGCGCGTTCTCGGCTCAAATCATAAACTAACGTGGCCATATTCCTTTGAAGACGATAGAAGTTTCTTCACCCGAAAAATAGAAAATATGTCAAAAGTGAGTAAAAAAGGTAGGACCTACAGTCCTGGAAAGGCCATAGGAGAATCCTTACGATCAAATATAATCGACACTATACTGAGGGACGGCGGAGATCCAACAAGTGGATATTTTGGCGGCCAGTTCAAAGCGATAGCAGACCGTTACGCTGTTTCCTCGACATTCGTTTGTAAGTTGTGGAGATCTTTTTACACAAGAGGCGATCATATGCCGGCAAAAAAGCAATCTGGAAATCCTTCGCAACTTAAACCTGAAGACGTTGAACTAGTTTCTCAAAAAGAAAAACCTTCCACGACATTGTCTTCAGTCAAAGAACAAGTACTAAGATTCTGCAATTTATACGGAGGTACGTCTCTCTCTGCTATAGGAAATGTGGTTAGAACTGGATTGTCAGAAGGGCCATACACAAGAAAACGCCTCACAAAACCATCATCGGAAAAGTTTACTCCAGAAAATATTGCGTACTGCCAAGAGTTTATCGAAGTCATCAGCGCACTGCCGCCTGAAAAACTGAAGTTTTTTGACGAAGCGGGAGTTCATTCTGGCACTGGTAATCCTGTATACGGGAGTTCCCTGAATCGAATGAAAGCTATAGAAGTACCTGCGATTCCAAGAGGAATAAATGTGACTCTTAACTTATTGGTAGGACTCGAGGGCGTTCTTTATGCGAATACTTTAAATGGGGCGTCCGATCGATTCAAGTTTCTGGATTTTTTCGGCGAAGCAGGACAGGCAACTACCGCATTGGGCAACCCGGCTATTGAACACGGTGACTATATAATAATGGACAATTGCACTATCCATCGTTACGAAGCAGGAGAAGAGCTACAAAGATGGCTTATGGACATGGGAGCCAATCTCATTTACACGCCCTCCCTTTCTCCAGAATTTAACGCAGTGGAACTGGCTTTAATAAAATTAAATGTATCCTCAAACGAGATGAATTCACAACCTTGCTAAGAGAGAATGTGCATGTTGCAATTTACGAAGCTCTGTCTTATATCAATACGAAATATATGTTTGTTTTTTATAGTTTTATCTTGTAATGAAATCAACTACAGTGAGTGTTTCACTGGAAAAGAAATTGTTATCACTTTTGTACGAAATTGCAAAATTGATATTCAATTTAATTGCCCCATGTAATTAGAAAATCTTAGCCAATTTGGCGGAAGGAAGATTGAGATTTTATAGGAGCAACAAATTGGCGCTGTGCTGGATGTGCATGGAGGACGAAGCTCGCGCTCAGTGATCCAAGACGGCCTGTGATTGGCTGTGTACACGGGTCGACACTAACGCAAGTGCGCATGCGTACATAAGAGCCTGCGATGTTTTCGTAAACTGCTGAACGTTCCGTTTTCGCTTGGATGGGTTGCTTTCTCATGCGGCATTGAATGATACGGATGGGGCTCAACTCCGTGCCTTCGGCGCGGGGAGTTCCGCTATTATAGCTTTATCATCGGTCTTTGCCTCCTACCGCTTTCAGGACCGTAGCTTTAGGTGTTAACTTGTCCCAGTTCTGATATTTCGGCGAAAAAAACATTTCTGACTAGAGAAATAATATATTTTGGTTGCAGAGTACTACACGCTCGAATCTTTGCAATATTGTGGCACAAAGGGTCAGCTGTCTCGATCAACCGGTCAAATAGCGCCCGTTATTTTAGGGTGCTGACCAGCGGCTTCACCCTTAAAAAATGATGGCGAGATGGAAGCTCACAGCTGACGAGGTTTTAGAGTCTCTTTTGGCAGAAAAGAGGAGCCTCCAAGTGTTACATAAGTACCAAAGAGCTCGTTGAGTGCGTTTTTAAAAACCTTTGAGGCCAACCATCAGAGGGTCCTATATTGATTTTGAACGTGTAACCAACTTCTTCATTACTGTAAAATAATCTTATTGCATCATTAAACTCATGCAAATTTGGGACACTTGTAGGCTGTCGCGTCAACAATAAAGTCCAATCATCTATAGTGGAATGGCATTTACGCAGCCTCAGAAGTAATTCAACCTTGATCAGCCGAAGGAGCGTCTCAAAAGTCCACCTGTGCGGTGATGGAACTGCGGCAATTCTGGGCGTTCTACTCGGTTATTGCTGGTCCCTAGATACAGGGCAACTTCTCGCTAAATCAAAAAAAGAAAATCAATGGATCTTCCAGTAAGAATGGGAGTCTGCATAGCTGAAAGTGGTGTGCGATTGTGCGATTTTCGATGGAGCTGTTTCCCTCTGAACGTTGACTATATTCTGAACGCAGACGAGAGAAAAATATTTGCCTCTTTTTGCCCCTATCGACCGATCGCAACGAAAACAACATATTCAGTGATCGCCTTTCTGCGAAAAAAAAAATAACATAAACATGACCGCCAGCCTGTTGAATTTGAATGCTATTGCCTGTCCGTTGACAGAACTCTACTTACTACCTCATTTTCGCCCTTGAAGAGTTGAGTTTCATATAAGAAGGGTAATGTAATTTGCATGTCTTTGTACTACGTCGTCTTTTCGGTATCCTCCGTTTCTCCAGGTGGCAAACTTACGTTGTGCGCAGAATCTCTTAAAAACTTTTGGAACATTGATGGCATTCAAAATCGACTGTAAACGACTTGGCTAAGAGCGAATGAGAGAGTAGTCTCTTCAGTATCCTCCGTTTCTCCAGGTGGTGAACTTACATTGTACGCAGTATCTCTTCACTGATGTAAACGACTGGTCTAAGAGCAAATGAGAGAACTTGGAACAATCGCCTCAGCTGTGCGAAAGAGAACGACCCTCAATCCACATTTGATGTTCACCAAACACCAGACGCGACTCTGAAACGAAAAGCCCTGAGTGCATCATCGAAAATGATTGTAATTGAGCCTTACTTCGATGTCCATTCAAACTTGCTTCTTCGATTACTGTCTTTTCAAAAGCTTCTGCTTTTGATTTAGTAGCTAAAAAATGGATATAATACTGAAGTGGAATTATGGCCTTTGAATACACGACATACCAGAGGTTCTTTTTTAAAAGACGACATACTACAAGCTTGCCCGGCCTGATCGATCTATAATTTTGACAATCGATACCAATGAGTAAAATCCATAAAGATTAGTGAATTTTATCGACCATCGATAAAAATCAAGAAAGCATTTCGTTGTGAGTAATCGAGCGAGCTGACTATATGCTATACACTGAACACGCTATATTTTACAACACGATATATACACTAGATGTTATCTAGGAATGTACGGAATTCCGCCTAGGTATTTAATTGCGATAAACAAGTCTATCACACACAATGATATTTCCTGAATCGTTTCTTTTGACTTGACGTAGTTAATATTCCGGTCAATTTAGCGATCAACCTGGAAATAATTGCAACATGGGATTTTATACAGCAAATTCTCATTAACATTTGTGAGAAATACGTGTCCAAATTTTGTGAAAATCCGTTCGGGGGAAGTTGGTTAAATTTTGGGTTTTCCGTCTGCCGTTGTTTTCAGTGGCACTTCGAAGGGAAGGCTATAGACTGTAGAACCGTAACTCGGTGTGATATTGAACAAGATATCGAGCATTTTTTTCTACTGCATAATGTCATTGCATAGATGTGAATTTTTTGTTTGTTTATAACCAATTCTGCAAAATAATAACTAAATGATCCTGAGTTTTGACAAATCCTATATGATCCTTGTATTTCCCGCGTGGTGATATACTAAAGTTCGAATATTATACGCTAAAAGAAATAAAACAAATAAACTGATCATAGCCGTACCTCATCGCTCAGAAATTATTTATTTCAACCGAAAAACCTTCTTAAATCTTTCCGGGTTTCATCTGTACAGTCTATAAACATTCTCCCAGTTTCTGTGTTTTCATTGTCTAAGTGCCGCCGATAACAAAACGCGACCTTGACGTCACCGGTAAAACCAAAAAATTAACCAACTTCCCCCGTCCCCCGGTCGTATTTCTACGAAATTTGGATATGTTATTCCTACATAATTTTTTGACAATTAGTACCAAAAATTTCCTATGTTGCAATTTTTTCCACGTTCGGGTTTTTTTCGGGCTTATTTGACCGGACTATAAACATGGCATGCGAAATTGATTATTGATCTTCTAGATTTCATTAAAGCTAATCTGGACTTTCCCTCAAGTTAAAGGCTCTCTTGAATTGCCCATCGTTTAATCTTTTCTGTTCTTTGACCTTGAGCTTGTTGAAGATTCTTAACTGACTCTACTCTTTGTTGCCAAGTCAACCCCAGCCAATTTCCGAAACATCAGTCGACACGGACAATCTGAAGTGCCTCTCACTGCGCCAGGGAAGAAAACCAGACCAAGAGTCCAAACAAATGCCAGTGTGCGATTTCCTCTCGAAGGGAGTCGGTCATCCTGACATAAACCTGATCAGTGGATGTCGTCGCAGGGACTGCTAGCGAGAATGATACAATACACACTTCCCCTTTAAGCTCTGTAAAAGCTTGACAATCATCTTTTCTGTGTGGGATTACAAATGTTTGCTATGTTGTATTAATTATAAAACCCAAATATTTTTGGCGTATTTCAAAACGCTTCTCTAATCTGATATTATATCCCAGCTGAACAAGAAGGGCACAACTTCAAAAAACCGTTTTTTAGCTGCAGCAAGGCTATACTGAGAGCGCTATGACGGAGCCTAAGACCGTGGTAAGGATTCGCCATTAAGGCCATCGTCAATATATAGCGAACAAGAAATTCCCTCCGATCTTAATAAACTTGAGACTGTCACCGCCAATAGAGTGGTAAATAAAAGGAGATTCTTTCGAACCAAATGGTAGGGCCTTTGAAACAAACCGTCGACCACTCTATTCGTAACCAAAATGACACATGATCCGGATGTATCGTCGCATTTGGTAAAAAAAGAGTTTGGTACATCTATCAACTTGTCCAGGGTGAACAGGGAATCTCGCATCCACAGATTCAGATATCTAGCATCTAGACAAGGTCTTGGTTTAGAAGGCTCCATCGTTAATGGTAGAACAATATACGGATTCACCTTTCCCCAAGCAACAATCAGTCAAACCTTTAAAGGCAAAACCTTCACAGGTTACATGATTCACGAAAACTCTTGGTGGTGGAAAAACTGAATCATACTTCACACCCTTGAAGCGAGAAATTCTGAACATTTACTTTGTACTGTAACCATGATAATAATAAACCACGCGGGGGGTGTTGTTGCAAAACCGTCTCCGGCACGCCACAAAGGCAGTCCAGGAATCAGACCACCCCAGCTAATCACTCCCCCTAATGTAGAGTTTCAATAAAAAGAAAATTAACGAGAAAAGTTTAAATCCAACCACCTCCGGTAAAACTAGGTTTTTAATTTATTAAAATTACCTCCCGCAAACTAGGGTATATTTAATAAAGACTAAATTACAACAAAATAATACTATACATACTTTTATTAAAAGTTAAAATTAAACATCACAATCGACGAAGTAATTTCATTCCATTCTTTGTTGCACCGATGTAAGAGTCCCTACATAAACTAAACACCTGAATTTGCCGAGGGAGAAGGCGGAGAGCCAACGCTCCTCGCCCCCGCCCTCTTGGAGTACCTCTCTGACTCTGCTCTCTCCTTTTCAAATAGCAATTCCGCTGAAAATGCCTAAAACGCTGACAGTAATCGCAGTTTTGATCATTTGAGGAATAATTGGGGTGAAATCCAGCACGCCCATAAGATATCCCTGGAGGGACAACCTTCTCGGCCTTCTCCTTGGCTAATAGTGTCCCCTTCATGATATTGCGTTAAACGTATAAACGTTTTACTGTACGATTCGGAAGAAATCTGCACTCGATTCATCGCATTCGTTGTCAAGTCCTTGGAGCCCAAGGTCCCTATCCATAGGCTTCGACTTTTCTGCAATTGTTACTATGTTCCGTCTCGTTATTGGCCATGATTTGTTGACTGTCTGCTATTGTGTCCCCTTTCAGTAATCTGTTTAACTTTTAAGAGAGGTTTGCACTAACGATCACCTGAAGGTTGCAAAATAATTTTTTTTTCAAATCTCTCAAATTTGGCTCATTAAAAGGGTTTAGTCAAAGCCTCGAACGATATAAGTTTTAGATCCATCAGATTTTTATTTTGGTCAAACTGCAGGAACATCGAAAATTTGCCCAACTTAGGTTTTAGAGCGTGATTTTACCGTTCCAACAAAAATACTAAAATACCTGAATTGGCAGCTCGTGGTGGCAAACAAATTTCAGAACCCAAAAGCAGACATAATTTCGAACATATGGAGTAGTTTTGTATGATCGTAAGACAAATAAAGAATATTTTACAGATATTTTAATGTTTTACATTTTTCCCTTGTTTCACAAGGCCCAAGTTCGATGGGCGCTTTCGCCAAAGTTACATGGAAAACTAGATAAATAATTATAAAACGGTGAAGAGTAATACCCCTTATTTATTAATATCTAAAGAGTTTTTCGGGTAGTTTGAATTGGAGGCCGCGACAGTCGCCAAACTGAACCCAATTTCAGCACAAATTTAGCGGTCTTTCGAGAGCAAACACGCGATATTACTTACCCTAGATCACGTTAATTCCACTGAACTCTCGAAATGACCTTGACATGGTCTTCAATTAAAGTACAGTAGGCCTTTAGGTCATCTGGAAGAAATTTGAGTCGTTTTTGAAGCCGCGAAAGAGATCGATGACCTTGTGTTGCACCGCCACTTGACTTGACTTAAAATTGAAACATAGACCACCCCAACGTAAGCAAACGCCAAAACCGGAAACTGTGATTTAAACGGCGGACACGGAAGGTACACAAGCAATGCTTACTTCGGGTTCTTTATCTGGAGCCGCGGTAGGTTCAAGATTCTCTGCTGGTGCTTCATCGGCATCCAAAAGATCAGCAACAGCCTCCGGCTTTGGAACAGGGTTTTGCTATGTCATATTCAGATTCTGAGTGCAGCCGGGGTGATCGAGTAATAGAACTAAAAGCCACCGCCAATCCTTTTTCTTGAACTTATGGAGTCAAAGTGTTCTTTAAGTTAAACGCCATCTCACAGCCAATCACATGACCTGTTTTTGGCGCCAGATACATTCTTGTATGAAATTTGTCATTAAACACATTCCTTTGACAAAATAATACATATTCAATGAGTTTTCCTTTTCCATCTTCTCGTATCACCACGTACACAGCACGACATAAAAAGTTGCGTTTACTCACGTTTTATCTACAGCGAAAACTTGACGTAAATTTCATGATTCCGAGTTTACTTACGTTTGTGAAGAATAAATTTCAAGTTTCAAGTTTTCACAGAGAAAAGGGAGGAAGACGCAAAGTTTACTTAGATTTAAAACATAAGTAAACGCGAAGTAAACAATAGATTTTCTTTGAAGAAAACCTGCAGAAAAGCAAAGGAAAACTTGTAATTTACATAGATTTTTTATTGAGAAATCTCAGAGAAATCCCAAATTTGCTTGATTTTAAAAACACAAGGAAATGCAATGAAAAGGCCAAGTTTACATAGATTTTCCTTATCGAAAAGATTTTGTTGTAAAACACATTATGTGTGGCTAGCTGTGAAAAATTATGTCTCAATCACGACCTTTGTTCTCACTATGAATAAAGTGTGATTCAAATGTGAATGTCTCTTTGCTTTGGAACTACAAGTAGGACTGTTTCACCTCTAAGTTTTGAATTATTGGAAAAAAACGAGATTTAATTCGCTGTGCAGGAATAAAAGACGCAGGACCAGTATTTTCGCATATACTCGCGCACCATACTTCAACACCGTCACCATAGATGTTTATAGAGTCGTGCCTTTTATACCACTCAACAAATGCAAACACGTGATGTGCACTAGTCCGTCCGCATGTTTAACGCCATGATCCAAGTAGTATAGAATTCTACCAGGCCGAGGCGAAACATGTTCATCGATTGCGCCATTGCGGCCCGCCCAAGATGCAAGTATGTACGATTTCCGCTTTCCTCTTCCTTCGGCACAGCCAATGATCTCTCCTGTTAGTGAAATTCTGTCAAGAAGGAAGAACTGAGGTAAAGGGCACATCTGGGTATAATTTTGTATAAACACAATGGAGTAGATCCTTGTGGAACGCGGTCAGGATCATTCGCCTGCAAGGAGTGAGCAGTGTGACCGTGGTATCGCACTTTTTCCAGCTTCTGTTTTCGACAGCATCGGTTGCTAGACTGAGCGTTTTGAGGATCTCGTGAGATGTATCTGGGGTAAAGTTATTGTATCTTCGTGCGTGCATTTTTTGGAGTACCGGTGCAAGTAAAGTTGTACTTATTTCTTCTGGATACTTCACATTAAGCATGAAGTCCCCCTTTATGAACCGTCGCATAAGTTGAATTTCTACTGCTCTGTTATTTGTTGGCTGACTTTCTAAAAGTCCGTGGTACCTTTCAAAACTAAATAACCAGAAGGAATGGATGGGTCCATAATCGTTTATGCAGTCTTCAAGATGAGCATGTAAATGCATGTTTGGGGTAACGCTTTCCTCGCCATACAGTGTTTCAACTCCTTTGCAAAATTTAATAAGTATTCATCTGCACGTCGAACATCGGCTAGTGAAATGTATGTATTACATAATATGTGACATGCCAAAACAAAATTTCGCCAACAATCCAGATGTTCCTTTGGAAGTATTCCATTCAGGGCATACAGTGAGTAGATGATGGTCCAGTTCATCCATTCTTCCGCTGTAAACGTGCTTTGACATTCTGCAATTTTCGTCGGTAGTCTTCCAACATCACTCGGTACATCGACATCCTGGACTCGCTTTTCGATCTCTTTTAAGCTTTTCGCATTCAAGAGCTTCAGTTCTATCCAAATTTCAAACAATAGTTTGGCAGAACCCAGAAATAAATTGTGCATCGGATCTATTACATGGTGGCGTATTACAGAAAAATAGGGGAGCTCTAACAATACAGAATATGAACAGCCAAACTCAGTCTGAAGTTCATTTCTCGATGTCTGAGTTTTACTTCTTCTAATTTCGGCAATGTTTCTTGAATGGGTTTCATCATCTCTTTGGGGCCATTCATTCCTCATAAATCCACTATAATTTTTTGCTCCAACTGGACCAGGAAAGAGTTTAAAACATTTTAAACATCCTCTGTTTGCCGCGTGTCCTTTGAATCCCAGCACCTTTCTGATCGCCGGGACATCACACGACGCGCATAGTAAGGCAGCCCTAATATTGACGTCTTCTTCAGGTGAAGTGTATGTCCTAAGATTAAATCCATTGGCCCAAAGATCATTTAACTCGTGCACTAGGGGTTTCAAGAATGTGTTAGTGGGAGGTTCTGGTTTACAGTGAGGTATAATGCCTATCAATATAACGTTCTCGCGCTTAAAACGTTCTTTTCTTGGTAAATTTACTATCGTAAGATAAACGGCGCCAACAGAATATTTAGAACGTTTGAAAGGCGAAAACCAGTCTACATTTAGCATAAGCCCGTATCGCCTTGCGAACTGGAAAAAAGGCGATCCTTCGTTATCAACCAAATCCTTCCAAATCTTTCCATCTTGAATGTCAGCCAGAAATCCCTCAGGGACATGTCTGTATCTCCATGCATCACAAGCTTCTTCAAATCCTGGTCTTTGCAACATGTCCGTTAGAGCGTCTTTCAGCTTGCGGTAACAGTATACCCGGTATGGATAAAAACGCTTCTTCCCATTTTTTAACTCAACGGTTTTTAGCAGCTGTGCTCCGCATGGTCGCCTCCTATTAATATGGGGATGGCTTGGGAATTCCACAAATGTGCAAGTTTTAGATATCTGTCTTCCTAGGTATGTCCTTATGCAGTCTTCAAAATGGTAAAGACTGTGGCACTCTGGACACACAACGTACTTTACAAATTTGTCGTGCTTCATGTCCATTAGTGTCCATAATGAGTATAAAGTTGTGGGAAGCAACACTGAAATTCCTACCTCCATAGGAATCCTTTCTTCGAGGACTTGAAATAGAGCGTGTAAAAATGTCAGAATGTTTTCAAGAGCGCTATCTGGTATTGAAAACAAAATATGCCAAAGGCAAAGAAACGTACACAGCCATCTTACAAATTTGAATTGGAAAGAACTCTCATGATTACTCCCCGGCAAAGGTACCAAATCATCTTCGTTGATGCCAAAGTCTTCTTGCAGTTCTCGGAGATCCTCGTGCCATACCTCCGTCTTTTCTACAAGAAATACATAGATTAATAAAGATGACGAGGATAACGATTACAACAACAACAAATATCTTTATTTTATAAAAGCCTTCAAGAATCAGCATGCTGATTTTTTATTCTGCGCGCGCAATGCAGCATAGGGCTAGAGCACCTTGAATCTTTTCCCTTGTAAAATAAGTTGCTTGACAGAAAAAAAAGGATTTTTGCTGAATCAATGTATGACTAGAAATACATTACATGCAGGGCCCTCGCGACCATTGGTCTGAGTTTTAAAGGTGTATGAAGACCATTCCTATTCGTTTAATTTCAGAGATGATAGCTAAGCCAATGGACATTGCTTCTATACCTTAGCCAACGGATTTTCGCATCGTAACAGTACAGAAAAAAAAATTGTTAACCCATCGCCAGAAAAACGCGACATCGCTCGTCACCGTGACATGGAGTTTTCGTGACCGCGTGACATGGCTGGAGTCGGATTCAAGATGACAGCCAGTCGATTTTCGACGGTTTTGGGGTTTTGTTGCCCTTTCCGGATATTGTCCAGAGATTTTATTTTCTATTAAACTGGTTTTTCTTCTGTAAAACTCGCTTTCAAATTTTGCCGCGAGTGTCTGAATCCGCTGACCGGCTGTGGTTGTGACTGTGGTCGTGGATTTCGGGACTCGATTAATAAATGTGAATAACTTTGCATCGCTTCTGTTCACCCACCTAGTTGACTAGGTTCTCCTGCGGTGGCATTATCTCCTGGTTGGTCCTGATTTAAGACGTCGGTATTTTCCATCATACGATCTGGCTCACCGTTGTCAGCAGAAAGTTTTCTCCTTTTGGTCCTGAAGCACCTAATTGGCCAAATTCTCTTAATTCTTCTGAGAGGTTACCCCCATCTGGTATTAACAGATGTTCATCAGGTAAGTGCGTTATCTTGCAAGTCCATTTTCCATTTGCAAGTCCATTTGTCCTTTGATTTATTTTTCCTTTTCGTTACGTTAGTTTGTTATGTCTCTTGCCTTCTCGAATTATTGACCTTAGACCTTTCGCTAAGACGCATGCGCTGTGCACTGAATTTTAGTACTTGGCGGTAAGATTTGATTTCACTCTGCTCTCATTCTGAATCAGGCAGCACCAAGAATCATCGACTTCAAGTAAGTATATGTATATATCATACCTCAACGATATTTTCAAGATATTTTTAGCATCTCTGGACACGTAAAGTACGTTTTCACACTTCAAATTCGAAAATCGGTTTCTGATTTTAGCGTAGATTTGGAAGGAGCGAAGGCGAGTGGTTTTATAAACTTTAAGATGACATCTCCCGCGCCCCGCCGAACCTCAAGCTCAGGAGAATCAGCAATGAACCAAACGGCAAGCCATGCGACTAGCGCAAGGCGAGGGCTCTTCACTGATGCGCCAGCTCCATCATCGGCGCTTCTACAAGAAGTTCTCGAAAACCAAAGAAAGATTTTAGAGCAGAACAAGCAAATCCTAGCATCCCAAGAGGCCGAGACACGAAAAACTGCATCTAGCCAGAAAATCGAAGTCCCCGCTGATGTAAAAGTATGTATGATACTTGCTTCGTATTAATACCATACCTTTACCATATACTATATGTAATAGACGTATTTTTTACAAGAAATCGTGAATGCAATGCACTTCCCGCCAAAACTCTCCTGGTGGAAAAATTACCCTTAAATGTTATAACCAGTGTCACGGAGGGCCCAAGAGGAATACTAAGCTTCCAAAAAATACCATAGGGTATAAATTGGTAGAAATAAGGATTTTAAATAGCCAAATATAAAGATTAATAAAAGCGCGCCAAGGACAAAGGAATGTTAACCGTTTTAAGCGCGGACGTTTGCATTTTGTTCCTGTGTAATCCAATCGCGTGATATATAGATATATGTCAAATACGTTTCTGGCGATAATCATCCTGTCATTTGCAACCCTCGACTTTTGAGACGTCACGATATATTATGCCTTTGTAATGCGCTAAAATAACACTCTGTTTTTAGGCTGCCTTCCGAAGCGCATATAAAAAGTTCGAAGAAGAAGAGCCAGATCGTTTCAAAGGATGAAATCCCGAAGAACGGTAAATCCTTTCTGAGTATTGGAAACTTACCGTGACAAATCACATTACGCGTTGATGTGTCAAATTTTCGCCCCCTTGAGTAGTCACGCGGTCACGTCAGGGCTTGTAACATGAAGACAAGGTCGAGATAAATATTTATCTCATTCTGAAACGTTTCAAAACGTTTATATTTTAAGTTCATTTATCCGTATAACATATACAATTACATTAAAGGGAATTAAACCTTCTCCCTGTTTTTTACTCAGGCTTCCAAAATAAAACATGCAATTGACGAATTCCAACATTCGATTACAGATTTTCAAACAAGCAAAATCAGGAATGCGCGTCAAAGTTAATAGAGGCAGTCCAAGGATGGGGGTACGAGGAGTGTGGCAATCGCCTTCTAAGAGGTAAATTTATAAAGTCAGGAACAGGTGCTATTGTATTATTTGTAGAATTCTGGCGCTTAAAGGGACATGGTCACCGAAAACATCAACATTATTATATCGCAAATAATAAAAATTATAAGTCAAATTTGTAAAGAATGCTTTCAACTTGACGGTGAAAATTTGAAGTCATTTCGATGTAGGATTGCAAAGATATTCGCGGATTGTAATTACAGCTTACATGAGGAAATCCGACTCTTTTGAAATCGGTTTACCTCAATCTTTTTTCAAACATACTAAATTTGCCATCTTAATTCGCTCATATCTCAGCAATCCTTCATCGTAATCCAATAAAATTTTCCGTACTTCTTTCTTTAAACTGACTCTTTCAATTTCAGAGAATATTTTTGTATTTTGTGACAATATTTATTTTAGTGTTTTCTAGGTGACCATGTCCCTTTAACTACACTAATTTTATTTTTGTTTTCAGCTGCTGCCAACATCAACTTCCGATCTCGGGTCGCCGAGAGTCGTCGAGTAAAAAATAACAGCAAAGAAAAACATCGGAACGAGCAAAAGCTCTACCAAAGGAAGAAGCGAGTAAGTACGGAGATTATTATGTATTACTTACCATGCGCTTTTGCCTTCCTGTAGCCTTTAACTTAGAAAATATTGTGTTCGTTTAGTTTATGGTGTCGAAGATAGGACAACACTGCACTTAACACTTAATCTTGACGTGCACGCAACCAACCGTGTCTAGCTGTTGCTGCGATACCATGGGGGTTAATCAATGGTCTCCCCCAATCTAGCACTTCGCGCGCCACTCGAGGGCGAAAAATGTATCCAATGCTACCTTTATTTTTTCAGAAACTAAGCCAACGCACAGAAATTTTGACGAAATCGAGCAGTACACTATCAGATGAACAAGAGAGGAAGTACCGCGCCATCCTCACGCTAGACTTCATGTCATCCGAAGAATCCGGAGAGTCGGATAATGAAGTGTTTATGCTTGTTAGAAAACTGCCTTGGCGATCAGACGGTGCTACCAAAATGATGAGGGCACTTGACCGGAAAGCGAACAATAAGTCTTCCAAGCGAAGTAAGCGTATGACGCTGAAACGCTATACAGCAGAGCAACCTTCAAGACGTCCTGCTCCTGTAAACTACCCTCCCTGGGCAGTGAAAGACCCCGCGGCACCCGCTACTCAAAGTAATGTGGAAGGGTAGAATGAGAGAGCAGAACGTAGGAAGCTTCGTCTAAAATGGTTACAGTAGAAGCTACTAGGTATATCTACGTGCAGATTTTTAAATTACACCAAGAGTTTCGGTTTTCTATCGGAGTCAACAATGGCGTAGGGAGAGTGAGATTATGCGATGGGGTGACGCCCCCAAATGTTTGAAATCTTATAGAAAACATAACAAAACAAGAAAATAAGCGGAAAGGGGGGAACGAGTCTTAAGGTCTAAAGATACATTCGAATTCTTAAATACGAAAGTTGAAAGATTAAGATTTGGTTGCCTTTAAAGGATCTCGCACGCTCGTTTGCCACTTCTCTGACAAGAGAATACACTTTTTCTTACAAGAACCTTTTTTTATAAGAACATCAAGTCTGAAATATGGCCAAAGATTAAGAACATTCTGATACAATTACTGTAAAAAATACCTGATTTTGCCCAGGCTGAAGTCGATTCTTAGACGTTCTTATAAAAAAAAAGAATGTAGCTCAAATCGATATTGAATTCCATCCTTTTGATAACAAGTCAAAACCTAGAATGATTTTGTCTAAAATTGATAGGTTTTTCTATTGATGTGGAGGAATATAACGGGACAATGTACATGTGTTTTCACGGTTAGAATTTTGCTTATTTGTGTCCACGGTGGACGAATATTAAGCGTGCGAGATCCCCTTTAAGAAAATTTAAGTTTATTTTCTCTTATCGCGATCAGATTGCAAGATTCATAGTAGTATGAGATTGTTTTATACTAAGAAAGATTATAATGTACCCGTAATCAATACGAGTTTCTGTACGTTTTGTCTTAGTCTTATGTCAAGTAGATGCAAAACTATTAAACAGAGACTGAACTCAAACAAGTGTTAATTGCCGAGAGGGGGTGGGGAGCATAACAAACGAAATCTTTATAAAACGTGGGAAAACACGACATTTTTTGGCATGAAAGAAGTGAAAATTCAATGAAACATGACCTTTACGTGAATTTGAACAAAAAAAAATCCCCAAAAATGCCGACTTTACAGAAATTTATTGAGGATTAAAACCGATCAAAATTTGGAGTTTTGAAACGTATTTTAGCTGGAAAACATGTGTAAACACCGTCTTTACATAACATTTTCTAGAAAAGTAAACGCGTGTAAACACCGTCTTTACATACATTTTCTGGAAAAGTAAACGCGTGTAAAAAAGCACTTTACCACGTTCCTTATAAGGAAAACGCGATGAAAATTCCGATGAAAACGCCCTCAAACCTGATAAAATTTGAAGTTTTCATTAGATTTAATCATATTTTCCACAACAGTAAACGCAACTTTTTATGTCGTGCAGGGATTCTAGTCAGTATAAATGTGGCTCTCCGCAAGTTTTCCAGTGGGTCTCACATTCTTTTCCAGTATTTGTTTTGGCTGCACCATCACAGCTTATCACTTGCATTCACACTACTCCAAGAAAAGACCACTGACCGCTTCTTGTTTAAATTGCCCAAAACAATTTGTCTTAATACCTGAATCTCAGTGTCATTCTGCGCTGTGAATAATGTGTCTAGTCATTTACTTTTGTTGATTAAACCAAGCATAATTTCCTCTAATGCTTTAAGATATCTGCGATCGTCCGCAACAAAAAACTTGTATGTTGTGATTTAATTGCTATGGCAAATGATGGCGACAGAGAGCCCTTATCAGTGTTCCCTCCATCTAGAGTCCAGCAATAGCCGGCTCCTATTAACATGCACTTGCAAAGAGTTCAAACCATCCGACGAATCTGCTATCTGCAATACTTGCAAATGTAAATATGTTATTGTTGCAGTTCCAATTGGCTGATAGGTCAACAAATGGTTGGTCTGTGTAAGCTTTACAAAATTACAAACACGTAATCTCGCATCAGAGTCTCCAAATGCCTTAATGCCTTAAAGGAATCCTTTCCGATAGCTTGCAATCGCAAGGTATCACATATATCTCGCGAAATATGAGAGTGCTGACTACAAGAGTCAAAGTCTTATGACCAATACATACCTTGAGGGCCATACGGTAAGTTATGAAGCAATGTTTTTTTTGGCCTTCTTATGGCGCATGCGCGAAGCGCGCGGGCCAAAAGAAAAGGCGGAAAAATTCGACGATACATAACTTACCGTATGGCCCGAGCTAGCGAGGTTAATAAGATATTTATTATATAGCACCTCTGGCTTTTCGCTCTTCAGATGATGTTTTAGGTTGTCAAAGCGCGCGGAAAACGAAAGATAAAATTTTTCCCTATAATTTTCCGTTATAATTTCGTTTATGATTAAACCAAAGCGCAAGAAATAAATGCGATAATCAACAAATAAAAGAACAAAACGGGGAAAAAATAAAGAAAATTAGTATAGAACGAACCGGAAGCTAAAGCACCATTACCTTCAAATGAAGAAGTTTTATTGGCTCACTGAAACAAACCTAATAAACTTTCAATGAGGTGGGATTTTCATTCTAAACAAACGATCAAGAAATTACATACGAGCAAATATCAAATTGTGCAAAATCTTCAAAGGTCAAGAGAGCAGTTTTAAGAAACAAAATGTCATTGATTCAGTTAATGACGGTCAGGTGAGGTTGGAACTTCTACTCTTAACTTTTACGTAGCATTCTGTTGATGACTTTGGCCTTGACTTGGTTGTTGTTGAGTCGGCGGAAAAATATACGGCCATGAAGGCGAAACAAATAATAATAATAATAAAATGTTCCTGAGCATTTAAAATTCTCAATGCTCTTACAATGTTGTTTTACCTATGTTTTACAAATATTATAACTGTTGATAAATGTACAATGAGTTATTAAAAAGTAAAAATATAATAAAAAGTGACTAACTGATGAAAAAGATAAAAATCCTACAGTTTGATAAAAACAAGAAAGATAAAATAATAATAATAATAAATATATCATTTATTGAATAAAAATGTCTTAAGTTTGGATTTGAAAGACGACAGGGAAGTTTCGGACCTGACGTTGTGTGGCAGCGTATTCCAAAGAGTGGCAGCAGCGAAAGCAAAGGAACGGTCGCCATAGGTTTTAGAGCGAGACTTGGGTAGAGATAAAAGGTTGGAGTGAGAAGATCTAAGAGTTCTTTTAGGCTGATATTTAACAATGAGTTCAGATACATAGCATGGAGCCTTGCCGTGAAGTGACTTGAAAGTTATCAAAAGGATCTTAAAATTGATTCTCATACGGACAGGGAGCCAGTGCAGCGCGCGAAGAACGGGAGTGATGTGTTCATGTTTCTTAGATCTAGTCACTAGCCTAGCTGCCGTGTTTTGTATGCGTTGGAGCTTATCAAGCTGTGACACCGGTAGGCCATAGAGGATTGAATTGCAATAATCTAGCTTAGAGGTTATAAACGCATGTACAATTTTCTCGCAGTCAGCTTGTGTCAGGAATCTGCGGATTCTGCCTATGTTTGTAATGGCAAAAGACGCAGATTTGCATATATTATTAACATGCGTGTTTAGGGACAGGTGGGTGTCAATGGTGACCCCAAGGTCTCTTGCTGCAGGTACTGGGGATATTATCTCGTCTCCAATCTCCAAGGAGGAGATTGGGTCACTTTTGCGGAAACGTGACCGAAGGTGGAGAACTTCGGTCTTGTCTGCATTGCAACTGAGACCATTGGTGGTGCACCAGACCATGATGTCTTTAGCGCAGCGCTCAAGTCTGGACATTTCCACTTCCCTGGTCTTGCCATTAAAAGAAATATAGAGTTGGGTATCATCGGCGTACATCATGCAATAGAGTCCATTTGCCTTAATAACATCCTCCAATGGCGCGAAGAACAAGGAAAACAAAATAGGGCCAAGTACGGAGCCTTGAGGTACGCCAAATGGTATTGGCCTCTCAGTAGATTCAACATTATCAATGATCACAGACTGTGTGCGACCCACAAGGTAGGATCTAAACCAGGATAGGACTGTGCCTGCGATGCCGTATCTGGTGTGCAGGCGCTCTAGAAGCATAAGATGATCAATGGTATCGAAGGCTGATGATAGGTCCAACAGTACAAGGATGACGTCTTGGTGATTATCGATAGCATGGTAGATGTCGTTGAATACCCGTGCTAAAGCTGTTTCGGTACTGTGGAATGGCCTATATGCAGATTGGAAATTGGGGAGGAGCCCGTTTGCAATAAGATAGTTCACTATCTGAGACGCTGCGACACGCTCCATGATTTTAGAAAGGAAAGCAATGTTTGTCAGTGGGCGGTAATGCGGGAATATATTTACATCTAACTTGGGTTTCTTCAGTTTTGGCAGCACAGCTCCCTTTTTCAGGGATGTTGGAAATGTCCCACTGCTCAGAGAAGCATTGACTATATAAGTCACAGGGGAGACCAGCTCATCTGCACATTGCTTAACAACAGTAGTAGGTAGGGGGTCCAAAACAGAGGTTTTAGGTTTGGATTTGGCGATCAAATCACTTATGTGGCTGTTCGTCACCAGGTGAAGCTACTTAGAGTGCTAGTGCAAGGAGTGGGGTCTACTGACACTGAGAGCATTTCGTGCTGCAGACTGGACTTTAAAAGAGATTGTCTGAGATTACGCATTTTGTTACAGAAAAATTCATTGAAGCTTTCAGCCAAAGCATTAAGGGAGGTGTGGGATGGTAGAGGGCGGGGAGGTTTCACCAGAAAGAGACCAGATATCATCTGAAAAAGTTGATTTTGATCAGCGGAGGATATCTTTTCACGATAGTAACAGGACTTGGCAGCATCGAGGGCCTTGATATATTCATTACACCTGTCAGTATAGATCTGTCGATAGACTTCAAGGCGAGCCGATAGAAACTTGCGCTCTGCGCGGCGCTTCTGCCTCTTCAGTGACCGAAGCTCATCAGTGTACCATGGAGCATGTGGGCGCAGCGTGATGGAGAACGAGCGCTCAGGTGCGTGCTTGTCAATTAAGGTACGCATAACGGCATTATATTGCTCCACGAGGGAGTTGGTATCGTTTATCCCAGCGTTGCGATGTAAGTTAGACTGCAGAATGTCCGTTTTGAGACCCTTGTAATCAAGGCGATGAAGATTACGACGGCACAAGGTGAGCTTAGATGGAGTTGGTTTCGTTATGTCTAATGAACACATAACAGCACTGTGATCAGATGGCATACCGGGGACAATATCAATATCTCCGGAAATTATGGTGTCCTCATCGCGATGGATAATAAGGTCAAGACTGTGACCCTTCTTATGCGTAGGACCAGTAACCCTTTGTGCTAGGCCCGCTGAGTCAAGAAGATCAACAAACTTTGCCGCATCAGAGTTCCTGAGGTCATCAACATGGAAGTTTAAATCGCCAGTAAGAATCAGATGACCAGAGGCAGTGGTCAAATGTTCCAAAAGAACTGAGAAATCTTTAAAAAACATTGAGACGGTGAGTTTGTTCTCCTTTGATGGAGGGGGACGGTATATCACCAGAAGACGGATAGCGGTGCTGTTGGCATCGTTACTAGAAATTGACAGGTCCATGTATTCCATGGATCGAAAACAAGGAGAGCTGTTTTTCTTAACAGTAAGCCCCTTACGGAGGATCACTCCTACTTCTCCACCCCGGCCAGATGATCTAGGCAGATGTAAAAATTTGTGATCCTGAAGGGTGTTAGTTAACTCAGCAACAGAGGAATCGAAGATCGCGGAGGATGAATCATCAGTGTCGGAAGCCCAGGTTTCAGTTAACGCCAGAATGTCAATGTGCTTAGAGATAACTAAGTCACAGATAGAAGTAGACTTTTTAGTGATGGAACGAGAGTTCCAGGTTGCCAGCCTAAGCCGCGAGCTTTTCGAAATGCGATGAGTTTTAACCACAGGCAACAGATTTAAGAGGTTCCTTTTATATTGTGTCGAGTTGACATCAGCATATCGTAGTCCAACCTGTACAGGAATTTTGCGGAATTGGGGGAATTTTGCGGAATTAGGGGACCGAGTTGAAAACACAGTTCTGAATTGAACCGATCCTCACTCCGGCGAAAATGCTACGCTCTTGATGAGATTGCGGTAGAGCTGAGCTGGTGGTTTCCAAGCTGCTGTTGTTGTGGCTTCGATTTTCTGTACAAGAGAAGTGGAAGAGGAGGAGGCAGAACGCGAACCACTCAACACGTCCGACATGTTTCTCTGGTGCACTATGGAGGCCGACTTGTATTTGCTCAGACTTTTGAAGGTTTGTTGGGCCACAAAGTTCTCAGGGATATCTGCATCAGGGAACCTTTCAATTGAGGTTTTCCTTGCGGAATGGTTAGCGACTTTCTTGGTGCTGGTTGCAGTGGTTAGACCAGCTGTTTTGGCCTCGATTCCCCGAGAGGACTGGATTTTCCTTCCAGGATTTGTGATTTATAGCAAGGAAAAAAGGAACTTCTGGGACTTTAGCTTGCTTTGGTCTGTGACTCCGGAACAATTTGTAGTACTTCACTGGACATTGGGCAGTACCGGTGGAGAAAATATTGGGATTGAATTGACGCTGGTCACCGCCTTCGTTTTCCCCGGGTCTTGTCTTCGATCCGCGCTCGGTTGGCCAGACAAGTATTTCTCTTCCACTGTCAGTATCCATGTCGATGACAAAGTCTCCCCAGCGGAGTTTTCGACTTTCGTCTCGCTCGGAAGCCAAAGTGCTTGGAGGTTTGCCACCATACGGCACGCTGAAGGGCTGAAGGATTGTCGTAGCCGAACTGCCCCGATTTATAAAGCTGGTCTTCTTTTTCGGGGGCGATTTTCATGCAAGCGTTTGGCCGGTTACAGTTCCCCTGCTTCACAAGGTACTTCCTCTTTGCCGCCAGTATTTCTCTGGATCGTGAAAAGTCGTCGTCTTTCAGGATGTTGAATGGCAACTTGTTGTCAATAGGATTGTCGTAGCCGAACTGCCCCGATTGATAAAGCTGGTCTTCTTTTTCGGGGGCGATTTTCATGCAAGCGTTTGGCCGGTTACAGTTCCCCTGCTTCACAAGGTACTTCCTCTTTGCCGCCAGTATTTCTCTGGATCGTGAAAAGTCGTCGTCTTTCAGGATGTTGAATGGCAACTTGTTGTCGTTGAAATAAAGTTGGATACTTCTTTGAAAGGTTGCCAACGTGTCAGCCTCGTACTTAGCGCCATCTTTTTGCGATATCCTTGAAAAACACAGTCAGGTGCTTGCCAAGCTCTGCAACAAGTAGGTTCTTCGGGTCAAAATGACTGTCCCTTTCGAGGCAAAATTTCGAGAACCTTGCCCAGTCCTGTCTTGTCTTTACAACTGTGTTTTTGGCTCTTTCGCTTGCGATGAAGTCCTCTAGGTGTTGACTTGAAGTTGCTTCAATCTCTATTTCTTCCGCTTCGTCCTTTTTTCTGTTTCGGGGGTTCATTAAAGCTTCAAATTCACTTTTTGAAACAAACCCAAATTCAAAAGATGGATATTCTCCTTCCATAGGTTTTTTTAGCACAAAAGACCGCGAAAACAAAATTATCAAAGCTGTCAACTTGCAAAGATTGTTGTGCTTTCCATGTGCGGTCTGTACGGGAAAATATGGACTGCAAATTGGCCAATCAGAGCGCGCGTACTACACCTGTATGAGATGTTCACTGTTGTCGAGTTCTCTTTAGCAGATTCTCTTGCCTGAATACCAGTTGAGGCTTTTCCAGTAACACCAGCTGTTGTTAGGAGAACCAGCTGAGTTAGGAGGGCCCGTGACAGATTCACAGATTGATACATGGTGTGCACCTTGACACTTGCAACACTTAAATCCACTTTCACAATTCCAGATGTCCACCGCGTAAACAAAGACAGCACTTGACTTTTTCTCGTAACAGAGCCCTTCACCTGACAACACTGGTAACTATGTTACATTTTTAAGTTGAATGATCCTTTCCACAATAACTACACCATGGAACCTTTCTTGGTTTGGCTTTCGAATGCAATGCTGCATTAGTGGGTGGTGGTTTACTTGTCTTGTTAACCTGGGTTGAGATGAAGTGTTGCCAAATGAACTACACTGCTACCTCAACAGCAACTCCATGTGAAAAGCTTTCATGACATCCCGTAGCAGCCAATTCAATTCAATTCAATCATTTATTTGTATTCCATATACATAAATAACATTGCAGAGGGTAACAAATTACAGTTTGCATTAATATTAAAAATACAATTTATGACTTCATTCTTTTCTCAAAAGCTTCATACACAAAATGTGCTAATTTTTTACAAACGTAAGGAATTCATCATTAAAACTCAGATTTGGAAAGGTGGAATAGTGTTGTTTGATGTTCTTTCATTAATGTATGAAACACAGAAGAATGCAAAATGGCTTTCATCTTCAATCATATTGCAATGCTTGCAGATGCGTTGATCTCTGGGTATAATTGGTTTAACATTCCTTCCTGTTTCGATTGCTAGATTCAGATTACCTGTTCTAAGTTTTGCCATAGTTCTTCTGTTTCATATCTTTTATGTTATCGTAAAGTTCAGAAACATTAGTATCATTTTTAAATGTAGAATGTTCAAATTAATTAGGTTTAACTGGTGAATTTTTTGAATTATTGTTTATATTGGAACAAACATCTGTTGTAAATTCATATGGATCAGAACCCTGAAATCCTATTTTTTGCATCAACACCGGCAGGAGGAAACAAACATATGTCTGTTGAGCAATATCTAGACTTTCAAGAGCCTTCACATGTGGTTCTTTGTCACATGAATACGAAAACGAACTAAACAGCGATGTGATGATTTACGGATTTCAGGGCAGCTCTGACTAGTGCAGTGCGACGGCGTGTACAAGTAAAGAAAACATGAGTTGAGCTACGACAACTCTTTTACTTTTATTTTTCCAAAAATATAACAATGGTCACATTTTGCTGGAGGGGTAAGCGTGCCTGAGTTAATAAAAAAGCAGGACAATTGGTGATAGTCAAATCTAGTAAATTTGCGCCGGCTGCAATGATCCGTGGTTGTTTCGTTAATTATTGGAGCCAAACTATTGCATTCAGTCCAACGGTATTTTTGCCAACTCCCTTCCCGATCAAGCATTGGGAAAACATATCTGCTGTGCATCCTGAGCTCTGTTTACTGGGCAAATCAAAGCAACAAAGCATTTTGTTTGTAAATGGCTAAAGGCTAGGCCTAAAGCTGCTTTATTACAGTAACTCAAAAACAATAACTCACTTATTAATATAAATTGTACAATTGTAATTTGATTAAATTTAGCCCAGTAAAGGTGTGGGCAACAAAGACAAAACAACACGTGGATTTGGGCCAGGGGAGGAGGTGGGATTGAAAACGTGAGTCTCAAGGTACAAGCATGCAGTGAATGAAGCCAGAGATCACATGGTTGTATTAAATTACGCCAAGGAGCGCTAGATCGGGGTCAATTGCACCAAATCCTCCATAGGCCCAATTCAGCGTGACGTTATATCACGCAATACATATGATGATAAACAACAAATCAGGGAGCTGACCTAAAATATTTTGTGCTTACAAAAATCCATTTATGCCAACTCCCTTCCCGATCAAGCATTGGGAAAACATATCTGCTGCGCATCCTGAGCTCTGTTTACTGGGCAAATCAAAGCAACAAAGCAATTTGTTTGTAAATGGCTAAAGGCAAGGCCTAAAGCCGCTTTATTACAGTAACTCAAAAACAATAACTCACTTATTAATAAAATTGTACAATTGTAATTTGATTAAATTTAGCCCAGTAAAGGTGTGGGCAACAAAGACGCCAAAAGCATCGACAAAGACAAACGATGCTGCCCCACCCGAGGCATGCGCAGCACACACAGCACACACACAAATAATAATAATAATAACAGCGAAAATATCCACCTACAGAAGTGTGAGTCGCACTCAAATTAATGAAATCTTTTATCCCTGGATAACCATGGGAGGGCAACAGTGAATGCCCTTGCTATGGATGTTGGCCACTCATCCACCAGAGATAACTAATCATGAATGTACAAGAATAACCGAACACATTGAAAACTGAACAAGATGGTGTAAAATTATATGTGCCAATCATACTATCTGTTACAAAAATCGTAACCCAGGGTCGGAAGCAATAGGAATGTCTTTTGCCCGTGCTAGACACGTTGCTACCCGAAGCCAAAGGTGATTGTCAATTAATGTATATAACAATGTGAACAAGTGTGAGTCGCACTCAAACTAATGAAATCTTGTATCCCTGGATAACAATGGGAGGGCAACAGTGGATGCCCTTGCTATGGATGTTGGCCACTCATCCACCAGAGATAACTAATCCTGAATGTACAAGAATATCCGAACACATTGAAAACTTAACAAGATGGTGTAAAAATATATGTGCCAATCATACTATTTGTTACAAAAATCGTAACCCAGGGTCGGAAGCAATAGGAATGTCTTTTGCCCGTGCTAGACACGTTGCTACCCGAAGCCAAAGCTGATTGTCAATTAATGTATATAACAATGTGAACAAATAAAGTGGAAACTGCAGTATGAATGCCCGTGCAAGACATACTGTCGGCATGGGGGAGCAACAGCGAAATGCCCGTGCTAAACACGTTGCTGCCCCCATACCTAAGGGATTCACCCAAGGTGGTCAGACTGATAGAGTAGGAATCCGAATGTACTTAAGATATGCATTAGATTTCCAATGCCCTAGAGTTCGTATCTGGGAATCCGAAAGTCCTCGGTCTGCGGCATGCGAGGCTGCACCGATCCGAAAACTATGGCCTTTGTAGCGCATAGGGTCAAGGCCACAATATTCCATGGCCCGAGAGAGAGTAGAGGAAAATACAGCTCTAGAGACAGGAGACCCATCAGATGTAAGGAACAATGCCCCCACCATGTTCCCCCGAATGTTTATGTAATCCCCTTAAGACTTGAACTGGGCATAAACCGTGTTGCTGGTAAACAACTATGGAAAATGCAGGTATGGTGCAGGTTATAGGAATGCTTATAATATTGAAATGTAATCTTAAATGCGACTAACCTAACGGAAGAGTCCTTCAGCTGAGTAACTTGGTAGATTTGCAACGTATGGCTTGTCTGACTAAGGTTTCTGTTATCTCACCTACTCATAGAAAAATGCATTCTTGATATCAGTCTTGAAGGACCCCGCACCCACTGATTTAATGAGTTGAATCGCATCGCTTACTGTGGCATCTCTTGGATTGTCAGGAGATATACCCGAATTAACTGAGAAATCATCAGGGAAGGATAGGTGGTGTATCAACCGAAACTCACCGGGAGCCTTCTTAGGTACCACGCCCAAAGGAGAAACCCTTATGGTGGGAAATGGTGCGGACAGGAATTGACCTGCTATAAAACGACCGGCACTAATTTCCTTGTTAATTTTAACTTCCACTACTTGGGGATTTCCAAAGAGCTGAAACTCAATTCGTGGACTCAAAGGAACGTCTTTGACCCTCAAAACTATGCAATGGAAAACCTTGGGTGAATCCCATTTGTAAATACTCGATAATTGAGTCATCATAGCCTTCTAGCAATTTTATCAAGCGCTTATTCCTTATTGGTGTGGGAAGTGTTTGGAGGCATATTATTGGACTGGGCGGCTGAGGAATTTCAATTTGGTTTGAGTGAGGCAGGTAAATTACAGGACACAGCCGCATGAGTGGCATTACACTTGAAGCAGGTGTGCTGGTAATCGCAACCATGACACTCAATCCCACAGTGGTACTTATAACCATAACCCCTAGGGATAGATGCCTGAAATGAGCCACCACCCTGGTTGGCTTGATACCCGCTGCTTCGACAGGGCTGAGACCCCCTGTTTTGATAGGGCTGTGATCTAAGCCACAACTCTGAATGGATGACATCCCATTGCAAAGCGGATGCCCGTGAAGCCCTCTGGTAACAAAAATTCTCGTCATAAAAATGGCAATTGTGACCCCTAGCCGCCAAATCCTGAATCACATCTCCATACTTCATGAGGGAAGGAACCTCATGAGGGAACTTCTGAGAGTAGACACCCACAAAAACATGGAAAGCAGCCATCCTTGACTCAACAGTCTTAATTCGCTTGGGTTTGGTGGTTGGTTCGAAACAAAGGGAGGGCTGCTGTCCATCATCTAAAGCTGACAGTGTCACATTAAATCTATCTGCCCTAACTGAAGTGCTCAACAAGAGGCCAAAATCCATATTTTTGTCTTTAGCTTCTTGGGGATCCTAGCATCAATTGGCAGATCCATGGATGCAAAATTCTGGCGAGGAACCATACTATTGTTAACCCAAGTCTCACCTGTCAGTGATGCCTGTACCAAGGCCACCGACTCGGACGCAGTGTCATCTGGATTTGGGAGAGCTGCTTACTCAGACAGAGTGCGGGGTATGGCGGCTAGCAGTAGCAGGCGCCATCCAGGTGCTACTGGGTTGGGAGGTACTACCGGCAACTTGCTCTGTAGCTTGTTCAGGGACTGACAAATGTTTTAATGCGTCCGTAGGAGGCCAAGGTGGCTGGGACAGTGATGAGCCGATAGATGCACGTGTTGCCTGATTAGCCTGGATCAATGGCTGGAGCTGCTTGGCAACTTCGGCAGAGACAGACTTCGATACTTCAGCGATCACAGCCTTCACTATGTCGGCAACCACCGAGGCCGGCACTGCTGGTACATTAGCTGCCACTGGGTTGGCTACCACAGCTGCCTGTCGCGTCCGCCTGCCTTCGCCACGTGTTCTCTTGGGCTGGGGGGCAGCTGAAGTGGCAGCAGTATCAGATGCTGTAGTGCCACGCTTTGATCGCCTCACTGACTGTCTGCTAGACATCTAAAAAGCAAAACAGAACAATGGCAGAAACCCAGCCCATCAAAAGTCTTGGGCAGTCAACTGCCCATATGGGCAAAATTCCAAATATCATAAAAAGCAAGGACAGCGATGTATAAACACTACGTGCTTAGAGTGTGACAATAGGACAAATACACAATAATCTCAGGGGCGTATTCAGGGAAAGGGTTGTGCCGGTTGCAACCCCCCGGTGAGAGTAATAGATTCGATGATACAAAGTACGGAAAATAAGCAGCCAAACTTTGTGCTGCAACACCTCTGAAATATTCCTGGATCCACTTCTGAATATACAAGAGCACACTTTATGTCAAAATGACAATATTTAGAGACTCCAATATTTAAAGGATGTACCTTGACCAGGAACTCCAGAGTTTACAGGTTAGAAACAAATCCAGAGTTTACTGGTTAGACACCAAACTGGAGGCATTTCAAAATAACTTGAGTAGAAACTCCAGACTTTACTGGATAGAAGCCAAACTGGAGGCATTTCAAAATAACTCGAGAAGAAACTCCAGACTTTACTGGATAGAATCCAAACTGGAGGCATTTCAAAATAACTTGAGAAGAAACTCCAGACTTTACTGGATAGAATCCAAACTGGAGGCATTTCAAAATAACTTGAGAAGAAACTCTAGACTTTACTGGATAGAATCCAAACTGGAGGCATTACGAACAATCTGGCTTACACTAAATGCCGCCGCTATAGCAGTACCCTTTGTATATATAACACAAGATAAATAACATGGACACTGGCTGAACAAAAACATTGGTGAGAAACTTAACTAAACGACTTCCGCATATGCCATGGACAGATTAAAACTTTAAACTGGCATGTGCAGGCGCCATGCTGAGCCAAAAGTCAATATTGTTCAGCCAGTGTGTGACAATAAACGAAGTGCTTGTAAAATGGCACTCCTGTAGCTTCGGTACAACCAATATTACAATATTGTCCATGTCTATTCAAGTGTACCCCGTTAGGTAAGAGAGGATCCCTTTGGTTATTGTTGACAAATATATGCGTCCAACAAAACACGCTCCTCAGCGACTCTAACAGCACCGAGACGATTTGGTTCAATACAACAGCCTTGTGGTTCAGCGCTATAAGCGTTTCGCGCTGAAGCGCCACGGGGAATGACTTGGCAAACACACACCACTTGCACATTAAAGTCATTCTTTAAATGAAGAACTAGCTCTTCAATCGCTGAGCCGATCACCCCAGGGCCTGTGGCCTGGGCGAGATCGTTCGTACCGATTTCTAGTATGACTATATTGGGGGAAAGTTGTGACACGACCCGAAGGTCGTGCCTTCGCAGTTTGACTACAGTTCTCCCGCAAGTAACGAATAAATGGGCATTCGCCGTGCTGTCCAAACCCAAGGAGAGGGGAAACTCGGCGATCAAAATGTGTGTGAGATCCGCACGAAGCCTACAAACAAATGAGTGCCCAAAAATGAGGACATTAGGGATTTCCTTTTATAAACCGGCCATTGCGAAATCTGCCGAAGAATGGACAACAAATCGTTTTTAAAATGGGCTTGTTTAAGCACCGAAAACCGATAACTAGAAATCCTCCGGAACCCTGGGTACACAAGAATTATAAATGGAAAGATATATAGGTAACTCACCGTAAAAGGAAGGCAAAGAACGTAGAAAAAGTGTCCCGAATCCCTTTGAAAACGTGAGTCTCAAGGTACAAGCATGCAGTGAGTGAAGCCAGAGATCACATGGTTGTATTAAAGCACGGGTGGCGCAGCGTGTAAAGCGCTTGCCTCTTACCTCTTACCTCTTACCTCGGGGCAGTTGGGATTTTTCTCTGCTGTTTCTAACCTTGTGCTCATCGTGGGTTGAAGTGATTCGTCATTTCTCCTGTGTTTCACGTCTTTCGGATGAGACAATAAACCGAGGTCCCGTCTCTCAGCCCACTACACTTAACCACTATGCGAGGGACGTTAAACAACCACAGTGCTCACTACAGAATGATATAGCTAACAACCACCCACTGCATTGTATAAATCGCAGTCCGCATCTTAGGGATCAGACATGTCCACATCTGTAAACCGCATTTGAACATATCCATATGCTAATTTGCGGTATACAAGTACATACATTACATTTTGTATTAAATTACGCTAAGGAGCGCTAGATCGGGGTCAATTGCACCAAATCCTCCATAGGCCCAATTCAGCTTGACGTTATATCACGCAATACATATGATGATAAACAACAAATCAGGGAGCTGACATAAAATATTTTTTGCTTACAAAAATCCATATAAAGGACAGCCGAAGTCCACTTCTAAGAAGAATTATGAGCTTTTCTAGGACAAATCAACATAAAAATTCGTTTTCTTTAATTGGATCTAAAAATTTGGAATAGTCTAGCCAAGAACACCCAAAAAAATGCTTCTTTGAAGATAGTTCTGCTGATTTTTCTACAATTATACAAGAATTGAGTAAGAGTCTAAACTCCAATGATAACTCCGATCAGAAACATATAAGGGAGTTGAAACGTGTAACGGCCATACATCGCTCTAGTGCCAAGCTTCGGAATATTCAGGCTCATTAAAATTCATTAATTAGCATGATAAGGTTTAAGCACCATATTTGGCAAGCCCTCTAACCAATCAGATCACGTATTTTTTGCATAATTCTGCATATACAATTTCTGACTTCGCGCTAGCAAAAATGGCGGCGCAAAGTGGAAAGACGAAGAAAAGTAAAAGGTTAACGAAAGCTAGAATCGATGGTATAGCTTGCAACATTGGCTCCGTGGCACAGGAGGAAGTCTTTCGGAAGATCCTTGGAACCGTTAACAAATCCTGGGACAAGCCACTTCGCCTAAACGATCCAGATTCTGAACTACACTCGCTGTGGAACAGAGTTCGAAGCGACGAAGAGGTCTCACTTCAATGTAAAGCGATATTTGATGAGCTACTTTCGTTATCCAAGAAAGGGAAAGGGGCCGATTGAACACCTAAACTCCTAGCAGAATGGGTGAATTTGTCGGGGGGTATTTTGAACGATGTTTCGCATTCCCTGAATATGTCAATAAACAGGCTAACAGTAGACGAAACAGCAAGTAGCGTCCGGCGTTTCACTTCATGTGTTGTGGTTGCCGTGAAAGATGTTTTCTGGGACATGGTTTTCAAGACTAAGTGCGGGGCAGGCCAAAATCCGTCACCGTTGCAAGGAACTGTTTCTAATGAATCAAAAGTGGATGACACAATATCACTCTATCGTCTTGGTTCCTCGGCATTATACCGAATAAAGAAGCTTGCATGGAAAAGAGTAAAATGCAGACTCGTGCCAAATGGCACGAGAAATGTAATGCGTGGCAGGATCGCTATCGTTGAAGCGCTAGAAGAAAGCGAGAAATCGAAGGTGCCTGCAATAATTCAACAGAACAGGAATCTTTTAATTATGAAGTCCGACCTTATTCCAGTGGTAAAGCTTTTCTCCAAACAGTTTCACGAAGTTGTTAACGAACTAAGGAACTCGAAAATCTCATGGCTTGTACCATTGAGAAAATGGGAATTGTCCAACGGAGACATATTGTGAAGGACTTCATTCGAAAGCTTTTCAATACTAGATGCAAAGCCCTCCTGAGAAGCATTGAACTTTTGGAGGAGGAAGCACAAGGTAAATCCTCTGACAAAGACACCATGCTAAGGCAAAAATTGAAAGTGCTATAAAAAGTATAGTGTATATTGTGTATTTGAGAGATAAGACTTACAGTTTTACATCCTTATCCGAGAACACATGACAGCCAAGCCATTTGCAGGTGTCAGAGCAAAGGCAGCTTCTTCTCTTCAATTATTTACAATGAGTCTGACTCTGAGCCTGAACCTCCTGCACAGAAGAGACTGGTGCTTTACAAACTGATCTGTCAAAGATGAGAGACAGTGACTACAGTTTTACATCCTTATCCGAGAAGACATGACAGTCTTACGATTTGGAGATGTTAACTAAGCAAAGGCAGCACCTCCTATAGATGAAAAGGCTGTGAGTGTTATTTTCTGTTCTGTTGAATTAATACAGGTGCCTCTGTTACCACACGAGGAAACTCCAAGCAGTCGAAAGTACACAACCACTATACAGGAGAAGTTGGCGCATATCACAGCTTTGAAACTTACAATCATAAGAACTGTATAGTACAGATATCCCCATTGAACTGACAGAAACATGCAGTGAGTTGAACCATGTAACTTTGAACCAAGCTTGGACACATTCCCCAACACATTATTTGGGATACAAATTAATTTTAGAGAATGATGAATTTGTAAAGAACAGTTTTTTTCTCCAGATATGATCACTCCAAGCATGGTACCAAAACAATTTGTGGCTGTTACATGGTTCAACTCTACATATTTTTCAAAAATAATTTTTTGAACATGAAATGTGTTTAGGGGTTTCATGTGTTATTACTATGGCTGAAAAAAGGACAGAATGTTGAAGATCGGACAGAGGATTTGCTGCACTCCCACGGTGGATACCCGGATATAAAAATGATGGGGGGTCGGACAGAGCTCCAGATTTCGTACCCCAAAAATACCCAACTTTTTTAGGCGAAGGCAGTATCTTGATCAACAGGCCTGTAAGAAGTTTAACCCCCCAAAAATACCTGTGGATTTTTCAACCATACTTTTACTACAAATTTCATACCCCCCAAAGTATGTCCCTCCCCACCCCATCATTTTTTGTATGTCTGAGTATCTCCCTGGGGCTGTACCCTTATTATGATTTAATATTGAGTAAAAAAAATTCTTGGAAATTTTACTGGAATATTAAGGAAACCCCACCTTGTTTACATGGCATTAAGTTAATTAACCAATACCTGGCAGCAGTTCATTATGCTGCCTCCTAGAAAATGTATTTAAAATGTAAAGTGCTGTTACCCATTTAGCCCCTTCCCTACATCGCATTACATAACCTTTTATTCTACTCCTCCTTCTTCCAGGTGTCCATCACAGCACATGAAGCTTAAGAGTACTTCTAGCTGTTTCATCCTCTGGTTAGCATGTGGTTCAGAAAAATGGCCCTGCAGTTCAACCCATTCTGCCGTTAGAGTTCATGTGTTCTGTCAACCCCCTTTCCCTTGCTTGGATATGGACACATTGCTTCATCAAATATTACTCTACATTCAAGTTGCAACCTCTGTTATCCACAGTAAGTGTAGTTCAGACTTGTCCCAGGATTTGTTAACAATACAGTCATTCTGAAAGACTTTCTCTTGGTGTTTCTGAGCCAACATTGCTAGTTATACCATCAGTGCTTTCTAGTGTTAATCTAGTTAATTCCAAGCCTTTTCACTTACAAGTATAATGCACATTAATCTTCATATTTAGTATAGGAGATACTAACTGTGATCTAATGTTGAGAAACAAAGAAACTGTTAACCCATTGGCTCCTAGAGGTTTTTAGCACAAACAGACATAACCCCATTGTTTTTGTATGCATGAGCCAAGAATCTGAGTTTCCTGTGTTTTATCAAAGGGATGATGGAATTTGCTGAACAGCTTAACTGTGGGCCCACTTCCTGGAAGCTAGAAAGCCATGAGTTAGGCAATGTGATTTTTTTATAAAATTTGAACTGAAAACCCACTTGACGATGACCAAATACATCATTAAATGTATTAGGGAGAAATCTTTTTAGCTGTGTTTCAAGAAAGAAGCATGGTGAAGTGTTTCCAGCCACTTTTTTCTCAGTTCTTTTGAATGGAAGTGCAACCTTTGGCAAGTGGAACTTTTCACTCCGCATAGACTTCACAAGAATCTGTGTTACAGACATTGAAAGGAAGCCACCGCTTTGTGCATTCTCAATTGTTAGCACCCGGAGTGGAATGACGTCGCCAAAATCTTTACCGTTTTATTTGAGGAAACTCAGATTCTAAGGCACCCAGTAGCTCTAGCTGACAATATTTTACTCATTTGTAAGTGAGCTGTATGTCAAAAAGAATAGCTCTCTGTTTTTACAAGAATTGATGCTAGAATTCATTTAGTTTATGCTGTTAGGCGCGGGCAGTTAGAGGTGCTCTAGGTGCTAATGGGTTAAACTGTAAATATGTATGTATATATATTTATTATATAAACACCAATAAAACCGGGTGATCTCCCGCGCAAAAACTTGATATGTTCACACGTGAAAAAAACATGATATTTTCACATGTGAAGATATTACACTTGCCTTTGCTCAATGCTCGATTTTTAAGCTTAACTCAAATAAAATTCGAATTTGGTATTTCATTGATGTTTATATAATAAACAGAACATTACATGACCGCTTGTAGATACGAATTTTATCTTCTCGTGTTAAAAATTAATCTCACTCGTTCGCTGCGCTCACTCGTGAGATAAATTTTCAACACTCGAAGATAAAATCCGTATCTCCGCGCGGCCATGTAATATCCTCTATATATTTTAAATAATGTCTACTACTAAAATAAATAGAATCGTATATCATGACCCTCATATATGCATTGGCAAAAATGTATACTAGCCAAGTGATTCCTGAACTATTGATAAAACAAACTGTATATTACAAAATTTAGTCAGTTTCAGCCAGTACCGTGACCCTCATTGGGTCTAACTGGTTGTGTCTGCAAGCAGCAGCAGCACAGGATATTGCATAACGCAATGGTCCACAAAGTGTGACCAGAGCAAGCTAAGTGCCCGCCCCATCTGTTCAATGTGGGCTACTTAATACTTCCATAGATCAACTCCTTAACTTCTGGTTCAAAACACCTAGTAAACTCTTTTTTCCCATATGGTGCCTTCTGTGTGGTTGCTTAGAACCAGTGGTTTCTGGTGAGTGTTTGTGCTGCATTGATGCTAGGCCTGGGCCTGCTGTTTGCAACATCTTGTGTCAAGTATTGTAATTAACTAAATGTTGAACTGTTCGTACTCAAGTGACTGAATAATCTACACTCTGTGTTATTATTAGCTCATTTATGAGTTCTTCTGATTGTGTTATTCCATGTGATATCATACCCCAACCATGGAAGGATGTTGAGATTCTGTGTGGGGTACTGATATTTTCTGGAATCACACTAAAATTTGGATTTGCCAAGAGATGTTGTGCTGATTCCAGAATATAAGTTTGATATGCATTACAGCCAACTTATTTTCGCTTGCGTTTAAGTTTTCGCTGCCTGATATACAGAGGGGCATTTCTATATCTAGTTTTGCCACGATGGCCATGCAGGAACCTCCGCATTGTTAGACTTGCCAGTGCATGGCCATAATTGCTTCCTGACAGATTTCCAGATGTTGAGAACTTTAGTTGAGAAAACAGTGTTTCTACTGCACTACCATTGATTCGCAGAGGAACCAAGTAATACCCTGGATGATGTTGAAAGAATTAGGTGTAAATCCATAGAACATGAGTCTCAGCAAATCCCATGTCTGTGAAAAATGCAATTTATAGATTTAGATTTGTACTTCAATAAATATTTGTGTCCACACAAAGGGCTTGTGTTATAGATCATTTACAGGGACTGTGCCCCTGCCCCACCCCTTAAAAGTATGCTCAATCGTACTTCTACTAACTATGGTCCAATGAGAGACTCAACCCTATTGGATTGATACACCTCATTGTTGCTTGTTCAATTATTATTGCTCTATTTACCCACCTCCCCTTGACCCCTAAATTTCATAGATGCCCTGGGCATTAATTAAAACATCTAGGATGATTTCCATTTCTTGTCATGGGAAATTAAGCTACAGGAAAAACACAGAGAGAAAACACCACATCTTAAGTTTCCAACATTGCAGATATTAGGAGACAGGAAACCTGCATGTTGTAACAATGATAACTTGTACTGTACTCCTCTTTAGAAAATAATTATTATTGCTACACCATCCCTCTTGAATGTCCAATTCTTTTACCTGCCATGCAAGGAACACAGTCTGTCCGGTTGAAGCAAGCTCATGACCTTGAATTATGATTAGAAACTACCAAATGTAATGTTACAAAACAAAAGCTGCATTTCCCCTCTAGTCTACTAGGATTTGGTTGGATTTTTTTGTTACAGTTTACATTATATTGTTGTAGAAGAAAAACAAGAGCACATACTTTTCGATCATCAAAAGAGACAACGTGCTACCTCTTACCTTCAGCATAGCAATAATTTGCCCATTCTATGAAGAAATTCAAGCCGGTTGTAATATTACAAAGCACATGATTTGGCACTCCATAGATCTTATCATGACTCAGTATTCCCATTTCGAACATAGACTGGCATGCCTCCAGGTATTCGATAACCATCGATGTTTTCAATGCAGTTGCTGGATTGCATGTGCCTCTGTATTCTTTTAGTTCTCCTATTACATGATCTTGCTGCAGAAAAAGATAACAGCAACTCGATATAAAACGTACTCAACTTTAAATTCTTTAGAAGCAGGGGTTTATGAACTCGAAAAATCTAATTATCTTAGTATCAACCAATCAGAACTCGAGTAATTTAATTATCTTAGTATCAACCAAATAGTTGTTTCCATAATAAATAAAACTTCAAACTTCAAAAACTACAGCTTCCAAGGTCACAAATATCGGAAGTGAAATGCAAGAGCCAATTTATCACATGATTGCTAGTATGTCACTAGTTGGTTAATACTAATGGTTGATATTTTACTTACATACATACATAAATGGACTTTATATATACACGGTACAGACATCAGTTGATGCATATAGTTACTTTTACAAATAAAAATTTTAAACAACCATAACACTGTTTTCCATGTCTGCGGTGTGGCGAGCCGAGCCCACCCTAGAAATTTAAGCTTTCTTACCCCTTTTCAAATTGCTGAGAGTTTTAGCTTTTATCAGTTCTAGTGCAGTGGAAGTTTGTTCCATTGAACGGCTCCACTATACGAGAATGCCCTCTTCATATAGTTAGTACACGGTTTTGGTATGGCCAGTTTTGTTTTTGTTGATCCCGCAAATGGTAGGGGTTGGTACGAATATCAAATATTTCAAATAGGTAATCAGGGGCGAGATTATTTAGGGACTTGAACATAATGATGGATTTGTGTTTTGCCCTTTTGACGGAAACCCTGTCCCAGCCAAGCATACCAAGCAGATAGCTAGAGCTCGTGTCATGGCTAGATTGTGTAATAACTCTAGCACCACGATTCTAAAGCTTTTGGAGTTTGTCTGCTAGGTGTGCCGCGAGACTTAACACTTACTTGCATCACTTTTGCTGGATGGACGTTAAGTCGAGTCCACGAATCTCTAAAGACATAACGGTACTTCAATTCCGGCACCCGTAACATCTCATTCCTCTTGGCTCGCTTGATTTCCCTATTCCACAAGGCAACTATGGAATCCCATCCGAAATGACTCTCATACAAGAGGAAATGCTTTTTTCCATTAAATTTTGATGAGCAACAATGCTTTTGAGCTGTAATCAAATAGCAATAAGAAAGAGGTGTGAAAAAATTCGAAACGCTGAATTAAAACAACTAAGTAATTGTAATTTAGGAGAGGGAGTTCGAGAGATTAAAATTGTAGAGGGTTTTGGGGAGAAGGGGGATTGAGATGGATTACATTTGAGAAAAAGGATTGTGGCTATCATGTTCGAGGATCCAGGGTAATTTGCTTGCCTCCCTGGGACAATACCGTCGCCCTGTAAGCTAGCGTCGGAACCCTTGGGCATGCTACTCTTTCAGTACCATGGATTCATCACTGGGGCCCTTTGATTGGATTTTTAAGCAGTGCATGTTTGCATTATACAACGAACAATAAAATGAATGTGTACCTCGTGTGAGGGGCACGGAATAATGAACGTCTTCTCGCCACTGAACGGGTTCCGAAACCATGTCTTTACGTGGTGCGGATCTTCAACCCCAGGGTTATCGTCCATGCCATACATCCCAGCTTTGCCTCTGGTAAGATATTTGCCAGCTGCTAGATTTGCACTAGCACCATCCAAGACGACAGCAATGGTCTCAAAACCATGGAGGTGCAGTGCATGCATCGTGTTTAGCAAACACGTCATAACAAATTTGTGCTGCATTCCTTCTGAACTCGAGTAATAGGGCCCGACACTGTCAAACTCGCTCGTCAAGTCACGACAGAGAAACTGGGTTACATAAGACGTCCGTACCTTCTTTCTATGAGGATCAAGCTCTTCAAACACATCATGTAGTGAAACCATTTCATCTGCTGTCAAAGAGTGACCGATGAATCTGAGAATGACAGAAAGATAAACGGATTAATCCACTTTATTTAGAATTATCTATATATTAATACCGTAAGGAAAATCGTGTCGACACTCGCTCTGCTCAGCCCTGAAGCTGTGCCGCCAAAAGAAGTTCGCAAACCCGAAGGGAAGGTGGAAATCTGGTCCATGGGCGTGTTTTTGTTGGAAAAGATTCACCTCGGGCTAAGTTCTAATTCAAGCGATTTCTTAAGCGAGGGACAAAGCTGCCATCGCCGCCATGTTGAAAATCTCCCACAGAAACTAAAAAAGAACTCGGTTCGCGCAGCCGAAAGCACCAAAGATGTTGAAACCTAAATGGTTCTCTTACAGATTACATACAGGAATGTGCAGGGATAATTCTAACTTTAAAGATTTGAGCTGAGAAAAATTTTCATTCAAGTTTCAACAAACGTACACACTACCTTGCTTCCCTCGGAGCACGCGCTAAGTCATGCTAAGTCGAAATGACACATTTACAAAACAAAGTCCGTGAAAGTCATGAATAATATTCTCTAAGAATAAATCCTGACGGCTCTATCGCAAAACGAAGGACACAATCCCGAAGAGAAGGAGGAAATCCCTCCAGTGGGCATGTTTTTGTTGGAAAAGATTCACTTCAAGCTATTTTTTAAGCGAGCGATAAAGCCGAAAAAATATAAATAATATAAACTAAAAACAATTCTTCGTCCTTAGACCATTTTTACTTGACCTGTTTCTTCTCTTCCCTCACTGAGATATGCTAAACATACAAACAATTCCGAAGTCAAATTGCGCTTTCGATTTTCATGGGTTCTTTGACCGATTTGAGAGACGGACACACGCGTGATTTTGTCGCACCAATCAGGGAGACCAGTGAAAAAAAATCCTTTTGGGCTCACTTCATTTATTTTGGCATGGTGGGACTGGGTACTCATGCTGATGGGAGGTTATTAGTAATGTAAATCCAGTAGTTCATGGAAGGGGGGAAATCATGAACCCCTCCCCACATCCATATGGCCATTGGTGATTTTTTTTCTTCGTTTTTTTTAGTAAACAGAAAACACTTTAAGTAAAATAAATTTCCCCCTTACACTCCGTGAATTTTTCACGGGCATCAGCTAGTTATTATTACTATTATATGTTCGCACAGAGCTATTAGTATTATTATAAAAATGCATACTCATTATTTTTGGAATTCCACTGAATTTTGTTCACCACTTTGACCTCGTCCACAATCAGCACGCCCTTCCCAGTTGGCTCTTGGAATCCTTTGCTGACTCGCTCAGTCTTGAACTTTGAGTAATCGTCGGCGTACTCTTGGAGATTTTCCCAATTTGGCCCATCGCTTTGGGTGAAGGAGGAGCGGAACAACTTGAGGGATTCTGCAGATGGTAACTGTAGTATGTTGTAACTTGCCAGTGCTTGATAAGCTGCCGGACTTCGGCAAACACTGCCAATGCCATCCGATAAGTGATTGTGCTCCACTTGTTAGAGCATTTCCCTGTCTCTGTGAAAAAGAAGGAGGGGAGATGCTAACTATATGGGAACAAAATCTAACATGCTAACATGCCTCTGAGGAGGATGAAAAACTGAGAACGTGTGAAATCCTTCAGGGGCAGATATATCGGCCTTCGCAATGCAATGATAGCGTTAACAAGCTCTGTAAACCGCGGAACATATTGTTACGTTGCCCTCAAACGTTTAAAAAAAAGTATAATTGAATATTGCAGTGTTTGCGATTCTCCTTTATAGGTAGTGCAACCTTCCCCCAAATCGACCGTGCATATTGGTTCCGTCTTTTAACGATAAAAAAAACTATATAGAAAAACTATCTAGATAACAGCCCCTTTCTAGGATTGACCACGCCCAGTCCTTTCAGGGGGCGTATATTTAGCACGGAATATTCAGAGGTTCACTATTTATTTCTACCTGACTCGCTATTTCCTCTATATTTTTCGCAAACATTTCGGGTGCACCACGTACTAACAAAACATTGATCTATATGACACTTACTGTTTTTTCTCTGGTCATCAAAAAAGGATCTTTTGTCCTGTAGGTCCTGTTCCCACACAGCCTTCAAGATATCTATCTTCTCCTCCTCTCCCTTTCCTGCCTTAAACATCACCTCTTTCAGATCACTTTTGAACTCCTGATCAATAGTATGAACAATATTGTTCATGTCAGTGTTCTGGGTATCATTAAGTGTCAGTCTGTCTTTCTTAGTCTCTTTAATTTCATTTCCAGCTTTTTCTTGTCTTTCCTTAAAGTGCTACTCAAGGCAGAAACTTTCTTTATTTCATCAAAAAGTTTAATGATTAAAACTAACTTTTTCGAAAAAAAAATCCTTTTTGCGTGCAACCTGAATTTCTTACCGATTTTTAAAGATTAATTTTCTTTCGTAAGCAAACCTTGCGCGTTGCATTGTGGGAAATATATGACGTCACAACGTACTAAGGTATCGCTTTCATATAGAGTAAACATGAGAGGATTTTTGCGATGGTCGTCGAAAAAATCCCTGTAAATCAACGAATTTGCATCCCATTGCTCTGGGATCGCCAGTGGTCTATCCCATATAACTATTTAGTCGAAAGAAATCGACAAGGTGTGGAAGCATTGCTATAAATCTTCTTTAGGCAAGGAGTTATCTCCGTTTGGACCTCGAATTGGACGCTATGATGGCCGCTTGTTCGAGGCCTGAACTATCTCCTGCATCCAAAACAACGCAAAGGACACTGCAAGCGTACTGGACGATCTACGTTTACTGATTTTAATTCTTATTCCATGGATTCTTCATCAGTATATATTATGAGGAAGACAAGTCGATTGTGAAGCCTCTTGTCCCAGAGAACCAAATAGATTTTGCCTTCGAACCAAGGCCTTCGAACTGTACTGTGGTTGATTTCCTGTACTGATCGGATGGGAGCATAACGCATCGAGCGATTCTTCGACTTACATTGGCATTATTACACTACTCCAAATAACAATAAGGCGAGCATCTATCGAGCAAGCTATTTTGTGTTATTTGACCTACTCATTACTGGTTTCGCGACTATTCAACGGAGGCAATTTTGCGGGTTTTGTGACTTGGTTCGATTGTTTTTATGCAAGTCTCGACCACTTACATTGGACCACACCGAACACCTGAGAAGCTTTCAATAAGCTATATGTATTCAACTACTTTGAACTTTTTACAGAATCAACTAATAACGGCAGAAAAAACTTGACCACACCATTTTAGGAGGTTTGACTTTTCAATGGCGGCAAGTTTGTGAGTTTTATGTCTTGGTTCTGCTTTATGTTGGGAAAAAGTCCAAATAATTTATACTTGGACCTACTGATAGCGAGTAGAGGACACCACTATTTGTACACAAGGTATTTATTTTTTATCTTTGTGATCTGTTTTGTAGTTTTTTGGAATTCGTACACACAACAACTTCAACTGAAATGCTAATATTGCTCCTGCAATTATACAGTTATTAAGTTATTATATTTTATCCCCTATAGCTTTTTTCCTATTTAGAAATATAATGACAATACTTTGAAAAATACAGTGTACTTCGTGTAATTGAATAATAAATGTGAAGGTACTGTACATGTACTGGCTTATACCTGGCCTGTAGGGGTATTCATGGCAAGATAAAACTTGAATGAGTGTAAACAGTACCACGGCTAGCGCCTAGGTAGCGGGGACACTTGTCCCCAAGCAAAGTAAAATTTCTAGTGTCAACTTGTGGGGAAAAACTGCTTTCTAGGTAAAGCCTTGGTAAACTGGGAAAAATGCAGTTTTATCTTGCTCTGACTTTCTCCTCTAAACCTACCCTGAAATATAACATTTTGTGCCCTCAATGACCGACAATTGGTTTGAAACACAGCCATATTTAAAGGAAGGGGGAGACAAGTTTTTTGCCTCTCTGAAATAAGATACGCTCAGAAAAATAGAGTCATTGTAGAAAGTAGAAAACCCAGTAAACTGTGACGTTTTACTGGAAAATATAGGCACAAGTTTTATACCCTAGCTTAGTCATCCTCCATTTCAAACCCTGTATAGGCATCCTCCTCCATGGCTTTTGGGAACTCCTTCTGTATCTTTGCATAGGCACATGCTGGGAGTGGAATCCTCTTTTTACCCAAGTACCCATAGACCAATCTTGTGAATTCCCGATATGACAACAAATGAAAGAACCTAGAAAAAATGTCACCATTCCACCCCTTTAGAAAGGAAGAGCAAAATGCTATAAGAACTCATAACTGGGAGGCTTTAGGAATCTGAGACTGACTTGTTTGCATAATCAAAACAAGGACTTTCTGCAGCATTTGTATAGACAGCTTTTCTTGGTTCGACACTTGTAACCTTATCATATTGAAAACCACAAAGCAAATACAAAAATGCATCACTCCTATGGAATCATATCTGCAACATTTGTTGTGGGAGAGGGTCTTTGTCAACCTGATATTTAACATAGGGCTTTTCATATAGCATCTGGCTGAGAGAGGATGCTTTGCATTTATTTTCACTAGAACAAGTTACTAAAATATTCATTTTTCTCTAATACAGCATGACAGGGTGGGGTGCAGCCAGGCAAAAAGTTTTGCAATATTTCTCCTGATTTTCTTGGCACCACTGTAGTAGTTATCTATCGCCTGTAGTCTTCTGCTGGGGCATCAGCCGCAAATGCCACCTGTTTAGGCAGGCTGTTGTGAAGCCTGGGAGTTCTGTTGTGCAAGAAATAACTTGGTCTGGAGCTAATTCTTGTAAAAGAAGATCACTTTTCAGACTGTCTGTACATCCTTCCAGCTCCGTACAACAATAACACTCATTTAAATTTTGAAGCACTGTTACATCACAGTTTTTACCACACTTGCACCTAGCAAGCATCATAGAGCACCCAGAGCCTGTGCTGAAATGAGGGGGAGGGGAAGAGAAATTTGCACTGCTTCAAAGTAACTTCTGTTCAGCATGTTGTGGATTCTTAGTTGCAGTACCAAAAATCAAAATCCGTAGATAAGCGTGTACATGCGAAAGGCTCAAGAAAGGCCAGCAAACGATTTTGGTGATGGTGGCAAAGAAAATATAGTTTCAAAGCAGTACCAAGGTCTGTTTTCCTTTTGAATTTGAATAAAAATAAAACACCAGCTACCTTTCTAGTCAGTTCTTCTAAGTTTGTTGTTCTTCTCATGAATTCGCTTTTTCAGTTTTGATAACCTTCTAGTCAAACCAGGGGGGGGGGATACTCCCTCATATAAGGTGTACGGGTATGCGCCGCCCTTTGAGGTATGTTATTTGAGCTCCTGAGGTCGAGTATCGTTTTTCGCTTGTTTGCTCTGACAGGGTGTATTTCAGTATGGCTACCCAAGTGCAAACAAGTTTTGATCAAAGTTGTGCCACAATTAGTGGAAAGACAGTTTATTTTAAAACGTTCTCATGATTAAAAAATACCGCTTTGATAACGACCAACTGGACCCCCCCCCCCCCCCCCCCACCACCACCACCACCCTGGGCTAGTCAATTATACATTTCTAGCTTGCAGCTCTGAATTCCTTCTGGTGTAATGTTTGCAACTTTCACAAGGGCTGGTCTAGAAAAAAACAACAGCAATAGTGTCAGCATTATGTGATGGTTCACTTAAGAGACTTGCTTCTTTGTCATTATTTTGAATTTTGAAAACTAATTTACCATGTAGGGGGCTTGTGTCTCAGGATGTTTACCTTTACAGTTACAGTAAACAAATAATAATTCATTTGAATATAGAGCAATTCTCATAACTGTAGTAAAACAAACCACAAAGTAATTAAACCAATTATGAACAAACCTATAGGTCTGTGAGTGATTACAAAGTCACTATGGTACCACTCACAACAATCGTTTGAAAATTATCTGCTCTAATTCATATACACCATGATAACTATGATCTCTATGAAATACTACCGAAACCGGTAGACTGTTTATCAAGCTTGACAAAAAGCACTCATCTCAGACCAAAACATTGACAAGTCTGATTTCATTCCTTCGAAATCATTCATCCATTGTGTCACTCGCAAACAAAAACTTAGAATTTTGGGAAATAATATTTTATTTGGTAAATTTTCATTTAAAACATTAGGTAAAGAAATAGAAATCAAATGTTTTTAGTATGAAAATTTACCAAATAAAATATCTGAGTTTCGATTGAGTTGCACCCATTGCTGACTCCAGTAAAGCTACATGGTGAATGTTTTTGTCTGGAGATGAGTGCATTTTCTCATGCTGGAAAAACTGTCTTCCGGTTTTGGTAGTAGTAGAAAATAATTTACCATGTAGGGGCTTGCATCTCAGTATGGGGTTCTAATGTGCTCATGGCTTGGTCATCGCCCTTACAGTACCTAAACAATGAATTATTATTAGGATTTATTTGAATATTTCATATACACCATGATAACTAACTACCATATGATCAGCTCTTGAAATATAGTACAAATATGTAGGGGGCCTGTGTTTCAGGATGGGGTTCTGATGTGCTCTCAGCTTGGTCATCACCCTTACAGTAAACAAATAAAAATGATCAGGATTTACTTGTTTCATATAAGCTTACACCATGATAATTAGTATGATCTCTTGAAACATGAGTAGAAAATAATGTACCACGTAGGGGGCTTGTGTCTCAGGATAGGGTTTGATGAACAAATATTTACTGTCTTATATATATTTTGGACAGCTTGATTGAACTTGGGGAAACTAGTGTTCTTGGCCCAAGAAGGAAAGGTTCTGCAACCGGTGCAAGCGCCAAAATACTCGTAAATATAGACAAACAAAAGTGGATTTAAAAAAGCAGTAAGCTAGGCCGATTCCCGATTTTCCTAGTAAAGACGATCGTTTGATTCTTGGACATTGATTATGAACTTTTCTAACCTACGGTAATGCTGTCTGGGTCTGGATTCTCGAAGGTCAGATCAAACCGGAAGCCGGGAGAAAAAAAGTTTGAAAGACAGTGAACTCAGCGGAGCATTTTCAGATGTTCTTCGTTTGTTAGCCGGGCTGAGATGTTTTAGTCTGTCTAGTGCTGACTCAAGTACCTAAACGAAGCATCCGATTGTCAACAAATGCCGTCTAAAATAATAGGAATTCCCGAAGCAATTCCCGTAGGGGAGAAGAAAAATATAAGTAAATACTCACGCGCTTCTGTGTCGCCTTCCCGCGCCTTTGTACTGATAGCGGTTCATTTCTCCAAAGACTTTGCAGGTATCGTAAGGAATACACACACACCGATCGCATCGTTCTTCATTATTGTCCTCTTCCAGTATCTGCTCGGAAATGCATCCACGTGGAAGTGTACAGAGCACAAGAAGCCTTCCGAATCCACGATTCTAGTCGAGCCAAGCTTTTCTCTTTCTCGCGGCCTCCGGGCGATCGGCGTCGTAAAAAGGGATAATATGAAGACTATTTCCTTTGCTGGAGTCTGCTACATTTTTGCATCCCATTGCCACAGATTTCCAAACCATATTTTCGGGAGAAATCAACGAAAACTAGGGGCACATGCGAGCTTCCTCTCACGATCACAACATAGTCTTGCGAGACCCGTTCCCGTTGTGACGTCAGAGGCGAGTCTAGATAATTAGCATAAAAATTAGCATACGGATTTCATTACCAAGAAAAAGCGCGAAACAAATATATTTAAAAATCGGTAAGAAATTCAGGTCGCGCGCAAAAAGGATTTTTTTTCGGAAAAGTTAGTTTTAATCATTAAACTTTTTGATGAAATAAAGAAAGTTTCTGCCTTGAGTAGCACTTTAAGTGTTGACTTCTCTTTCGATTGGAACGGGGGCTTAGGAACTTCCAGTTACATCTTGACGATATGATCGCCCTCTTTTCTCGAGTTGCCTTCCGTTTCAATACAGCATGTATTTGTGTATGAAGTTTTTTGCAAGGGTTACAGACATTAAACAGAACCTCGCCTTTATTCACTTTTCTATTCCGGGGTTTGTGCAACATCTCGCACTTGACGCTATCAACTCTGTTAAATGGTAACTTCCATTCTCTAGCATTTTTCAGAGGATACCCGATGTTAGCCAATTTACTTTCACAGTCTGAGTCCCCTGCAGACAGCAATATCATTATTGGGAACCAAATATTTATACATAACATCACGCAATTCTGCTTCAGTTGAGACGTGTCCATGAAACTTCACGACAAAGAATACTTCCACTCGGTAATCTCCCTTCTCGTCGCATACGATTCTCACTGGTGAATCTACTCCTCCCAACTGGGCATCTGTTTGTCTACTTTCTACAACGCAATAATAAACATTGCTTGCGATGTTATGATGTTCATGAAAACTAAAATCAACAGAGCCTTCGCACAATTTTCTGATAACTGGCAACCATTTAGGTTTGGGGTCTTCATTCGTTGCCCTGGAATTTGCGGCTTTAAATTTCTTACGCCGAAAAACGTATCCACTTTTTGGAGACTTGTAGCTGTGTGGAGATCCATAAATATGACGCCCATGAAATCTGGAACGATGTGGAGAAACAAGAGATACTGCTAGTCTTCGCAGCCTTGGTGATGCAAATGAGTAATGTTTTAATTTCTCATTCGGCTCTACTCGCTCAGGTTGGTGGTCTGGTAAATCAGGTTGGTGGTCTGGTAAATCAGGTTGGCGGTCTGGTACATCAGGGTGGCGGTCTGGTACATCAGGGCGGCGGTCTGATACATCAGGTTGACGGTCTTTAGCATCAGCTTGGTGGTCTGGTACATCAGGTTGGCAGTCTGGAACATCAGGTTGGCGTTCTGGAATAACAGCTTGACGGTCTGGTACGTCAGGTTGATGACTGTCTGGTAGATCAAGTTGACGGTCTGTTACACAAGGTTGACGGTGTGTTACACCATGTTGGTGGAATGACACGCCTGATTGCTGGTCTGATACATCCAGTTGACCCTGAAGTATTCCAGGTTGATAAAGAGATACTTCAGGCTGCTGGTTTGGTACATGCAAAGGTCTTGGTAGTGCTTTCTTACGGACACGCTGTCTTATTTCATAACCCTTACCTTTGGAATTGTCCTCTTTTATTCGCTGCAGTTTCTGCAATTTTACGAGGAAACGGGATTTCCATACTCAAACTGTATAGTATGAAATTGCAATGTCCGTTTTGCTGGTATTTTTCTCTGTTTTCCCATGTTTTCAGAACAATACAGAGAAAACAGCACAAGGGAACTCCCGCGAATTTCGCAACATAGCGAGAAAGTAACATGTCGGCGAGGCGCGGTCGCTTCTGATTGGCAGAGTTTTTGCATTTGGTATCTTATGAATATAATGCACCCCGAAGCTTGTCACACGTTTGAAGTCTCTCGAACAGTACATGTACTTCGATAACCCATGTTCACTCTCCTTGAAATAAAAACCTATATTTACGCGTGCATGTACTAGTTTGTTGGCGATAATGCAAAATTTCACTCGGAGTGCGCGCGAAAAAGCGAGCAATTAATATACCCGAAATTCACTATAGGAGGATTGCGTGACGCAGGGCCGTAGTAGGCACTGTAGTAACACAGGAAATCGCAAATTATACAACATATTCGCTATGTGATTGGAAAGAAATAGATTGCTTTAATTATTTCCTTTCATTTCCACAAAAAGGGAGGGTGGGACGTGGCCAAGAGAGGGCATGCATGTGACCCCTTCTCCTCTTTAGGACGATAAAACAAAGGAAATAGAGATTGTGGAACAGTGCGCGCTTCTGGACAGATTCTAAGGCATTGGATAAGTACTGCGGAATGTTGGCGAAAACTACGCTCGCATATTCAACTGCTGATCGAATTAATGAGCAGTAAACGGTAACACTTCTTGAGTACCCGTAACGCATAGAGACGTTTGTTAGCTTTCTTGTCAATAGCCACGGCGATTTAGACCCCAGCCTAATAGACCAGAAGCCCTTGCAAATTGCTGTTAGGCTCAAGTGTTCATAATACCCCCGAAAACAGAAAGATATCACAATTTTCTGCAACATTTAATGATATAAAGGAAGCAAATCCTTGTTAGCCTCCTCAAAGAAATGAAACGAGAAAAATATGGTATATTTGTGTGTACAGCGCGGTCGTCATGCTTCGCTGCACCAGAATGCATTATAGTCCGTGAGGGAAAACACGCAAGCCGTCTAAAAATTGGAATTTCCTCCTCTAATATGTTCAATTGATACAGCTTCTTACCTAAATGTTTTGCAGACATCATACCAGCAGCCTTCAACATTCAAGTCTTTTCAAACTGTCTTCAAAAGCCGTTTTCTTATTAGATTTAGCCTGGATCCCTTTGTACCGCACGATACAGCACTAGTGGATCCCTTTGCGGAGATTCCACAAAACTACCACAAAACATTATCGAAATACACCACGTTTGGTACCTACGGAAAGCTCAATAAATTCTCTATCGAACCCTGCTATTTTTAATAAGTTACTGTAAAACCAGCGCATGCTATTTGTGATCGAAACTGCTGAACGGGTTATTTATTAGCCAAATTTGAGAGATTTCGGCATGTAAAAGATCTCGCATTTCACATAAGGTCACATAACGCCAAATCGCCGTGAGCGTCGCAATGTGTGGTCCACGTTAGGTCCTCAGAAATATGGACACCACGCAATTTAAACGAAGGGACGCGCTGAATTGAAATACACAATGTATCCACCATGTTTTCTAGGGCAAGACCATTTCTCTGTTGGGGGCGAGCCTTAGCCCCCTGGGGGGAGTGAGGTCAAACAGCTTGTTGCTCACATCTTTTCATCTAGTTTTTCTTTTTAGAAATAAAAATTGATTTATTTATTGATTATTTGCTTGTTTGATTTTGAGAACATGCTTATCATTTCTAACCAAAATTGCATGAGATGAAGTTGAATTATGTTTTTTCAGAAAAACAAATCCATACCTCTACTATGGAGGGAATCAATAGCAAAGGTATCACCCACCCCCTTTGGAATATAGGATTTGTATGGTGGCTATATATTTTTATAATTACCACTTTATTATCAGGGCCGTAGCAAGCAAGGGGCAAGGGGGGCATGGGGGGCATGACATATAAAAAACGAAAGGCAATTTTTAGGTTTTTAAACTGTTTTGCACCGAAAATTTAGAGCCCATTATTTGAAATTACTGCATGGGGGAACTTTGATATGCAGGGTGCAAAATCGTGAGTCTTAAAGATTGTTTGGGGAAAAACTGGGGGAGCACTTCCCCCTCTCCCCACCAACCTCTGTAAGTTCCAGGATTTGGATTTGGATCAAATTATATTTTATATTTAATTGGATTTTTATACTGAAGGCTCCTTCTCAGCTGTGTTGAATGTGGTGTAACAGCTTCTACAATGTATAAAGCTGAAAATGTAAGCCTGCTAAAGTTGCAGTGCAGAGAGCTTGGAGCAACTGCAGAATACCTTTCCACTCAAAGGGCCCTGATTATATCCACTTTGGATAATGTGTTTCTGCCTGTAGTTGCACAATTTGAAAGAAATCACTACAGCAAAATAATCAGATCATAGGATGTCACTTGGATAATTCAAAATGGTTATTAAAAGAAATCAAATTATATTTTATATTTAATTGGACGTTTATACTGAAGGCTCCTTCTCAGCTGTGTTGTTAGAATATGGTGTAACAGCTTCTACAATGTATAAAGCTGAAAATGTAGGCCTGCTAAAGTTGCAGTGCAGAGAGCTTGGAGCAACTGCAGAATACCTTTCCACTCAAAAGGGCCCTGATTATATCCACTTTGGATAATGTGTTTCTGCCTGTAGTTGCACAATTGGAAAGAAATCACTACAGCAAAATAATCAGATCACAGGATGTCACTTGGATAATTCAAAATGGTTATTAAAACAAATCAAATTATATTTTATATTTAATTGGACGTTTATACTGAAGGCTTCTTCTCAGCTGTGTTGTTAGAATGTGGTGTAACAGCTTCTGAACTACCACCACATTCTGCAGTCAATTTGATGCATGTTTATAGAACAATGAAATCAATAAACAAAGTGTGGACTGCGGTGGCAAAGATTTTAATAATGGAAAAGAGTGGATGATTATTCTGCAGTTTAGCCCAGAGCTAAAAACATGGCATTAGAAACACTGCCTGGTCTTGGTCTATTGTAGAGCCAAAATGGAATGACAGAGTTAGATTATGCAGTGAGTGGCCTAATATTGAGGGTGTAACCTCACCAACAAGAGACTTAATAGTTATTCTCTTCACCAAGTACAACAAACAAAAACAATGGTTGCAACTGCCTGTTTAAATGAGGTGGGCTAGCCCAGCTAGCTACATAGGTGTGGGGGATGGAGGCTAGCTGGCAGAGTTCCCAATTTCTGCGGTTTACTTTACACAAACTCCTGCGTGATCCGTTTGTTTCCCGAGTAAACATATAGACAACCAGGCGCGTAGCTTGGTAGTTTATGTTGTCTTCCCACGATGACCAGTCCATGTCCAGAAAAAGAGAGAAAAATTCGTAATACTTAGGGGAACATTCCATTTTAATGAAAACGTCGTTGACCCGTATTCGCTGACTATTCGCCAGTCCGCGTAGTTTCAAGTTGGACCGCCAAAGCTGGAAGTTGAACGCATGACTTGATTGAAGTAAAACGCAAACGTGTAGTCTGGCACTGTACCTGTTTTGTCTATCTGCAAATGCAAAACATGCATACTTCCAAATATCTTCGACAAATTCTCCGATTCTGCTAGGAGTTTAGTTCAGAATCTGGATCGTTTTAGGCGAAGAGGCTTGTCCAAAGATTTGTTAGCGAATTCAAAAATCTTCAGAAAGACTTCCTCTTGCGTCACGGTGGCAATATCGTAGCTATACCATCGATTCTAGCTGTCGTTACTTGAAGCTTTCTTGGTCCGCCGGCCTTCCTTCCGTCAGGCCGCCATTGCTAATTATGCTTAAGCGAGATTGGGTGCTTTCCAAATATGGTGCTTAAACCTTAACATGCTAATTAGTGAATTTTAATGAGTTTGAATATTCCGAAGCTTGGCACACGAATTAGCGCCGTTACACGTTTCAACTCCCTTATATGTTTCTGCTCCGATATGATCCTTATTCTTTTTGTGATATTTTTTAATAAATAGATTGAGGCACCGCCTAAAAGCGGAGCTCCCAATCATACTGAATGAAAGATTGTATTAAAAGTACATTTATTGTGTGTGTAATTATTTTATTTGGTGATCTCTTGTTGTTTTCTTTCTAAGACTCACATGCCAAGCATGAACAACAAGATACTGTATATAATAATATAAATAGCCCTTTCCCTTGCAGGTTTAAGTGCTTTTCAGATGCCCCTTCTATTCCAAACCGCGCAAAATTGCCAGCAGCGAAATTATCTTCCTGGGAGCCCTCAGTTTTTATAAAAAAGGAGAGGACTTAAAATGTAGATTTTTTTCAAGCCCCGACCGAGAGTTAAAGTACATTTTTCAACGTCTCCCTACTCCATGCTAAATATGAAAATAAATGCCCTCTCCTTAGCTTACCAAACATGAAAAATGATTTTTATTGATGTGAAATAAAAGGATGGATAGGAGAATGACAGTATAGAAACCTAGCATGAAAGAATGGTTGCTGTTATAGAGATACTTGCTGTTTAATTTCTTATTGATTTACTTGTCTAGAAAGGTGAACCCCGAAACATCCAGGGGGATGTGGGTAAACTGCATTTTATTTCACAAACAATCACTGACTGCTGTCATATCTCAAACCCCTACCTTATAAATAATGAATGCTCCTAAATGATGGATCTAGTGCTAGACAACAGAAACTCGTTGGAAGTAAACCAGCTTCTTCAAAACTGAAACCCTTTAATGATGTCGCAAAATGTCTTCATACCTAGAACTTTGCCAACACTTGGACACATTTGTTGAAAAACAAACATGACATTTGTATCATATTTGACACCGAAACAAACTGCGTATAGTCCGCCTTTACACCATATTTGCTCACTGCGTTGATAAAAACGTAAATACTATCTTTGAGCAGGAGTAAATACAACAGTGTTTACTTCAAATTTAGTCGCTTTTGACCTGCTGACAAACGTAGTCTTTGCATCGAATTTTAACCTGTATTAAATTCCGTGAATACCCTAGATTTGCTTGTGTTGCACATACTAGTTAAGAGGCGTTGTCTGTAAGGATCGAGCAAAGTTGGAAATCGGCCCAAAAATCAAAATTCTGAAACTCTGTCTGAATAAACCTTACTATATGCCCCATTCATCGATATAATTTATAGCGGAACTCCTTTGGAGCACCATAGGCTAATGCACGAGATAAAAAAAAAGATAAATTCAAAAAACAAAAGTAACCCATCGAGCTCAACTCAGATTGTTTCCTGCGTGGGCGTATCTGTGTTGCCCCGGTGATGGACAGCTACCGGGTGTTTTAAAACTACGCGCGTGACAAAACTCACGCAAACTTAGATGATTTGCATACGGACGTTTTTGTCGATCTCGAAAGTTTGCAAGCAATACTTCAAAAAGCTACAGAAAAGGGCGGACATTTCAAGCCATTTTCAACAAAATCGGACATGAAGCGAACAAGATATTGTATGATTTCATTCAAACAGGAATTACAAGCTCGAATTGAAGAGCATTTGTAAGCATATTCGCCAAAAGTTTCGGTATTTGTCGGCAGCTACTCGTGCGCAAGTAGTTTGCTGGAGAAATGGAGTGAATAAACACCGTAAACACTGGATATTTGAGGGAAAAAGCGATTTAGCAGGGTAAAACAGCTCCACGAATCCTTGTGAAATGGCTTTATAACGTTATCATTAGGCAAGAACAGGGAGAACTAACTACTTGAAGTCGTGTTTGTGACGGACAGTTCGCTCGCAAAAACAAAATGTCGCGGCAGCCACTCGTTGCACAAGTAGTTTGCTGGAAAAATGGAGTGAATAAACACCGTAAACCACGCTAGGAAATTAAGGTCGCGATTTGGGCAAACATTTCATCCCGTTGCGTTACCGAGACAATGTGCAAGACAAACAAAATTAAGCATCATTTCACGGTTCTTCTATTACTTTTCGGCATTAAAACATATCTAATAAAAATACCTTGCATTTTGTGAAACCTAACTACAGTAAACCTTATAATTTTTACGGATGTAAATTATAATTACCAACACGCATCAAGTTGACCTCTGCGTATTAAAATGTCACGTAAACGTTAACATAGCATAACAATCACGTATAACTAGACACAGGAATTCTTTCAAAATACAAGCTGCTGCTCTTACTTGGTGATAAATTCTTGCCGCAGATATGTTTTCCTTCCCTAAGACTCGATATTCTTCACTTTGATTCTTGAATCCAGTGAATATTTGTACAATATGCATGCATGATGTACAGAGCTTCGATCGAGACATCGCTAGCGGCTCGAAACACTAATCAAAAATGTCAAATTTTTGTTACAAAGTTCACTGACTAAATCGCTCCTAATAGGAACCTATTCTTGTGCGAACGAAAGATGAACTATTCTAGTGTGGTTCTATCGTTTCACTTTTTTCAGAATCGAACTAAATTAGGCCATAAATTTATATTTCTAATGCTCAGAAATCAGTTCACAATCGCTCTGAAAGTTAGAGAATTTACTGTTCTTTCATTGGTGTCCGCACTTATACATGAAAAGCTAATGTAGACATATTACATACCAAAAGAAAGCTTAATATCTGTAGAGTTGGAATCCATTGCTATTTTCTCAATTCTAGACACCAGTCTCCTTTGAGCCACCCTAAAACAAAGTCTACCCACGACAGCGAAACCCCCTTTGCCCGCGACCGCGCAAGAAGTTGAGCCAGAGGTCTGGCACTAGTGTGACATCTAACTTTGCCCAAATCGCAAAGATAATTTCCAAGCGTGAACACTGGATATTTGAGGGAAAAAGCGATTTAGCAGAATAAAACGGCAACGTGAAATGGCTTGATGAAGTTATCATTAGGTAAGAAGGGGGAGAACTACCTACTTGATTAGTCTTGTTTGTGACGGACAGTTCCCTCGCACAAAAACTACAAGAAAGCTGCAGATGAGTCACGTTGCAAGACACACTTTCCTCAGGTAACTTTGAGAATTAGCTCTTTCGACATATTGTAGATTATAGTTTCGGGCTCCTAGTTTCCGTTGTTGTCAAGTTAATAAACTAAAGGAAAAAGTGCAAGCCTAGAATACTAAAATTTTCATGCATGCCTTGTTCAACTCGGGTTTCAGTGCAAGCGTGTTTTTCACAGACAACGCTCAGAAGATTTGTGAGGCCGATTTTTGAGACAAATAAATCTAATTTGGTACTTCATTAGGTTTGTTGACTGACTTTTCTTCAGCTTTTTTAATAAAAATCGCCGTAAACATGTGCCACTGTTTACACTGTGCCACTGTTAATGACTAGGTAAATAATTGTCTAAGATTCCGAGATTCTAAACCAATCAAATTCCTCGTTCTTGGGAGTTTGCTAAGCTGACATGAATGTAGTGAAACCAATAACAAAGTAATTACATCAATTCTGAATTAAACCTATAGGAGTAATTACAAAGTCAATCAATCAATCAATTAATTTATTAACTTTCACAAAGAACAAAATAGTGTCACACACAACCTGCTAAGTAGCTGAAAGCTAGTCGAGGCAGGCGGTGTGGTTGAAGTGAAAAAATAAAAAGGTATTTTACGTACAATTGCTTTTTTTTATATACATGTTTAGTTGTAACTATCATATTTGCGGGTAAAAAGAGAAAATGAGAAATAAGAAACTAAACTATAATTGCTGTGAACTTAATGTATACAGTAATATATCAAGAACATTTCTTTATTTCGTTGGTTAAATAATTTAAATCAGCATAGCTGTCTTGGCTTTCAGTGTTTCGAATAGAAGACATTGTATCTTTTTTTTGAAAAGGTGTTTAGGTAGCACTCGCAGGCTCTCACGGATAGAGTTCCATACTCTAGCACCTTTTCCAGAGAACGAGTTTGTAATTGCGAATTACTCACGGCAGTCATCTCAAATCCGTCATCTGAACAATTAGTCGCCTCACCCGGCCTGCGGGACTTGGAAAAATAAGTCTGCACTCTAAAATATCTGCCCGACATTAGATGAAAAACATATAATTAACAATTACTCGAGTACGAGTTGGAATTTTCTTTGACTTAATAGATAGTTAACAAGGCACGTAGCGCAAAGTTGACTATTTGACTCATAGAAAACGAGAACAAGTAGTCTAATTATTTTAGTAGAAGCCCACTAGCATACTTAACCAGTGGCTAAAACGTATTTACTTTTATGGTTTTAGAAAGTTTTGCACCTAGTGTTTTCACTACTACTATCTATTACGTGATAGATAGTGAGTAGCTGAGCCAATCAAATTTCAGGATTCTTGATAGTATGCAAGTTGGTTTCTACTAATTAGATTGATACAACAACACTAGTAAATCATGTGCTCTGATTGGTCGAGAGCCATTATGCTATAAAAGCACAGATACACGATTGACAAAAATCCCTGTTTGTTGCCTTATAAAACAAATATCTCTTTTTGTGCGTATGTACTGTAATATATACACAGAAGACACATCTCGACGCATACTTTTTTTGTTCATGACATTCCGTGATGTCATCTGTGTATCTATTACAGTACATACGATACAATATAGATTTAGTATATAGATTTTTACTGTTGCACATTTTGAATCCTAGTTTAGAGAAAACAGGTGAGTGGTGCAGGCTTGGGTATCTTTGCGCTGTGTAAATGGTTTTGCCGTACTGCATTTTGTCAGAACCGTAATTTCCTCCGTGCCGGGAGTATACGTGGCGAGGTAGTACCATACAGAACCATTTTTATCTGAGCCGTGCCAAAAAATTTCCGTGATATATATTTATATGCCATGTGCTCATAATTTCATTTTTCTGTTGAGTAGCTTATTTTCTATGTTGCTTATGTAACTGTAAACAATTACGTCACAGTAATAATCACCTATTGGTTCACTGACGTGTGGGGAGGGTACATGGCTTATTATTTTTCTGTGCTTTTTCACTTCGTTCAACCGCACAGAAAATGTTTATATTGTATATTCTACATGAAGACACAAAGTGTAGGAGAGACGCATACCAGTTACGGAGACATGTATAGATGACGATCATGAGTACAGTTGATATAAAGTCCATAATAAGTCCAATAATTATCTATACAATCATTCATATCTGTACTATTAGCTACCGTAAATTGTAATAATGAAATTTGTCAAGTTAAATTAAACCCGGTACACAATAACTGAATAACTGGTAAGGTCAAGTGATTGCATAATCTAAACCGACGCTTATATGCTATGCGAAAAATCCTTAGGGACTGCGCAAGGCGCTGATTACGAATGCCCAGTATAAACACATATTCTGTTGTTACATTGGCTGGTTGACTGCTCTTTAAAATCTAGCATGCTTGGGAATTTTGGCTTTGAACCAAACTCATTTGAATTCAGTGAATTTTCTATGACCACTTGTAATCTTGTGTTACTGTGCAACCACGTCAACGGGGCCATCCCGTAAAATGTTTTTCATTCAGAGATTCAAACCATGTTAAGGATATTTAATACCTGAACTACGTTTGGGGATGAGTAATTAAGTGTTTTGAAGTGATTTTTGCTCATAATTTTCACAATTTTTAGAGAAATAGTGGATATTACACGGTGGTGTACAGATATGAGTTTTATTTCGAGTGCTGAAGAACAATATTTTATGAATGATCACATTTCGTTTTATTAAATATAGACAAACCAGAAACAATTATTCCAAATTAATTTCCAAGCACTTTTGTTTTGACCGATATCCCCATGGAATTTATGTCACTTAGGTCCCGGATGTAGCTTCGTATGAGATCTAAGAGTGACATATTTCCCAGTAAAACACTCATGTTTAAGGGCCTTTCACAGTTAAACCAAATGAATAACTGAAGCTACCTAAGTTACTAGTACTAATAAATGACTAAATTCAAACCTTTTGAAATTCTGCGTGTGTGTGTGTGGCGGGGGGGGGGGGGGGGGGGGGGGGGGGGGGGGGGGGGGGGGTTTGAGTGCATTCCCTCTGTGATTGGGTTATGGGGAATTATTTTTATGGTGGTCATTACACTAGGGTTGGTTCACACTTGGAATATGCAATGTTCACACTACCATTATTATGAAATAATTTATTTACAGCAGTATATGTTATTTCACATTTGCATAACATTGCTGCGGTTTTTCACTTACTTTACATTGACATTATTCCTTTAAATGCTCATGGTGTTAATCAGCCTTAAGAAATCCTGATCATATTCACAAGTCACTTTTTGTAAAGTGATACTGTTCTGTGTTTCAGCTTCATTGTACTACTGTTCTGTGTTTCAGGTTCATTATACCACACGTGGCCACTCTATTACTGTATTTCTTCATGGCCATCTAAAATTCATGCACCCATTCCAGCAGACCCTTAATTTGGGACTGAGCGTATTCATGCAATTAGACTGGTACATGTACATACAGGATGCTCTTGGGTGTTTTTTACATATCCCAGTCCATTCACTGAATAGCCAGCATCTTGGGTTTGAAAAGCAATCAGGCCCTGGCCGGGGTAAGCACAAAAATTGTAGTCAGCCTGTTTGCCTAAACCAAGCAAAAAATAATTCTTTTTTTAGCAGAATGCAGGAAAATTTTGAGAGGGGCAAAAAAAATGTGTAATTCCTGATAAGATTCATACCCAAAAATGGAGGACATCTTCAGGGTGAGAGAGAAGGGCGAGTGCATTCTTTTATTTCCCATACCAGACATGGGTAGGCAATGGACAGACAACATTTTTGTGGTGCCATGCACAAATGGATAAAGAAAATCAAATCATTTATTAACTCAGTCATTCAACCCAGGGGGATTGAGGCACTTGATTGCATTTCTACTGGATGCTCCATCCTGACTCTGGAACCCTTTTATATAGTAAAATTAGGAAAAAGTTACCCCTTTCCTTTTTTTTTTCTTTTTTTTTCCTTTATCCCCTATACTTAATTGAGAAAAAGTTACCTCTTTTTATAATTTTGCAAAATATGTCTGTTACAGTCGTGCGCGCCCAACCGAGGCCACCCCGCATAAGTTTTTGACAAGTTTGTGACAAGTTTCGACAAGTTTGGTGAAAGTTCGATGGGTATCCGAACAGGTGAAAGATGGATGGCAACACATTCGGTAAGTACTTCGGTGACAATCGTAAATAAAATATTGCAAAATACATTAGTATTCGTATTTATTTATGTTCCTTCTACAGCAAACGTCCAGCTCCGCGTGAACCGAAGTGGCGGGATCTTCGATAACGGTCGTTCATACCCTGTTTTGTATCGAGAACGGATACTAGATCTGCATCATGATGGAAACAGCGCACGGGAAATAGCAAGGCAACTACGTGTCAGTCGGAATTTTGTCGGCAAAGTTGTCAAACGATACGACGTGGCTAATACTTCTCTTCCTGTTCCAAAAACATTCCCCGATCCACCCAAAATCGACCATCCCGCGTTGGAGTTTATTGAAGTTCAACGGCTTTGCAAGTCCAGTACATATGGCAAAGAAATACAAGAACGGCTCCTCCTGGATGGAGTTTTACATCCAGACGATATCCCGAGCGTCTCCCAGATCAACAAAATATCGCGCAATAAACATGCAATGACGAGAAAAAAGATAACAGTGATCCCGCGCGAATCAACCACCCCAGACATAACGCAGAAAACTGATGACTACCTCGCAGAATGATCGGCATTCCACCCCACCCAGATTCATTTTGTTGATGAATCAAGTGTAATAAAAACCACTGGAAATAGGAACTACGGAAGTGCTCCCGTTGGCGAGCCCGCATTCGAGATACAGCGCTACGCATCAAATGCGAACTTCACCATCAACTTGCTGCACTCAATAAATGGAGTTGATTTTTATAACATTTTAAACGGACCATCGAACGGGAATGAGCTGCTTATTTTCTTTGACGATGCTATACAGTTACAGTGCGCAGATGGAAGTGCCCTTCTTGAACGTGGTGATTGTGTAGTCATGGACAATTGTGGCTTCCACCATGCCCATTTGTAGAACCAGTCTTACGAGATATGCTTGATAGGATTGCGGAGTAGGATTGATTTACCAGCCTCCATACTCGCCGCAGTTCAACACTTGTGAGATGTGTTTCCATTGAATAAAGGCATATTTTGTCGCAATCAGTTCCTGGCAGAACATGAAACTGAAATAGCTATCGCCGATGGTATTCTCGAAATCACTCAAGGCAGTCGTGGTCATTCTTCCAACATATCGGTTATGTTTAGCCTAAATTCAGCGACTGTAATATTTAGCAGGCATAATATAAGCAAACAAACAAACTACTCTGGACTTCAAATTACGAACCTCTTTATAGTCCGTCATGTTTAGTTTACAAGTTATTCGCTTCAACGCGCTCCGTTTGTGTTTGTTGAATATGTAGACAAAATATATGACATTTTCAATCCTAAAAAGTTCGATAGAAAACCCATATTACAATAGTGTAAGTTTTTTGAACAACAAATGTTCGATATTATAGCCTGCGTAGCGGCTACCATAAATACATAAATACAGTACAAGCATAATGTTTTTATAGTATATTATTCTAAGTTGATGTTTATGACCTCCAGGTCACGCTTCTACAAAATAGTAAATAGGCAAATCAAAGAGAATGATTCCAGAAATCCCCGTGGACCAATACAACGTGTTATGAGTAGACTTTTCAGAAAATCAAAAGAGAAAAGCTACGGGATTTTCTACAGCAAATATACTGTGCATCTAGATAATTTTCCCCTCTAGTCTACAAACAAACTCATTGAAGTGAATAAAACTCAACAAACAGTCAAATTCAACAAACAGTCATTATCGACTAAAAAGTGATGAAACTGTAACCTCATATCAACAAAGTTCCCATTTCCAGCTAGAAGATTCTACACCATAATGTCATTTGCTAGCAGGAATAAATGGATTTATTACTTCATTCTTTTGTTCCACGATTTGAGGAAGACGCCAGTCCTCATCTTCGCTCCGTCTGGGATTCTGTTTTCGAGCGCTTTTTGCAATACAATAAATCACGATCGAGATTATTGCGATTACCAGCTTCGTATTTCAAAGGTTCTGAGCTTGCAATCTTGGCCTCATTATAGCGAAAAATGAGGTTTTAGCGCGCTCACGTGCAGTAAAGAGACTCTTCATGTTGATTTCTTCGTCTGCAATTTGCTTTTCAAGCTGTTTTATTTCGCGTTGAAGTTGTTGTAAATGTGCCCTAAAGTCAGGATGTTTCTCACGTATCTTACATACGGTTATGGAAGTGCAGGGGTATTTATACAGGTAGTTTTGGTGTGACCAGAAACATGGCATACTGTGCATAGACGAGCTCGGAGACTAGAAAGAGACATGAAGGCTTTATCTTGCTTCTTCAGTTTTTCGAGTTCCTCCGCTCGCTCGCTAGCTGGACTTGTAACACAGTAAGATTGTCCGCGAGCTCTTGCTGCTTGGCATCCAATGGACTCGTGGTCTTATTGATCACAGCAGGATTATTTAGGCTTCGTTGGTCTTTCTCCATTGTGGACTGGTGGTCTTCATCAGAGAACGATAGGTGAGTTGCCTGGGCTGTAATTCCCTATTTGAAGTAGATGGATCAGCAACGCAATCTCGCATTCGTAATAGTTTCGAGGAGCTGGCGAGTTTACCTCAATGAGCTTGATGTAAACTTTTCTGTAGTTGCGATCTTGAACAGTCTGAGCAGTGCGAATCATGTCTGCTAGCGCAAAATGATCGTTCGGTGAAAGTTCACATAGTCGCCATCTTCGTCTTTATACCGAACTCTGATAGACTCTTCTCCAGATCTGCTAATGGTGAACAGTGTGTCTTTATAGGTTGATTAAACTTTCGTAGGTAGGGTTTTCAAGTAAAAATGTGGCAAAACGTGTTCCCTCGCTATATTCGGCCTTCACTTGAAGCGCCATATTTATCTATGAGAAGTGACCTTCGTGAGTGATTTTGATGCCTAACAACAAAAGGTCCTGATTGGTCAGGATATGCAAAACGTTGTCGAAAACCTGTCACGAACTCATCAGAAACTTACGCGGGGTGCCTCGGTTGGGCGCGCACGACTGTAAATTATCTCAAAAATATAGCACAATATGATAACGTTATTCTATACTTTTTTAAACAAATTTCAACCCTTTTATATAAAGTGAAAGTCACTGCCCTTTATACACCTACTTAACAAAAAGGTTGCTTTTGGTGTTTGGTCTTTTATATATGGCTCAAAACAAAGGAATTATTTGTTTATGTGACATGTAACAAAAGTATCAATAAAGAAATTGACACCATATTTGTTTTTGGAGTTGTTTTTGGGACAACTCTAGTGTGAACATCTACCCTAAGCAGAGGTTTCCTTCCCAGTCTTTAATAGCTAGCAAAGTTGTTTGCATATTGTCTATTTTTTGTGTTGGACGCATGAAAATTTCACAATCATTATGGAGGTGACAGACTTCAAAATGTTGTGACACCCGCCACACCCCTACCAATCACAGCATATAAGATGAACGAGGTACATAAAAACAATGTGCATTGTGAGTTACTGTTTCAAAATTCTAAATTATTGAAGAAACTATCATACTCTTGTAATCTCATTGAAAGATTATTGTAATTTTGTTTTTATGGTTTTATTAAATTTCCAGACACTACAGGGTCACCTTTTCCCAGACTGACATTTTTAAGTGTTGACATTTTTAATTTTAAAATGTGTAAAATACAATCTCAAGAGATATTTAGAGTTCCATAAAATGCTGAAGTTGTGTGTATTGTTGTTATGTGGGTTCCGCTTTTAGGCAGTGCCTAAATCTATATTTTTCTCCAAATCTCTTTATTCTCTCTTGGAGACGCGTTTTCGTTAATTTTGGCTGAGAAAAACGAAAAAAAGGCAAATTTGAAAAATCTATAAAATAATGCAGAAAAATTGAAGCTAACGAAACTTGTCCAGATGTTAACTGTAGACTGTAGTCTATACAGATATATATTTCATTGAAATTAAAAGTCCTTTTCATTTTGGAAAATTCCATGAAAGATCGCCTATTTCCTAAGGAACAACAACAATTAATACTTCAATGACTAGAAAACCGCTACTAGTAATTGGATAAGACAAAAAAGTCATGTGAAAAAAATACCCAAAATATTTTCCTGCACAGCCATGGCTTGCAAAAAAAAAAAATCCTACAGAAATTCTACTCCGGAAAAAAATTGATCCATGACCAAAAAACCCGCTTTTAATTCTCGGACCTCGAGCCTCTGGTTTCCAGGGTAGCCTAGATTAGTTTCCCCCATTTTTTCCCTGAAACATCATTGACTGCCCTTTCTGGCCAAGGTTTCCGAATTCTTGGGTTTAATATGACGTCACATCAGCATCGTGCGTGCCTGCAGTGCTTTTCGGGGTGGAAAAATGTTATCTCCTCCCATGGTTTTGTGGTACGGGTGTTACTAAAACGGGTAATGGGGTAATGAGAAAACGGGTAATGGGTCAAAATCACGAGATTTTTTTTTCTTCGACCAATATTTTTTTCTTATACATATTTAAAATGTTATTATTATAATAATTTATATATTTGAAAATGTTATTATTATATTATTAGCGGAGCTCCGGACCCTCCATAGGTCCGTTCGTGTACCTCCACAGGGATCCCGTCAATCCCAAAAGTAATATTTATCCAGAACAGAACATCGTTGGGGTTCCAAACATAGGTAAAGTCATCTTGGAAATATATTCTAAACTCTGATCTGAACCAAAGCCAACATCATAAAAATACAACTATTACAAACCTTTCTTCTGTGAAATCTACAAGTATAACCTTATTTGTCAAGAACTGTAGGAGTATATAAATGTTTCTCAGCCCTATTATCTAATCTACAATAATCATTTTTTAGAGCCAAGAAATGGTTTGAAAACATCGAGCACTTGAAAAAAAGGTGCGTAAAACATCAGCCAGTTGTCAAAGTTTTACTCATTTACCACAATTGACCTGTCCCAAAAAGCAATCCCTTCAATATCGCTTCAAATGTGCATTTATACTAGGATTTAGTTTAAATACGAATCAGGTTCAATTAAAGTGGCAATTTTCTAGAAAATGTATCTTATAAATTTGAATTTTTGCTGTGAACTTCGGAAACTTAACTTTACCTTGACCTCCAGCTGATTCAGACCGGAAGTAAAATTACACGCGAAATTCACGTGATTGAAACCCAAGAATTCCTGGATCTAAAGCATTCATGTTTGATAAGAACTTCAGGTTTCACTTCCTCAGTACTAGACGACTCTTCGTTACTATTGTGCCCGTCCTCACTACCAGAGTCAGTGCCAGTATGCTCAGATGACATAAACTCTGACTTACTGAGACAATAGTACCTTTCTGTCTTGGCTCAGCTATGGATGATTGAAGAAAAACTGTACTTCTAGCAGCTTTTGCACTACATAAAATTCTTAACTAAAAAAAAATCAAAACTAAAATCTGCCCTGGTGTCCTTTCTAATTGCCTATCCTTGAGAGAATTTAGAATAATGGGCTGTTCCATTAAAAAAAACCCATCCATTTACCACCACCATCATCAAGGAGCTCAGAACATTAATTATAGGAAAACTCTCTGGAGGTTTTGATGAAACAAAAAGTGTAACCCTGGGAATTACATGTAAGCTTCTTGGTAAAGGTGGGATTCTATAGGTAAATCCATTGCCTGACGAAGGAATTCCACGCTAAATTTCACGAAAAATACCGGTTTTTTATCGTTTTTTTTAAGTGAAATTTAGCGTGGTATTCCCGAGGTAATGGATTTTCTTTGAATCACATACCGGACATTTTTAGAAAATTCAGTCTAAGTTTAAGAGAATTGACAGTGTCAGATGGGATTTCGTGCGCTTGAAAGCCGAATGCGAATCGATGGTATTTTATGAATATCAAATGTTACAAATAGCCCTCGCGAAACTACGCAACTCCCTTGAAATTAGGGATTTGCTGCAATGACGAATCTTTAAAACAAGAAATTACCATAGATAAATGTTTAGATGAGAGAAAATTCATTTAGTTCAGTGCCAGTTTGGAAAAATGTCAAGTCTAAAGTAATCTAATTAAGGAACTGAACACACTGAATCCGATTTCAAAATGAAAGCGATCGAGTCTTCAAAAGTTTCAAATGATTTGAATGAGCAAAATAAATATTACTGATCAAAAGAGTTTTAACTTTTAACGCTTACTTGTTTGATTTCTTCCCTTACAGCTTTCTATCTCCTTTATTCTTTATTCTAAAAAGTGCAGCTGCTGTAGTGTTTTTATGTTTTACATGTGTTGGCCACCTCTAATTTTGACACAACTTTTCATCGATGACAGAACTTTTATCGAACGAGCCAACAGCCTCTTTTGAAATTCTCTTGTAAAGTAAATATCTTGACATTGCCTTGCATAGCCAGGGCAGAAATATCCGAAACTTTGGAGGATCCAGAGAGATGTTGTTTCCAAAACTTGTTGTGTGATTGATGTGGTTTGTGGAGGCGCGTGTGCCACGTTTCACTTCAAGCGCGCGAAAAACTGTGATACGAAAATTGAGATAAATACATTTTCCCTGCTTTATCGTAACTAATTTCTATCATAAAATAATAAAACAAATTTAATTTTGGTATGTGCTATCTGATTAATAGTCCGGAAGTGCTGTACTAACTAAAAACTCGCCGATTCTTAAATTTAAAATGACGGGGGCCCTGTGTAATTGGGGTATTCCACCAAAAATACCTCGCCTTTTTAGCCAATCAGCGCGCGCGATAGAATAGAGGTATGTGATTCTAAATGGAACAGCCCGTTAGTTGAGATATCTACTTAAGAGCCCACCTAGGGGCTTTTCTAATGGTAGCCGGCCTAGATGAATTTCCCCCATCTTTTCTCTGAAACATCATTGCCTGCCCTCTCTGGCCTCGGTGTTTTCCAATTCTTCAATCTAAACCAATCATTAACCTGTTCACTTCCTCGATACGCCAAGGCAGTACATGTTTGATAAGTACTTTAGGTTTCACTTGCTAACTACTAGACGACCCTTCGTTACTATTGTGCACGTCCTCACTACCAGAGTCAGTGTCAGTATGCTCAAGAGTAACTTTCTTTTCTCTCCTGTGCTATGGAGGTGGACTCATGTAATATTCTCTTCTAGAGGTTTGTTTTCTAAAAAAAAAGTATTTTAAGACATTGATACCACACACAAATATCACGTTATTGGGATTTCCAAACTACTAATCTTAATTAACCATTTCATTCCAAAGACCTTTAACCTTTAAACCTTTAAATACAGTAATTGCCACTAGCGAGCTAATCCGGCAATGAGGTTCAGCGTACCACCACCCATGCACATACTACGCCTTGAATAAAATAAAATAAATAAATAAAGCAAAGGAAACAATAAATAAATAAACGTAGCAATAAAGACAACGAGAGACAAGCACGACAATAACGACATGTACATGGGTAGTATGATAACTAGATCATTGCCGGGCCAGCTTGCCAGTGGCGGCTATCTTAAATTCATTAGCAGTGCTGATGTCTATGATTTGCTGTGGCAGAGAGTTCCAGACGGGGATAGTTCTTGAAAAAAAGGAAAATTTAAACTGATTAATAGAAGGAGGCGGAAGTGTAAGTTGGCAGGTGTTTCTGACGCTTGACCTGGTCAAGCGTACCTAAGTACTTCTATTCATTTCACTGCGCTCAGTCGAATAGAAAACATTTAATAACTGAACAACGAGACAACTAAGGACAACGGTGCGGAGGACAGCCAACCAGCTCAAGAGTAACTTTCTTTCATTTATTGACAGGCGGTTTAAGCTAACATACAATTCATGTTGACTACATCTAGTGAAAATACAAAGGTGCAATATAATCCGTGCAAAGGCGAAAATTATCCCTCGTACAAAAGTACAAAGCACTTATTTACTTGCTGGAGGGCTTCAAGTGAAAAACGCGACGCCGATGAGCGTATAAGTTTATATGTAGGGGAGTAAATGACGTAAGAAAAGGCTAAAAACAACTACCTCGTGAATACCGTTAATATATACATTTTGCCTACTCAAAACAATGTATTTCCCTATAATTCTACTCTCGTTTTCTTGTAGGCAGGCTAACATCATATGCTACAAAATAGCCTTTTGGGAAGTATGTGCAGTCGTGCAACCTACACCTATTAACATTGCTCCTGAAACCCTGTATCATGAACAGTGCATCATAGATGGAAATTATACGTCACACTGCCGCTCATTTACATACATGTACAATATGACTAGAAAGAGAAGATAAAATTCCTGTCAGAGCTGGCCTGAAGCATGGATTGGCATTAAGGCACTGCTGGCTAAATCTATACAAGGCCTTATATTAAAACTTTGCCCAATCTATAGGAGGATAGTTCCAAAAGAATATATATCACTGCGCTTGCTACAAGGAGAACCCATTAACACTTCAGGGGCAATATGAGCATATTTTCACTTGTACTTCTTTGCTGGTGGAAAGTTGATATGACATGCCTTGCCAAAATCAATAATATAACCTACTTTCTTGCACACTAAGATATTGTTACTTTTTAAGTCACGGTACAGAAATCCAGTTTTGTGCATGTGGTTTAATGCATCTGCAACATTGTAGGCCACAATTATCCATTCTTGTGTGGTGAGGGTTTTGCTTCCCAAAAGGCTATGTACAGTTGATGGCTGTTGACCAATGCCAATAAATTCCATAATAATTCCATAAGATTGTATTTCCAACTGAACGCCAGGAATTGTTGGAATGTTTGGATGACACAGTGCTTGCATAATTTGTGCTTCTCTAATTATATCATCAGCACTGCTATATTCTCCTAGCTGTTTTTTAACGACACAAATATCCAGACGCTTGTATCACTTTAAAAACATTTTCCAAATGTGCCTTCTCCTAAACATATGGGTTTGTCTTCACAACCAACATCACTTCTTGCGATTCTATTTATAGTGCTTCCAGTCAGTCTGGATTTGGATGACTGGTATCCTGACAATGTTACCTGACAAGAAACAGTAGATAGCATAAGAATCCTGCACCAATTTGTAAATTCACATACCAATGTCCTACGAATGAAATTGTCACAAATATTTTGTAGAGATATCTATATGCCAAAGAAACAAGTTGATGGTGAATTCTCTGTGAGTTAAAGCCATTGATGAGACGATCATACAGTCACAGCAGCTCAGACTTCAGACAAAAAAATACCAAGATTCCAAACATAGCCAGATCTCCTACCCCTCCTGGAATTTTCAAATGTAACAAATAGGGATTTGTATTTTGATTAAATGACCCAGAGTTGAATAGGGTGTTGCAAAAAGCAGTTACATATTTAAAAGAAGAAGAAGAAATCATGAAGAAAACCCACCACAAAACCCCACCACCACCACCAAACTCACACTCACCCCCGGGAAATCTACAATGTTGACAGGTTTCTAGAAACCAATATGCCGAATTGGTAGAAATCTGCTTCCAAATTTCATCAAATCGTGGCGGCCTTAGAGGCAGATCCTGAAATATTGCATGGGGAGGGCATCAAAGTCCAACATGTGAAAATAGTGATATTTTAATGTTCTTACCTTTTTGTGGGAGGAGTTTATCATCTCCTTTAATTTGCATTTTCAAGGCACTTGCCTTTCCATTTTGTAATATAATTGCTTGCAATTTTCGTTTGGCGATCGAGATTTTGTTTGGTATAGGTAGCCTTCTCTTGAATCTTTCGCTCTTCAAATCTTGTCCGTCGTTTTTTCGTTTGCCTTGCGTTTCGAAGCTTTCTCTTCTCCTCTAATGTATGGTCTCGAAACTTCCCCATCTCTTCTTAAACCAGTCATAATCGAGTGTATTTTGATAGCAATTCAAGGTCAAGCGATCCATATTTGGTAGACAGTCATTTATTATAAATAGATTCCACCAAGACCGGAAGTATAAGTCACTCCGTAAAAGGACATCATGGTCATATATGGAAGCCTTTGGTATTCGAGCCCAATGTACAATGCCAGCGGTCAAACACGGATGCCATGGAAACGCGATTCTTAGAACCTTGGAGTAGCTTCTCTCACAATGTGATACGAGTTTTATTTTGTGTTTTTCGGGTTTTAAAACTTGCAGAAGATGCTAAACAATAAACTACAAAAGTATAGCAAGTGATAAGGTGCGTATTTATGCAATCATTACGTCCATAAATGGCCGATAATGGCAGTGTAACTGATTGTTTGTCCGTTTAGGGAACACTTTTGATTTCGTTCCCTGCATAAGGTCTTGTTTTTGGCCTTCGATTTTCGAACTGTGTTTATTTACAGACTTTACGTTATAGCTTATTTACAATTTCAGTCCATGATAAGAAAAATATGTAGATATATTTACAATTTAAACTGCTACTAAGCTTATGTTAAAGACACAAATGAATGCTAGTAGAACATTTCTCACCAAAATTTAAATTTAAATCACAAACTTCCTAGTAGCTCAAACTAATTTTTTGCTTCCCTGAGAGTTCGATATAGCGGAAGTCTACTGAGCTATCTAATTGATTGTGAAATCTGAGGTCCATATCAGGGTGAGAAATAACAATTTCTGGTGGGCCCTAGCAGGTTGAAAGAATCTCTTGGACGTTACTGTACATAGGTATCAAAATATAAATTAAGAACCACTTAAGTGGCTTTTTAGACTCTTTTGATTTTACAATTTCTGTTCTCTCAGAGATATTGTCAACAAAAATACAGAGAAGTTGGTTTTACGCTATTTAAACATGATTTGTACAGATTTTTCAGCAGAAATTGTAAAATAGAAAAACAGTCTAAAGAAATCACCTAAGTGGTTCTTGGACCAACCCTTTCAAATAGAGTATTGCATTAGAATTGTATACCACACTGATTCAAGAGAGATTTTGCTGCATTGCGTTTTTTCAACAATTTTGAGCAGACGGGATCTCTCTTCATGTCTTCAAGACTGGGAGAATTTAAGTTATTATTAATAAAATATGACCTCTCCCATTGTTGGAGTTCCTCTTCCGCTTCCTTTTCAACAACTGGTTTCAGCCGAAGCACTTTGCTTTGTATTATGGCAAGATGATCGTTGAATTGATTGTGGTTAAACATATCCTTAGAGTGTCTTATTTTTTCTTTTAGTCTGCCAAGTTTTTGAACTTCATTGGTGTCTAATACCAGAGATACAGCGTAAGCAAGACGAGTGTGGTATGGATGAGTGGCAGAAATATTACAGTGATGGTTTTCTGGATCTTCTGTGGAATGAGGAGGGCTGGTTAATGAGACAGCAATGGAAGACTGACCTGTTTGGTCTCCACTTTGTAGAGCAGATCTGGTTTCCATTATGGATTATTCAACAGTGACGGAAGGAACTTGTTCCTGTAATTGGATGGTATTAACATCAGTGCTTACAAATTGTTCCTCTTCAACTTGAAGCACATCGTCTGTAATGGCAATTTCTTGGAACTGGAGTACTTCTACTTCCTCTTTGTCATCGTCATCTCCATAATTAGTTAAAGGTATACACACATACATACATACATATCTTTATTAAGGTAGAGAAGATGAGCAGGTATGTCATCTTCATTTTCTCCTGGGTTTTCAAATGGTTGCAGGAGGCCAGTGTTCACCTTAATCACCCCCACGTCATGCTCATCAGGAAGGTAGAGAAGATGAGCAGGCAAGCGTAGTCCTTCCTCTATACATTGCGACCAGCATTGTTGCAAGTTATTCTCCTCTTGTTGCATAGTGCTGGAACGGAAGTGATGTAGAGTTGGTCCCTCTGGTCTTGTACAGGGCCGAGGCTCGGGGATCACATTCTTCTCGCCATCATATTCCCCACCACACATTCTCTTGCCCAGAGAGCAGGTAGTCACTGATTCTTTCTAGATGGGCTTGCCAGTACCTTAAATACTTGTTGAGAATGTATGTTTGGAATAGGGTGTCCAAGAACATGGGAAGACTGTTTGACATCCTTGTTATTTTCTTCTCTACATCAAGACCACGAGTGCCCTCGTTGATTTCATGAAGCTCCTCTTCTGCTTGTAGTCGTACAAGGACATTACCAATAACATGGCCTGGATGATTTGATGACGTGGTCTTAGTGTTGCCATTGATGGCACTGAAGAGCCTTTCCTCATCTTCTGCATTAATAGTAGGCCCTGAGACAAGCCTCAGTTGCAGTAGGGCATGTGTAATCAGATCATGGAAGTACTTTCCATAGAATTTCCTGTATGTGTGTTTCTTTAGCTTGAACCCAATGACCTCAAAACACAAAATGGCATGTAGAAAGCTTTGGTTATAATATCAAAGTATAGAGCGGGGAGAGCGTTTTTCATCATCTTGGTACAGGATTTTTTGCATTTCAACCAAAGTATCTAAAACTTGTTGTACTTTCAGAGGAATTTGTCTCATCAACGATGAGGCAGCAATTATACAGCACCGCTGATCACATGCCCGTTTCTTATCTTTACCGGCACTGGCTAGAGCAATACATTCAATGATCTGTTTGGGCTCTGCTTCTGGGAGATGATGGGGAAGCACAAGCAGGAGGTTTGCAATGTGACCAGCTAAGTCATGCATTGGCTCACATGGTAGTACGTCATACTCTTCACAGTGTAGGCTTTTCAGTGTTGATAGTGGGTCAGCGTAAAGGATGACTGAGGATGACTCTTTTCTGGCCATGCAGCTCATGTATCAGTTGTCGCTGCACTGTTTCCTTGAGGTTGTTTCTGGGCTTTACTCCCCTGACTTGAAGCTCACTCTTGATGTCTTCTTTGCTGAGGCGGTTGAGTGGATTGGCCTGTTTCAATATAAAGTTTCTTCTCCTAGCAGGACCAAGGAGTACAGATTTCTGGCGTTCTTGTAGGGTGATGGATGGACATCTAAATGTGTGGTCAAGCTCATGAATTCTGTTGGCATGAATTCCACAGCTGGTACAATAGTAGTGGCCCCCTCGTTGTTGCCCACACTCTAGCTGTACTGAAGGCCCATCACCCTTACAGAATCTCATTTTGTCAGTTATCTGGATCCCATAATCTCCAAACTTAGACTGGATGGCTGATTCTTCAGGCACTTAACCGGGTTTCACTGTATGCCAGTTGATCTGCATCTGTGTCTCCACATCTGTACAATGCAAATAGAATTAAAATGAACTCATTTCTATATTAATATTTTTTGCTCAAAACAAACAAAAACAGGGTTTTCACTTATGGTCACCCGATTCTAATTGTTATTATTTATTCTGGGTTGGAAAAAAACTGCCCAATATAGGCAGATTTGATTGTTTGTCTAATTAGCTTAATGATTTAGGGAATGTGATGTTCTGTACAATCATGTCTTGAATATTGACCAAGCAGGGAAAGTAATGCCTGTTGACCTGTTTTAAAATATGTTATTCTTCCACAACAACTAACTACGTGTTATACTGCCATTGGACGAGATCCAATACCTTACATAAAACTCCGTATGATTGACGAGAAGACAAAAACATATTATACAAAATATACACTTGATTGTTTGCCGGAAAAAGCAAAGCCGCAGCAAGGGGGGAGCAAGGCGTACCCCACTTGATGCGATTCGGCCACACCGCCATACAATAGGAAAACATATATATAAGAAAAGGGAAAAAAGGGAGATAAAGCCGGAATTCCCCTGAGTTATATGGGAGAATAAGAGAGAATGTTTGTGGCAATTAAGTTCGCTACTGAGATCCGCCTTTCTAAAGGCTGCGAGATATACAATAAAACAGCATCAGACGACCAGTCACCCTGGAGGCTGATTAACTCCACTGAAGCACCGCAACGAAATGCGTGTGTGGCACCACCGCGACGAAAACTGTGGCCCGAATAACGAGAGGCTGGAACTCCTGCCTGCTGCAGAGACTTGCGTAGCTTAGCCGTAAATGAGGCGTGCAGAAAAGCCGGTGAATCTGGCGGCCCAGGGAAGAGACGTACGCGACGCTCGTAGGCGTGAACTGGACATAATGGGTGACCTTGAGGGAGTCGTATGACAGGAATTAATAGCTTGCGCTGTTTGAACTGTATTGTGTTAGACCAGCGAACGCAAATGACCATACCCCAAGGACGAATGAAAATATCCCCACGTGATAAGTGCTTAGAGGAATCAAAGTCATGCGCAGATTTAGGGACCAATTTGATTTGCGAAAGAAAGTATAAAAGCCAACTAGCATTCTAGCCCAGAACCCCGTGTCAAAATCTGCACGTAGATGCGGGCGAATACGGAGTAGAATGTCAGGGGTGATAGGTAGCTTTTGCTCCCGTGCGTCACCCAAAACGCGTCGGAGACCACGGAGGAAAAGTTTGATAGAGAAAACTTCGTTAAATGTAACCCATGTGGCGATGTAAAACATTAACAGCCGACAAATAGTTCACAATTGCACAATACTTGCAGTAGGTAGACAGATGAACCAAGAAGCGAATAACGGTCCTATGCGAAGATGGGATTGGAGTTAGATTGAAGGCTGTACAAAACCGCAAATAGACCCGCCACTGAGAGCGACGAGTAGTCAGAGTCGAAGTAGCGTACGCTGAAGCGGAGACAAATTTAGCTCGCTGATCCAACTCATGTAGGTATCCTGTAGAATGGAAAGAGAACCATTACAGTGTTGAAGCAGGCGACTTAGCCGGTCTGCTGCCAAGTTGCGAGCGCCAGGTAAATGGCGGGAATGGAGATGGAAATTGTATTTCACACTGATCCAAAAAATTTCGCGAAGCCAAGACATTGCAATAAGGTTTTTGCACGTGCCATTGTTAATGAATGCCATAGCCTGTGTGTTGTCTGTTTCTACGCAAACCCGTTTGTTTATCCAAGTGGGACCCCAGCGACGCACCGCTAGAAAAATTGGAAAAAGCTCGAGATAATTAATATTTGTTCGTAGAGAAGGAGCTATGTTGTTGTCGATCGTCCAATGAGGATCGCGTGACAAGCTTTCATCGAAAGATGATGAAGACCAGGAGCCGGCGAACCAATCTTTCGGCCAAACACCACCAAAGCCGTGAAAAGACGCGTCCGTTTGAAAATAAATAGATTGGCGAAAATCAAGCATCATGCTACGACCGTTGAACGTAACAAGAAAGTCTTTCCACCACGAAATATCAGCCTGAAATTGTGAAGATAAGCGGCACCGGTGAGACTGGCGTTTAAGTCTGTTGACAGAATCAATTACACGTCTCAGAAATGAGAGCCAGCGAGCGACTGCAACTGACACTTTGAAGCAGAGCGCTTGTACTGAAAGGATGGGATTAGAGCGTTCATTCTTTCTAACTTGTCCGCTGGAAGGCGGGCCGACATAGTTGTAGAGTCAAGTTCGAGACCGAGGAAAGTAGCCCGCTGCAAAGGTGAAACCACTTTGATCCAGCTGATAGAAACATAGGTCCGCTAACGCGAACGGGAAGCTATTTGCGATCACAATGAGACACTGTAATCCCCCCCCCCCTCAAAAATTAACTCCTGGCTACGCCCTGTATGTTGGCCTACTTTCCTTTATTTTCCTTTATTTCTCGGGGTGCTGGAACTTAGAGCAGATTTCTTATGACTGTGAAAAGTACTGTGGCAAAGTTGTTCCGCGCCGCGACCGTGACCGTACCGCGACTACGCGGTTTCATTGGCGATTTCATTCCATTTACAGCAAGCCAGGTTCCGTACCGCCACCGCGACAGTACCGCGGCACTTTTCACAGTCATACGAAATCTGCTCTATTATTACCATCGCGTGTAGCTCAATCTGCAGAGCACCGGTAGAAATCAAACCCTGTCGACCGAGGTTCGACTCCCGGTATCGGCCATTTTTTTTTTCCTTCATTTATTTTTTCCAGCATTATTGAATCAACATAAGAAAGTAAGCCACTTAGAACTGCAAAACAACTGCAAAATAAACTTGCGATCACAAAGACCGAACCGATCGATTGCCTTAGGATGCGAAGTCACGCCAAGCCCCAAGCAAGTTTCTGAAGAGTGCAGAAGTTTGGTTATATTCTAATTCGCTCACCCGCTCAACCGAATATAAAACATTTATCATGAAATACGAATAGAAGTGTGTCCACACAAGACGCGTGCACTCTTTTTTCACACTATTATTCACACTATTACAGCCAAAGACGCTCAAGCGTACCCCCTAGAGCGCAATAATGAGTTGATTCTTGGAATATTGAATCCATTATTCGATTCAATAATACTTTCGGCTTGGGAAAACGTCTTTCGATTTGAACTGGGTTTTCGCTTTTTGATTGGACGATAGACGACGGAGGCGCTTCCATATATGGAAAAAATCCACAGGGAGCCTTTTGTTTATGAGTTTTGTTACCAATATGGCGGACCTGGTAGACTTAACGAGTCTGGTAAATCTCTCCCTCGTTCATTTAGAGAAGAAATTGTTGATCAGTATTATCAGGGATATTCTAAGAAGCATAAAGCCAGTGACTTAAGAGTATCGGAGCGTGGTTCAGGAAGGTAAGCTAGCCGAAGTCTGAGTTGAAATCGAAAGACGTTTTCCCAAGCCAAATGCATTATTGAATCGAATAATGGATCCATTATTCCAAGAATCAACTCATTATTGCGCTCTAGAGGGGGACGCTTCAGCGTCTTTGGCTGTAATCGTTCACGCTGTAATGAATATAATAACTATAATTGTAGTATTTGATATTGATATTCTTACTGGAATAAAGATAATATTCATTGTATATGTTAAACTCTTCCAATCATTGGGTATTTAATTTAGAGTGCTAAAGCGACGAGTTGGACGCGAATGAATTACGCATGCAAACTGTAATGCTTATATATTAGCGTCTAGCTAATCAACCGAAACCATGTGTAAACAAACATGCATACCCTACACGCTAATAAGGCGGTATACTTAACCCATGATAAATACATTGATTTATATCTCACTGTTGTGTGAGTAATCAGATTCTCGGGCGGTAGTATATTTCACAAAGAAATTCTTACATTTTCAACACTTCAGTGAGCTTAAAATTACTTCAAATTATTGTACGAAAGCCGCAAAGTTTCAGTTTTTTTTTTTTTTTTTTCAGTTTTTAATTATTCATCTCTTCAAAAAAGAAAATATTTTACATTAAATACTGATTATTATTACATTATTATTTTTATTTTTGTATTTTTGAAGAGATAGGGCACTCTATAGCAAGCTAGTTATGTGCCCTATATATAGAAAATTGATAGGTTATTTAGAAAAAGTGAAGTGAAGCAAAGTGAAGTTGGCTACTGCGAGAGAGACAGTAAGAACAGTTATCGTTAAGGTTAGTAGTTGGATAACCAGTGACCAACCATGAGGGGATGGTGGGGAGATATACCGAGAGGGGTGGGTAAGTCATGTCCGTAGCCAGGGGGAGGATGGTTTAGGTTCAAAGGTCGTTGCATGGACCCGAAAACAATGGTTTGGGCATCCCCCCTGTCAGTAGCAAAGTCATAAAAGTCAACTGGAAAGGGTCCATTCTAAATACACTGCAGCACGCACATGAAATAAGCGGGTGAGCACTAATAAGCAGGGAGGGGAGGGATGTTAGTTACATTAACGGTGAACTTCATGGAGAACCATCTATTGAACCGGAAATGGATACATACATAGTCCGAGGGTCACGACTTAGAAGCGATTTGCATACCGCAAATAGCTTCAATTCATTTCTATCCCTTCGCTTATGATTATGGTGAACAGCGTGCAATCAACATTTATTGTTCAATATATACTACGTTAATATTACATCAAAGAAAAATTACAATAATAATAAACATGACTCAATGTGCGAGAATGCTATCGTATTGTATTTGCAGACCACCGCCTGTAATTCAGTGCTTGCACTGCAGGAGGCGTCAATAAACTTATCTATCTATCTATTCAATAGACTAGAATTTCTATCAAAATATATTTGAAAACTATGTTTACAACCATATGACTAAGAAATACATAAATCCGTACACTGCGCGCGAAAAACCCACTTCTTTGGGACAAAACCCCAGTGGGAAACGGACCCTGCTCGCAAAAAGCAGTGTACAACTCCGAGGGCTAGAGTTTTAATCCTAACCACGATAATAAATATTTATTTTAAATTCTAAACTATAACAATTGAAATTTGGTCACAATAAAACATCTCGTTTTGCTGTTCAAGAAGCGAGAGAAAGCTCGCTAATTTAAACAATGTATATATAGCCGAAATGAACAATGAAGGCTAGTATCCATAATAGGAAATCTATTGTCCAATGACAATAGAAGGTATGCTACGGAACCGCAATGAAAACGCTTTCCTACTCACGTTGTTACGTAGGAAAGCATTATTTCATTTCTATCCCTTCGCTTATGAAGCCACGAACATAATAACGACAAGACAATAGCTGGAGTGTGATATTGCCGATTGCTTGGTGAACAGCGTGCAATCGTAATGAAGGTAAACGTAATGAAAAAACATATTGGAAAAGAAATAGCTAGCATTACACTTTGGACAATTCCATCTACATCTACTTTTAACCAATAAAGCACAAAAACGCATCACATATTGGTGCAGTTTTACAAGTGATGCGGTTTCACAAAGAAACTAACAGTTTGAAGAAACATTACCCTGACATTGGCATAGAAAAAAACAATTTCTTTTGAGCTGAAGTTGATTTACACACTAAATGCTGATCATAAACATAGGAACTTTAGCCAACAACCTCTCCGTGAAAGAAAACGAATACCAAATGTTTAATGTTAGCTCTGCCAAAAAACACTAACATGGTCATGTAATCAGAGTAAATCTGGAAGCATGCACGAGTAATATCAATTGATCATAACGAGGTAAACCTACAAAGGAAAAAATTAAATTAAAATTAAAATTAAACCTTTCCACGCCTTTCATATTACTGCGTTTTTCATAATTCTGCGAACTCTCGCGATCGATTTCCAACCGTCAAACCGCCTTCTGGCTTCCGTCAATCAAAATCCAGAGTCTCTTCCGACGAATTCCGACTATCGGCAGATCTGTCCCCAGAGGAAAATGCCGCGTGAGTTTGGCTCTTCTCTTCGATGGCGAATTGTTTATTTGACAATTAACCACCGAGTTTCACCAAGTGATATATCTCGTATTTTGTCTGTTGGAAAGACATTTGTGAACAAAGTCCTTAGAATTTACAGAGAAACAGGAGGCATCGAAGATGTACGCGCAAGAGAAACGAGGGGAAGACCTCGAGAAATAGATGGTGAGTTTCGGTCTTCCAAACATGTTTACCATGCCACCTTTCCCCTGGACAGAATACAAAGCATATGCAGCAAGCACTGTGCATCGCCTTGATTGATACGATACGACTTTTGTTGTCTAAACTTTAGCTCGAGGCTTACTTCTCATTCGAAGATTGGTGGAACAGTATCCAGAGTTATACTTGGATGAATTACGTGACTGGATCGAGTATGAAAGTGGAGAACTTTATTCACTTGCTACCCTGAGCAGGTATTTGCGGAGGATTGGATTGTCAATAAAAAAGGTAACTGTGAAATTTGAGATATGTTCATGTGATGCTTGCAATTCTTTTTGCAGAGGAAGTATGGCCAAAGTCTTAAAGGCACTAGAATGGCAAGAAAGGGAAATTTTACCCGTGGTTCAAGATTCAGTGTGCTTGCTGCTATATCAACAACTGGAGTCAAGGCCTCCCATGTCATTGCTGGAGCATTCAACAGAGACCAGTTCGAATTTGCCATGGAGCAGTTTGTTCTACCACATGTTGGCTCATTAGCTCATGGTGAAAGATGTTCCGTGGTTATAATGGATAACTGCAACATACATTATTCAGATAGAATCTTTGACATGATAAGGCAAAAAGGGGGCATTACAGTATTCTTACCGTAAGTCAGCTAAAATTTGAGCAAATAGTCATAAAATAGAGCATGCAGCTGAAAAGGGTTGATGGATTAGTAAATCCATTTTCACAGAAAGGGACCATGCATTCCACTCTTCTCAGTGGGCAAACCAGCAAGGTAGATTGCGTTCAGACCAAAACGAAGCTTTGCACAAGGTTTGCATGGATTTATTCAGTTTGCATGGTTACTTGTGCTCTCACTAGCATTATTTTACTAGAAGTAAACCCAAGCAGACATTTGATTTTTGTGAAAACAAACAAAAGACTCCCTTTACCCAATACAAATGGCTACAACAGTTTGACAGGTTATGTGCATACAGGAGCTAATTTATTTCCTGTGTTACTAAATGAGTTTTATTTTTTCTGTGCAGGCCATATTCACCAGATATGAACCCCATCGAGGCATCGTTTGGTACTGGAAAAGCATGGCTACGACGTCACAAGGAAGTTTGTGAGAGTTACCCAAAGAGGTGCTTTGAAATGGCTCTTGAACAAGTAAGGAGTATGTAATTTGCATGCTTCACATACGTGCTTCAAGAAATGTTATGGATGGTAAAAAAATTCCCCATCCCCATAAGCCTTTATCACGCTATATTGATTAATGATATGTTATAGTTATCAGAAAATGGAATCCAGTTTTCAATTCTACACATCCGTATTAGTAAAATTGCAAAGTTTGGTGAAGATTGCTTGAATACTGGCTGAGATATGAATTTTTAAAACTTCATATATTGGCTTATTTTTTTACCCAGAAATGACGGGGAAATACATCGGAACGAGGATGGACGGGCATCGATGCCTGTAGTTTTCAAGTAATTCTTTTGAAACTTTGCAGTTTTACTAATACGGATGTGTAGAATTGAAAACTGGATTCCATTTTCTGATAATTATATATTATTAATCAATATTACATGATTAAGGCCTATTGGCATATTTTGTTCATTCATTTGCTTCTAGTTTTCTACAGTCCCGGCCAAAACTAACTTACAACACATGCTCACTTATGTTCGCACTCCAGCAAACACCAACCTACAAACACAAGCAAACATCTTAGTTGAATTCAACATAGTAAGTGAATGCAAGCAAACAATATGCAGAAGTGGTTTGAGCAAACCATGGTAAACTTGCTTGTGTTCTTGCTGTTTGGATTTATTGGCTTTGCATAATTCTCCCGGGGGGGACTCCCTATATTCGAATGCTATGGGTGACCGTCGTATTTTTTAGGGGTTGAAATCGGCGATCTGGTATTTTTTAGAGGTTCGAAAATAAAAAACGGTATGGTAAGAAAAATAGGTATTTTTTAGGGGGTTCTCACGGAAATAAGGTAGTGTTTTTGAAAGTCGAGAGGATAAATTGATGTATATTAAATAAACGGCCAGAATAAAAATTTAATCTGTCAAACTTGTTGGTATTTTTTAGGGTATTTTCAGACTGAGGGGTATTTTTTAGGGTGGAAATTCTATGTTCCCTTAATTGCTTCCCTGATGTTTGTTTTGTTGTATGTATGCCTTGCACTGAAGCAAACATAGTTAGTTTCGGTCCAAACTGTATAATTTAACCCTATTGCTAAGCAACATACTGAGTATTGTTTTCTTTTTAAATTTTAGATAACTCCTGAAAGCTGTCAACAATTTTTTGCACAGTGTGGTTACATGTGAAAATCCCAATGGCATTTTGTGTTATATTATACCAGGTAATAATACAACTCATCCATCCAATCGTGTCCCCCCACCTCCCCCCATACCACCCTTCTGGAATTTCCACAGGAAAATACAGTATTTGCACACCCCCCCCCCCCCCCCCCCCACGAGTCATATACTGCAGAATATCCCACATGACACTTGTAAAAAAATACAAAAATGTGACAAGTGGGATATTCTGGACTGCCATGAGGATCCATTGTATTACTATTTTATACCACGCTACAGAAAATAAAAGGAAACATTTAAAGTAAAATATGCAGTACACAATGGAAAGGTTGATTGGAATACTGCCAAATATGCCTGCTTTCTGATTGGCTGTATTTTTGTGGCATGGTTTAATTGTATTTGTTTCTAAAACTTCATTCACAGCCTGATGAAGTCATTACTTCCTCTCTTGATGACATGCAATTGACCAGAAACCATAGATGACCATAGATGCTCCAATGAAGTGCATGTTCATGTGAAAAGTAGTTGGCATTATGAGAATGTAATATAAATTATATTTAGGCATTCATGAATAGTAATTTGTAATGTTATACAATGGTATATAAGTACCTTAATTGTAACAGAGATAACATGACAACACCGGCTCCAACGTAAATTTGTTATGGTTTTATTTGATCAGAAGTACACATTGCTTTTTTTTGGGGGGAGGGGGGGGAGGGCTGTTGTAAATGCTGTAAATGTCACACGTTGACTAGGATGCAATTTGCCTCTGAACAATACAAAGTTTTGCTATATTATGTTTTAATTTGTTTGTCACTAATATCAGGGCTGTATTGCATCCTGGTCTAGAGATGGTATTTTTTCATGACCAGAGTGTAATAGTGATAAGGGGAGGAGGGCTGATAATTTCCTGAACTTCAGCTGTCTCTTCGCTCTTGATCGTACCTCACTTTGCGAGAGGAAACGTCTGAATTCACAACGGGATTTTCTTATCCATTACGTAATTTACTTACCCAAAATAGGTCAGTAGAATCTGATGGGTTGTCTTTCTCAGTAAGACGTGCACGCCAGCGATTCCATGACAATGAGTGCAAACTTCAATTTTACCAATATGGATGTACAGAATTTCCTTATAACTATTAAATATTATTATAAAAAATAATTTAAGTAATATTTCCAGCCATTTTGTGTACATTTGGACATGTGACTGAACAATTTAACAAATATAAAACAATGGCTTTCCATGTTCAAAAGATTGCATGGACACGTCTTACTGTATTTAAGCTAGCAATTAACATTCTATTAAATTGAACATTTTAACACAAACAAAGGTAGCCCAGCAAAAAGCTATAATCATATTTACTCACCAGCAGCTGGCTATCAATTGTGAAAAATTGGTCATCTGATTATTGAAGGAAAGTTTCTGTATTTTTTCAGACTTCAATAATTTATTTTGTAATACAAAGTAGGTACCATTCTCAAACCTGAGGGAAAAGAAATATCAGGTATCATGTGATATACATTAAATGGCATGCTCTAAGTTTGATTAATTCTTTAGTCACTTACCAGTACTTCAAAAATTAACAGAAATTATGCTTATTCAAAAACCAGTTTGACGGTACACAGACTACCTATTTTATTGACTGTCAGGTGATGGTGAGTAAATACTGCTATCGAAAAACTTTTTTGCTAGATACATTGTCGGGATACCTGTTCAACAACTTCTTTGAGGTCTGTGAAACCCATACAACATAACCTTTTTTTAAAGGTGTTTAAACAATGTACTAACAGAATCTTTCAGCCCAAGGGAAAAATCTCAGCATTGACATTTTGTCACCACTCTATGGTATATTATATTACCCTTTTGAATTACTGATACATCCATTTGCTTTCATGCTGTATGAAAATGCGAGCTCAATTTTGGTGATTTAAAAACCTTTTTACACCTAGTTGGAAAAGGTTATCACAAGCTGCACTGATTTGTAGTATTATTTTGACTTCTGCAACATTCATGCAGAGAAACTATTCCACTTGAAACCTAGGTTACAAAAGACTCCAACTGCTTGTGCAGTGTAGGTTATTTGTACACTACTTATAAATGTCTAAACGGACATAATCATATTCTGCTGACATTGTCAAAATCAAACCATGATTTCTTGTAAAGTGAACCTTAGGCTGAGGCATTACAGTCAAAAGACATGTAGCGTGCCCCCCTTGAGTTGAATATTCAATTCATTATTCCATTATTGATTACATTATTAAATCCAAAAATGCAATTTTCAATTCAATATTGAAAATTTTGTAATCTAAATAATTACTCTGTGTGAACAATTACTTATTCAGAAATCAAAACTTGAGCATTTAACATTTTTAATATTGAAGAAAACTGAAGGAAACTGCCTGAAAATATTCAAAATGATTGGGCAAAAATCATTAGCGAGACAGACCCAGTCGATAGGAAAAACAAATTTCCTACTTTACTTAAGTTCTTACTCAGCCGAAAGAAAGCAATCGAATATAAAGTTTCAGAGCTAAGAGCTAGTGGTCAGACTGATAGAGGATCAGCACATTACACCGAGTTAGAAGAACGAACCGATAGTGATGACACTCGAGGCAAGCGACGCACAATCCCGCCCAAATGCATATTCCATGAGCAAGGCAAACATTGGACTAGCGATTGTACATTATATCCGAGACATGTTTGCTACAGGTGCAACAAATACCATCCAAGCGCGGTTGGTTAAATGTAATGTGGGACAACGGTGCGTCCCTATGTTTCATTACGGATGCTAAGGCCAAAGCTCAGAAGCTAAAGGGCACTGAAGTACAACTTACGCTTGTCAAAGTCGGAGGCAAGAACGAAACTATCAAATCACAGAGGTATATACTTCCTCTTTTTGATAAGGAAGGTAGAGAAGTCAAGAAGATTGGTATTGGACAGAAAGCTCGCATAACATTGCTGATTGGTTAACAAGAGGAAAGAAGCCAAGCGACATAAATTTACATACTGAATGGCAAGAAGGGCCACAATTTCTTCAACTGCCGGAAAGCGAATGGCCCATCACAAGACATTACGCAACACTTCAAGTACTACCTGAAATGATCCACCCGAAAATAACAGCCACAGTACAGATCAGTACTACATCGGACAATTTGGCTACAAGAATCGACATCGATAAATATTCCAACTATAAGAAGTTGTTGCGAGTAACCGCTCGAATTCTCTCAATGTACCGAAAAGAACCGAAAATTAGCTTGAGTAATGCTGTTAAACCTCCAAGTCCTGAAGATATGAAACGAGCTGAAACATTTGGATCAAGCAAGCTCAACAACAAATGGAGCAGAAAATAAAGGATGGAAAACTACAGCGACTATGTCCTCGCATGAATGAAGATGGAATTTATGTGGTTGGAAGCCGGTGCGAGAAATGGGTTAAAATGAGCTATAACAAAGACGTAGTGATCCTACTACCCCACACACATCGCTTTGCTCGTCTCTACGCAGAATACATTCACAGCTAAGGCCACCATGGAATACTTACGACAACCAGCAAAATACGAGCTCAATTTTGGATTACAAAATTATTGAACATGATGAGATCGATCAAGTCTAAATGCGTCATTTGCAAGAAGCTGGATAAACAGTTGAGCCAACAAGTGATGGGAAAACTTCCCGAAGGAAGACTCAAACCTGCGCCTCCCTGGCATACAACAGCAATCGATTTATTTGGTCCTTATACCATCAAAGATGAAGTTAAGAAAAGGACAAGGAGTAAAGCGTACGGAGTACTATTTAACTGCCTCAACTAGAGCTGTACATGTAGATCTAGCTCCTAGCGCAGACAAATTCCTGATGGTACTTCGGCGATTTGTTTCAATTAGAGGATACCCGTCTAAGATGTATTCGGATAACGGCCCACAGCTCGTAGCGTCATCCAAGGAGCTCACCAATATGACAAAGGAATGGGATTGGGATAAGCTTAAAACATTTGGAACAATTGAAGGGTTTGAATGGAATTTTACACCTGCTGATGCGCCATGGCAGAATGGAGTTTCCGAAGCTCTAATCAAATCAATTAAGAAAGCCCTGACTGTATCGATCAATGAAAATGTCCTAACATTCTCTGAATTACAAACAGTAATGTTCGAAGCAGCAAATCTAGTGAATGAACGACCAATCGGTAGACATCCCACTTCACCTGATGAAGGGACATCGTCCAACTCTAGCATTTCTTGTTTAATTTGCTCTATCTTTCTCTGGGCTGCTAGCCTACTCTTTTTTTCGTTTTCCAATTTATCTATTACTTGATCTTTTGTCATGTACCTGTGGTTTGTGTGTGAATGTAGAGGTTTATCGCATGTGGCATTTTTTCTGGATACTTTCCTTTCCAGGCGCAGTTTTTCATCCGAGCATTTCTTACAACGAAATCCAGCAGTATTTGTGAGCACTTCGCATTGAGGCGAAAATCCTCTCTCTTCAGCTATCAGAAGGTCATTTGTTAAAACATTATATAGTTTGATTCGGTCATCCTCAAAGTCAAAGTTTGCTGTGAATCCATGGCAAACAAAACTCGTTTCTATTAATTTCATCCACATTATTGCTCTGTCCTTTAACTCACAATCTCCAAAATTTACTTCCGCGGCGCTCACCACTTCTTTTTGTAGCTCCCGTTCATGGTATTTTACATGGTTGTAGTTCTCTCTTCTCTCGAATGTTTTATGAAGCTCAATTCGCTTACAACAATCTGGTCATTATATCGCACGCTTTCGAAACGCATGAAACTGATGCAAGTGCCGTTGCTTCGCACAACATTCCAAGTCGCCGGTGCAATTTCTTCTGCTTTCAGGTTGAAGACTTTCCATTCTTCCAAATGGTTCTTGCTGCCATTGACATCAACTCTCTTTTTTCTTAGACCTTTGTAGGCTTGCACTCGTATTTTGTTTATGCGCATTCTTGTACTCTTTTTTCCAAACACCTCCTCGACTGCCCTTCGAATGATTATTTCGGGGATTTCGCCTTCGGTAGATGTAGAGTTTTCGCGATCAGTTGTGGCATGTGAACATATTTCCTCGACTGTTGTCACTGAGCTGTCGTCTACCATTTCGTAATTCCAAATCAGCCTGAAAAATACGGTAAAATCTGCGGCCGATGCAAACCAAGTCGGGAGCAAATCAAAGTGATATAACTTACGAACTTACCATGATTTTACCGTTGCGTAGAAAGAAACAGAGATGCGGTTTTTCTTTGCAGGAATACCGTTACAGTCTCCTAAAGTTCTTAAGGGCCTTTTTGTTGACATCGACATAGCGCATTTACAAATCAAAGACGAGAACACAATTAGTTTTCAGGATAAACCAAATAAATTTTAAACGTTTGTATCAACTTTTAAAAAAATGTAAATAATTTGTGCAGGGTAAATCCAAAAAGCTTTAGTGCTGCTCGCTTCGCGATTGGCTGCTGGCGAAGAATGGATTTGTAGCAAATTTCCCCTAGGGGGCGGGCGTTCGGCGAGTTTGCACCAGGTCCCCTCCCCCTTAGGAGTTAACGGCCGCCATTTTGGTTGTCCAAGTTGTGCCGACACCGGATTTTTAACGACCGTTACAAAGGGGGTCGTGCGTGTTTAACGGGGTCTGCTACCTTCGCGTATGTAACTGCAGGATATTTATTGATTTTGCTGCGTCGGTAACATGTATATCTACGATCCTGGTGTGTTTGTTTAGTTGTGGAATTCGAATTTTGTGAAAAAATCCGTCTCGAAGTGCGTTCTGCCGATCGGTCCGTCGAGCCGATTTTTGGCTTCAGCCTCCCACCTTGTCTTTCTCTCTTTATGGGGGGCGAATTGAAGATAAATCCGTGAAACTTCACATTAGCATCAAGGACAACCACAACTAACAACATGGTAAGTTTCAGTAACTTTTATTGATAATTTCCTAAAATTTTCCAGGTCCAAACATCCCTTACCACAATCCCCATATAAACCCTATAATACTGTCAATACTTCGATGTTGTAGTACACAAACAATTGTCCTGGGTCACCTGTGGACAAACCTACCTTTCAAGCCATTTTTTCTCGCATTCCTTCCTGGAGTAAGAGAGATCGTCCGCCATCTTGTTTTTTCTACCACCGGCAGCCTCGCTGTAAACACCGGAAGTAAAACTTATGAAAAGCGTGTATCGCTAGAAAATTTGAATTTGTCTTTTTCTAATTGCATAACTGGAGGCAGAGAGAGCAATCGCTACAAAACTTGAATTTGTTAGTTGTTATACTGGAGGCAGAGCGAGAGCTATCACTAGAAAATTTGAATTCGTCCAAATAAATACTGTAAACTTCAACAGGTTTTTTTATGTAATAGTGCTTTCACAAAATCAGATATAGTTATTGAAGCTATGATATCAAATTACACATATATTTTTTTCTTAACTTTGATACCTTTTTTCATTTATTATAATCACTAGGAGCTCCGCTTTTAAGCAGTGCCTAAATCTATAAGTGAGAATGAACACTAATTATAAACACATCGGCATTAGTCTGGCCTAGAATCGCCAAAACAACTACAGAGTGACCTCTAGCACTTCGAGTTTCGAAGTCGCCTCTGCAGTTGTTTTGCCGATGAAGTTTACTGAGGCAAACACCGGCTATGCCATGTTGATGAGTCTAGGCCAGACTTATGTGTGTATAGTTAGTGTTCATTCTCACTTATTATATTACATGCCGAAAGGTTAGTATGGCTAACCGACGGACTTCTCTAGCTTGGTCTCATTGCGTGATCCATACATACCTCTTATTAACCGAGCGCGAGGGCCATACGGTAACTTATGGACCGAGAATTTTTTCGCCTTCTTATGGCCCGAGCGCGAAGGCCCGAGCTAGCGAGGTTAATAAAATATTTATTATATAGCATTTGACTTTTTTTGCGCTGGGGGCGACAAGAGCGGAAAGATCACGGAAACATTTTGTGTAAACGGAGCGCGCAATTACAATTTTTTATAGCCAAACTTGAGTTCGATAAAAAAATATCCTTTCAAAACAACAAGAACGAAACAACAACGAAAAATGTAAAAAAGAGAAACTTATTTAGTATATTTTCATTAAGAGACTTCAGAAAAGAAGAAGAACTAAGAAACATTTTCTTTCACCTCAAAAGTCAAAATAAATGCACTAAACCAATTTTATTTCAAGGAAACAACGTGATTTTAGGGCCATTTTTATGTCGTAGCTTTTGTTTATTATGGTTATTGTAATTCATCTTGTAGCTTTGAAAAAATCACAAAGTTATAGAACCTATAAAAGACGCCAAAACGGTGAAAAAAGTGAGTTTACTGTCTTGAATTTCTAGCGAAATCGAGTTATAGTTCACGCGGGGATAAAATTATATTACAAACAACAGAGCAAGGAAAAGGATATATAAATATCCTTTGCATATACAGTTCTACAGTGTCTCTTTAGGACATAAATTCTAAAACGATTTGCTTACCATCAGTTGAATTGTCTTCTTTGAAAATTTCTTCTCAAAGCTCAAGCACTCACTTACAGCACGCTATTTTTTCTCAAACTCTCTTTCTCAGCTCTCTGTTTTGAATCAAAATTTTTCCACAGTCAGCAGATTTCAATCCATTTAGATTTCCTTAGAATGTTTTCTGTAGACCCAGTGACCCAGCACTTTGCAATCCACCTTTGTCGAGTATTCATATTCAGTTATTCGTCAAAAAACGTTTGCTTCGGACTCGAAGTCAAAACAGCAAGATTGTCGTTTCCCAGTGCCGTTCGCTTGTATCTGAAGTTGAAGTGAATTTTCGTTTTCAGAACTGTTAAAATGTCCCACAATCATTTCTTCGGTGTCCATCATGGTGACAGTCTTTGTCCATATCTTTTTGTGTTGGATAGTAGAGTAGATTTGTCATAAAAGAGCTTTTCTTGCTCGCATAAAGTTGTACTGAGTTGTTTTCACGACTCGATGCAAAATGAACATGAATGGAAGCGGCGCGCGTGTCGAAAACTGGCGGGAAACCATTGATTGGCGCGAAAATTTGCAAAATGGCGCCAATAATAAAACTCTTATTGAGTTCGTCCTTGGACCGTACAGAAAAATATCTGACTGGTGTCTTGACGGTTTAGCACCGTGTAAACAAAAGCAAGTAACCAGTTGTAACTAGTTGTTTTGTTCTTTCCGTTTGCGGTCCGTACGGGAAAATATGGACCGCAAATCGAGCAATCAGAGCGCGCGTCCTATCGTTGCTATATAATAAATTGGCATAACGCTAGCCCGGTCGCAGCTGAAGCTCCCACATGGATCTTTGCTGTGGTTTAAAGCACTTTGATTTTCGAAATCGCCTCTGCAGTTGTTTTGCCGATGAAGTTTGCTGAGGCAAACACAGGCTATGCTATGCTGATGAGTCCTAACAAGGACGAAACAGCTGTACATGGTTGCCGAACTGCACAGGTAATCGACTGTGCTAGCGTTCCGTCTAGGCCTGACTTATGCCGATGTGTGTATAGTTAGTGTTCATTCTCACCAAAATCTATATATTATTTTCTAACTGGTTAGGATTTTGATGATGTCATGTGAACACTGAGAATACACAGAAACATTAAAGTGGTTACTATTTGGTTACTATGTATTTCTGCGAAAAATCTTTTTTCGGTTTTATAGTATTGAGGCAGACTCGTGCCCAGTCACCAAGATGCGCAGTGCATCACGGTCAGGTCGAACTAAAATAATTTCGCGACCTTCCCATCAATCCTTTGTGCACCTGTCAAGTAACGCAATATAGGTAACAGACAGTAACGGAAAACCAAATCGAAATTAACGACCGGGTACGAGTCTGGAGGTAAGGGAAGATAACATATGATGGCATGTTGTTTTCTCATTCGATCACTCCAATTTCTTTGGAGCCTCAATAAAATTTGTGTAAGGAGTCACCTCTCACTACTTGTGAAGAGCATGCATGGAATGCAAATCAGCTAATGTTTCAATAATTTTGGAAAAATATTGTCCTGGATGGTGTCGAAGAACGTTTGTCGGTGTGATGTATGCGGTCATCCGACAAGTTGTCGGTCAGATGTGAAAGAGTCGGTGGCTGGAAATTATTGTAAAGCAGTAGTGTGTGGGTCCAAAATGATTTTTGTGACCAGAACTCACAATAATATATTTGGCTCATCTCATTTATACGGAGGTTGTCTGGCTGGTGCTGTTGCTTGTATATAAGCAATAAAACTATTTTCCCCGTGTCTCTGTTCTCTCTACCAAACACGAGGGGGAAGTCTAGACTTCAGTAAAGTGGATTTTGTGTGTCTGTTTTTGTCCAATGATTGACAGCTGATTTGGGACTTCAGAACGTTTTTTCAGCTATTTTCGAGTTCACTTAGACACATGCTTTTCTCCCGCCTTCGCACTGGCAGACAACACAAGGCGCTCGTGGATGAGATGTGACGTTACACCCGTGTCTTTGTACTCACGTCACACCCGTGTCTTTGTACTCTCTAACAAACACGGCTATCGACCAATCAGCGCGCGACATTCTTGAGTGATATTTAACAATTATTCGCCAAAGGCGAAGTAAATAGTGGCGAATAGTGGCGACTATTCACCACTATTCACGGAGCCAAGGAAAATACTTGTTTTAGTATATACTACACGGGAACACTCCAAAAAATATCCGAACGACACTAAATGTGGCATTTGCCGACATTTTGTAGCGGAGCTCCTTTGCGGTCGATTGCCGCAGAGCGGAGCACCATACCTAAGAAAAAAGCGTCCAAATCGCAAATATAGCGCATGTATGATATCCCCACAGGGTACCCAAAGCATCACAGGTTGCAAAGCACAGCCGTTACGAGCAATTATTATAGACTGAACATGCGCAGTTGGTGCTTCGAATATTTTCACCACAGGTAGCCCACACCGGTCGTGACGTACGCTATGACGTTTCAAAACATCTGACCGTGTTCAACAAAACCTGTGATTGTGACTCCTATGAGACTCCGATCGCCAAAAGCACGTTGTTTCAAGGTATAATGGAGGGACTAGCATGGAGGGAACTGCAGAATTGGATGTTTCTGGCATTTCTAAGCAGTATTTTCGCTTTCTATTGAAACTGCTTCATTTTTAACTAAATCGGAGCGTGGAATTTTGCATCGTGTTTAACCGACAAGACAGAAGAACCAGAAGTTTTCCAGAGAAACTAGCGCAATGTCCTGTTATCTTCAGCCTATTGACGAGAAATTAAGACCAGAATTCGGGATGTACAATGACTGGATTCATCTTCAGGTCAGTCTTAATTCACTGTACTTTTCATATCCTTTTCACAGATTAATTTCGGTGTATCTTTCGTGAACAAATGTTTCCCTTCCCTTTCGAATTTCAAACGTTGTTGGGAGAACGTTATTGAATGTGGAAGGTCTTGTGCTGTCAAATGTAAGTTGTCAGTCTGCAGAATAATCAACAACAGACCCACATAAGGTCCCAGAGGTGGCTGAGAGGTATTTCTCTTTTTGCAACTTGATTTTGAATATGAAGAAAACCCAAAATTCACAAAATACTCACTAGTTTTGCCCAAGGGCAGATCAAGGGGGGACCAGGGGGCCGCAGCCCCCCTTTTTCGGGAGATTTTTCCGTACATTACTGTATTTGCTGAAAACATCAGTGAAATGCAATGGTTTATCCTGCATAAACACTTGATATCTTCACACCGTGAAATAACATGTTATTTCATTTCACAGTGTGAAGATATCACTCTGGCCTGTGCTCGAGCTGGTTGTTACGTGTTTAGCTCCTAAAAGACGTGGTTGACTTGACTCGGGTGTTGAGATCTTCCTCCTTTTAACTTTGGAAGTGGGTAGACTTAAAAGATATTAGCTTTGGTGCAACTTTTCCATTCATGGTGCACTGAACGGTACGTCCTCTTGATACCATTGAATTGCCTGTGCATGGACTCTGCCCCATTCTCTCCTAAGAACCCAAGGGATAGACCCAATTTCTTTAACTGAGGGACATGATCTTCCAGGAAGTACAGCTTTGGGGGGGGGGGGGGGATATTTTCATATGGGAGGCTGTCTCTGTGTTTCTGGAGAAATTCAGCAATCTGGGCCTCAAACAAATAGAAAACTCTGTGGGAACCTTCCTGGCACATCCTGGGAAGAGCAATCATATACATCCTCAGTTTAAACAAAAAATATTCACCTATATATCAATGGAAAGATTTAGAATGGACTAGCAGGCTATGGCAAAAATAACTTATTAAGCAATGGTCTGTATAAGAACTAGACAAGCCAACAGCAATGCATGGTGGAATGCAATTATTTTCTATTGAAAATATAGAAAATTTTATTTCCTTAGACACAAAAATCAGTCAAATTACTATGATAGAAGAACTTTTCTGCAGATTTGTAAGGAGACATTATCAACAACAACAACAATCTTATTCATTCTTGAAGCTTAAATGATTTACAATTTCAATTATGAAAATGAGAAAAAAGAATAACTCACAAACAGGATATGCATTTTTTTAAAGACTTTGTATGTGGGGAACCTGCACCCTTCCCTGGGGAACCTAGCATAAAATCCCCATTTTCCCTCCTTTGTTCTTCTGTAATCTGATTGGTGTCTGAGATTGTGGCTGCATTTTTTGTTATTGTTCAGTTTAAAAGTTATGAAGCTTTGGAAATGTTATATGCATTTTCATGGGGTACTCCACTGATTTTTGGGTAGGGATGTGCCACCATGGTCTTGAAAACCTGACCTTATGAGACCAAAAATCCTTTGTTTATTAGTACCCTACCATAAGACCTACAGTAAATGAGTTCAAATTGTATGTATTTACCCTACTGCAGACCTAAAGTTAGTCAACAGGGTGGTGATCAAAGCAGCATTTTGTTATAATAATGTAAAGGCTTTTAAATAAACTGTCTTTAATGCTAGATGCAGCACAACATTGGTCGAAATTTGTTTGTAGGGTAGCCATACTGAAATACATACCCTATCAGAGACCAAACAAGCGAAAAGCAATACCTATATATATATATATATATGAGGGAGTTCCCCCCCCCCATTCACGCACAAAGTGAAAAGGCTGGTTAGTGAAATATGTTTGATGACTTACATTTTCATTCACAAAATATGATATCATTGAAATAGTTGTTTTCTTACCCAGGAGCCACCAGTCTGTAAGCATATGATGGAGGTATTTCCAACAGCATGTTTTTTGTCTACTGTACAATGACAACAGCAAGTCATATTCAACGTGCCTAGTGAAGTCTTTTCGTACTATATCGCTGAGTTGGCATGGATCACACCCTCTGGTACAAATGTATGTGCTGGATAATGTGCTGGGGTGCAGCTTGCTCCAGAAACTGGAACTCTAACTGGCAGAGGGCCTGTACAATGGTCATCGTGCAAATGGAGACCAGAGAGGATTACGTATTCATTACACTTTGTACATGAAACATTTAAGTTCAGTCAGCACTTCATAGAGGCCACAGTGTAGGGGATGCACATAAGCAGCCATGATGGCTACCCCCAGGGGTGACTCCCATAGAAGTAAATGGGGGTGCTTGTGGTGAAAATTGTCAAAAACATTTTTAAAAAATAGCAAAAACTGCAAATTAATTTTTAGCTGTTGTGGCTTTTATAGGGCTCTAAAACAATTTTGCTACAATTTCAAAAGAATATTCTTCTATTTGCTCCTAAGAGATAGCATTTGATGTTTTGAAATCTTGCTACCCCTAAGTGATAGGGCATGATTGCATTTTACACCCTAAGGGATACGTCGAGCACCCCAGGTGACTTCCTTACAGGTGGGGCATTCAGGTTTTACCTCTATTTAACAATTAGACCTCAAGGCCGAATGTGCTATGATGAATAGACCTTGAGGCCGAAGGCCGAATGGTCTATTGATATCATAGCACATGAGGACGAGAGGTCTAATTGTTTTAGTATAAACCAACTAGTTGGTCGGTTTTGGCATTGAATTCCATTATTTTATGTTGAAAAAAACAAGTTTTCTTGCAAAGAAAGGTGGTGGTTTTGCCAGGCACGGTCTATCACTAATAGACCATTAGTAGCTCAGCCAATCAGAATGCAGGATTTGTAATAGACCATTAGTTGGTTTATACTAACAAGCAATAGGCATGCTGGCAAGATAACTCCACTGGTACATTAATGACAATGAGACATTGGGGGAATGCCATATTGGTTGGGCAGGGGTGCTCGTCATATCTTTTAGGGGTCTGCCTGCTGCATCTTTTAGGGGGTACAAATATAAAAGCCATGAAATTTTAGGATCTGCTATCTTTAATGGTGCCCAATCAAGCAACTTCAAATTGAGAAAAGAGCTCTTCAAATCTCTAAAACCACTGTCAGTTTTGTGGCGTTGTATCAGATACTGGGAAAAGATGAATTGACATTTTATGGTATCGTTTAGGTGTTATTCTGTAGGTTGACCACACCCATTTCGATATCTTTAAGGCCGTCAAATTATGTTTTCTCGACGAGCATCCCCGTCCGAAAAATATGAGAGTCCCACTTCCCCTGGGAGAGATCCTGCAAACAAGAGTATGTGCTGGTACACTGGCAAATCGGGTGATCTCTAGATCGTCTGCACTGAGTGGAAGGGGTGCCTTGGAGGCAATGTCCGCGCGTACCACTGGATCGTTAACTTCACTGTATGCACCGTTATTTGCGCGATTGACTTTCGACTGATTACAACCTCGGAAACCCTTCGTTTTGGACGACCACCTTTCTTGGCCTTTTAAATCCGCTGCCAAACGTAGCAGGGGCTATCGATCGGATGTTTCGACCAGAAGGCGGCAATCTGCTTACGCGAGAAGTGACCATTGGTCTCCTACGCTTTGCTATAGCGGTATTAAATTATCAGACGACACGCGTGACAAAGACGGGGGAATGGACTGTATTACCATCAATAGCCGCGTCCATATCCCAAACCTTGTTCAGTTGCTCAGCGTACTGCAAGCAGGAATCGCTACGGTCCCCTAACAGACAGGGCATAGCCATTGGAGTGCACTAACGTGATCGTTTAACTCCATTTGAGCGTGTCAGAATTCACTAAAGTGCCAAACAAAGAGTCTCAAAATATAGAAATCCTGTCATTGTACAAGAAAATTGTCTTAATTTCTTTATCTCAAAAGGCCTGAACTGTATGTTGTTTATGCGTATTTTTTTTTCGAAAAACTTCAGAAACATTCAAACTTTAATTATATTTATTGTGTTTGAAAATGTTTGATGAGTGCCAATTTCGCACCCAATTACCAGGTATGAATAAGCGTATTTATATTGGGTTAAACCTGAGCGTTTGGCTCTAAATTTTCATCAGATAGCAAGGTCTGTGTTTATATTAAAACAAAATTTTTGAGTGGATAATTTTAGACCTCGTTCAATATTTTTAACTCACCTGTAAAAATCTACCTTTCGACCATGTTCGAGTGTTCGCGTCTTGGCGCGCGACTTGTTGACTTTTAGTTGGAATGCCGCTGACTAATGAGCCTGCTTTACTGCGCGTGCTCAGTCTATAATAATCGAAATTCAATGCGCGTAACAGCTGTGAAAGGGATGCGAGTGAATTTTCGACGTCGAGAGGCATTTTCCCGCCATTTCCCGTGATTTCTGTGAAGCCCTACGTCACAACTTGGCGTGACGTCACAACATGACGCGACAGGGGGAGGGGTGGATGGCGCGCGCTCATGACGTCGCAACATGGCGGTATGGGCAGTGAGGGGGGAGGGGTGGGTAGTCGGGGGGGATGCTGCTCACGTGACACTACAGGAATCCCAAACATCTTGACGAATCTTTTGATGGAAAAATATCGACTGTGCGCGACTACAGAACTGTGCTACGCAAATGATAATTTGTTTGCAAAAAACCAGGGAGTACAAGACAATGTCTGAAGAAATCAGAAGAGTGTCTTCCTATCATCTAGAAGTCCAACCAAGATTTTAGCGCCGAGTAGAATTGCAATATGGCTGTGCATTTCCTTGCGAAGTCATTCTTCATCTTCTCTCCATTTCTTTCACAAAGCCGAGGCGTTTTAATAACTGGGCAGTGACTTTTTGAAGAGTGAAATTAACTGGGAGATGCTCATTTCCACTACGGCAGAAGCTGTGAAGGGACGGTTTTATTTGTAGAAATAATTAGCAACACAAGTCGGGTCTGGCGGTCGAGCAATTCATGGTTCAAAAGTGAATATTGATACTTGTATTAATATAAATCTAGACCGTACGTTTAGAGGGGGGTTCCGGCACGTAATGCGTAGGCATGCACACTCCTAATGGGAGAGACCGGAATAGGAGGGATAACTTCCGCTACAATAGCACGTCCGTATTCCAGGTAGTGTGGGCGTAGCACGCTGTATATATAATAGTGCCCCAGGCAGGCACGCAGCACTCAATACTTTAATATAGCAGCAATAGCACTTGCATTTGACTTGTTTTAACGTAAAATGGCAGAACTTTCCGGAAAATCTAACGATAAACGAACAAGCCGATGCCCAGGTTGCAAAGTCCCCACGGAGGAACACTCTTGGGGAATCCCAAGCAAGTTTTGCGAGGGACAGGAGCTAAGTTCTCCAAGAAAACAAGTACAAGAAAACGGCGCGACAGAAGTTGGAGACGATATGGAGCTAGAAAGACTCCGGGAGGAAATGGAAGCGCTGGAGCTCGAGGAGTTCGACTTAAGAAAGAAACAGTCTGAGCTAGCCACAATGAGGGCTCAAGTTGCAGCAAAACGCGAGGACCTTCGCTTACTGCGTGAAAAAACAGGACCCCGTGGGGATAACGACACGGGATCTGCGAAGTGGACAGAGCGCAACAAAACCTCTGACCCCATTGGATGCGCTGCTCGGTCCATCTACACTACACTCACGGCAAGATAATGGAGTAACGCAGAACCTGGCGTCTTTGTATGGTATCCCCCCTCCACCCGCACAACCAGTACAGCCAGCAACATCTACCCCTGCGATACTGAACCCTGCTTCAATGTTCCTCAAGCCAGGAGCCGCTAATGGTGAGAAACCTAAGCTAATTATTGATTATGTAGATAATATCATACCACTTGAGGAGGAAGAGACACTTGGGATGCAAGGTCAAGCAAAGATAGTGGTACGCTATGGGCCTAGAAAGCCCAAATTAGAAACTGTCACAATTCCACAATGGGTTGTTGCAAACACTAGAATTTTGAATGCACTGATAGAAGAGGGAAAACTCGCTTCTCCGTCGGAGTTGCAAAATTATTTTTCATATACAGTGAAAATAATGGAATTGGCCTCAAAGTATGAATGGAAATCTATTTTAATATATGACAATGAGTTCCGCAAATTGCAAGCGATTTACAATTATTCGTGGAGTTTCGACTCCAACCACTTGCACACGGTATGCTTAACACCTCTTCAAAGGCTTTATAGCGGAGCTCCAGCGCGGGCCGAAGGCCCGCGCAAGCGGAGCACCATACCTAAGGGAAAAACGTATACCATCGAGTTGATTTTTGAACGTCACGGGCATTTTGGATCATTTTGATGACGTCATTGATGGCGTGAGGGAACGTGACTTTGGTGTAGAGTTCCTCTGATGGTCTTTGAAAGTTTGTCCAAGTTTGGCTTCTAGAGAAGCTTCCCTTCGGGAGATATGATTTTTTCTTTATTTTTCTGGTATTAAACCTATAGCGTCCGCCGTCCGTCCGTCCGTCCGCCGTCCGTCCGTCCGTCGTCCGTGTACACATGGGAACCCTGTGGTATGCAAAGAAAAAATTATATCTCCTCAAGGGAACATCCTAAGACAGCCATACTTGGGATATTTTGTCTATGCCACAAGGGGGGTGCTGTAGCACGGTCACGTGATGTGACGTCATCGATGACGTCATCTATGCTTAAAAAATGAATATCTCGTGAAGAGAAGACTCTAAAACAACCAAACTTGGGTAGTGTGGTCTAGGTCACCAGATGAGCGAAATGAAGTGGTCACGTGATGTGACGTCATAGATGACGTCATCTATGCTTGAAAAATGAATATCTCGTGAAGAGAAGACTCTGAAACAACCAAACTTGGGTAGTGTGGTCTTGGTCACCAGATGAGCGAAATGAAGTGGTCACGTGATGTGACGTCATCGATGACGTCATCTATGCTTGAAAAATGAATATCTCGTCAAGAGAAGACTCCAGAACAACCAAACTTGGGTAGTGTGGTCTAGGTCACCAGATGAGCAAAATGAAGTGGTCACGTGATGTGACGTCATCGATGACGTCATCTATGCTTGAAAAAATAATATCTCGTGAAGGGAAAACTCTAAAAGAACCAAACTTGGGTAGTGTGGTCTAGGCCACCATATGATCGAAATGAAGTGGTCACGTGATATGACGTCATCGATGACGTCATCTATGCTTGAAAAATGAATATATCGTGAAGAGAAGACTCTAAAACAACCAAACTTGGGCAGTGTGGTCTTGGTCACCAGATGAGCGAAATGAAGTGGTCACGTGATGTGACGTCACCGATGACGTCATCTATGCTTGAAAAATGAATATCTCGTCAAGAGAAGACTGTAGAACAACCAAACTTGGGAAGTGTGGTCTAGGTCACCAGATGAGCAAAATGAAGTGGTCACGTGATGTGACGTCATCGATGACGTCATCTATGCTTGAAAAAATAATATCTCGTGAGGGGAAAACTCGTAAAAGAACCAAACTTGGGTAGTGTAGTCTAGGCCACCATATGATCGAAATGAAGTGGTCACGTGATATGACGTCATCGATGACGTCATCTATGCTTGAAAAATTAATATCTCGTGAAGAGAAGACTCTAAAACAACTGAAAATCGACAGTACGCGACTTCAGAACTGTGCTACGCAAATGGAAATTTGTTTACAAAAAGCCAGGGAGTACAAGACAATGTCTGAGCCGTATCTGAAGAAATCAGAAGAGTGTCTTCCTATCATCTAGAAGTCCCACCAAGATTTTAGCTCCGAGTAGAATGCAATATGGCTGTGCATTTCCTTGCGAAGTCATTCTTCATCTGGTCTCTCCATTTCTTTCACAAAGCCGAGGCGTTTTAATAACTGGGCAGTGACTTTTTGAAGAGTGAAATTAACTGGGAGAAGCCCTCATTTCCACTACGGCAGAAGCTATGAAGGGACGGTTTTATTTGTAGAAATAATTAGCAACACAAAGTCGCGTCTTTAATGGCCGTCGAGCAATTCGTGGTTCAAAATTCCTGGATAAAGCAGTGTTTAGTGGGAGATGGCAGGACATTCACAGTTCCGAGGTTGTTTCTATACACGGGAGAAAAAACTACTCGGGATGAAGGTAGGAATTAAAAGTTCAAGCATTTAACTTTTGAATCCTAACTAGAAGGGCGGCTAGAACAAAGCCGGCGGCGTGACATTGAAACGCGAACTTGTTTTAGCTTCAAAATAAAATATGCATTTGAGTTAATATGCGACCCCGAAAATCTCCAGAATTCCTTTAACTTTCTAATAAGGCTAACTATTGCTTGAGCCGTGTGTGTTGAGAAAAACATTAGGTTTCTGCACGCTCAGTGGCATTTCTTGAAATCAAAACAAGAACCACGAGGTAGCTAAAGAAAAGTGAGTTAAACAAACGCCTGTCAAGACTAACATATTATCATTATTCTGATTCACAGATAAATAAGAAAGCCGAAAAACGTACTGTATTGTATCGAGCGGCACACAAGAAAACCACTGCTCGCTGCTGATCCCTGCTGCTGTACATTTGGCTGGCAATCAAAACTACTTTACTTGAGAAGATGGTGATGGAGCCGTGTTCTCTTTGCTGCCTTGGATCTTCGGCAACAGGACAATGACTTATGGTACTGAAGTTGTTTACTTTAGCCTAGTTTCCATATAGTCTTATCTGTCGTATCTGTCTCATCAGTCGACCATGAAACAATTGAAAATTGGAATTCTCTATTTCATATCCTCTTATTTCATAGTGTACTACTCTGTTGCTGTTGTTGTTATTGTTTATTTATTTATTTATTTTCTTTATTGTTAGTTAATTATTCTCCTTTGTTTGTCTCTACCTTAACTATAACTCCTATGAATTGTAAATGACTATTATCTGCTTGACCACTGTTACCTAACTTGATTAACTCTGCTATTTTTAGGTAACTGTGATCCTCTAATTAAGTTAATACTTTAATTCATAACTTTTCTTGAACTGTATCCTGTTACTACAGAGGGCATTAAAGTATTGTTGTTGTTGTTGTTTCACGGTTGACTGATGAGACGTCAGATACGACAGATAAGACTTTATGGAAACTAGGCTTAAGGGTTTCTTGTGCACAGCAGAAGTTATTGAATTGGCACTGTCTACTATTTAGAGTGAATACATAAAACCTTATGATAATATGATCACAGTCTCGCATGGTGCAAATGATAAAGGGAGGGTCATTATTTTTTACGCAAATGTTGTCACAGGGCCATAGTGATTATAGCGTCAGGGAGGCCTGTGCCCCCACAGTTTTTCCCCAGTAAATTCCCCCACACATGGGTTAATTCTACATGCTGGGCTCTAAATTTCCACCGCGCATCGTGCGCAAGAGATTTTAAACTTTCCCTAAAAGCTGACTTAAGTTGTTTATATGTTGTCTCCCCCCCCCCCCACTAGTTTTTTTTAGTGTTTGGAGACTAATGCTATGGCTGAACTACACTGAACTTGGCAAGATTTTAGCAACATAATGTACAGATGTATGTTAAACATAAATACACACATAAGAGAAATTATAAAATTCTGACTCCACCAATATTTCAACTGTACAAGATACTCTAATAGTATCACTCTACCCTACTTTATCTATCCAAAATATATTGGTCAGAATTTTTAAATTCTCTTGTGTGTAGTTATTATTAATTGAGAATTAATAGTCTGTTGAAGTTTAGGATATTTGAGTATTTTATGTAAAACATACGTACAGATGAAGTAACTTTCGGATTCTTTTTCCCTAAACAAAAGACATAATCGAATCTGCTATTATTACATGAAAATGGATTTTAGAAAGTAATAAAAATGTCTTTTTAGCAATATCTAGATCCAGTGAATGATGGGGGAGGGTCACCATTAATTATGTCACCACATTTGGGAGGGCCAACATTTTTCCTGCATCTTGTCAGGGGAGGGTTTCCAAAAAAAACATGTACATGTAGACCAAAACAGAAATGCACCAGCCCTTTCCCCCTCTAGTTTATGACCAGTCCCTTAGTTGTAATTGCACAGTGCACACATAGGTTGGTTTAGACATAGCTTTTCATACCCTTGTCCCAGGGTGAAGTTTTCCGTGTTTTCGAACCAAGTTTGAAGTTGTATTTGGGTTATATTTTCAATGGTAGTTTGTTTATACTTGCTGCAGGTTGACCTCATAGGATGCTCTGTTTCTTGCTGAAACTTCACCCTGGGGACATTGACTAGGATTCTCAGTTCTATCAATCAAAGGCGGACCTTCAGGGCCTCCTATCATTGGATGATGAATTAAGCCCCTTCTCATTGGCAGCAGGATTAGTTCAGGAACAAGATCGTGCCAATCATCTCCCCTTGAATAATACAATGTGATCATTCGGGAACTAAACCTGCTGCCAATGAGAAGGCGCCAAACGCGGCATCCAATGATAGGAGGTCCCCGAAGCCCCGCCTTTGGGACTGACGTTTTTGATTGATAGAACTGAGAATCCTAGTGAGTGTCCCCAGGTGAAGTTTGAGCAAGAAACAGAGCAAGACTAGAATCACTGAGGCAAAACGAACTACCATTGAATTCACCCAAATACGACTTCAACTTGGTTCGAAAACACGGAAACTTCACCCTGGGACCAAAAATGGTATAACTTTCATTGAGTTGGTGTGATACAAAATCATGTAGCACCCCTATAAGTGATACCCATGGGAATTGATTTTGTTTTGATTAATTGCTCTAGATTTCCATGAACTGATGGAAGATACCTCATATGAATCTCCATCTTCATAATCCATAATCTCATTGTAATGTGTAATGCATGGTACATAGACATAGATAGTACTGACTGTGTGTGGTTTCCAGAAAATATCCCCCCCCCCTCCACGGAAGGGATTGGAAACGCCAGAGTAATTGGGGGGTCAACTATCCTGACTTTTTCCATACAAATACTGTAATTTATTTTTTTTATGATTTTTTTATTTATTTTATTTTTTTTTTTTTGGTGGGGGGGGGGGGGGGGGGGGGGGGGGGGGTACTTTTCAACACCATTCCATGGGAGGGGGATGGATATTTTCTGGAAGGTCCACACAATGCCAGATTATCAAATACTCATCTCCCATGGTGGGTTTTGCACACATGAGCCTCTCCCAGGGGTTTTAGGGAGCAACGGAGCATAGTAATTTATTTTTAGGGATATCGGGAGATTGTCAAATTATTTTCAGGGATTAATGGAGACTGACTTTAGTTTTGGGGATCAAGGGAGATCAATAGAAGTCATTTTTTTGGATTTATTTCTCTGTTCCGGGACTGTTTACTTGTAGAAAAGCAGAGACTGACAAAGGTTTTAGCAGTCTCAGTATTAGTATTCATAAATACCCCCTTTGTGTCATGCAATGCATCATGGGAAAGTTGAAACACATGGCAGGGCTTTATGGCAGGGCATTCTGGTCATTCTCACCAATCTCAATATGGCGGCCGAGAAGGAGGTCAATGAGGGAGTTGCCGTCCGAGAACCCACTACTCTGGTGCCAGTTACTGCAGCTATTTACCACAATGGCCAAGAGAAACCGACAGAAAGATGGAGCCTCGAGCTAGGGCTCACCTTGTCTGAAGATAAGCTCCTATCTACAGTAGTAAAGCGCCTGGAGAAAGGCTACGGGGTCAAGGACAAAACCAGCGCTCTTGGCATTAGAAAATTTAAAATTCAATTGTCCGTCAAAGACTTCATTCCGAAGCTACCTGAGTGGCCAAAGGGCAGGATCTTTGCAATTGATTGTCAAGAGCAATGGGAGAATTGCCTTCCGAAGGTTCTTGGTCTACAGCGAGAACTTATAGGTAGGTGATCGTAGGTAAATTAATTTACCATATTTACATTATTAGACTATGAGCTGACGCAAATCGGCATGTAAAACCTGTCCTAGAAGTAAATTAAGTAAGTCATATAAGTTATTTTCCACTTATATTTGTTGGTTAGAAAATATGTGTTGCATATAGACCATATCAATTTATTTCACTGAACTTTGCACTGGAAACTTGAGCTCAGATTGGCAAAGGATTAGTCATGGCAGGGGCGTAGCCAGGGGGGGATTCCAGGGGTTCCGGAACCCCCCCTCTCCCGCAGCAGAACCCCCCTCGCCTCTGTTCTGGACCGACTTACTACTGAAATTGTAAATATGAAAATAGACAACAAATAAAAGCTCCAATAAAATGTAGCAAATTTCTTCAAACGCTAGTTTTTTCCCCTAAATCTATGTGGAGTTTTTGAATTTTTGAATTTTGGAACCCCCCCTCTCATAAGTGCTGGCTACACCCCTGCATGGGATATGCATGTGATGTTGTTAAGCCTAGTTTCCATATAGTATTATCTGTCATATCAGTCAACGGTGAAACAAAATAATAATTCAAGTTTCCATTGTTTCATGGTCGACTGATGTGACAGATACGACAGAATATACGACTTTATGGAAACCAGGCCTTAGAGTGTCATTGACAACTTTGTCAACTTTATACACAAGAGAACTTAATAATTATTGCCAACAAAAGGAGTATTTATCCTTTGGGCACTCAATTACTTGAATGTAAATAATAAGGGAAAATAAATCAGAACTTATAAAACCTCAACAAAGGCCTTACAATACAAATAATATTTTTTAATGCAGTCAAATTTTTGGGCATAACATTTGTGCCTCAGAGTGTCTATGGTACAGTGCTCTATTCAATCACAATTATCTTTAATGTTTTTTTCGACTTGTATTTCTTTCAGTGAAGATATTTGAAGTTGAAATAATCAATGCTCATGAAGTACTCTCGAGACAAACAAACATTACCAGCAGTGATCAGGCATGCTCAAGAAAAGGCATTAACAAATCAGTGAATCCTGTAACAGTTGAGTCAGTTGACGCAAGCAGTGTTAAGACTGTTAAGACTGTGAAGAAAAAGCCTGGTCGCCCTATGACGACGCACAGGAAGGAGGATGAAGACTTGTTTAGAGATTTGCGCAACAATCTAGAAGGAAATAATGTAGAACGAAAAGAATGGCAGGTTACAAAGTGGAACAAGTTCAAATCAGGTTAGTTCATGCCTGATTAAGTCATAAGAGCCCATAGCCAGAGTGAAAGAGGGGGGGGGGGGGGGGGGGCAGTCCCCCTCTCACCCCCACCTCTGTCAAAATTTTAGGAATTTTAGTGTAGACACATACAGCTGTGACATGTTTTCTAAATTATCTTGTGTGTTAATGACATATTTTATGTTTATATCCTATGAGATGTAACAATATTACGTGATTGTATTGAGCAAGTTCATTCTTTCTTATTCTTGTAGACATGCATGACAAGTTTGGGGCTACAGCTTTGAGCGAGAGATGGATACAGTGTGTATGTCAGAAGAGAATTATGCTGAACAAACCTCGTGCATTAAAGTACTTTGAAGCAAGTAAGTCATTAGATCTCCTTTGTTATTCTCTGTAACAAATGAAATAAAATAAATAAATAACTTCCTTTGAGTGCCAGCTTTAGATAGCTACTATAAACAAACAACAAACTGTATTAAAAACCTTACTGGCAAGGGGACAAGCCAGTTAGCTATTTAGTACACAAAATCGGTCCAGTGTGGGACTCGAAGTCGGCACCTTATCCACTCGACTATTTGCTCGCATCAAGTGTAGAGTTGCTACACTGGATGCATGTATTGCATTCTTGAAGATCGCGACTTAAAATAGACAGCTTTGAGGCGGAATGTGCATGACTCAATGACACAGAATATATACACATCATTGTGTTTGTTAGGGTATGGTTTTGCGAGGGTTAGATGTCAAAGGTGAGAGTGAACAGGATTATGATGAATTATATGAAAATGGCAGTTACCTCATGTCAACCAATTAATTGATAATGATTTTTCATTTATCCATAGGGCACTGGAAAGAGTGCTCTGAGACAAGAAGAAAAACGTCAAAGAGCACACAGCCTTGCATAACAGCAACGTTTCAAAAAAAGGCAAAAGATAAGAAAGAGCAGCCCTCTGGTGAATCTCTGAGTGATATGGACAATGATGATAATGATGGCTTTGACTTGGACAATCCTGCTATTGAAATTGACAATGATATGTAAGATTTGAATTGTTCCAGTCATGCATATCATAGAGATGGGGCACCTATAAATATTTTTATACTTATTGTTATTCAGATGTTAACATGGCATTAGCTGTCTGATAGGTAGTGAGTATACGAGGAGAAGAAGCAACTAAGACAGCTTGTTTTAGACTTGACAGACTTCTGAGCAATTTTGCCAGAAAGCGGCAAAAAATCTTATTACTCAAAATTACAAAAGTTGTTGTTTTGAATCTAGTCTCATTTGAAAGGTATTCATGGTAGCATTTGTGTATTATCGTCCCAGCAAAAAATTCCACAGAAAGCTGAGAAAATAAATTTAAGTTTTTACAGATTATGTATTTTTCGCACCTAAAATGGTAATTGCAATAACAGCCTTTATAGATTCTATAGAATTTTTTATTTTTGACCATTTATTTCTGGCGTGGCGCAAATCCAGTCTTCTGTCTTTTGTGATATTTCAAAATGTGGACCACAAATCTACAAAATTCGGATAGAAATCATCGAGTAACACTATTTTTGGGCTAACGTTGCTCGAAGTTGTAAAATAACCTGTCTTAAGTCAGAATTGCAATCAATTTGCAGACTTTGCAACTTTCTCTATGACTGTCACTGCTATAAGGAAAGGAACAAGATATCCCTGCCAGTGGGCGTTCAGTGAAATATAAGGTTGTAAAGTTCATGTTTTCTTTTGGATTACAGACAGTATTCTGATGATCTTTGTGATGATGCAGAGTTGGCAGTTTTTACAAATAGCGGCGAAATGTCAGAAATTGACATTGACATTATACCAGAGAGTTCTGATGATAGTTATCCCTCATCGTTTGATGATTCCGGAAGTGAAAGTGATGACAAAGACGAGTTTGGCATAAGTAAAGATTATTTAGCTAATGAAATTAAGATTGGATTCCAACAAGTGCATGTTGAGAATGTTGACCCAGTTGCTGAGAAACTACAGTCATTTCTCAATTCTGGTATTCTTTCCCAGGAAAGCATGTTTTACATCTTACTTAAAAACGCCGTCAGTTATGTAGATTGGCTTGTAAGGAGAAAAGAAAATCATAGTCTTCAGTTCCAGTGGGACAATGAAGTACTTCAGTTTCTTGAAAGTATAGAATACCACGGTGGAAGAAAAGTGGTAAATTTATTGAGGGGGCCAGGCCATGATGGAGAAGGCCGATCGAGTGCAGTGTCTGGTTTTGATTGGACAAAATGGAATTGGCCACTCCCAGGAAAAACAACACGCGATAAAATGTACAGCGGATACTCAACAGAGAATGGGATAAATGCTAAATACCTCCAGAGTTTTTTGCAGATATCAAGTGGACCTGACAGCCATATTCTAACTCTTTATGAAGATGAAAACGTGAAGGTAATCCCTGTTGCACTTGCTAAAGATGGAATGCAGTTGAAGCCTGGTTTGTTGTATGACAGTAAGCAGGGGAAACTAATCGGAAGCACTCTTGACTTGGATTATGACTTTATCAAACAGGGACAACCGAACAAGAACACCCTAAAAAAGTCTATGGTTCAAGAAGCGGAAGTCATGTGCTTGACCACTCTTGATGCAAAGTTTGCTCTGCCTATCGGTGTTAACCATTTGAGCAAAGGACTTACAGCTGCAGATACTTTGGCAATGATAAAGAAAGAATCACAAGAGATCAATGTTTGCCTAAACCATTTGCAGCACAGCAGAACTGATACTAACAGCGTTCCTACAAATTGTTTCAGTCATTGCAATGACTGTACAGAATTAGAAGCTGTGTGCGATGAATGTAAAGCAAAAGGCCACACAGTTATCGAGTCAGCCTTGCGACCGTGTGATGATTGTCTGGAGAAGAAGATGCAATGCATTAAAGCAGCAGTGATCTGTGTCTCTGAAGATTCTGAATCAAGAAATGCCGGTGCACAGAAAGAACTACTGAAAGAAAAAGAAGACCAGTCTGATCCGCGATTGTCCATTATTTCACCATTTCCAGATGGCGTACACGTTGCAAAGAGAAAGCGGCAAAGTTTTTCAAATTGGTTCCTGTTAGTAAACAAGTACCGCATCAACTTGGTCCAACTTAGAGAACTGCGAAATGACCTACATTCGAAATTGGCGCAGTTACTGCCACTTAGCTCTGTGAGGAATCGGGATCGTCAAGATGTTGATTCCATTATGGAGATTTCCTCTCCATTAGTAACACAGGTTCTTCAAGAAAATGCCAAGACAGTGACACACACTGTAGTACCCGAAAAGTACAGACTAAGAGATGATAACAAAATCGGAGTTTTAAAGGCCCCTATTGGCACCTGTATGGGTCCTTTAGGGCATGTATTTGTCAGCGATGTTGTCCTGGGAAAGGTTTTTAAGGTACGGGCGAATCATTACCCTGCAAATGTAACTGTGGAATTGGATTGTTTGGAACGACCTATAGGAGTGGCTGTATTCAGCAATGTACTGTACTGTGCCGAGTCAAAAAGAAATGCAATTGCGTTTAAAGACTTGACAGGCGATACTATTGTCGATGTCGACAAATTAACTGTCGAGAAGCTCACAGGAAAGCTGAAAGATATTGGCGCCTGGAGTGATGATTGCAAACGGAAACCAAAGAAATACCTTCAAGAAAAACTCAGAAAAGCATTGTCACCATTAAATAACGGAGCTACAAATGACATAACTGAAACAAATCATGTACATCACAGCACACGCGAGGCATGCCTAATGCATGTCGAGTTGGACACAGAAATAAAGCAGCCAGTGGCTTTGTGCTTTGATATCAACGGACACCTGTACGTTTCCGCATTCACCGGTGTTGTCTATGTTATACAACTTCATTCCAACCTTGTCAGCTTGAAGGGTACAGTAATCTCTTCTGTTCAGCTTAGCTCCAAGCTTCTCTATGGGATAGTATCTTTGAATGGAGCATTGTATGTTTCTGCCCATGAAGACGACGGTGGTATATATGAAATTACGTTTGGTGATAACAATGTTGGCTCGATAGATAAGATACTCAACAATGGAGGCTCACTCTGCAACAAGGTGCATAGCTTAACCAGCTACAATGACCACTCGTTTGCATTCAGTGACACTGGAGACTCATGTATCAGGGTTTTTAAACCTACAGTTAAGCAATGTTCTGTGTTGGTGGGTGGTGGACGGGGCACACGAGATGGAAGCAAAGCCCAGTTTTCACAGCCAGCAGGCATCTGCTTCGATTATGAGACACTGTTTACTGTGGACACCTCAACGAGTACTCTTCGCATGTCAAGCAATGTCAGTAGTTTGGTGGACTATTTGAAGCATTTGCATCTTTTTGGAGAAACATTTGGACTTCATTCAAAGAAAGGCACCTCCGTCACTGTCAAGATCTCAGAAGCAATTGAGAGACTAGATCGAGTCTATCGCTTTGACAAAGAATGCGTTGATGCGGTCATGGATTTGACAGATACCACAGCTGTAACACAAGGCCCCCAAGGAACGGTTTCATCTGTTGTTATGGAGGATGAGAGAAGAATACTGAAGTCTCTCCGCGATATTAAGAATGATATCCTAGATCGCTTTGATCCACGACTCGCTGACAAATTCAACATAAAAAGTGTCCTGACGCTTGTTGTTGAAAATACTTTCTCGGAAATGAGAAGTGGTGCTACTGACATGCCCATGCAACTCGAATTTGATTATAGATTTAGTAGGGCCATCAAAGAGAGGTTAAAGAGGCAGTGCTATACGCCATTTGCTTATTTCACAGCTCCAAAGTCCTTCTATCCGCATACCTTCACGTCAACGGATTACAAGGACCTTCCTAAGCTTCGCCCACCAAAGTCTCGAAAGCTCTCTGCACGACAGGTCAATGAGATGAGAAACTGGAGGGCGATGTATGGTCAGAGTGTCCCCCAGAAAACAGTGCGCAACATGACCACGAAGGACAACCCTGGCACCCTTCCAATCAATCTCTATGCAGCTGACTCTCCCCCTGTCGAGCCAATGGATTTCTCAGCGCTAAGTCAGGCGCCAGCTGTTTCAACGCCACAGACGGACAGACCAGTAACATTATATGAGCAAGGCCAGATTGTATGTGTACGAGGTCACTCAAGTGCCTTGTTCGTTATAGCCTACCTTCAAGAGGATGCACTCGTTGGCGCAAAGAGGGTGAGAGCTAAAGTGTACAATCAGGATCCATTTAATGACATAACTTTCACAGAAGATACAGAGAAATATGTTGAAGTGAACAATATTATGTGCGTTATATCAAATTATAAGTCAAACAATGACATATTAGAACTGGAGGAGGGAGATCTCATCCTCCTTCTTGACCAGCTACAAACTACGACTGAACGTGTCACTGTCATGGAGGCAGCTGAGTTGTCTGCTGAAATGGAAACCACTAATGAACTACAGAGCGAGCAAGCACGGACTAGAAGGTCAAGGGGGAGGAAGAGGAGATTTGATGAAGACTTCTTCTACTATGAATAGGAAACAAACCTTGACAAGGAGAATTGGAGGACTAAGTGGGTTACAACCGATGGTGCAAATTGCTGACCCGAAGATTACAAGCATGAGATTTGTTTTGCAGTGCGTCTATATACAATATGGACACGTTTCCAGGCACCAGCAAATTGCACCTGGATCCCCTACTCTTACGAAGTTCGACCTCGTTTTATCGTCTCTCCCGAAAGACTAATCAACACAGTACAGCTAAGTTCCACACCCAAAATAGAGGTAATCGTTATGTAGCAAGAGTAATGGGGAGCAATTCAAAATATTTTTAGGGATCAAGGGAGCGAAACGACATTTCTTGGGATCATGGGAGCATGGAGAACACATATTTTTGGGAGCTTTCGAATTTATTAGTAGGGATCAAGGGAGAAACTATAGGAAAACCTGGGGATCAAGGGAGCGTATACCCCCCCCTGGGAGGGGCTCACACATGGAAGGTAGTTTTATTTATTTCAAGGGGGTGGGGGAGAGGGGTGGGGGAGAGGACTGGGAGAGGACTGGTGAATTTCAGCACTGTTTTCAATAAAGTGTTGGCCCTCCCTTGTATTTTTAGGGAAAACATCTTCCCCCCCCCCATCTGCAGGGGTCTAGGAAAGGTGCAAACCTCCCCTCACCTTGTTATACGTTTTGCTCCAAGGCTTCTGAGAAGACTATGCATCATGAAAAAAGTGTATATATAAAATAGTAGTTTAAGTTATGAACTAGGAGGTATTAAATGGACAATTAATTAAATGGAAAGTAACAAGCAAGAGAATGGTGTGCCCTCCCCTGAAAAGCTTTCATATAGGTATGGCCTTACCCTTGTGCCTCCGTACCCCCACTCCCAACCACTCAAAAAAATGTTCCTTCCCTTACAATTGGAATTTGCAATAAATGTTACACAGAAATTCAGTCAATTACCAAAATTGACAAACAACTACAGTATTCTGAATTTCTCTGCTTATTCATGTTGGGTATTTTCTGGGGTGAGACATTTTAATAAAAATACAATGAACACGTAATAATATGGTACATGTATGGTATGTATATGTTGAAATATTAAAACAGCTCATGACAAAGAAAAGCTTTTCTCTTGATTACACTGTTGCACCTTGTTAGAATTATTCAATTGTGAGGGGTTAGTACCTTTTTTTTACCTTTCTTTCGTTCTTATTTTCATCTGCATCTCTGTATACTGCACATATTTAGAGACATTTTTTCTGAAAAGATTATTATAGTGACAAACCATGTACACAACCGGGAGCTCCGCTTTTAGCCAGTGGCTAAATCTATATATTAGTAATACTAGTAATAACAACAATTCACAGGGCAACAGTAATAGATCCCCCCCAGCTAATAACTACCGCTCCACGCCTATCGCTAATTATACGACGGACGGTCGTATCATCTGCCGCAACTTCAATTTCAAAGGTTGCTCGTTACAAAGCTGTAATTTTGCGCACGTGTGTAACCGGAAAGTAGCAGGGAAAGCCTGCGGGAAATTTCACACAAATACCACGCACACGGTGTCACCGCAGGCAACTAACACTAACACTGCACCGCCATCGCAATGACTCACGACTATTCCCGTAACCCGCTTAACTGCAAACGCTGGCTTACCGAATTAACGCATGATGAAGACAAGCAATTCATTTCTAACGGCATTCTTCATGGCTTTCAACTAACGGCGATTGGCACAGAATTTGCGCAGGTCGAGATGCACAATTACAAATCCGCGACTAATGCTGCAACTCGACCCCTTGTGGAGCAAACTATCCGCGAGGAAATAGCACAAGGCAATTATGTTATCACGACGGACAAACCTACCGTAGTCAGCGCGCTCGGAGCTATTCCGAAACCAGACTCGGATGAAATACGGCTTATTCATGACTGTTCGCGGCCGGTTGGTCAGGCAGTAAACGACTACATAACGAACGAGACGTTTAAATTCCAGACACTTGACGACGCAGTAAAATTATTACAACCATATTACTACATGGCAAAGGTTGATCTGAAGCATGCATACCGCTCAGTACCCATACATCCCGACAATTACAAGGCGACTGGTTGTAAGTGGCGTTTTTCCGGAGACAAATACTACACTTATTTCTACGATTCTCGCCTCCCTTTCGGAGCGAGATCAAGTCCTAGCATATTTAATCGCATAACGCAATCGGTACGGCGTATGATGGCCCGCAAATGGTGACGTCATTGTTTATCTTGATGATTTTCTTGTGATAGGAAACTCATACACGAAATGCAAACAAGCTGATGACGTCATTGTTTATCTTGATGATTTTCTTGTGATAGGAAACTCATACACGAAATGCAAACAAGCTTACGACACGCTTCTAGAACTCTTAACAGGCCTCGGTTTGAACTAAGCGCACGCAAACTAGTTCCACCGACACAGCGCTTAACTTTCTTAGGCATTGAACTCGACACGACAACATGTACAATGACACTCCCACAAGATAAGCTATCGGCTTTGCAACACACAGTGCAGGCATTTAAGAACAAACGACGTGCGAACAAACGCCAACTTCAGCGCTTGGCAGGCAAACTCAATTTCGCGTGCCGTGTAATTTTCGGTGGTCGCACCTTTTTACGGCGAATCATAGATACAATTAACGCGCTTTCACCCACTGGCAAGTGTCGCCTTCACGAGGAGTTTCACAAGGATATTGCGTGGTGGGTAGAATTTTTACAAGTTTTCAATGGCACACGCATGTTTTTAGACACGCTACCTACTGTAGATGTAAACACTGATGCTTGCCCAACGGCGGCAGGCGGATTTTTTCGCGGCGATTGGTTTTACCACACCTTCGAGTGCGATAGTCCACACTTGGCGCACATGCACATTAATCACAAGGAAACCCTAGCAATCATCTTAGCTGCGAAGCGTTGGGCTCACTCATGGTCCAACCAGCGCGTGATCATACACAGTGATAATCAAGCAGCAGTGTCTATAATCAACAAAGGCACAACAGCGAATCGGCTTATTATGCACGAGTTGCGCGAACTGTTTTGGCTTTCTGCAGCTTATAATTTTCACATCTCAGCAGTGTATTTGGAGGGTGCGAAAAATACTTTAGCAGACTGTATTAGCCGCCTACATGACGCTCAACACCTCTTACACTTTCACCAACTGCTCTGTACATGCTACAACAGCAACTATGTGGACTCTATGCCACTCCTTGCACACATGTCTCCTTATGCTCTTGACTTGGTGTTTTCCAGATGCACTTCATCCCCAGCTAGCGGCAAAACTGGAAAGTGAGGTTCTCCTTTTTCGACGCCAGACTTATGCAGAATCCACTAAGGCGACTTACAAAACCCACAGGGACACATATCTGCGTTTCTGCCGATACATGGGATACTCCCCGGTACCTCTTCAACCTCAGCACCTGTTACAATACGCGGCCTTTTTAGCACGCACACTGCAACCATCCTCTATCCGCAGCTACCTTAATATTATTGGAATCCTCCATAAGGAGTTCGGTCTGCCTAACCCGCTTCTTAATAACTGGCCGTTACAATCATTACTAACGGGGATTAAACGAGCTAAAGGCACGCCACCTAATCAAAAGCAACCTATAACTACTAACATGCTAATCCAGATACATGGCACGCTTGATTTTACTTCTAGCTTTGATTCCTCTTTTTGGGCAATCTGCTTAGTAGCCTTCTTTGGTATGTTTAGGAAATCACACTTACTTCCTAGCAACGCGACTAACTTTGATGCAAGCAAACAACTAACAAAAAGCGATTTTAAGATTCTTCACTGGGGCGCACTAGTAACTATACGGTGGAGCAAGACTATCCAGTTCAGGGAACGAGTGGTAGAAATACCACTACCTCTAATTCCTCACAGCAAACTCTGCCCTGTTTCTGCAATAACGCATGCATTTTCTTTCACGAGTTTTACAGGTGCTACAAGCCAGGCCTTTAACTACTATGATAAGGCTGCACGTCGCACTCATTTATTCACCTATAATATATTCCTAGAGAAACTGCGCGCACATCTTTCAAAACTAAGCATAAACGCTCGTCTCTTTGCTACTCATTCTTTCAGAAGAGGGGGTGCTAGTTTTTGCTATCAGTCTGGCGTCCCTCTAGAGCTTATCAAAGCCTTAGGGACTGGCGCTCAGATGCTGTTCTTATTTACTTAACCATGCCATTAACGATACGGCTTCACACAGCCGATATGCTTTGCAAGTCCGTATTAAACAACACACAACACACACCGTAACACCACTTGGGTTTGGGAAATTCATTGTCATGAATACATTGTATGTAAATATTGAATACCTCTAGAAATATATATTGTATGAAATGTCTGTAAAAAGGTACATTATAATTATCAAATAAAGACTGCTGGAGCCCAACTCTTGTGTGATGGTTTAGGTGAATATTGATACTTGTATTAATATAAATCTAGACCGTACGTTTAGAGGGGGGTTCCGGCACGTAATGCGTAGGCATGCACACTCCTAATGGGAGAGACCGGAATAGGAGGGATAACTTCCGCTACAATAGCACGTCCGTATTCCAGGTAGTGTGGGCGTAGCACGCTGTATATATAATAGTGCCCCAGGCAGGCACGCAGCACTCAATACTTTAATATAGCAGCAATAGCACTTGCATTTGACTTGTTTTAACGCCCACCCTCCCTCTCCATAGCAGTCCATGATTTTGTTATTCAGTCACTGTAGATGTGTATCAGTAATGTCAGTGTAGGGAAATTCATTGTCATGAATACATTGTATGTAAATATTGAATACCTCTAGAAATATATATTGTATGAAATGTCTGTAAAAAGGTACATTATAATTATCAAATAAAGACTGCTGGAGCCCAACTCTTGTGTGATGGTTTAGTTCCTGGATAAAGCAGTGTTTAGTGGGAGATGGCAGGACATTCACAGTTCCGAGGTTGTTTCTATACACGGGAGAAAAACTCGGGATGAGGGTAGGAACTAAAAGTTAGTATACTAAATTAGTAAACATCAAGCATTTGACCTTTGAATCCTAGCTAGAAGGGCTAGAACAAAGCCGGTGTGACATTGAAACGCGAACTTGTTTTATGTAGCTTCAAATAAAATATGCATTTGAGTTAATATGCGACCCCGAAAATCTCCAGAATTCCTTTAACTTTCTAATAAGGCTAACTATTGCTTGAGCCGTGTGTGTTGAGAAAAAACATTAGGTTTCTGCACGCTCAGTGGCATTTCTCGAAATCAAAACAAGAACCACGAGTTAGCTAAAGAAAAGTGGGGTAATCCGCCGTGTAAGAACCATTCCCAGAGGACACCTTTGTGTTCAGCTCCCCTTTCATCATGATTCGTTCTACTAACAAGGAAGCTTTTGTGACGCAGCTTGTGAGTTGTTCCAGGTTCTTACACGGGGAAACAGCCGAAAAGTGAGTTAAACAAACGCCTGTCACATTACATAAAGACTAACGTATTATCATTATTCTGATTCACAGATAAATAAGAACGCTGAAAAATGTACTGTATTGTATCGAGCGGCACACAAGAAAACCTCTGCTCGCTGCTGATCCCTGCTGTTGCTGTACATTTGGCTGGCAGTCAAACCTACTTTACTTTACTTGAGAAGATGGTGATGGAGCCGTGTTCTCTTTGCTGCCTTGGATCCTCGGAAACAGGACAATGTTTTATGGTACTGAAGTTGTTTACTTTAGCCTAGTTTCCATATAGTCTTATCTGTCGTATCTGTCTCATCAGTCGACCGTGAAACAATGAAAATTGGAATTCTCTATTTCATATCCTCTTATTTCATAGTCTACTACTCTGTTGCTGTTGTTGTTATTGTTTATTTATTTATTTATTTTCTTTATTGTTAGTTAATTATTCTCCTTTGTTTGTCTCTCACTTAACTATAACTCCTATGAATTGTAAATGACTATTATCTGCGTGACCACTGTTACCTAACTCGATTAGCTCTGCTATTTAGGTAACTGTGATCCTCTAATTACTTTAATTCATAACTTTTCTTGTACTGTATCCTGTTACTACAGAGGGCATTAAAGTAATGTTGTTGTTGTTTCACGGTTGACTGATGAGACGTCAGATACGACAGATAAGACTTTATGGAAACTAGGCTTAAGGGTTTCTTGTGCACAGCAGAAGTTCTTGAATTGGCACTGTCTACTATTTAGAGTGAATACATAAAACCTTATGATAATATGCTAGTTAGCTTCTTAGGCCCCGTCCACACTACGCTGGCTAAATTTGAAAACGGCTAATTTTTTTTATACGGTTTTGCCTTCCGTCCACACTACGCCGGCTAAATTCGAAAACGCCGGCTACGCGTTTTAGTGTGGACGGCTAAAACGGATCTTTTCGAAAACTATGACGTCGTACCACACGTCTGTGAGGAAATTATGACCGCGGGCTCTCGTTTTTCTTTTTCGCACATGCGCTTAGCTGACGTTCTTGTGCGTTTTCACATTTAGCCGGCGTAGTGTGGAGAGAAAATATTTGTTCCGTTTTCGAGGCAAATTAGCCGTTTTCAAATTTAGCAGGCGTAGTGTGGACGGTGCCTTAGTAAAAAGATACAAGTAAGAACAATAGGAAAAAGCAAAAATACAAATGTTTTTAGTATCATCCTTCATTAGCCTTGATGCATAATGCATGTCGAGACAGGTGGAATGAGGTGAGGCCGTAGGCCGAGCCTCATTACATCCTAGTGTGTGTGTTATGTATGTGCCCTCTGATTGTTTTTTCTTGGTGACAACCCATGTGTATCTTTGCATTTCACTGTGCAAAACAGTTAGGGACTGGTCATACATTAGAGGGGAGGGGAGGGCTGGTGCAAATGATAAAGGGAGGGTCATTATTTTTTACGCAAATGTTGTTAGGGTAATACAGGGCCATATTGATTATAGGGTCAGGGAGGCCTGTGCCCCCACAGTTTTTTTTTTTTTTAACACAGTAAGTTCCCCCAAACATGCGGTAATTTCACATGCTGGGCTCTAAATTTCCAGCGCGCATCATGCGCAAGAGAGTTTAAACTTTCCCTAAAAACTGACTTAAGTTGTATAGATGTTGTTTCCCCCCGCCCCCCCCCCCCCCCCCACTAGTGTTTTAGTGTTTGGAGACTAATGCTACGGCTGAACTACACTGAACTTGGCAAGATAGTTATTATCTGGGATTTTAAGACGTGTCATTATTTAGCGAGGGGGGGAGGGCTCCTATTTTTGTGGGGAGGGCCCTAATTTTTTTCGCGTGTCTGAAGGGAGGGTCCACATTTTTTTCACTCCTGTTTGGGGGAGGGTCATAATTCTTTTCAACAACATTTGGACGATGAAGAGTATGAAACAGATGCAACTTCTATATCATCTGCCTTTTTACTTAATAAAAATTGCGGCATAAAGAATGACATATTATATGCTCTTTCAGTAAGGAAGACGCTACCCTCACGCCGTTTTAACAACAAGTGTATCTTGATGAGGAAAAGCAAACTCTCCCAAAATGCCCTGCAATGATAGGCCTGAAGGGAAGTCACTATGTTTGAAAGAAGACCCCATATAGGTATTAGCGTGAGTTCGACGTTACAAGCATATAGAAATTCGTCATTTGGGCCGCGCTTCACGCATGAATCATAATAAGTTTGTCATTTGCGGCGCGCAGTTGCGCGCATGAATAATATAAACGTTGTTGGCTCAGAAACCCATCAATAGGGAGAAGCTTTCATCTAACCTATATAGTTGAGGTAGCGTTCTTCCTGGGCTCCTGACAGGCTTTGTTTACTATACCGTACACAAAACATGTTCTCTTAGGCTTTCTCTTAGGCTTGATGAAATGCGTTATCGAAATTCGGGCGCGCTTCGCGCGCAACGAAAGAAAAGTGCGAGCCCCTTTTTCTGTCAAATCTCATCTGAATCAGTACTAGGTCAAATAGGGGACGGGAGAGGTGGGATCACGTTAATCATTGTACTTATAGAGGGAGGATCACTGCATTTTTACCGTTTACCCAAAATCCTCTCACGTAAATAATCGAGGCGATAAATAATGACCGCGGCCTTAGCTTTGACAGAAGTAAGAAAAAGTATTTCTACTTTAAGAAAAGAAAAAGACATTCGGACAAGAGTCTTACTAAACATGTTTTTCAGAAAATATCAATTACCTGGGGAGGGTCACAATTTTTTTTACCTAGGACTGGGGGAGGGTCACATTTGTTTTGTTATGTTCAAGGGGAGGGTCCTAATTTTTTTTTAGCTTTGTTTGAAAAAAATGGGAGCCCCCCCCCCCCGGTAAATAATGACACGTCCCTAAGCAGCATAATGTACAGATCTATGTTAAACATAAATACACACATAAGAGAAATTATAAAATTCTGACTCCAATATTTCAACTGTACAAGATACTCTAATACTATCACTCTGCCCTACTTTATCTATCCAAAAATATTGGTCAGAATTTTAAAATGCTCTTGTGTGTATTTATTATTAATTGAGAAATAGTCTGTTGAAGTTTAGGATATTTGTGAGTATTTTATGTAAAACATACGTACAGATGAAGTAACTTTCGGATTCTTTTTCCCTAAACAAAAGACATATCGAATCTTGCACTGCTATTATTACATGAAAATGGCTTTTAGAAAGTAATAAAAATGTCTTTTTAGCAATATCTAGATCCAGTGAATGATGGGGGAGGGTCACCATTAATTATGTCACCACATTTGGGAGAGCCAACATTTTTCCTGCATCTTGTCAGGGGAGGGTTTCCAAAAAACATGTAGACCAAAATAGAAATGCAGCAGCCCTCTAATTTATGACCAGTCCCTTAGTTGTAATTGCACAGTGCACACACAGTTTGGTTTAGACATAGCCTTCCAAAAAAATATCCATCCCCCTCCCATGGAATGGTGTTGAAAAGTACCCCCCCCCCCCAAAAGAAAAAAAAAATAATAAATAAAATAAAATACAGTATTTGTATGGAAAAAGTCAGGATAGTTGACCCCCCAACCACTCTGGCGTTTCCAATCCCTTCCGTGGAGGGGGGATATTTTTTGGAACCACACACAGTCAGTACTATCTATGTCTATGTACCATGCATTACACATAACAATAAGATTATGGATTATGAAGATGGAGATTCATATGAGGAACCTTCCATCAGTTCATGGAAATCTAGAGCAATTAATCAAAACAAAATCAATTCCCATGGGTATCACTAATAGGGGTGCTACATGATTTTGTATCACATCAACTCAATGAAAGTTATACCATGTTTAATTGCATAAATAGTCATAAAAAGCTTACCCTGGTCCCAGGGTGAAGTTTTCGTGTTTTCGAACCAAGTTGAAGTCGTATTTGGGTGATTTCAATGGTAGTTTGTTTTGCTTCAGTGATTCTAGTCTTGCTCTGTTTCTTGTTGAAACTTCACCTGGGGACACTCACTAGGATTCTCAGTTCTATCAATCAAAAACGTCAGTCCCAAAGGTGGGGCTTCGGGGGCCTCCTATCATTGGATGACGCATTTGGCGCCTTCTCATTGGCAGCAGGTTTAGTTCCGGAATGACATTGTATTATTCAAGGGAGATGATTGGCACGATCTTGTTCCGGAACTAATCCTGCTGCCAATGAGAAGGCGCTAAATTCATCATCCAATGATAGGAGGCCCTGAAGGTCTGCCTTTGATTGATAGAACTGAGAATCCTAGTCAGTGTCCCCAGGGTGAAGTTTCAGCAAGAAACAGAGCATCCTATGAGGTCGACCTGCAGCAAGTATAAACAAACTACCATTGAAATATAACCCAAATATGACTTCAAACTTGGTTCGAAAACACTGAAAACTTCACCCTGGGACAAGGGTATGAAAAGCTAGTCTAAACCAAACTGTGTGTGCACTGTGCAATTACAACTAAGGGACTGGTCATAAATTAGAGGGGGAACTCAAGCACATTAAGGCCTGGGATTCGAAATGGGCTTGGGGCTAGCCCCCAAAAACGCAAAATGTGCCTTAAACTGCTTTAATCTATTTTAGGCAGGCTAATTTTTGGCACAGTGATAAAACTGGACGAACTTAATATTTGGTGCTATTTAACTTAGTACGGAGTGACGTTACAAGGTATGTCACGTGACAAAACAGTAAATTGCTTTTCCGGTGATGGAGAAAACATCTTTACAATACAGCTTTGGTGAAAATGGATAGACCTCAGCAATAGAAACATAGTACCGTTTTGGCTGCTGAACTATTATTTACTGTTAACGAGATATAAGGGTCGGAATCAGGTCACGTGACCTGATTGATATATCAGCCCCTTAAAGGAGCAAACGTTTTCCACATGTAAAAACGTCACTATGTAGAACCCAAAGAGAGAAATATTATTAGCTAGTAACTTTTCAAAAGGAGTGAAACTCACCACCGGAGAAATTTTTAAACTTTGAAAAGTGAAAATGTCACATGACTGGTCACTTGACGAGTGTATCAGCCGAAATTCCATACTAAAACATTTCACTCGATGAATGTTAACTATCCTGAAAATTTCATGCTCCATCATTAATGATTAGAAAAGATATTTGAAATTTTGTAATTTTGCCGATTTTCTGGGCTGTCGACCCAGGCCTTAATACACTTGAGAAGGGCTGGTGCATTTCTATTTTGGTCTACACGTTTTTTGGAAACCCTCCCCTGACAAGATGCAGGAAAAATGTTGGCCCTCCAAAATGTGGTGACATAATTAATGGTGACCCTCCCCCATCATTCACTGGATCTAGATATTGCTAAAAAGACATTTTTATTACTTTCTAAAATCCATTTTCATGTAATAATAGCAGTGCAAGATTCGATTATGTCTTTTGTTTAGGGAAAAAGAATCCGAAAGTTACTTCATCTGTACGTATGTTTTACATAAAATACTCCCAAATATCCTAAACTTCAACAGACTATTTCTCAATTAATAATAAATACACACAAGATAATTTGAAAATTCTGACCAATATTTTTTGGATAGATAAAGTAGGGCAGAATGATACTATTACAGTATCTTGTACAGTTGAAATATTGGTGGAGTCAGAATTTTATAATTTCTCTTATGTGTGTATTTATGTTTAACATAGATCTGTACATTATATTGCTAAAATCCCAGATAATAACTATCTTGCCAAGCTCAGTGTAGTTCAGCTGTAGCATTAGTCTCCAAACACTAAAAAACTAGCAGGGGGGAGACAACATATAAACAACTTAAGTCAGCTTTTAGGGAAAGTTTAAACTCTCTTGCGCACGATGCACGCTGGAAATTTAGAGCCCAGCATGTGAAATTACTGCATGTTTGGGGGAACTTACTGGGGAAAAACTGGGGGGCACAGGCCTCCCTGACCCTATAATCACTATGGCCCTGTATTACCCTAACAACATTTGCGTAAAAAGTAATGACCCCCCCTGTATCATTTGCACCATCCCTCTCCTCCCCCCTCTAATGTATGACCAGTCCCTAACTGTTTTGCACAGTGAAATGCAAACATACACATGGGTTATCACCAAGAAAAAACAATCAGAGGGCACATACATATCACACACACTAGGATGTAATGAGGCTCGGCCTACGGCCTCACCTCATTCCACCTGTCTCGACATGCATTATGCATCAAGGCTAATGAAGGATGATACTAAAAACATTTGTATTTTTGTTTTTTTCCTATTGTTCTTACTGGTATCTTTTTACTAAGAAGCTAACTAGCATATTACCATAAGGTTTTATGTATTCACTCTAAATAGTAGACAGTGACAATTCAATAACTTCTGCTGTGCACAAGAAACCCTTAATTAAGCCTAGTTTCCATAAAGTCTTATCTGTCATATCTGACGTCTCATCAGTCAACCGTGAAACAACAACAACAACAATACTTTAATGCCCTCTGTAGTAACAGGATACAGTACAAGAAAAGTTATGAATTAAAGTAATTAGAGGATCACAGTTACCTAAATAGCAGAGCTAATCGTGTTAGGTAACAGTGGTCAAGCAGATAATAGTCATGTACATTCATAGGAGTTATAGTTAAGGGAGAGACAAACAAAGGAGAATAATTAACTAACAATAAAGAAAATAAATAAATAAATAAACAATAACAACAACAGCAACAGAGTAGTACACTATGAAATAAGAGGATATGAAATAGAGAATTCCAATTTTCATTGCTTCACGGTCGACTGATGAGACAGATACGACGGATAAGACTATATGGAAACTAGGCTAAAGTAAACAACTTCAGTACCATAAGTCATTGTCCTGTTGCCGAGGATCCAAGGCAGCAAAGAGAACACGGCTCCATCACCATCTTCTCAAGTAAAGTAAAGTAGTTTTGACTGCCAGCCAAATCGTACAGCAACAGCAGGGATCAGCAGCGAGCAGAGGTTTTCTTGTGTGCCGCTCGATACAATACAGTACGTTTTTCAGCGTTCTTATTTATCTGTGAATCAGAATAATGCTAATACGTTAGTCTTTATGTAATGTGACAGGCGTTTGTTTAACTCACTTTTCTTTAGCTACCTCGTGGTTCGTTTTGATTTCGAGAAATGCCACTGAGCGTGCAGAAACCTAATGTTTTTCTCAACACACACGGCTCAAGCAATAGTTAGCCTTATTAGAAAGTTAAAGGAATTCTAGAGATTTTCGGGGTCGCATATTAACTCAAATGCATATTTTATTTTGAAGCTAAAACAAGTTCGCGTTTCAATGTCACGCCGGCTTTGTTCTAGCCGCCCTTCTAGCTAGGATTCAAAGGTTATAAATGCTTGATGTTTACTAACACAGTATACTAACTTTTAGCTCCTACCTTCATCCCGAGTAGTTTTTTTCTCCCGTGTATAGAAACAACCTCGGAACTGTGAAAACTGTGAATGTCCTGCCATCTCCCAATAAACACTGCTTTATCCAGGAATTTTGAACCACGAATTGCTCGACCGCCAGACCCGACTTGTGTTGCTAATTATTTCTACAAATAAAACCGTCCCTTCACAGCTTCTGCCGTAGTGGAAATGAGGGCTTCTCCCAGTTAATTTCACTCTTCAAAAAGTCATTGCCCAGTTATTAAAACGCCTCGGCTTTGTGAAAGAAATGGAGGAGAAGATGAAGAATGACTTCGCAAGGAAATGCACAGCCATATTGCAATTCTACTCGGCGCTAAAATCTTGGTTGGACTTCTAGATAGGAAGACACTCTTCTGATTTCTTCAGACACGACTCAGACATTGTCTTGTACTTTTTGTAAACAAATTTTCATTTGCGTAGCACAGTTCTGTAGTCGCGTACAGTCGATATTTTTCTATCAAAAGATTCGTCAAGATGTTTGGGTTTCCTGTAGTCTGTCACGTGAGCAGCATCCCTCCCTCTCGACTACCCACCCCTCCCCCCTCACTGCCATACCGCCATGTTGCGACGTCATGAGCGCGCGCCATCCACCCCTCCCCCTGTCGCGCCATGTTGTGACGTCACGCCAAGTTGTGACGTAGGGCTTCACAGAAATCACGGGAAAATGGCGGGAAAATGCCTCGACGTCGAAAATTCACTCGCATCCCTTTGCAACCTGTGATGCTTTGGGTACCCTGTGGGGATATCATACATGCGCTATATTTGCGATCATTTGGACGCTTTTTTTTTAGGTATGGTGCTCCGCTCTGCGGCCTTCGGCCGCAAAGGAGCTCCGCTATTAGTCCGACGAATTACCGTAATTATTATACATTGTACTCACTATCTCGATTCTGATTGGCTAAAAGCGCGCGCTTTACTTTGGGAATCACGCACTTTGAGGGTCTCCAAGAATCAGCATGCTGATTCTTGAAGAATCAGCTAGCTGATTCTTGATCCTACGCGCGCAATGTTTCATGGGACTACAGTCCTTGAATGTTTCCCCTATTTAACAAGGCGCTTGTGTAAAAGAAATTGCTAGACAGAAAAAAAAGTATTTTCACTGAATCAATGTATAATAAAACAATTATTGAATTCGGTTTTTGTGATTTCCGGAATAAACAATATCTCGCCAAGTGGAATCAGGCTCGGCCTTACGGCCTCGCCTGATTCCACTTGTCTCGACATTGTTTATTCTGGAAATCACAAAAACCTCATCCAATAATTGCTTAAAATTGCGCACTTTTGGCTAAAGACACCAAACTTTGCATGTCAATAGTTTTTAGTAGTTTATTGAAGATAAGATATGGAGGCACGCTAAATTTTATCCGTAGCGAAAGCTAGAACAGTTTAATGTGAACCATTGTTTTGCCATTCGCAGCCATCTTTGAATCCTTTGTTATTCATGAGCTCTGGGGCACTTAGGCTGCGTACACACTTAGTGCCCGGGCACTAGCAGTGCCCGAGTACAAGGTCTGGACCTTGTACTCGGGCACCAGTGCTATGCCCGAATTTTGGTTTGGGCACTCGAAAAACTGGACTGTTCACATTAGTGCCCGTGCACCAAGTGTGTACGCAGCCTTAGTGAAATCTTCTATCGTCCGTGTTTATGGAGTATAGCACAGTACTAGGTAGAAAATATCATGTGAAAGTTTCAGAGACAAGCTTCTTTTTACATATTCGACACATGGTACCAATTATCTTGATATTTTTTAGAATTTGTTGGTCATTCTTGAAACATTTTATCAAATCTCAGTCAGGCTATTGTTTTACAATATAAATTATAAACTGGTCGTGACATTTAATAATCACCCAAAACTCTAAGGAGACGTTCAACCGAAGTCAGTCAAGCCAATCTATAGTTCAGAATTAGCAAATGTTGAGCTGCTATGGCTGTGCAGTCTAGAGAACAACTTGAAAGTTCGCAAAGCTAAGTTCTAAACCTCATTTGAATAACAAAGCATTCAAAATGGCTGCTATTGAGCTAAACACACACGCCTAAATCGAGGAATGCTCACTGGCACTTAGAATTTTTTTCTAAACAAGCGCTCACCTACAGAAATGAAAAAAAGAATATGAAAATCATCAGGGTTCGAACCTGTAACTTTCCAGTTACTATACCCAAACCCTAACCACTACGCTATGAGTGAATTCGCTGGTTCGGCCAGCTCGTTTTATTGATTACGTACCTTAATAGTATTAATCTTTAATAGAACGAGACATATGTTATAAAAATATACTAAAACGATGTATTAACCCTTATCCTGACTACAAGTCTTGATAGTTCAGATATTTTGAATGTTTTTAGGTCAATTTGAAGTAATATTATCAAAAATATCGTTAAATTATTCGTGGTGAGCATTCCTCCATTTAGGAATGACGGAGCTGTGATGAACGTTGAAAAAATATCAAAAAAAGACATATTATTGATTAGTTTGATTATTTAGATAAGTTAGATGTTACCGCTTGTTTATCAATGTAATAGCTTCCTTTACGTTGTCAAGCTTAATTTCCTTTTTTACGTTAAGATAAATTGTGGTTTTACGCATTTTCCTGTTCGTAACCGCTTAGGAATGCTACAATCCCTTTTTGGGACACGTTCCCTCGACATATAAATTAGTCGGAGTTTCGGGAACACGTCGGAGTTTTATTGAGTTTTTACTGAGATATCATAGTTATCGGAGTTACTGGAGTAAACTTGCAAACGAGTTCAACAGGAGTTTTGGAGAGTTATTGGAGTCCATAAGTGGAGCGTTTAGTTGGAGTTAAATTCTTAAACCCTTGGAGACAGATCAGACGTAAGTCATGTTTGTAAATATCTCCTTTTTATCTGTTTACTTTTATTCGATTTGTAAACCTAAGCTTAATTTTAACCTCGCAAACTGTAAATTGCTTTGTAGCGGAGCTCAGGCGCGGGCCGAAGGCCCGCGCAAGCGGAGCACCATACCTAAGGGAAAAACGTATACTATAGAGTTGATTTTTGAACGTCACGGGCATTATGGATCATTTTGATGACGTCATTGATGACGAAAGGGCACGTGACTTTGGTTCAGAGTTCCTCTTATGGTCTTTGAAAGTTTGTCCAAGTTTGGCTTCTATAGAAGCTTCCCTTCGGGAGATATGATTTTTTCTTTATTTCTCTGGTATTAAACCTATAGTGTCCGCCGTCCGGTGTCCGTCCGCCGTCCGTGTACACATGGGAACCCTGTGGTACGCAAAGAAAAAATTATATCTCCTCAAGGGAACATGCTAGGACAACCATACTTGGGATATTTTGTCTATGCCACAAGGGGGGTGCTGTAGCACGGTCACGTGATGTGACGTCATCGATGACATCATCAATGATTGAAAAATTAATATCTCGTGAAGGGAAGACTCTAAAACAACCAAACTTGGGTAGTGTAGTCTAGGTCACCAGATGAGCGAAATGAGTTGGTTACGTGATATGACGTCAGTGATGACGTCATCTATGCCTGAAAAATTAATATCTCGTGAAGGGATGACTCTAAAACAACCAAACTTTTGTAGTGTAGTCTAGGTCACCAGAATAGCAAAATGAAGAGGTCAAGTGATATGACGTCAGTGATGACGTCATCTATGCCTGAAAAATTAATACCTCGTGAAGGGAAGACTCTAAAACAACCATACTTTTGTAGTGTAGTCTAGGTCACCAGATGAGCAAAATGAAGTGGTTAGGTGATATGACGTCATCGACGACGCCATCTATGCTTGAAAAAATATTCTCTTTATTGCACTTTTGAATCATTCCATTTGGAGGAATTAATACCTTAATTTTTCTGAAGGAGGTTTTTATCTCACTTGACAGGATGCTTATTTTCGTCCCTGTATTTGTATTGTGTCAATGCAGCAACATACCGAAGAAAACACTGTTGTATACATAGCAAGAGACATTTTTTTCTTAAAAAGCCTATAAGTATAAGCCATGTACACATGGGAATCCCTTTCATTCGCACAGAAAATTTTATAACCGGGAGCTCCGCTTTTAGCCAGTGGCTAAATCTATATATTAGTTTTCACCGCATGTGTACTGTAGTTGGTCAAGTTAATGATTGTAATAAACGCCATTAAATCAAGCCTGCCCGATTGTTCTATACACTGTGGTTGACACTTAACGATCTCCAGTACGCAACACCCCGTGTCCGCCGTGCTGGGAACGCGACAGTGAAAAGTCTGACGGTAAAGTCCGTAGAAAACTACACTCGGAGGTAAGCCGTATCTACCTAGTTTATAAGGAGCCACCAAAATGAGTGAACCAGGAGATTGGCTGAGCGCCGAACGAGTAATGGAGAAGAGCAGAGAAAAACGGGTCCGAAAACCGACCGCTAAAGGCCTTAGTTACGCCATCTCTTTAGCCGAAAAGCAAATTGGCGGCTCACGTAAAAGGCTCCTCGGTGTTGTTCGATCCGTAGAAGGGCTAAGCGATGAGTGCAATACGAGCGACGTGCTACGTGACCTCACGGTCACCTCGGAGGAGTTTGGAGAATTATTGCAACAGTTGCTTAGCCTTTATACACAAGATCCTAGTGCTGGATATGATGGAGGCGGCGCCCAGCTTGATGAAGATAACGACATTCTCAAACGGGCCCTACTATTATTAGAAACTTTAAAGAATAGAACAATTAGTCAATCCAACAAATGGTTGGAAAGGAGAACTGTTCAATCTCGTCATTCAGCGCGCTCGAAGTCACGCCACTCCTCGCAGCAGTCACGAACAAGTAGCGCTAGGCTGCAAGCGCTAGCGGAAGCTAAAGCGGCGAGCGAGGAGGCAGAATTTGATCGTAAAATTGCCGAGAAGGAGTTCGAAAGAAAAAAGCGCGACGCTGAAGCTGCTAGAGACATAGCCAATTTGGCCGCAGAGAAAAAGGCCGCAGTAGCGAACGCCAAAGTCGTAGCTTTTAACGAAGTTCTAATGGAGCAGGAGCTTTCTGAGATAGGAGAAAGGGCAGATTTCCCCGGGGTCCCTAATATTAAGTCAGAAGAGCGCACCTCGGATTGGGTACACACCTCACCTACGCTTGGGGCGCAACCTATGGCAAAAATGCAAAGTCCCAAACACGAAAATGAGTTGACATCCAATCAGGAAACCACCCACGTCCCCCGACCTCACGTCCCTAAGGAGGATTTTGAAGAACTATTGTTTACGCAAGATAATCTGCAAAATCAACATCCACTTGTCTCGTCAACCCCGATTAAGGAGACCGGAAGCGGGCTAATTGACTCACTCACGGCAGTAAATCAGCAGATTGTAGCGGGATTGGCTAGGCAAAACCTACCGAAATGCCAGCCTGATATCTTTTCAGGCGACGCGACCCTTTTTCGCCCCTGGAAAAGCGCGTTTAAGGCCATGTTAGAGGACGCGGACGTTTCCCCCACGCAGGAAATTAACTACCTAAGACGCTTTACAAGCGGAGCCCCGCAGCGCTTAATTGATAACTATCGCAAGCGTCAACAGCGTGACCCTATTACGTTGCTAAGAGACCTGTGGGAGGAATTAGAGCGGCGCTACGGAAGCCCGGCGGTGATAAGCAACACTCTGCTAGGGCGCCTAAGCGAAGCGGCAAGTTTCGGTGACAGTGATAACGAGAACCTTCAGAATTTCGCAGATATCTGCGCAGACGTCGAAAGCCAGGTTGCCTATCTACCGGGACTTGCGTGCCTTAACTATGCCAGCGCGATGCAGCCCATAGCGAACAAGTTGCCCAAATTCATCCGCGCGAAATGGGAAAAGGAAATGGCGGTTTACTCGGATAAACACAATGGCGCGTATCCTCCTTTCGCGCAACTTTCAAAAATAGTCCTGGAGCAAGCCAAAATAAAAAACAATCCGAAGCTGCTCGCAAGCAAGGCGCAGAGTCCTACCCAGACCCCCACGCCCGCTAGGCCACGGAGGGAAAGGAAAGCACTAAAAACAAATACTCAGCCCCCGGCTGAAAAGGTGGAGGGTTCTGAGGGTGAGGCCTTTATTAAGAAACATTGCCGCTATCACGAAAGGGACGGCCATGACCTGACTGAATGAATGCAAGGCGTTTCAAGCGAAAACTTTGGAGGAGCGCACGCAGTGGGTTAAAGACACGCGCTTGTACTTTCGCTGTTTTGATGCTTCACACATAGCTAGCCGCTGTAACGCAAACATACAATGCGCTACCTGCGGTGATAAGCGGCACAACGCCCTGTTTCGCAAGGACAAACCGCCAGACCAAACAAATTCTAAGACGGAGACCGGAAGACAGAAAGAAACGGTCAACCCAAAATGCACCGCGTTGTGTGACCCCGCCGGAGGAGTGTCCTGCAGCAAGATCGTACTGATTGACGTTGAAAACAAAGGCAAACCAGGCCTCACTCGACGGATCTACGCCATCATCGACGAACAGAGCAACAGCTCGCTCATCACCAGCGAGTTGGCCGATGAGCTTGGTGCTGAAGGACCCATTGAAAGGTACCACCCGTCGACGTGCTCCAATGAAAGGGAGGAGAAGTACGGCCGACGACTGACAGGCATCACGGCACGGTCGCCTAGCGGAGCAGAGTTCCCCCTACCAACCCTCATCGAGTGTGACACCATTCCCCAGGACAAACGAGATATCCCATCCCCACAGATGGCGAAAAGGTATCCTCATCTAAGAGAAATAGCGGATGAAATACCACCCCTAGATGACGCCACAGGCATCCACCTCCTGATCGGTCGAGACGCCCCGGAATTGCTTAAAGTCAGGCAGTTCAAGAACGGCCCAAGAGGAGCGCCCTGGGCACAGCGCCTAGCCCTCGGCTGGACGATCAGCGGTCAGATGTGTCTCGACCTCGCCAGTGGCCCCACGCACGTCCTCACCCGCCGCACCACCTTGTCCGCACAGGAGTCTGGAGACGAGAGCTACGAACTGATTCCCTGCCCGAATCAACTTAAAATAACCGACACCCTCACGGCGAACGATCCCGACGGTGTCTACGGAACGACACAAGGAGATAATGACCCGAGCCTTTCAGTGGAAGACCTGAAGTTCTTGCAGATAATGGAGAAAGGTATCCACAAGAATGAGAGCGGGAACTGGGAGATGCCGTTACCGTTCCGTCATGGATGCCAGACCATGCCTGACAACCGCGTCCAGGCCAAACAGCGCTTACAGGGACTCCTTAGGACATTTGCCAGGAAGCCCGAGATGAAGGCAGATTATTTGGAGTTGATGGGGAAGATCATAGACAAAGGCCACGCCTCTCCAGTCCCACGTGACGAAGCCCCGCCCCTTCCTGGCCGTTCCTGGTATCTAGCGCATTTTGCGACGTACCACAACACCAAGGGTACAATAAGAGTTGTATTTGATAGTAGCTGTGAGTTTCAAGGTGTATGATTAAATAAAGTACTGTTACCAGGTCCTGACTTAATGAACAACTTTATCGGTGTACTAATTCGCTTCCGAAAGGAGAACATTGCTGTAATGTGTGACGTAGAGCAGATGTTTCACTCGTTTTATGTTGACCCACCGCACAGAAACTTTCTTCGTTTTTTGTGGTTTGAGAGCAACGATCCCCTAAAACCCATTATTGAGTATCGCATGAATGTCCACCTGTTTGGTAACGGGCCCAGCCCCGCAGTTGCCACATACGGGCTTCGACAAACGGCTTTGGACGGCGAGGAGAAGTACGGCGAGGAGGCCACGAAATTTGTTTGTCGAAACTTTTATGTTGATGATGGTCTGGCTTCGCTTCCAACCACCCAGCAAGCAATTGACCTCGTGAGAAACGCGCAAGCTACCTTAGCCACCGCCAACCTGCGACTTCACAAGGTCGTGTCAAATTCAGTAGAAGTCATGGAGGCCTTCCCCGCTGAGGATCGAGCTAAGGACGTGCGTGACCTAGACCTGCGTCACGACAGCCTTCCCGCGCAACGGTCCCTCGGAGTTTATTGGGACCTGGAGAAAGACGCCTTCACTTTCAAAGTATACTTACCGGAGAAGCCATTTACGAGGAGAGGAGTTCTGTCTATAGTCAACTCAGTGTACGACCCGTTGGGCCTCGCAGCGCCCGTCATGCTCGAGGGAAAAAAGATTCTTCAGCAGCTCGTAATCATGGGTAAGCGGACGAGGGATAACGACGCCCCCCTAGCTTGGGACGACCCCCTACCGACAGCGATGATGAACCGGTGGACCCGATGGAGAGACTTCGCTAGCTGATCTACAGCACTTCTCTGTCGCCCGCTGCTATCACCCAATGCATTTTGGTGCGGTAACTAGAGCCGAGCTGCATGCCTTCTCTGATGCTAGTCAGGACGCGACGGGAGTTGCAGTCTATCTCCGGCAGTTCGACGAAGCCAACTGAGTGTCTGTTTCTCTTGTATATGGCCAAGCCAGAGTCGCCCATCCAACCCGACCAGCATCCCGCGACTTGAGTTATGCGGCGCGGTATTGGCAGTCCAAGCGGTCCGAAGAGTCATGAAGGAAATCGACGTCGAAATATCTAAGGTGACGTACTACACCGACTCGAAGGTAGTACTCGGCTACATCACGAACGAAAGCCGCCGGTTCTACGTTTACGTGGCCAATAGAGTGCAAATTATCAGAAGTTTGTCCAACCCCGACCAGTGGAGATATGTAGAAAGTGAGCAAAACCCCGCGGACTTAGCAACGCGTGGTGTCCCCCTTAGCAAGTTAGTAGAGACGAGTTGGCTAAAGGGCCCCGAATGGCTAGAGAAACCGGAAAGAACCCCCTAGAAAACGAGGAGTTCGCAATCAGCGCCAGCGATCCCGAAGTGCGCAAAGAGGTACTTACCGCCATGGCAACCAAGACTGACGGCGAGACCGAGACAAATCTAAGAGCTGAACGATTCTCAAGGTTTTCGTCGCTAAACTCCCTACAGCGCGCGATAGCCAACTTAATAGTAGTAGTCAGAGAGTTTAAACGCAGGAGAGAAAGCGAAACTGAAAGAGTCAAATTGAGGAGTAGCGCGACTAAGGTGCAAGGCAGTCTTAGGCCCCCCACAGCAGAGGAATTAGATCAAGCCTTGCGCGTCGTTATCTGTTCCACTCAGAAAGCGGCCTTTAGTCAGGTGCCACAAAACGCAAGAACTGAACCGGAGCTGCCGAGAGAGCTTCAGAGCGGCGCCAAAGAGGCTCTCAGGGGCACGCAACTGTACCGCCTCGATCCATTTCTCGACAGTCATGGAATTCTGCGAGTCGGAGGCAGGTTGAGGAGAGCGGAGTTGGAGTACGGAGAGAAACACCCGATAGTGTTACCCAAGAATCACCATGTCTCCCGACTGGTAGCGGAACACTATCACTTAAGAAGGTGCACCACCAAGGTAGGCAAATCACGGGCGGCGCGATCAGACAAGCTGGGTTCTGGTTAATTGGAGGTCACGACACTGTCACGAAAGTCATCGGAGCGTGCGTTACCTGCAAGAAGCTAAGAGGACGTCCTCTCGAGCAGTACATGGCAGATCTCCCCAGTGACAGAACCGAAGCCGGCCCGGCCTTCACTAATGTTGGGTATGACGTGTTTGGTCCCTGGACGGTGCATACACGCAAAACAAGGGGTGGAGTTGCAAACTCCAAGCGCTGGGGCCTAGTGTTCACGTGCCTTAGCAGCAGAGCGATTCACATAGAGGTGCTAGAATCTATGGATGCTAGCGCCTTTATCTGTGCGCTTCGGAGGTTCTTCGCATTGCGCGGCCCCGCCAAACGTCTTAGAAACGATCGCGGCACCAATTTTGTCGGAGCCAAAACGGAGCTCGACGAAGCACAGATGGAGATGGCCAAGAAAAAGATCGAGAAGTTTCTGAAAGATCAAAGTTGTGAATGGGTATTCAACCCCCCACTTGCTTCACACTTTGGAGGGGTGTGGGAGAGACCGATCAATACCATTAGACGGGTACTTGATGCTATGTTCGCAGAGCTAGGCAAGACACAGCTCACTCACGAGCTTCTCGTTACACTCATAGCTGAAGTAACTGCTATAATCAATGCGAGGCCTATCTCAGCTATACCATCTGACGTGGACGACCCGCAGCCCCTGTCCCCTGCGATGCTGCTGACGATGAAGACACGCCCAGCCACACCCCCACCAGGTCAGTTCATACGCGCTGACATGTACGCACGCCGTCGATGAAGACAGGTCCAGTACCTGGCAGACCAGTTCTGGTTGAGATGGCGACGCGAGTACCTGCATAACCTGCAGCCTCGACAGAAGTGGACGGAGACGAAACGAGACTTGCGCGAAGGTGATGTGGTCCTACTGCGAGATGAATCAGAGCATCGCAACGAGTGGCCGCTCGCACGAGTCGCAGATGCAATCAAGAGTGAAGACGGTAGAGTTAGGAAAGCTAGAGTAGATGTAGTTAAGGATGGTGAGAGAAAGTCCTATCTGAGACCCATAAAGGAGCTCATACTACTGGTACCCAAGGATGACACGGCTGGAGACGCTTCCCTGTAGTAAGAAAGAGCCATGCATGTAATTAGATAGCAAGGATTAGAATCCTTGGGCGAGGAGTGTGATGAACGTTGAAAAAATATCAAAAAAAGACATATTATTGATTAGTTTGATTATTTAGATAAGTTAGATGTTACCGCTTGTTTATCAATGTAATAGCTTCCTTTACGTTGTCAAGCTTAATTTCCCTTTTTACGTTAAGATAAATTGTGGTTTTACGCATTTTCCTGTTCGTAACCGCTTAGGAATGCTACAATCCCTTTTTGGGACACGTTCCCTCGACATATAAATTAGTCGGAGTTTCGGGAACACGTCGGAGTTTTATTGAGTTTTTACTGAGATATCATAGTTATCGGAGTTACTGGAGTAAACTTGCAAACGAGTTCAACAGGAGTTTTGGAGAGTTATTGGAGTCCATAAGTGGAGCGTTTAGTTGGAGTTAAATTCTTAAACCCTTGGAGACAGATCAGACGTAAGTCATGTTTGTAAATATCTCCTTTTTATCTGTTTACTTTTATTCGATTTGTAAACCTAAGCTTAATTTTAACATCGCAAACTGTAAATTGCTTTGTAGTTTTCACCGCATGTGTACTGTAGTTGGTCAAGTTGATTGTAATAAACGCCATTAAATCAAGCCTGCCCGATTGTTCTATACACTGTGGTTGACACTTAACGATCTCCAGTACGCAACACCCCGTGTCCGCCGTGCTGGGAACGCGACAGGAGCTAAACAATAGTTCACTCTAAAACCTCTCCCTAGCTTTCGCTACGAAAGAATCCTAGCGTGCCTCCATATCTACGATTTAAAAATACATTGAAAACTATCGCCTGGCAAAAAATTGGAGCTTTAGCCTAAAATGCGCAATTTCCTCGAAAATTTGCTCTAATCCGCCGGTTTTAGCGGAGCGGAGTTTTAGCGGAGCTCCTGAGCGGAGCACTATACATAAGGAAAAGTGGCAGACGTATAACCATCAAGTCGCTTTTGAGTGGTTTCAGAGATTTTTGTCAATTTCAATGACGTAAACAGTTACGTCATGTCACGTGACTTTGACAATAGACAGGTATGAACCTAAAGACAACTTTTGCCAAGTTTGGTCGTCATTGGAGCTTTCCCACTGGAGATATGATTTTTTCCTTTCATTTCTGAATAAAACGTATAGTGTAATTCCGTGTGTGTGTCCGTCCGCTCGGCACACAGGCATCCCAATTTCAGGCAGGAAAATAGGCAAGAACGCACACTCGCGCTTCTATTTTTGTCGTCTTCGTGTTTAGTTTTAACGGAGCTACGAAAAGGCGCTAGTTGACCAACATTGGTTTAATTAAAGTTATGTTACAAGCAAGGGGGTGTACCACCTATGTCACACGGCATGACGTCATCGATGACGTCATCAAAACTAGAAAACTCAATATCTCAAGAAGGTGACCAAACTTGGGTAAAGTTATCTTGGAGGTACGGGGTGGTGCAACACCAAGGTCACGCCGCATGACGTAATCGATGACGTCATCAAAACTAGAGAAGCCAACATCTCAAGAAGGCAACATCGCTAGGTGACCAAACTTGGGTTAGGTTATCTTGGAGGCAAGGGGGGTGTGTAGAGCCCACAAATGTAATAACTACCCACAAATGTAATAACTACCCACAAATGTAATAAACCCACAAATGTAGTAACAGGCTGCCCACAAATGTAATAAACCCACAAATGTAATAACAGGTTGCCCACAAATGTAATAAACCTAAAAATGTAATAACGGGTTACCCACAAATGTAATACACCCAGGAATGGAATTTACCCACAAATAACCCAGGGTTACTACCAGCTTGGTAACAAGTCACTTTCTCGAGAAAGAAAACTTTATTTATGGAAACATATTTGGATATTTGACTCAGCCCATCAATGGGGACTTTGCCCGAACTTATGGAAAGCCGTCTTGGCGGCATGGACAGGTGGGAACTGTCAGATATATCTATATATTAGTCATGTGGTATGGCTTCATCGATGTCTTCACAGGAAACCCAATCATAGACAGCCGACTTCTTACTGTATGGTTTATTCTTCTAACAAATGTATCCCTTTTGAGGAGCCGGCTTGGGATAAACCTGGCATTTCAGTGAATTTTAAAATGATCATCCTGAAATTTATGGTTACCCAACCTGGAATTTTACGCTTGTAGATGGCCGATTGATTGACTGAGTTGAAAAAATAGATTGTTCTCTCTATAATCGCGGGCTACATAAGCAAGTCCCTTTTGTCTCCTTGCATCTCTAACTGTTTACCAGATCAATCTCTGTGATTATCAATGCATTGGGGGGGGGGGGGGGGAGGGTTGGCGTCGAAATGCAGCAATTTGGAGTCCAAATCGAACGCGGCGGCGCTGTGCTGGATGTGGAGTGTGAAGTGTGTGCAAGACGGACTGTGATTGGCTGTGTACACGGGTCAACACGCGAATGCGCATGCGTAATTAAGAGCCGCCGATGTTTTCGCATACCGCTGAACGTTCCATTTCGGCTTGGATTGGATGGGTTGCTTTCTCATGCGACGTTCAATGATATGTATGAGGCTCGACTCCGCGCCTTAGGCGCGGGGTTTTCCGATATATACGAGGCATGACGTCGTCGAAAACGTAACGGATAATTCTACTGGAATATTGAACGAGAAAGCGATTTGTTGCCAAGTTGGTAGAAACCTTCTGTTATTTGTTGGTATATTACACTTTTGGGTGTATTACATTTGTGGGTAACCCGTTATTACAATTGTGGGTTTATTACATTTGTGGGTAACCCTGTTATTACATTTGTGAGTAATAACTACCCACAAATGTAATAAACCCACTAATAATATGGATGCAAAAATTTCTCGATTCTGATTGGTCGAGAGCAGTGCAATTACAAAAGTAATTTGCACTCCAAAAAAGTAATTGCACTCAAATGAGTGCAGGTATTTCATGAAGCTAATTGGCTAAATAAACAATGGATTTTGCGAACGAGCCAATCAAATGCGCGCTAGCTGTCACGCCACTTGATCTGTTTGAGCTATAGCCTTGTCAACAAGATTGGAGATCGGTGGAAGGAGAAAATCGGTTCCTTTTCATGAAAATTATCTTCCGAAACTTGTGGAAAGCAAAATGTGAATTCCTTATGGATTTGAGCAAGACTTGTTTAAGTTTTCATTCTTTGTTATGGAAGGATATGAAGGGAAATCTTCATTGACTGCGAATCTAGCAGCGGTAAATGCCAGCGATGAAAATGTACTAGAAGTCTACAAGAACACATGCGATACGGACAGTTTGGTCACCTAGCGATGTTACTTTCTTGAATTATTGACTTCTCTAGTTTTGATGACGTCATCGATGACGTCATCCCACTTGAAAACTGTGACCAAACTTGGGTAAAATTATCTTGGAGGCAAGGGGGGTGCACCACCAAGGCCATGTGGCATGACGTCATCGATGACGTATACCGTGCCTAAAATAGGAATAAAAAACGTCCATTTTCTGTTCTTACTCTCGTGAGCAAGGTACCAGAGCAATACATTATGTCCATTAACTTGACATTATTGCCACAAGGTCAATTGGATTAATCAATAGTACTGCATAGATAGCAAACAGCACAGCAAGGCACCAGCGTAGCAAGGTAACAGCATAGCAAGGTAATAACATAATAAGGTATTATTATGCTTTACCTTATTATGCTATTACCTTATTCTTGCTATTACCTTATTCATGCTATTACCTTATTACGCTATTACCTTATTATGCTATTACCTTATTATGCTATTACCTTATTATGCTATTACCTTATTATGCTATTACCTTATTATGCTATTACCTTATTATGCTTTTACCTTATTATGCTGCTACCTTGCTATGCTGTTACCTTGCTACGCTGTTACCTTGCTATGCTGTTACCTTGCTACGCTGTTACGTTATTATGTTATTACCTTGCTACGCTGTTACCTTGCTACGCTGTTACCTTGCTACGCTGTTACCTTGCTACGCAGGTACCTTGCTACGTTGTTACCTTATTATGCTATTACCTTGCCACGCTGTTACCTTGCTACGCTGTTACCTTGCTATGCTATTACCTTATTATGCTATTACCTGATTATGCTATTACCTTTGTTTATGCTATTACCTTATTCATGCTATTACCTTATTATGCTATTACCTTATTATGCTATTACCTTATTATGCTATCACCTTATTATGCTTTTACCTTTATTATGCTGCTACCTTGCTATGCTGTTACCTTGCTACGCTGTTACCTTGCTATGCTGTTACCTTGCTATGCTGTTACCTTGCTACGCTGTTACGTTATTATGTTATTACCTTGCTACGCTGTTACCTTGCTACGCTGTTACCTTGCTACGCTGTTACCTTGCTATGCTATTACCTTATTATGCTATTACCTGATTATGCTATTACCTTGCTATGCTGTTACCTTGCTACCCTGTTACCTATATACGCTGTTACTTTGCTATGCTATTGCCTAGCTACGCTGTTACCTTGCTATGCAGATACCCCGCTACGCCGTTACCGTGCCTTGCCGATAAATTGCCATGTATTGTATCTACTACACTAATGCCAGCACACTAATGCCACAATCGATATCACTAATGCCAGAACACTAATGCCACAAGTGAAAAACGTACTATTACCTTATTCATGCAAGTAATAACAAAATATGAGCAAGATTCATTCCTATAACAGGCTGCATATGGCATGACGTCATCGATGACGTCATCAAAACTAGAGAAGTCAATATCTCAAGAAGGCAACATCGTTAGGTGACCAAACTTGGTTAAAGTTATCTTGGTGGAAAGGGGGAGCACCACCAAGGTCAAGTGGCATGACGTCATCGATGACGTCATCAAAACTAGAAAAGTCATTATCTCGAGACAGTAATGCTGGTATGTCAGTAATGATTAGAGCTCCGCTTTTAGGCATTGCCTAAATCTATATGTTAAGAAGGTTGCAAGGATGGATTAGAGGGATAAATTCGCATTTTTGTGCCTTGGATTGTGGATTGTGAACTGCAGAGTTGCCTCGCTGAAAACACTTTTGCCTTTGGTCGCCATTTCACCACCGATGGATGACTATATTTTTCAACCCGATGGCAGAGAAATTCAAGATTCGATTGGAATATTCATACAGAAATTCGAGAAATTAACTCCTCCAAACTCTGGGACAATGAGGAAGACCTTTAAATACGATTTTAAATACGTTTGATGTTGGATGGCTCGTGATCAAGCGAATAAACATGGCGACGTGTATTAACTCGTGAAATTCTCTCTTAAACTGCACTCAATAACTGGCTTCTACGATTGACTGTGCCTTTCAACCTACAGGTAAATGTTCGGCAAAGTAGATTAAGAGTTTCTTGTGATATGTTTTCGACAAAATTGCCCTTCTCTGAAAATTTTTGCATCCATATTATTAATAAGTAATCATACGACTATTCTCATTCAATTTGGGATTAATTACACTCGTGAGTTTTTCAAAAAGCTCAAATCATGCACTCGCCACGACGGGCTCGTGCAATTTCGATACTTTTTGAAAAACTCGCTCGTGCAATTAATCCCAAATTGAACTCGAAGTCGTATGATTACCTATACAAATGTAATAACAGGTTGCCCACAATGTAATAAGTTATTACATTTGTGGGCAGCCTGTTATTACATTTGTGAGTTTATTACATTTGTGGGTAGTTATTACATTTGTGGGCTCTACAGGGTGCACCGCCAAGGTCACGTGGCATGACGTCATAGAAGACGTCATCAAAACTAGAGAAGTCAATATCTCAAAGGTAACATCGCTAGTTGACCAAACTTGGGTAAAGTTATCTTGGAGGTAAGACGTCATCATGATTCACAGCTGTTCGCGAACCCCTTAAAATAGTTTTGTCGCTATATTTCAAATTCTAACGAATATTTAACTTGAACAGGATAGTTTAGAATGTTCTATACGAAAAAGTGTCGTATTATTCGGATATTGCGCTGCTGTGATATTCAAAATGGCGGATCCAAGATGGCCGCCATATCGTCAAATTTGATTTTTAGAAACTATCAGTCTGGTAGTCAAAAAAGACATGGAAATAAATAGCTGACAATGAATTTATGGTATCACAGTATGAACTGCAGTGCTGCTGGTCGAATGAAGCCATACTAAATGTATAAAAGGCAAATCAATATAAAAAGGTGAAGCAGATTCACCGCCGCTTGATTTTATGATCTAAACGATATCCCCATTTTTCGATGATCATCTTCGGTCCCGGCAACAAAACTGTGCATTTGAAGTCCTTATATTAAGAGTTCGCTCACAACGATCATGCAATCTGCTGCCCCCGTGGCATAATCGAAAAATCGCGGAAACGTCAGGACCAGCAGAAAACCTCAAAAGGAAACCTCAGACAAGAAAGGGGTTGGAATGGAGAAGGCTTTCAGACATAGAGAGGAAAACTACTCCGAGGACGAATAAAAGTCTTAGGCTGCGTACACACTTGGTGCCCGGGCACTAGCAGTGCCCGAGTACAAGGTCCGGACCTTGTACTCGGGCACCAGTGCTGTGCCGGGATTTTGGCTTGGGCACTCGAAAAACTGGAGTGTTCACATTAGTGCCCGTACTCGGGTACTGTGCCCGGGCACCAAGTGTGTACGCAGCCTTACATTCGCCACTTTCGCTTATAAGTTCAAAGTTGCCACCACCAGACTATAAAAAAAGTACGGAAAACGCTGGAGCAACGCCTAAATTGTCATAGAATGATTTCCCCCCTTTATCCCTGCTTTTTTGTTATCATTATTATTCCTGTGTGTGTAAGAGGAATATTCTGCATGCATTTAAAACAATAGTCGTAGATGTCTCAGTGATTGACTCAGTGATAGGCTTTGAAATCAATAGTCAAAGTGAGAACTTTTACAGCAGGGACGACTACCTTAATATAATTTTGTGGATTGCGCTTCTTACCTAAACTACTAACAACAATCATATATTTGCCTTTAGTATAAACTAACTAATGGTCTATTACAAATCCTGCATTCTGATTGGCTGAGCTACTAATGGTCTATTAGTGATAGACCGTGCCTGGCAAAACCACCACATTTCTTTGCAAGAAAACTTGATTTTTTCAACATAAAATAATGGAATTCATTGCCAAAACGGACCAACTAGTTAGTTTTTACTAAAACAATTAGACCTCTCGTCCTCATGTGCTATAATATCAATAGACCATTCGGCCTTCAGCCTCATGGTCTATTCATCATAGCACATTCGGCCTTGAGGTCTAATTGTTAAATATAGTATTCTCTTTCCACATAATCGTCTGTTGCTATTTTTTTATGTATTGCAAAATTGTTTAGGTTTTGTCTTTTTTTTAGTTTTGAAGTGATTGCCTCAAACAATCGCCGGAGATCCAAAAAAGCGGCACGGCGGCCATCTTGGATACGCCATTTTGGATGACGTTCTACGCCCATCAAGCACCCTATCCCATAATATAAAAACTTTTTTGAATACCGCATTGCCACTTATCCATTTGAATTTGACTGGTCGTTAAAATTTGAAAAACACAATCGGCGAAAAATTCATTGTAGAGGTTTGTGTGACAGCTGTCAATCATGACGTCATTTTACCTCTTAAAATGCAAAATCTGGGTTGGCAAAAAAAAATTTGGATTCAGCGTAAAATTTCGCATAAGATGGAACTTGTTGCCAGCTTTTACTAAAAAATGCCTCTGGAAGTACGAATTTCCGAAAGTTCGTCTAGTCTATAGAGAGAATTAAAACAAATGGTTTATGTTTTATTGTTGCAAATAAAGCAAACAGTTAAAGAAAAATATCATAACGGAGACTTGAAGTCATGACAAAAAGAAAAAAGCTTGTCACGGTGGTGATTTGAACCTGGGAATCCAGACCTTCTCTTTTACAGGAAGTATTTCCAGTTGCTTAGCGCACTGCGCCACGTTGAGCGGACCGCAGCAGAGAACAATATGCGATATGCGAATATTTATACGTTTTATATTTTGTAGATTTCTATTAGTGCGCGACAAGTTGTGGCGCGAGATGAAAAACGCGCAACATCGAGCATCATCTTGCAACGCAACAATGTTGCGCGACAAGTTGAGGGATTTTGTGCCTCGTATTTCCCCGGCTTAAGTGGCAAGTGGGGTGCAACGGCGTGATCACATGGTATGACGTCAACAATGACATCATCAAACGAGAAAAGGTTTATTTCTTTGGAAGGGATGAACCCAAGAGAACCAAACTTGGGCGAAGTTGTCTAAATGGCAAGGGGAATGCAACGGCGTGGTATGACGTCAACGATGACGTCATCAAACGAGAAAAGGTGTATATATCTTGGGAAGGGACGAACCTTAGGAAACCAAACTTGGGTGAAGCTGTCTAAGTGGCAAGTAGGGGGTAACGGTGTGGTCACGTGGCATGATGTCATCGATGACGTCATCAATCCAGAAAGGTATATATATCTTGGAAGGAATGAGCTTCAGAGGACAAAACTTGGGTGACATCATCTAAGTTGCGTGTGCAAGTGGGTGTAAGTGCTTAGTCACGTGGTATGGCACTGACAGGCTATTTACAATGGCAACCTTTTTGTCTCATTAACACAGTAAAAATATGCAACCGGGAGCTCCGCTTTTAGCCAGTGGCTAAATCTATATATTACTTTTCCTTTTTAGGTGCCATAGATCGAGTGGAGGGTAAGACGGTAACGTTTACAGATGGGACAAAAACCGAAGTGGACGTGATTATCCAGTGTACAGGGTATACTGCAGAGACGCCTTTTCTCCCTCAAGAATGTCAAGTCCCATTCAACGACAACTACAAGTTCATCTTCAACATAACGACCCCTCCTTGGCTTTCGTCGGCTTTGTTCGGCCAGTAATCAGAGCTTCAAGCGGCATTTGTCGGCCGGGTCTTCAGTGGATCAGTAGCCTTATCCAGTCAAGCCGAAATGGTAAACGAAACGAACCAAGACAAGGAGTTCTGGTCCAACTATTTCAAGGATACCTCCAAGCGACTTACCACACTGGTAGAACCCTACACGTATCTTGATGATGTAACCACGAAAAGCAAATACTTGTTTAACCATTGGGAACTTTTTAAAGATAGCCCTCGTGATTGGTTGACAGCGATGGTTTCTCCGGCGTGCTGAAAGACAAAGCAACTCCTGAAAGACAAAGCAACTCACAAAAAGGGATTGCCAATTTGACGCGACGTGGTGGCGGATGCATTACCGACTCAATTTATCTTGCTCTTGCTTCTTCGTTTGATTTGGTTTGATTGGTGGCTTAACAAGTTAAGTCATGTTAAATACTGATTTCAAACCAGTCAAACCTGCAATCATCTTGAGGGGTTCGCGGGGAAAAGAGACCTCTGCGCTGGGTCGAAACTCGCTTTGTTTTGCCTCCGTCCACAACCTTGGACGGTTTGCTGACCGTTTTTTGAGCCCACTATATGCGCACGCATATCTAAAGATGTTTTCCGCTGAGGGGCTCAAATAATATCAGCGGAAAATGTCTGTAGATATGCGTGCGCATATACTGGGCTCAAGAAACAGTCAGCAAACCGTCCAAGGTTGTGGACGGCGGCAAAACAAAGCGAGTTTCGACCCAGCGCTGAGGTCTCTTTTCCTCGCGAACCTCAGCCAGCGAAATGCAGAGAAAAGAGGCCTCTGCTAGCAGGGAAGACAACTCCTAAGAGGTTGCTTTTTGACAACAAGACAAGAGCCTAAAGACACTCCACGAATTAATTCCAAGACCAAGAGAGCAGAGGCAGAGGGTTGGAGTTCAAACATAAACATTCGGACGATACACTATAACATTAAAAATACAATTCCTTTACGATATATACCAAAACCCAATCGAAGAGAAAGAGAGAGAGATATATTGAGGTGGTTATTTTAACTATTTAATTAAAATAAAATTATTTAATTAAAATATTAGTCGTAAAAGGTAGGAAAAGGCAATGCACGTGAGTAAAACAATAGATACAACTATTATGTTTGCGGAAAGGCAATGGAATGTGGAAAAACTGCTATCAAAACAGAAAACATTTTGTTTTGATTAATGTGCAACAACAATGTATCTTTGGTTGCAAAAATAAATCTCTCCGCCTAATATGAGATTGTGTTTCAAATTGTGTTTCAAACGAGGTAGTTATATAACAATATTTGTCAATATTCCTGGCTCAGGTTGCAATAGGTTCAATAACACTATCCAAAAGACAACACAATCGACACGTATACATTCAATCGCAACTGAAATCTAGATTGAACTTTGCCAATGTTTGCTAAACATTTGAATAGAAGCGGCGTTTTGCAGACACGCGAGCCTTTTTTCATCTATAGTTAGACATAGCTAATTTGCAATAATTGTACCATTAATGTACCCTTGGAGATGTTTAGTTATTTGATTTGTTCCCAAATCTGCCATTTCCTTTGCTACACGTGCAACTAAAATGCCGTCATGTAAGACATCGTTCCAGTTGTTATGGTGTCCTCGAGCACGGGTCGCGCAGAGCGTTACGGCGCATGCTCTCATCGCCATTACCCATTCTCGAACCCAGAGCTCTCCGGCTCGTCACCTGGCAGGGGAGGCTCTGGTGAAATCCATTTGAGGGTCTTCACTGATTGGCTGAAATGGCGCGCACGCGTACATGAAAGTAGTTCTCACTTAATAAAAGCGTATCTTTCAAAATAACACTGGCCTTCGATTTCTAGTCGTCTTTTCATCCTATGCCTTCGACTTGAATGCTCTAAAGGTAATTGGGAGGCATAAAACCACCATTTTGAGCGTGCGTCGGTGGCAGTCACCAGAGTTCCCTTTCAGCCATGGCACTATCTCGGTTCTGATTGGCTAAGAGTACGCAGCGAAATCTTGTTGGCGCGCAGAGTGCGTGACGCCATACCCCAGACATTAGGATTGATGCAATCTAATGACGTCATAACGCAAGCCAAAGATTTGGCTGCCACCTTGGTTTTCATTTCGGAATTGAAAGACGGTTTTGCCAATATTCTTGTTGAATCTGTCAATATTGGGTTTCACCTCCCGTGCTTTGAGATCTTCATCAAGCTTGTGGCTGGTCGTTTATATTTTTGAATGTGACCTGTGTGATATGGGTTATGTTGGCTTCACTAATGGACACCTCCGCACGCGCGTTGAGCTACATAAGAGAAAGTCGTCCTCTATTTATAAACACTATTCTAAAGATCACAATAGTCAAGCTCCTGATGACCTTATTAACAACTTTAAGGTGGATCGACCCAGTAATTTTGTACCCATGCCAACCAATTTTGAGCCCTTCATATAAACACAGGTTGATTTCTGTCGCGCAGCCAATATAACACACATGCTACCAATAGACTGAAATACATGTCAGTGCAAAAGTTTTGGAGATCGGAGCTAGTATCACGTGTCACGGACCACGCCTATTTCAACTCTCAGCCCAGTTTCAGGCTGTAATGACATTTTCCCAAAAATGCTCTATGGTACCTCGAGATGGAGTGGTTGCCTCCGTGTAACCGAAGTTTTAATAATTCCACAAGCCCGATCTGAAGATATAGAGCATTTTTCAAAAAAATGTCGTTACAGCCTGAAACTAGGGTGAGAGTGGAAATAGGCGTGGCCCGATTGTCACTCCGATCTCACCAACTTTTGTACTGACATTTATTTTAGTCTATAGGTAGTATGTGTGTTATATTGGCTGCGCGATAGAAATCAACCTGCTTTTATATGAGAGGTTGAAAATTGGTTGGCATGGGTACTAAATTACTTGGTCGATCCACCTTAAGGTGCTTAAAAAATGCTGGAGCAAATTTGACTGCCTTGTGCACGAGTTGCTCTTCATAAGGGAATTAAAACCTTTCCTTAACGTCCAATCAGATTCCATCCCTGCCAAACTTTTCACTTAATAATTAGTTTCCTTGTTCTTTGTCTTTATAAGATCAGCATTATTTCTGTAATTTTCGTTTTTTGATAATGGAGCGAGAAAGCTCCGAAACGTCAAATAATAACGGTTTTATCTCTAACTTTTGCCACTATTTGTATCTCAAAATCTCTACTTATGCAATTCCTAAAAAAACACATTTATTAATGAGTTATTTCTTTTTGCCATAGCCTACTAGTCCATTGTATAAGCTTTCCAACGATATATAGGTCAAGATGTGCTGGTTAAACTAAGAACGTGTATGATTGTTTTTCCAAGACATGCCGCGAAGGTTCTTAGGCCTAGTACATACGCCGTTTTAGAACATGACCAATGCCACACAGCCAATCAGCAACCGGCATTTGCGTCCCCTATATCCCATAGAAACTAAAGCGTCAAGCGGCGAGGACATTGAACAATAGGGAAAATTAGGGGTTTGTACATAGTCATTAGTATTCATGCTCATAGCCATTAATATTCTCTGGTTGCACCTTGCATTTTCATTGTTCTCCTGAAGAAGAACAAAGAAAACCAAGGTGCAACATAGAGAATACTAATGACTATGGACATGAATACTAATGACTATGTACAAACCACACCCTGTTCTTTCCTCGCCGCTTGACACAAACAACTCTACAAAATAAAGGAAAACATTGACTTCATTGTCATCTTTTGCAAAATAGCCCTTTATTACAGGTCTCTCTCCAACATCATTCTATAACAAAATCAACAAATCAAAATTAGTACATTATCAACATTGCAATTTGTTTATAATAACCACGTTTATAAGAATTCGAAGTTTTATTAGGCAAAAAATTAAGAACCTTAAGTAAAATAGTAACCGCAAAAACACATGCATATTTTCCCGTAGTAATCAAAATAATCCTCCAGATTTATAGAAAAACCTTTCAAGTGTTGGACAAATGCAATTCTAAGTTGTTTGGACCAGTTATCAAGACGATGGAATTGGATTGCGATTTGAGCTATTTTCTTGTCAGAGAAGTGGCCAGCAAGCGTGCGAGAGCCCCCTAAGAACATAACTTTTTGTTCTGTAGTTAAGCATAGCAAATACCTAAAAGTTTCTCCACGAACATTTTGCATTTTGATGTTCCCTTTTCATGTATAACGTACTGTATTTTTAAGGGAAAAACTTCCACCTTTCGCATCAGTTTCTTGTCTGATTCACTCAACTCTTGGCTGTCTCGAGGCATTTGAAGAACATTTGAGTCTCAAATTGCTAAAACAAACTTCGAATTTTGCCAGCCTCGAACATCAGCGCTCTTGCAATTCTCATAAGAAAGCCCCAGGAAGAAACAGATTGTCAATTCAAAAGTACGTTTTACCAAATGTTCCGCTGTAATGCGACTTTTGAGTTCAATTTCCGGTGTTCGATCCAAACTTTACGGATTTACGAATTCTGATAACGAGAGCGAGATTTTATGTACGCTTTCCTGTTTCTCCCTTTTCCTTGGGCCATAGGAGTCGAGGAATCCATTACAAATGAATATTTTCATTTCTTACCTGACTTCGGGAAACGAAAGGGGAGCGAAACCTGCCAGCAACTCCAGTATGGCCAGTTTCAACTGCTATCGTCTCAAAACAAACACTTGGAAATTAATTAGAACGATGCATGCACTCAAAACAAACCGCTTTGTCGGTAGATCTTTTCATTCACAAGGCTTTGATTGACACTACTATTGTAAAAAAGCCTTGGATGAAGTATGGCTCTGAACAATGCTCTGTAATGATGTTGATATGTCAATGACAAGCTAGCACAAAAACTTTCAAAATACTTTCTTCGTGGCATTGATCATGTTCTAAAAAAGTTAGAGAATGGACGCTCGTGTCCTATGGGAAATAGACCACTAATGAACAAAAATCTGCTAGCGCTAGCGCGCTCGCAGATTTTTGTTCATTAGTGGTCTATATCCCATAGAACACTCGCGTCCATTCTCTAACCCTTACTTATCATGAGCCGATCCTAATGCAAAATCTCAATAAAACAATATTTTTTGTCCATCTCTCGTCTGCTTGTAGCCTAAACTATTCTAAATGAAACCGGGAATGTAGAATCGATTTTAATGCCGCGAGTTTTGTGTATTTCATGGTAACAGTTTGGTACGGCTCATGATAAGAGCGACGTAATGTACTGGGCCTTGTAGTATGTCAGTAAAAAGGATAAACCGGAGCTTTCAGGAGGCCTCTCCGCCTGTACGCTCGGGTAATTCATTGATGGACGCTAAACAAAAGGGTGCAAACAAAGCAAGATATAGTAAACAGTTTTCGAGTTATCATTGCATAACTTAAATAATAAAAACACGAAAGACATGCAAAGCTAATGTTTGCATCTCCTGTTGTTTTCTTATATAAGAAAAAATGTAATAGATAAAATGAAAACAAACGGAATTTAAAATCAAACGAAACAAAGCAGGAAGTATGATATTTCTGCTTCAGCTCAGGAAGTAGACGTGTTTTATTATTAATTGTTTATAAATGGCTTTTCTAGTATATAAAATGATCAAGACATAGTCCATTTCCTAATTTCGCCGCGGTGCCAATAAAACTATTGCTTCAAAACTTGGAAATGTCCTGTTATTCAAAACTGCGAATGACGTGTTGTCTATGCATGATTAACACAAAAAGCATCTGAGACATCTTAGAATATACGCGTCCACATCTATGAATTGTAATAACTCGTCGAAGCATAACCACGAATCTGGCGCACCAAAAGCCCCATTAAATTACTCACTACAGATAAATGAAAACCACTCTGTATTCAGATTAGTCGTGAGTAACTCCCGCCTACTTTGCGTTTACTCCTATACGTTTTGTTTTTCCGTTTTTTTAACCACAGTTACTTGAAATTTGCTCTTACTATAGGGTGTACGCGAATGAATGCATCACTAGATTCGCATCGAACCATTGCAACCATTTTACACGCGTACTAAAAGCCACTACTTCATTTCTCGTGTAGCAAGCAACCTTTTAGCAGGTGGGTCTTTCTTAGTCATAGGAATTTAAACATAAGGTTTTCTTCAAGACGACGATATATGTAAGTAAGCAAGTTCTTGCAAAGATTTGAAGTACACAAGTTTGCATAACATTTCATAACACAGGTGTAATACCCCATAGCACAGACGAAACTTGAAAATCATGTAAATTTATGTTGTTTTTGATTTGCCATTTATAGCCCTCAAATCTAGACCTGCACCTCGCTTACATTGGGAGCGTGCATCTTTTATCCGAAAAAAAGTGAATAGTTGCACAACAAATTTGGTGCTGCCGTATTATCCTGACCCGTGTGCACTCTTCTACTCTTTTGTTATCATATTTAACCATTAGAGTATATACGAGTTTTCTTTTGGTAATAGATACAGGCCGAGTTGATTATTTGACTCAAATGAGAAAATAGGTAGAAACACTTTGCACACTACCTTCGAATTGTTAGTAAAGCGCATTTTTCTGATTGTTTTAGAAAGTTTTACGGTTTAGTAGCTTCTTTGCTCCTAACTATCCTAACTATTTAACAATTATTCCCCGAGCCCGAATGGCCTCTGAGTCAATAACCTAAGGCCTAGGGCATACGTCGAATTTTACTCGTATTTAATTCAGTCGAAGCATTTTATCCTGAAATAGGTACATGTATAATGCGACGTTTGCTGCAAATAAGTTCGACTCAAATTAATGGGTTCGACTTCGACCTGAATTCGAGTGGCCAACTCGGATAATACGACTGTGGTGCGACCAAGCGGCAAACGGCGCGTTATACTCGCATCGAATTCAATTCATAAATCATGCAAATTAGAAAATAATTGATTCAAATTTGATATATTGTGCAAACGTCGTGAAAATAACCTCTCCCCCATCTACAAAACCTGGATCCCCCCCCCACCCTCCCCCCACCCCCTTACAGAGCATGCGTTCTATGTTAAGGAGGCTCATAGCAGTTGTTCATGTCCTCACCCCCTGAACTTCAATGGTCTGTATCTCATGCAGAAAAGCACAGAACGGAAAGCCACTTTACAAGTAAACATGCTATGGATTGTTTTTTTGTGTCGACATATGTTTTGTTTACATTGGTGCTTCCATGGCAACGTAATGGCGACCCTCTAAAAATTTTAAGTTGCAAAATTCACCCAGACAAAGAGAAATTTGGCCAAAACCCTCTTAACGCCAAAGACACTAGGCTATGAGCATTACTTGGACAAAGTTTGAAGAAAAAGTAGCATCAGTTTTAGAAATATACATAAAGCGGTCATTTTTTTTCGTCAAAAAATTACAATTTTTTATTAGCCTACTTCCTTGACCCGCACACTATGCCTAAAAGCTCGAAGTGTAGTTTTTAGTTCCGCATAAAGGCCAAGGCATTTTCTTTGAGCACAGAAAATTTCAGAGCAACTGCTTATTCCGATCACAAGGCGAGTCGAGTTGACTATTTGACTCATGGCAAACGAAAACGAGTAGTCTAATTGTTTTAGTAGAAACCCACTAGCATACTACCTTCGATTTCTTGCTAAAACGTATTTACTTTCATGGTTTTAGGCCCTAGCGTTTTCGCTACTCACTATCTATTTAAGAAACAGAACTCATTTTATCCTATGTTCCATAGCCTGATGGTAGTACTTGTGACAGGTTGGTCGAACAAGAAATGACTGTGGAAACATCGCCCTTGTGGCTCAATTCGCGAAATTATTTTGTGTTTTCTCTTATACTGAGCCCATTTAAATCAGACATTTATAAAGCACTTTTGTTCAGCTTATAACGAAAGAGATTTAATTCAGTGATATATCTTCAATGGTAAAATGCCTTGAAAATGGATGTGTTGACATGCGAAATCGATAAAAAGTGGCAGAAACTTTTATGCGAGCCGTTTTCCTAGTACAACCGAACTAGAAAGGTCGTTTAGACGTTTTGCGACAAATCAGAGCGCGCATATTATCGCAGTTATTTTATAATTAACAATTATTCCTCGAGCCCGAATGGGCTCTGAGTCAATAGCCCATAAGGCCGAAGGCCGAATGAGCTATTGACTCTGAGGCCATGAGGGCGAGAGGAATAATTGTTTTAGTCAAATCACACTAGTAGGTCAATTTGTATTGCTAAAAAAAATGTTTTTGTTCTGGTCATTTGACATTTTCTGGCTTTCAAATCCGCACTTCTCGCTACTAGTAGGCTATAACTTATAGCCTACTAGTAGCTCAACCAAACTCAACGCAGCATTGATAATAGACCACTAGTGTGATTTGACTAATACGTGATAGATAGTGAGTAGTGGAGCCAATCAGGTTGCAGGATTCGTGATAGTATGTGTGTGGGTTTCTACTAATACGTGATGAATAGTGAGTAGTAGAGCCAATCACAGAGGATTCGGGAAAGTATGCAAGTGGGTTTCTACTGAACTTTCGTTAGAATAAGAAATAGTTATGAATGACGCCAGATTTGCAAGGGAATTAAGGCTACCACATGAAGAAAAGAGCGCTTGAGAGTTACAAGTTCTACTTGCTGCAATTTGGACGCCTGTCGAGTTGAATTCAGTACATGTTTTAGCCGTATTGACAGAAATCGTACAAATGGCATGCGTGGATCCAGACCGGTTTCTACCGGTTTATCAACCTTATTCATCAACAAAAAATCACAAGCGTGAAGGAAGTTGGATACACGATCTTAATATAGGTTTAGGCACTGCCCAAAAGCGAAGCTCCGAATGAAGCCCCGAATAAGTGACCATGAAATCGAAGTCTCTTCCCAATTACACAGCATCCTACATAGGTTGACTGCTTATAGACTCATATCTCTGTCTGAGATGTATATTTTTACAATTTGTTTATATCCCCGAGGACGTTAAGTAATCATCCATGCAAAACTCAATTGTTTTATGGCATTGAGGGTTCCCACGAAGACTATGTCCTGTTTTTTTATCATTGAAAGTTGTAATGACTAGTAACATAATACAAGTGAAAAATTGATAGATTTCGATTTGCTTTGAAATAATATGGCAATTAAAGGTCTCTAGACCAATCAGAATAACGAAAAACAAAAGAGGGAGAATCAGCATTTACGCTAGGTTCCCCACATACAGATTCTTTTAAAATTTCATATCCTGTTTGTGAGTACCACATGTGCTTATGTACGCCTAAAAACCCCCAGACAATTTTTTCTAGCGTAGTGATTTTACTGATTTTTATGTCTAAGCCAATGAAAATGCCTACAATTTCAATAGAAATTAATTGCATTCCAGCATGCTTTGCCATTGGCTTGCCTACCTCTTATATAGACCATCACTTAAACTATGCAACCATGCAGTTGCACCCCCCTTGCCACTTAGACAACTTCACCCAAGTTTGGTTGCCTGAGGTTCATCCTCTCCCAAGATTTGTACCTTTTCTCGTTTGTTGAGACCATCGATGACATCATACCACGTGACCACTCTGTTAAAACGCTATAAACTGGTGGGTCCCTGTGTGACGACGAAGCATATACACTTTTCTGTTTTCTCCCTTTCGTGCTGCATGAAGCTATGGGCTTAACTGCGGGCGCGTTCGGCTATTGGACATGCTGTCTCGTGTTTGACTCATTACATGAAACGCATACCTTAATTGGGCTTATTTTCTAAGCGCACACTACCTTTTAAAACCAGGCACGTGGATTCAGTTTGCGATTTTGGGTGTCGTCTACACATGAGAAAGTAATTGAGCGATCCCGCATTCATTGTTCTACTCCCTAGTTACTGTTGGTACGTCGGACAAGCCAAAATTTTATTTTGGCATAGAGCATAGAAAATACACCGATTGCAGGAAAGTGCTAGAAGTTTGCTCATAGTATATGGGTTTTATAATTTCTTCACGAAAAGCAGAAGAGTTCATTAAAAAATTTAAGTTTGCTGCTCGGACATTTTGAATTCCATAAGGAAACCTGCCCATTGTTTGGTGATTAATTAATGCGAAGACGGGCTCTTCTTTCTTGCTTGAAAGTCTCCGCAACAGTCTGACACTTTCATAAGCAACATGTCTAACAATTTTTATCCGTTGTAGGATGTCCACCGTTTGTCGTGACGTGGTTGTTATTGGTGCCGGATGGTCGGGGCTTCTCACGTGCAAGTACATGATACAAGAGGGGCTGTCAGTCGTGGTTCTTGAGAAACGCCCTGAGGTCGGGGGTGTTTGGAGGTACTCAGATGACCCTGAGGTCCTCACCGTTATGAAGCAGACCCAATGTACCTCTTCTTCCTCTATAACCGAGATTTCTGACTTCCCGATGCCCGACGAGATGGGAGAATTTCCTGGGCACGAGCAAATATGGGAGTACCTGAACACCTTCTGTAACGAGTTTGATCTCAGACGGCACATCCGGCTCAGTTGCTGCGTGCAGAAGGTAGAGAGAGTCAATAACAGATGGGAGGTAATGGCGGCCGATGGGAATACGTACATCTCGAGTAAACTTGTGGTGTGCTGTGGTGTGCATCAGAAACCAAACAGAGACCTGGAAAACACGCTCTTGAAGGATTTCACTGGTGCGATGATGCACTCACACGACTTGAAGCACTTTGTTCCGGGACATAAGGGCAAGAGAGTGATGGTGTTAGGAGGTGAGACAATCATACTACTGACGCAAGCAAACATATGGGAAGTACATAATAATTACTTACTAACCAAGACTGAGGGCATCCCGGGAATGTCAAACTGAGGCTTTGGTGTATCGACCAAAGCGCTAGCCAAAGACGAGGCCTGACATTTACCGGGATACCCGAATGGTCGAGGTTGAAAAGTTCTTTATTATAATTGCACTTTTTTTCCAAAGTTTTTACGAATCGGAAGTCGCCTCCTACATTTTCCCGCCTAGATAACTCACAAAACGCGCCCGCGTTGGCTCGCTCAAGTTCGTGGATCGTTGAGTCAACTCGTGTGTGAGAACCACGCCAGATTTGCTCAAAAGTAATCTTTCATGGATGTTAAAATACTTCGGATTCGATTCTCTCACAGATATTTTATATGTTGTTTAGTCATTTGGGAGAGACTTTGAGAAAGTGGTTGCAAAAAATTCAAACGCCAAAGCAAGTCTCCGGCGTCAGCTCAATTCAAGTTTCCTCAGTGCCATTGGGAAAACATTGCTGATGTTACATTAGAAAAAAAAAGGTATTTTATTTTGGTTCCCTCTAGTTTTCATATCCTCCTTCTAGAATCAAAGAATTTGGCCATTTGTGATTTTTTTCTTTTCCTGTTTTTATAAAAACAGAGAACACTTTTTAGTAAATAAATTTCTTCCTTACACTCCGTGAAGTTTTCACGGGTATCAGCTATATATTAATACCGTAAGAGGAATCGTGCCCGCACTCACTCCTCTTAACCCTGAAGCCAAAAGAAGTTCGCAAACCTGAAGAGAAGGTGTAAATCTGGACAGTGGGCGTGTTTTTGTTGAAAAAGATTCACCTTTGGCAAAGTTCTAATTCAATCGATTTCTCAAGCGAGGGACAAAGCCGCCATCGCCGCCATGTTGAAATCTCCCACAGAAACTAGAAAAGAACTCAGTTCGCGCAGCCGAAAGCACCATAGACATCCAGACTTAGATGGTTCTGTTACAGATTACATACAGGAATGTGCAAGGATAATTCTAATTCGAAAGCTTTGAGCTTTCATTCAAACCTAAACAAACGTATACCATTGCCTTTCATCCCAGAGCGCGCGCCAAGTCGAAATTACACATTTACACACTAAAATGAAAGCCATGGATAATATTCTCTCAGTATATATCCTGACGCTGTATCACAAAACCAAGGACACAAACCAGAAGAGAAGGAGGAAAGATCTCCTTTGGGTGTGCTTTTTTTGTTGGAAAGGATTCACCTAAGTTTTAATTCAAGCGGCTTTTTAAGCGAGGGACAAAGCCGCCATCGCCGCCATATTAAAATGTCCCACAGAAACCATAGGCCTCACAGGCTATTGGAAAAAGTTTCAAAAATAGCCGAATTGTTTAAAAAATGTCCGAGCGCTACATACCTTGTTGAATTTTAGTTGAATGGGAGCGAGTGTACATTGTAACGAGTGACCAGTGGCTTGAAGTTCAGACCCAAATTGTCCCCTCAAAACCGAGAATCTACTCATAATATACACACCAGGGTCCGGTTGCTCGAAAGTGGTTTAGCACTAATCCAGGATTAATTACCATGGTGACTCGATGGTTTTGTTCAGAACTAAACCTGGTTTAAATTTAATCCACCTTTGAACAACCCGCGCCAGATCATAAAGTAAGTATTTTTTATTTGTTTTTTTATAGATATTTAAGAATTTTTTTTAATCAATTCGGCTATTTTCCATACTTTTTCCAGTAGCCTGTGAGGCATATCCAGAAACTAAAAACGAACTCTGTTCGCATAGCCGAAAGCACTATAGACATTCCAAACCGAACTGGTTCTATTATAGGAATAATTTCAATTCGAAAGCTTTGAGCTTAGAAAAATTTACATTGAAGCTTGAACAAACGTACATCTTGCTTCGCCGAGCGCGCGCTATAATCTTCCCTCTAAAATATCATCCCGAACTAACAAACTCTTAGAACAACTTTACCTGGATTTCTTATCTTCCTTTACTGAGATATGATAAACATACAAACAAGATTGCTTGACAAACGCCTGTAATCTACGAAAAAACATTCAGGGAACTCAGGAAAATTATGCCTCCCCCCATTATGATTTCCGTTGTTATTTTTCTTTTTCAGGCCGTTTTTTGAGAGAATATTAATGCTATAAGTAAAATAAATTTCCCCCCTTTATATACTCCTTGAATTTTTCACGGGCATCAGCTAGTATTAAAGGGGCACTACGCACACTTAATTTTTAAAATAGGTCTAATTCTAATCACCAAAATACATTTCAGTCTACCGGGAATATTAACCGAAATAACAGTCCAGGTTTGTTAAATGACCTTTTATCTGTTAAGTCAATACGAATCTATAGTGTTTTTATCTATTATCAAGAGGATGGCCGGAATTGGATTGCGATTTGAATTATTTGCTAGTCGGGCAAGCGTACGAGTGCCCCTTTAACTAATGGCGTAACCACTTTTCCAGGTCTACGAGTGCCCCTTTAACTAATGGCGTAACCACTTTTCCAGGTCTTTTACTTAACAGACTACGTGCACGATGTAGCATCAACTATCTAACGTTGAGAATATACTGGTGCTAGGGCTACAACTATTGTGCCCTGTTAAACTAAACTAGCCAACTCGTAGTCTTCCAGATGATTTGGGCGCCAGCGGTTGCTGGATGATCTCCGGAGGGGCCGATCGCTGTAGGCATGTGGGTCTTCTGTGGGCTTGTCTTCGTCGCATGTCCTAGTTCTCAGTTCGCCCGTCAAGCAGACGGTCACTCACCCCTCGAGGTCGTGGGGTAGACGCGTTTAGACCTAACTAGAGGGTCACATTGTTTAAATTTCGAAGGCTTAATTGTTAAAAGCCTTGATGTTGAAATCCTTGCTGGAACACCGTTTATGGGGAAAAACGATGTCGCTGTTAGACCTACGCGGCGCGAAGTCCTTATCCAGGGGACCGCACACCTATACGGCTCCCCGGGCTCCGACTCATCCCCTGCCACTATCCGGCGTGATGTGGTACTACGAGCTCCCGCGTCCTCCACTACCATCTGGCCAGGAGATTTCTTGGAACTGACCCATCCCTGGTAACTCCCCAGAGGACCACGAGTATGCACTCGAGCCATACACAGACGCCCCAAGCACACGCTCCGCCAAAGTTTCCGACCTTTGGCCCACCCCCGCCGTAATTTGCAGCGTAGACAGCAAGATTCGCATCCCTAACCTCACCTCTAAGCCAAAGGTCTTGCGCTTGTGCTTGCGTCGTACATGTCCTCACCTGTCCTTATGCTTATTCTTGCGCTTGTGCTTGCGTCCTTAAGTGAGGACCAGGCTTTATATTTCGCGCATGTGTGAGAAAGGAGAGAGCTTGGAGGAACGGGTCGATTAAGCTAATTGTGCGCGAGCAATGATTGCATTTTGATTGCCCTCACCTTTACTGGGCACTGTAAAAACGACATGTTCGTAATTCGATTTGGTTAAAAGGATTTCGATAAAAGCGGCTTTGGGCTATCGCCCTTAGCTCTTTTAACTCCAACAATCGTCTTGTCTTATTCCTGCCCAGTAAACGAGCAAGAAGCGCGACAGCCCCAGTTAGTCAAAACATTCAAAATATCTGAACTATCAAGACTACTAGTCAGGATAAGGGTTAATACATCGTTTTAGTGTATTTTTATAGTATATGCCTCGTTCTATTAAAGATTAATACATTCGGGTACGTAATCAATAAACGAGCTGTCCGAACCAGCGAATTCACTCTTAGCGTAGTGGTTAGGGTTAGGGTAGTAACTCTTTAATTAGAGGAAGACGAACATATAAATACCTTGATATTGAATTCTTGCAATTTCCATCGAGATTTCAAATCATGTAGAGGAATTTGTTTCATGGCTGGCTTTCACCAATGTTCAGTTGTTTGACACGCAGCATTCACGTTTCCACCATAATCCCAAGAAAATTCCCAGCCTTGTGCATAGTCTGACAATTAGACAAGCTCTTATTGCGTGATGAGCTCGAATTCCGACCTGTGCGCCATCATGTTTTTGATAAATTTAGACCTGAAAATCGTCTTTGAGCGAAGCAAATCTTCGCACACTTTCAGCAAGTTAAAAAAGATAAAACACGGGGAAGTCCCGCCGGTCGCTCGGACGGCTAGTACGCCGTAGAAGAAATTGAAAACTATCATTCCTGTTATAAACGAATCAAGTACGTCCACGATCCTGGACGAGGTTACGATTTCTGTGCTTTGGCTCCATGCGTGTCATGCACACCGATTCTCCGCTCCATCAAATGACGAAGCATGTTAGGCAGAAGAACCTTCAAAATCAGGCTAATTATTATGAATACATGGAACTTTCATCCCGCCTTGTCGAGGCAACCTGCCTCATGTACACAACAGACCCTTGCTATTACTACAAATTTGTCTTCATTCAACATTCCAGCAAACAAACTTAGAACTAAATCGTCAAATAATAGATTTAATTTAATTTTACGTTCTTGCATTTGTAGGGCTCGGTCCAGGGTCTTATTAGTAGTACAATATTTGTGGCAGTGGTTACACTAAACAGAAGAACCTATCAAGAACTGAATCGTTTCTGAATCGTGAAAACCACCTTAAAATATAAAAACCTGTTCAGCCTCACCTCCAATATTTAAGGTTCTTATATGCGGGTTTTTACTGTAGTAGAGCCCGTTTTCTTTGCATTCGCTGGATCATAGTTTATAAAGGAGAATGGTTAGGAAACGTGACACCCTGTTATTGTACTATGTCTTTGTTCACATTTTCAGAGGAATCCTTTGTTTGTGCAGGGTCACGGCACATAAGTACCAAAATCCAGCCAGTAACATTCAGTGTGCAACCAGACATGCATATTAGATTAGAGTGTAACAAAAGATTGTGCAGGGTCAATATCACGTGATAGCCCCTTTCAACATCCAGCCCACGCTATTGTGTTGGTCCTTTCAAGTTTGCCGGGCTTCCTAACCATTCGGCTCCATTAACTATGGTTGGATTGACGAGCAGAAGGATGAAACTAGTACCCGTTTTCAATTCGACTGCATTGTCGTATGATCTATTTACTTATAGTACACATTGTTTTCAAGGTGGAGAGACTGCGGCAGATATTGTGGAGGAGTGGCACAAGAACGGAGCAGAGCAGATTGTATGGAGCATTCCTCGGGGGCAACACTTCTTTAGGAAGTACAGCAAGATCGTGCCCGGTAGAGCCCCACAGGCCCTGGATAAAGCTTCTTCACGAGTGTTGAAGAATCTGACACCTTACACTAAAGGGAAACCAGGTAATGCCTCTGAACACGATCTTTCCTCACAACATAAAGACTACTTCCGATATATTAAAATTCCAATTTTAATACGAGGGAATGGGGAATAAAACAAAAAAATAATAATTCATTTTTCGATGCCGATGCGTTTTTTATTTATTCCCTGAGCCTCGAATTCCAGTAATATAGATTTAGCCACTGGCTAAAAGCGGAGCTCCCGGTCATGTCACGTGATCTTGGTGGTGCACCTCCTTTGCCTCTAAAATAACCTTACCGAAGTTTGGTCACCTAGCGATGTTGCCTTCTTGAGATATTGGCTTTTCTAGTTTTTATGACGTCATGTCACGTGACCTTGGTGGTGCACCCCCATTGCTTCCAAAATAACTTCACCCAAGTTTGGTCACCTATCGATGTTGCCTTCTCGAGATATTGACTTTTCTAGTTTTGATGATGTCATCGATGACGTCAAGTCGCCTGATCTTCGTGGTGCACCTCCCTTGCCTCCAAAATAACTTTACCGAAGTTTGGTCACCTAGCGCTGTTGCCTTCTTGAGATATTGGCTTTTCTATTTTTTATGACGTCATCGATGATACGTCATGTCACGTGACCTTTGTGGTGCACCCCCCTTGCCTCCAAAATAACTTTACCCATGTTTGGTCACCAAGCGATGTTGCCTTCTTGAGATTTTGACTTTTCTAGTTTTGATGACGTCATGCCGGACGAACGAACGAACGAACGAACGCACAAACCGGAAGTCCATGACAGAATCGTTCGATGCATATACACTTTTCTTTTGTTCCTTTTTCTCCTGCGGGAGCTCCGCTAAGAATAATACTATATCGAAATTGATTTGTTGGTCGAGTGACCACAGCACATAAGCGCTCGACAAGTAAAGACCATTTCACAAAGCAAACCTTTTAAAAAAAGGTGTATATAACAGGGAAATGAGAAAAACGGGGAGGCAACTGAGAAAAAATTAACAAATGGACGAATCCTGTCTTGCAGTCCCATATTTGGCGCGCTTTCGCCTACAGCCCTAATTCGGTGCATACTATTACTACTATCGATCTTTGAGATCACTAAGAAAGATGCACCGGGCGAACATAAGGAGAACGTCTTACAACTCGGATCCTTCGAGTACCTCGAATCACAATTACAGCTGCACTGTTAACATTTACAATCTCATTTAACATTTACAATCTCATGGACCTGTACATTGTTTTTCACGTTTTCACTCTGTGGATGGAGTATATCGTTCTTTTAGGAGGAAAGGTAACCCTCCCCACCGCCCCCCCCCCCCCCCCCCCCCCCCAACAAGAGCAACGATGAACAAACTAGACCAATCGCAACCCAATTATGATAAGCACGTTCGTCTCTCTCTCTCTCTCTCTCTCTTTCCCTCTGGTACAAAGATCCGAGTAACGAGAAAACATGCCATGGGTTACAGTGGCCATCTAATTCTAGTATTCGTAGATTAACAAAGATCAGGGTTATCACTCATTTAAAAAAATCCAAGTCAGTTAATTCTCAATTTTGAATTTGGTTAGGGATATTTGAGATGCACATTCGGGTCGATAAAATTGATTTGTGTCAACAAAAAGGGTCATATCAGGGATATTTATTTTACAGTTACCAAACCTCACAAAAGCTCTCCTTTTTAACCGTTTTTTAAGTTGCAAATATTGAACTTGAGAGTTTCATGCAATCAGATCTTGTTTGAAACACGGTCGATTTTAAGTCAAAATTCGTTCTATGGTTTGTCCGCCTGAAATGTTTTCTTTTTTCAACAAGGTCTTGCGTGGGTATGCCGCTGGACTACAGGCGGCTCTTTACTTGCGTATCAAGGCCATGGGATTCCCGAATGGAGGAATGATGCCGAGTTTTTCCATTTCTTCATCAACAAGAATGGACACGTCTTAGATTTGGTAGATTACAGGCGTGTGGTACCTAAGGGTAAGCTAATGTTTGCGGCATGAAATACTACCGAAATCACTAAAAACCGCTCCAAACCCGCCACAAACGCTCGATCGTTTTTACCCCTTTCGTTAACTCACGTGACAGTTCCGATCGATCGAAATGATCACATGACATTACTAAACAAAAGAACTATTATATCACGTGATCATTTCAAACGACTGAAATGGTCACGTGACTTAATCAAAGTTAGGGGAAAACGATCGATCGAAGTAAAAGTCCGATCGATTGTTCGTGTCGGGTTTGCAGCAGTTTTGTGATTTCAGTAGTAAATATATATTTTTCATGTATGTTTTCATGTAATACGGAGTTGCGAACGAGTCCGAATGGCGAGTAAACTGTCCGCCCGTATTACATGACAAAACATCCAATGAGCTCTCATTAGACGGAGGAGAAAACTTTTTTTTTCAAGATTAACTCGAAAATACACTTTTTTGACGCACGATCGGGAAGCCATTTCAAATGTCCCCAGCCGGTTTGCTACAGTGTAATACGCATTTCAACCGTGTAAAACAGCTTTCGACCTGTACTATAATACGGCTGGGTATTATATATCGGCGCTTTTGTTGACCATAGATAATGAAATGATGCCCCTGTCGTATTAGTGATTTTCTTTACAGCAATCATCATAAGCAAATGACGATTGTTGAAAATGGTGCTTTGTCCGAGCAACAATGCCAATTGCTCAATAGTTCTTTCTCCCCAATCTGGATACTGAAATGCTTAATTAAAGCGAAGCGGAAGGTATCTTATATATAATACGCTAAGGAAAGTTTATGTTCTCCACCCTTTTACGGAAACACGGCTGACCTAGACCCCCTTCCCCCCCAACCACACCATTTCTAGACGTTGCTGGAGAGGATTTGGCGAATTTGTTTTTTATTTCAAAAAGTTCTCATTCAAGCGTTTTTCTAAGCGAGGAGAACGCGTTAGCAAAGGCGCCATGTTGAAGTCTCCCACAGAAACTAAAAAAGAACTCCGTTTACACAGCCGAAAGCGCCATAGACATCCAGACCTAAATGCTTCTGTTACAGATTACAGGCATGTACAGGGTTAATTTTGATTCGAATGCTTTGAGCTGAGAAAATTTTTCATTCAAGCTTGGACAAGCGTACACCACTGGAACTGCCTAAATTTGCAGAGCGCGCGCTAAGACCCTAAATAAACAAAGCAATTTTTACTTGACCTGTTTCTTCTCTAACTCTTGCTGGGATATGCTACACGTACAAAAAAATCCAAATTCTAAGGGTTTTTATGTAACAGATTGCGTTTTCAATTTTAGCGGGCTCTTTGACCGATTTCATAATAGAGACGCGCGTGATTTTCGCACAAAAATCAGGGACGGAACAGTGCGAAAACAAATTTCCGCGAATTTTTCATGGGCGTCAGCTAGTAAAGACTAATAGTCCAGTCATTCTGTGAGCTGACCCGGAGCAAATTAGTACAGAAGCTTTCTCGTCGAAACTATTTCAGAATGAATGTTCTAATGAACATACTAAAGGGCATCTAAAATCCGTTCACGGGAACATTGTGAAATTTAGGGAAAAAACTAAAAGGTTCTCTCCTGTAACATCGAAACGAGGCTGAAACCGGAAGTGCCTATAGCTAGTTTAATCTTATTTTTTGAAGCAGATCTGAATTATTTCTAATACAACAATGATTTTTTATTGTATAGACAATTTGCATATCTGCTCTATTCATAAGTCGTTGTTTTCTATCACAGAATCGATATAGTGTCAATAAAAAGTCATTACTTTGGTACATATTTGCTTTAAAGGTGCATGTCGGTCGCTTGTCGATGTGACCAATGCGGCGATCTGTTTACTGCTTAATGTCTACAAATTCAAATACTAATATATAGATTTAGCCACTGGCTAAACGCGGAGCTCCTGTTTATAAAATTTCCTGTGTGAATGAAAGGGATTCCCATGTGTACATGGTTTACATGGTTGCTTAGAGTCTTCCCTTCACGAGATATTAATTTTTCAAGCATAGATGACGTCATCGATGACGTCATATCACGTGACCACTTCATTTCGCTCATCTGGTGACCTAGACAACACTACCCAAGTTTGGTTGTTTAAAGTCTTCCCTTCACGAAATATTAATTTTTCAAGCATAGTGGTGACCTAGACAGAACTACCCAATTTGGTTATTTTAGAGTCTTCCCTTCAAGAGATATTAATTTTTCAAGCATAGATGACGTCATTGATGACGTCACATCACGTGACCACTAGATTTCACTCCTCTGGTGACCGTGGTGACCTAGACAACACTACCCAAGTTTGGTTATTTTAGAGTCTTCCATTCACGAGATATTAATTTTTCAATCATAGATGACGTCATTGATGACGTCACATCACGTGACCACACGATTTCACTCCTCTGGTGACCGTGGTGACCTAGACAACATTACCCAAGTTTAGTTCATTTAGAGTTTTTCCTTCCCACGAAAAAATGAATGTCTCAATCATCATTCCAGGTCTTGATGGGTTTTCTGTGGTAAGAGATCGCGGGCGCAGCCGTAATCAGCCGTCATCGATGACGTCACATCACGTGACCGTGCTACAGCACCCCCCTTGTAGCATAGATAACATATCTCAAGTATGGTTGTCTTAGCATGTTCCTTTGAGGAGAAATATTTTTTCTTTGTATACCACAGAGTTCCCATGTGTACACGGACGGACGGACGACGGACGGCGTACGCTATAGGTTTTTATACAGAAAAAAAAAATCTCTCAAGAAGGGAAACAATTATATCTCAAGAAGGGAACCACCTATGGCAACCAAACTTGGACACATTCATCTTTGGGGCGATACCTTTTCAACGACCTAATTGCAAAATGAGCGAGAAACCCCGTGACGTTTCAAAATCAACTCCATAGTTATGCCTAGACGTTATTTCCATAGGTATGGTGCTCCGCTACTTTACGTTTTTCCCTTAGGTATGGTGCTCCGCTACTATACGTTTTCCCTTAGGTATGATGTTCCGCTTGTGCGGGCCTTTGGCTGGAGCTCCGCTAATACTGGTAAACATTTAGTAGATATTTCACATATCTCTGCTCTGAAAGCACGCGGGTTTGCTCAATACAATATTTTGCAGATAGTTAGATTTTGAATAGGCTAATAGATTTTGCATAGGCTTATGCAAACCGAGATATGGTTGGGAGAATTGGAGATCAGATCAGTGGAAACACGAGCCGCAGGCGAGTGTTTGCACCTTCTCGAGAATTAGAGAGAGTCAGCGTATTTTTTGAGTGCCGCATCCGTTCCAATCCCAAAGGAAGAGATGTTGTGTCGCACCCTAAGATAACGTGGAGAAAGAAGGTGCTGTTGCACATTGCTGACCCAAGGTCTGTCTTCATCTTTTCATATTCCACATTTAACTCTCTCTCTAATTCATCCTCGGTTCAAGTCTGAAATTATACGGGTCGTACACATCTTTACATGGCGCAGTAGCACAGTAAAACAGGTCCGTGTCGTATCCAACGAGCACTGTTGGTCGTGCGCTTGCCAGCTCAACGGCTGTCTTTGCAACCAGAATGTCCGCGCTCCCTCCGCTTGCATGGGTACGTAGCCAGCCAAAAAGCGCTTCTTGATCTCCGCATTTGACAAATTTTATCCGAGTAGTTGAAGTTCGCACACGCCTTACCCGCCCTTCTGAATCATGTGTTATCGACCCGGCTACAGTGCGATTCATCGTAACCGTGACAAAATAAGAGGTGGAGGGGTAGGTGCTTGCATTAAAGATAGTGTTAAATTTAAACGAACCGGCGTTTGAGAATTTATGGCTCGAGATTCCTGGGAAAAATAAGAACAACAAGCTGTTGATTGATACTGTCTATCATTCTGAGCTCTTACTTGATACTCGGGTGTGGCTAGACAAATTTCATGATCTTTTGTCCTCTGTCCGGTCAACTTGAGACGGCGTACTTGTAGTGATATAAACTTGCCGGTGATATAAACTTTTGTTTGCTTGATAGAGTGCCTAAGTGCAGCTCAAATAAGCAGTACAGAGACAAACTGGAGTCTTTGAGCTTAACCCAGCATATCACCAAACCGACAAGGGTGACGCCCAGCTCTAAATCTCTACTTGACCACATTATTTCTAATGATCCTTTGAATGTTGTTCATTCTGATGTGCTCCCAGCGCCTTTCATCACCGATCATGATGCTGTTTATGCAATTTTGAAAGTGCACGTCATTAGATAAAAAATAGGTGTTCAAATAGGTGTTCAAGCAGGACTTTTCCACCCTCCCCCTGGGAGTCGCTTATGTTATCGAATCACCGGATAATATGGCTAATGCATTGAACTCTCTTGTGATTGAATGCTGGATGCTAGGTTTGGTTCTTAGCAATATCGGTATCTCGATCCACGTTTGTTTTGTTCTCTCATTCATCTGATTTGTCTCCAAATTCAGGAGGAAATATAACACAACAAAAAACACTTTCTTGTAAATCGAATTCTTGTCTGAAAGTAGGGGGCTAAGATCGCACAATTTTGTCGAAAAAGCAATCAGTTTTGATTTTTGGGACTTTGCCAATGTAATGCTGCGTAATGTTAATTAAAGTGGGAATTAAAAGAAATGGTTTATTTTTTGTTGCAAGTAAAGCAAACAGTTAACAAGAAAATATCATAACGAAGACTTGAAGAAAAACAATCCTTGTCACGCTGGTGATTTGAACTTGGGACTCCAGATAGTGCAAATTCCAGGAAGTATTTCCAGTTGCTTAGCGCATTGCGCCATGGTGAGCGACCGCAGCGAGAACAATAGCAAAGACGCCGCCTGTCAAAAGTGATTGATAAAAAGACAAAGGATACATATATTTTTGAAGCTATTTGCTCAGCAAATCGCTTCTTAGTCATCGCCTCGAACTATGTGACTATGTGGCTATGTGAGTATGTCACTTCGCGGGAATCGTCCAGCTTGCACTCCATGTTGCTCCTGTTTCTACATTGATTATACTTCAGTCGCACAAGAATCACGGGTCATGAAGTTTCTGCCTTACAAATATTTGAATTGAGCCAATCATAGCACTGCATCACCTTTACCCTCCCCTCCCTTGCTACATCAATCGGTACGTCTCCCCACCATCCCCTCCCTTGTATCATCCCCTCCCTTGTATCATCATGGCTTTCACTTGTTCGGCGCTGGGTATCCTGTGTCCCGTCCCTTCTCCCATCTAAGTACTTCACCTTTGCCAACACATATAGGCCACATAGGCCAATCAGTCGTCCATGTGGGACGAGCATTTTCTTCTTGGAGGTGATGTCAATTGAGCATGCTCTCGGTATCACGTCATACATGCCCACTATCTATACTATTATAATCGGGTTGTCTGCGCAAACGTTTCTGATTGGCTAAATCGTTCGCACTCACTCCGCTTAGGCCTGAAACTGTGCCGCCAAAAGAAGTTCACAAACCTGCAGAAAGGTGGAAATCTCGATAGTGAGCGTGTTTTGGTTGGAAAAGATTCACCCTGGGCTAAGTTCTAATTCAAGCGATTTCTTAAGCGAAGGACAAAGCTGCCATCGCCGCCATTTTTAAATCAGTCCCACAGAAACAGAAGAAGAACTCAGTTCGCACAGCCGAAAGCACCATATAGTCATTCGGACCTAAATGGTTCTGTCACAGATTACTGCCAGGAATGTGCAGGGACAATTTAAGCTTTAAGTTGCGAAAAAAATTCATTCAGCTTGAACAAACGTAACTAAGTGTCTTGCTTTCCTGAGCCCGGGCTAAGGCGAAATGAGTGACATATTTACACAAAGCAAAGCCAAAAGTTTATGGAAGGGGAACTCAGGTTGAGTCTTCTAGCGTCACAAAGTGACGGGCTGTTTTCTTGTCGTGTATTATTTAGGATATTTCCATTACGACAAGTAAATAAGTATGGCTAAGGTACTAAAACGTTAACAATATTGAAGTTGCCACTGAGCATGCGCAATATATTTTCTTAATTTTATTGCTACAAGCGATCAAATGATGCCAGAGCGCTTGAAAATAAAACCTTTGCTCAGTTTTGTGCTGCATGTTTTCAACGTCGTGCTGCTTTGTTCCAATCACCTAATTTACGAGGTGAATGTTTTGCGAGTTTATAGTCATGCGATCGATCAGTTATTTAAATCGAGCGTGGAATACAGCAAACAACGGTCGAAATTGACAAAGAACTATCCATAAAAGTACAAGACATACACAAATATGGATGAAACTGAAAGGGGAAAAACATTACAGGTGAGAAATGAGAAAGAATAAGTCTAAGAAATGAGTTCCGAGATCAAAGTCTTATTGAATCCAAGGTCGACTTCAATATTCATGTATAAATAATAAAAGTTCCTCTTCCGGTAATTGATCTACTGAGTGGCCGAATGGTATGATTCTCGCTCTGTAAAGTAATAGTCCGGGGTTAGAATCCCGGGATGGCAAGTTTTTTTTTGCATTTTTTTCAAAGGCATGTATTTTTTCTGTTTTCTTACCGGACGCGTCGTGATTAAAAAAGTCATGTTTTATTCCAAATCGATAGGGAAAGGGTAGATCGCCTGCTTTAATTAAAACCAAAACCAAAATGAAAAAACACCGCATTGCTTTAACCGGTGACGCAAACAAGTCTAATCTCTTTTCTCATGATTATCCCATTCATGGGAATGCTGGGAACAAGGTTATGACGGCCGGTCCTACATACATACATACATAAACCTTTATTTAGCCACGCTGGCCACAACAACTGAATTTACAAACATAAAAACGGTTGATTTCCATGTGGGGCGTCCTGTCCTATAAGTGCCGAAGAACATCAGCAAATAGCTTCCTGTACGCTCTGCGTACCTATGTTTTTTTTCAGGGATAGACAGTGTTTTTGCAAACGAGTGTAGATTTTTAATCATATAGTTTTAATCAATTTATCAATTATTATTATTGTTTACTAGTTGGTTACCCGTGAATAAATTCACTCATGCCGTCTTTGAAGGGTGTTCAAGTGGATGGAAAAAACACATTGTTAACTGTTGAAATCGCCCCTTATATAGTGCTTTGACTTTTGAATTCGCCCCTTGTGTTTTTAGGTACTGATTGCTTACTGATTTAAAAACATTTAAATCAAAAACGACTTCAGTTTTCAGCAGCAAGCAAATCAGATCGGAGGTTTTTGCTTGTTTTTCTCTTAGCGCGCACACTTGAATGGCTTCCCACGCACGTTTGTGCGAGAGCTCGGATTCCACGTAAAGATCACGTTTTTGCTAAACAACATTTTCCCTGGTTACGTTTGAGCTACACATTTTAAAAACAAAACTAATCTAGCTTAAATGGACACCTCCCTTTAAATGAAATGGTCTATATTTCAAGCTTTCGTTCACGGAAAATTTAGCTTTGTTTGTAAAGCAGCCTCTCCCCGCTAAAGAAAATTTCTGAATGGCAGCTTCTCTCCTCGCATCGATTTCAAAAATCTAACACCAGCTTGCAGCAACCTGTGAGTGGCATGTATCACATCCACGGTGGCAGTTAGCTCGACAGGCTTTCCACCTCGGAGCCTTTTCAAACGGCTTAAAATATTATAATATAGATATGCTAATATTTATACGTTATATATATTGTAGATTTCTATTAGTGCTCAGGGCTCTAGTTGATTTGTTTTTATACAATCTGAAACGGCTTATAACTAAATAAAGGTTTCTGTTCTGTAATGAGGCATCATGTATCTTGGCTCTATTTAGCTATCTCCTATCAACTATTATTACCATATTTGTCTCACCAAACACTGCTGCGCCTTGGTATCAAATACACACACAAACAACTAAACTCGACCTTAAGTCCGCCTGCAAAAGACTTTCGATGACACCGAAAGTTAGTTTTCTAACGTTACTCTCAAAACACCCCCTACATGCCATCTTTTATTATATAGACACGAGTGTTTTACTGGGAAATACGCCACTCGTAAATCTCATACGAAGCTACATCCGGGTCCTGAGTGACATATTTTCCATATCCTCACTAGTGAGGATATCGGTCAAAACGAAAGTGCTTGAAAATCAATTTGCAAGATTTTTTTCTGGTTTGTCTATATAATAAAAAGAAAATTAAACGGTGGCTTGACGATATGAATTTTTGTTTTCTCGTGTCAAAAAGAAAATAAAATTCATATCTTTGCGCCACCGTGTAATATCCTCTATATACTTTTCCTTTTAGGTGCCATAGATGGAGTGGAGGGTAAGACGGTAACGTTTACAGATGGGACGAAAGCCGAAGTGGACGTGATTATCCAGTGTACAGGGTATACTACCGAGACGCCTTTTCTCCCTCAAGAATTTCAAGTCCCATTCAACGACAACTACAAGTTCATCTTCAACACCAACGACCCTTCTTTGGCTTTTGTCGGCTTTGTTCGGCCAGTAATCGCATCAATTCCGTTTATGTCCGAGATTCAAGCGGGATTTGTCGGTCGGGTCTTCAGTGGATCAGTAGCCTTACCCAGTCAAGCCGATATGGTAAACGAAACGAACCAAGACAAGGAGTTCTGGTCCAACTATTTCAAGGACACCTCCAAGCGACTTTCCACACTGGTAGAACCCTACACGTATGTTGATGATGTAACCACGAAAAGCAAATACTTTTTTAACCATTGGGAACTTTTTAAAGACAGCCCTCGTGATTGGTTGACAGCGATGGTTTCTCCAGCGTGCGCCAGCTCAGTGCTGCTGAAAGACAAAGCAACTCGCAAAAAAGGGATTGCCAATTTGACGCGACGTGGTGGCGGATGCATTGGACCGACTCAATTTATCTTGCTCTTGCTTCTTCGTTTGATTTGGTTTGATTGGTGGCTTAACAAGTTAAGTCATGTTAAATACTGGTTTCAAACCAGTCAAACCTGCAATCGTCTTAAGGAATACCGGATCGTGAATGTTCTTGATTGGATCTGGACAACTCCTAAGAGGTTGCTTTTTGACAACAAGACAAGAGCCTAAAGACACTCCACGAATTAATTCCAAGACCAAAGCTTGAGAGCAGAGGCAGAGGGTTGGAGTTCAAGCATAAACATTCGGACGATACACTAGAACATTAAAAATATAATTCCTTTACGATATATGCCCAAACCCAATCGAAGAGAGAGAGAGAGAGATAGAGAGGTGGTTTATTTTAATTGTTTAATTAAAATATAATTATTTAATTAAAATATTTAGTCGTAAAAGGTAGGAAAAGGCAATGCACGTGAGAAGAAATTATATCTAACTATTATGTTTGCGGAAAGGCAATGGAATGTGGAAAACCTGATATCAAAACAGAAAACATTTTGTTTTGATTAATGTGCAACAACAATGTATATTTGGTTACAAAAATAAATCTCTCCGCCTAATATGAGATTGTGTTTCAAACGAGTTAGTTATATAACAATATTTGTCAATAAAGACAAAAGGCAACATAATCGACACGTATACATTCAATCGCAACTGAAATCTAGATTGAAGTTTGCCAATGTTTGCTAAACATTTGAATGGAAGCGCCGTTTTGCAGACACGCGAACCTTATTTCAGCTATAGTTAGACATAGCTAATTTGCAATAATTGTACCATTAATGTACCCTTGGAGACGTGGCTATATAATTTGTTCTCAAATCTGCAATTTTCTTTGCTACACGTGCAACCAAAATGCCGTCATGTAAGACATCATTGCAGTTGTTATGGTGTCCTCGAGCACTGGTCGCGCAGAGCGTTACGGCGCATGCTCTCATCGCCATTACCCCATTCTCGAACCCAGAGCTCTCCGGCTCGTCACCTGGCAGGGGAGGCTCTGGTGAAATTCATTTGAGGGTCTTCGCTGATTGGCTGAAATGGCGCGCACGCGTACATAAAAGTAGTTTAATCTCACTTAATAAAAACGTATCTTCCAAATTAACACTGGCTTTCGATTTCTAGTCGTCTTTTTATCCTATGCCTTCGACTTGAATGCACTAAAGGTAATTAGGAGGCATAAAACCACTATTTTCATTGAGTAATTATGCCGCGAAGTCTTGAAATGTGTGGGTTACATAACACTCTTATGTAACAGCGTGTTGTTGAATTAAGGATACATTCCTTTGACAAGTCTTGTCTTATTTAAAGGAATCCTGACTTTGATTCATGGCCTTTTCACTCAGAAGATACGTAAGCCCGTGAGTCGCTAGTAGATTTCTTTTTCGTTTCACCAGATTACGTCGCCTCAGCCGATGTCTACATGCTTTCGCCCAGTTCCAGATGCCGCCATACCTGCAGCCACCCGCTTGTTGAAGCCTCTGCCGATCCCGTTCGTGCCGCTATTTGCCTCGTATATGGCGAGCTTCCAGCCCAGTTCCAGATGCCGCCATACCTACAGCCACCCGCCTGTTGCAGCATCTGCCGATCCCGTTCGTGCCGCTATTTGCCCCGTATATGGCGAGCTTCAGCTCTAATTTGGACTTTTCAAAATACCATGTTTGCTCGTGTGTCGAGCCTAAATTGGACTTATTCAAAATACCATGTTCGCTCGTGTTTCGAGCCTAAATTGGACTTATTCAAAATACCATGTTCGCTCGTTCGTCGAGCCTAAATTGGACTTATTCAAATACCATGTTCGCTCGTTCGTCGAGCCTAAATTGGACTTATTCAAAAGACTATGTTCGCTCGTGTGTCGAGCCTAAATTGGACTTATTCAAAATACCATGTTCGCTCGTTCGTCGAGCCTAAATTGGACTTATTCAAAATACCATGTTCGCTCGTTCGTCGAGCCTAAATTGGACTTATTCAAAATACCATGTTCGCTCGTTCGTCGAGCCTAAATTGGACTTATTCAAAATACCATGTTTGCTCGTGTGTCGAGCCTAAATTGGACTTATTCAAAATACCATGTTCGCTCGTTCGTCGAGCCTAAATTGGACTTATTCAAAATACCATGTTTGCTCGTGTGTCGAGCCTAAATTGGACTTATTCAAAATACCATGTTCGCTCGTGTGTCGAGCCTAAATTGGATTTATTCAAAATACCATGTTCGCTCGTTCGTCGAGCCTAAATTGGACTTATTCAAAATACCATGTTCGCTCGTGTGTCGAGCCTAAATTGGATTTATTCAAAATACCATGTTCGCTCGTGTGTCGAGCCTAAATTGGATTTATTCAAAATCATGTTCGCTCGTGTCGAGCCTAAATTGGATTCATTCAAATACCATGTTTGCTGTGTGTCGTGCCCTTTATTGGATTTATTCAAAATACCATGTTGGCTCGTGTGTCGAGCTTTGGAGCCTTATTCCTCACATTTGCTGGTTTGTATATTGAACTCTTATTTAGACATTTGTAAGTAGAACTGCTAAGAATTCTAAGTTTCTTTTTCCAAGTGCCCGGTATCCTGGTCGCGCCAATATGGGTTTTCTTATAGAAACCCTTCAATTCATCTTTGATGAGTTTTTGGCCCGACTTGGCTATTGGGAACTTTCCTTTTTAAGCTTAGTTTTTTGTGCTCTTTTTGCGTCTGGTATTCCGACAATTTTTTCGTATACTTGTCAAGATGCTAAGCCACAGACACATTAACATAGCGTGTAAAACCTGGTTTGTGGGAAGCTTCCCTACTGGCTAAGTCGGGCCACTGCCCTTAACTGTGAAGGGAAGGGTTTTTCTGAGTTTTGGGAAAAGGTACCCTTTGGAAGGGTTATTGGGCAAATAAGGTCTTTGGCAGATACATAGTAAGCTGTAGGCTGCTCGATCCGAGGTCAACCCATTTCCCATAACTTAATCCCACACGACCGAGACAATGAGCGGCCTGGTTACCTCAATGAAAATCGTTTACTATTTTCATTGAGTAATTATGCCGCGAAGTCTTGAAATGTGTGGGTTACATAACACTCTTATGTAACAGCGTGTTGTTGAATTAAGGATACATTCCTTTGACAAGTCTTGTCTTATTTAAAGGAATCCTGACTTTGATTCATGGCCTTTTCACTCAGAAGATACGTAAGCCCGTGAGTCGCTAGTAGATTTCGACCCACCCACCTCCCCTTCGGCGACGTAACATATACCGCGTACTTCCGTCCGCCTTCAGCCGCTCTTTACCTCGGTCAACCCATTTCCCATAACTTAATCCCACACGACCGAGACAATGAGCGGCCTGGTTACCTCAATGAAAATCGTTTACCATTTTGAGCATGCGTCGGTGCCTCTCACCAGAGCCAAAAACTATGTAAATAGACAAATAGAAACACCGCCATACAGCTCCAAACAGGGGACTTTTTTGCTTATGCCATGCGCAACAACCGCTGCTCTCCAAGTTTACATTGCAGACTCAACTCAGGGAAAAGCACTGTTGAGTATCAAGAAATTGTAATCAAATAGCGCTCTATTTCTATGTCTCGACTCCAAGTGCAAGAAAAATGACGTTTTTGTTTAGCAATCGTAACGATTTCCTTTTTTATTTTACCAGTTTACCCTGATATTTCGGGGCCTTCCAGTGGAATTAATCAAGTGGAAAGATGTCATGGGTTTGGGTTGAGAAATAAAAGTTCTGCACCGTGCAGATACATAATTTTGCTTGAAAAACCCGGTCACACTACTGTTTTAGTATAATGAAAAAAAATGTCATGGTGACCAAACAAACATGTTGATTAGTTTGTGTGATAACCTTATTAGGAAATGTCTGGACAAGTTTCACCATACCTCGAGAGGCTCGATTTGAATAACCTATCCTGGAATTCAATTGATTTGACTACTGATGATTTACAACCCCAGATTTTGTATCTAATCAAGCTGGGATTTTGTCAAACAATTTGTAAATACCCAGACTGAAGGGTACCCACCTTGAAATACAAGCTCCATTTTCACCACCCTTCCCTGGGATTAAATGTTGGGTTATGTCCATGAAAAGGATGAGACTCCAAATTGGTGAACTTTTTATTATGCTATTTATTACTAACAGAGTATTCTGACAAGTTCTGTAATAGTGGAACCTGGGCAGTTGACAAAATGACACCTGTTGACAACATTGGGTTTTGAGGTGGCAACATAATTTTCACAAGAAACTATCTGTAGTGAAAACTCTTTAAAGTAGCCCCTGCTATAGTTCTACTTCTGAAAATCAATCGATGAAATACTGTAGCGCATATCTAACATGTTGCATCCCTGAACCACCAGCACTTGTGCTAGAAATTGCTATTTGGTTGCAGGATGCAGTTGTTTTGTGTCATCCAGACAAGAATGGCATTATGTTCCTTTTGTGAATTGGGCATATGTACACCTACACTTTCTGAACCTGCAACAAACAATGCACAACAAGTTACTTCTGAATGTCCTACCCTCTATTATATCTTTTATCGGGTGATTCTAAAAAACTTTCCTTTTTAATGCATAGTAACTAGGAAAAGTGAAATGAAATTTGTATTATTACAGTCACACCGGTTGTTCTCTTTGCTCACACTGATGGACAACTTTGGTATCAAATTGCAATTTCTCGTGAGCAACTTTAATTCGCCACGTGTGAGCACTGTAGGGGCAGACCATAATTGAACGATTTTGGAAACAAAATATTTAAAGTTCTGGTACAATATCTTGAAGACAGATACAAAAGATTTTTTGGAATTTGATTCAAACAAGTTGTCCATCAATGTTGCTAGGCAATATTGCAAAATTGTAAGAAAGAGAACATCTCGTTTCACTGTAACATGATCTATAATTTCCACTCACAAGTCACCATTTATCAAATCTTGCGACAGCGTATATACACTGGAAGATATGGCAAATGGTTTATCAAAAAATCCAATTTCTAACCAAATTTATTTTAAATTCAGTAAGTATACACAACTAGCAGTGTTTTTTTATACCAGCTCAGATCTCAATTTATTTTGCTTTCTGGGCAAACAAACTGAGCACTTCAGTTCTAGCAACAGCTAAGAAGCTATCAATTTCAGTGAAAATATTTCTAAGGAGCATGCCCAAGCATAGGTGTCCTGTAGGTGAACGCACCAAAAAATCCTTAACTTCCCCCATTATTTCCAAAAATTTAGCACCACACAATGAAGACATATAGAATATAGTTTTGTGTTCGAGAGATACTTCAGTGGCACAACGAGCAGTATTCGAAAAATGTTCAATTAATTTATATTCATGAGACAACATTTTCAAGCAGATTTTTGACCTCGAATAAGGACCCGATTTTGCTGCCGATCTCAAGGAAATCAAATTGTTTCATTTAAACTGGGTTCTAGAAACTGCGTGTGACTTATTTCCAGATCTAATATTCCCCGTGAGGAAAGTGGGAGTCCAAGAACAACAACCACTGAAACTCATGTGCGTAACTGTCGAACCAAAAACACATAGCTTCCCCCATTTTCTGTTTCATCCCCGTTAGATAAACGAATTTCAAAATGATAGTACTTCCATTTTTCACTGACAACTCTGTGGCACAACGACTAGATTTTGAAAGCACATTCTGGCAAGACAATAAGAAATCGGCTTTTTGCATTACAGCAAGGAAGCTCAACGAAAGATTCCACAAAACCCTTTGGTGCGATTTCTCAAAGAGAGACCTACATAAGCCAACAGTAATTAAAAGCTTACCTTGGCGGATAATTTCACACTTCACCTTTCAGCTGCTGGCAGAAAGTTAACTTGGGATTTCCACCACAGATCACAGACATCCGCCATATTAAATCGAAATCCTTGAATAGAGCTGCTTTGCCGAAGCGAATAGCGTAGCAATCTCAATCTCAAACTGCTCAAAATTCATTCCCCAAGTACAAGTATTGTTTCTGTTGAACTCCGTTTGTGGTTTACATTACTTATTCCCGCTTAAAAATGGAGAAATTAACTCGGTCGACACGACAACAAACCAGCATTTGCTCAGCTGAAGACAAATCAGGCCGTGCATCTGCGCATGCGTCACATAAAGGTCCCCTGCTACAGCTCCGCGTTTTTAGTTTATTGGAAACAGCCAAAAGCCTTTCGATACTACGTCCTCCTCAGTGGCCGACACAATGTGGTAAAATAAAAGCGGCAGCAATTAAAGGCACCGAGTTAAGGCCACAAGGCTCTGCGGTCCCTAGACGGTGGATCCACAGGGTCTCGGACTCTAACATCTGTTCTGGGGAAACATTACATAAAGCTAAAATTTAAATAGATGGTCAAACTCAGGCTCATGCATTTTAGCATGGACGTTGAGTGCAGAGTCTGTCTTGTTTCTGTGTCCTGAGATCCTTCTCCTTAAAGGTTGTGTGGTGTTCCCTACATATTGCTTATGACAGATGTTGACATGTGGCTAGGTAAATAACGCAGCGTGTTGCGCATGATGCTGTACAAGTAACACTGACCCGACCGCCATTGCTGGTGCAAACGAATGAGTTGCTACTCGTAACCATTTTGCAAGCGCTGCAGTTGGTAGAGCCGCAAGGTAAAGTACCAGTCCCCTCCCCTTGGACTAGCGTGGCAAACCGTTTGCGTCTATACAAAAGGTCTTTGAGGTTATGCACCAGTCAATTGACAGCTCCGCACCCCCCCCCCCCCATTCGCGCATTAGCGGGGTACTAGCGGGGCTTTCGTACAGAATTCACACTACGTTACTGCCCCGTGGTCGGGAGATGCGCTTTCTTTCACGGCTTCCACACAGTACATCGAGCGGGGAGTCACTCTCTTCCCCGGGACACAACACAACAGAAACCAGCCCGCTTTCCGGGCTGTCTCACCTACATATGAACAGCCCCTTACTTCACAAAAGACACGACAAATACAGATTTTTGTTACTTGAGTTACACGTATTAAATTTTAATCTACACTAGCGAAAGTACATGCAAGTAATAAAATATAGTTTTATTGCGCTTTGCGATCGGCTGCACTCTTTTCAGTGAGTAAAAATCCTTTGTGTTATTTTTCTAAATTCGTTGGGCAAGGAGCGCATTCACTCTTAATTGTTACCGTGGGGACGGTGCATTCACATCTCAGATTGTCCCCGCAAACCGAGGCGCTCACTGCCTTTCACTTGCCAAAAAGGTGAATGCCCCGCTAATGCGCGAATGGGGGGTGCGGGGTTGTCAATTGACTGGTGCATTAGAAGCCCTCTGATTGCAAACCATTACCCTAGCACCTAAGTCGTTCCAACTACTTGATTTCTCTAAAATAGTTGAACCTTTTCTAGCAAATTCCCTAATCTCCTCGGCCCCAGGCCCATATGTAACTACCCAAGGCACTATCATCTGACTATCTTCAACCTTCTCTTTGTATTGCAATGATATCGGTATGCGCGCTACTCTTTGGAGTATACGGTCAACCAATCCCTTGTTATAACCGCAGTCGATGAAAGCTTCACGTAATTCATTAAGCCTCTGAGCAAACATTCTTGCGTCTGAAACAATACGCCTAATCCTAATACCTTGTGAATAAACTACCGCGCCAAAGGTGTGGTTTGGATGGCAGGACTGCGGTGAGAGGTAGCGTCGCGCGTCAGTAGGCTTGATGAATGAATCCGTACTAACTTTGCCCTCTTTATCAAACTCCATAAGGTTATCAAGGAATTCTACCTCCTATCAATGGAGGAGAAGAGGCGGGGAGCTCTGGGTACGAGAATACCCAGGTTCGAGACCTGGCTTGGGCGTGAGGAACTTTTCTCTTCTGCTTGATTCGTGTTTCAAACCTGAGTGCTTATTGTGAGTTGACGCAATAGTAACGCAAAAGCGAAAATAGAAAAGAAAGACAATCAACGACCGGGCACGAGTCTGCTTATGATTCTCGTGTTTGTTCTATTTGTAATCTGAAAGAAAATTGCAATGAATGTCATTACGTTTCATTTTGTATTATAATGATACCAAATTAGCAGAGCTTAGGAATAATTTTTGAAATGATTTAATGATGATAAATAGCGTGGTTCTTTTAGCAAGAAAAGTAGGTATTTATTGTATTTCAATGGCTTATCGACTATCAGACTGTCAGCTAAATATATTTATCTTTCAGCCATGGTACTATCTCGGTTCTGATTGGCTAAGAGTACGCAGCGAAACCTTGTTGGCGCGCAGTGCGTGACGCCATACTCCAGACATTAGGATTGATGCACCCTAATGACGTCATAACGCAAGCCAAAGATTTGGCCGCCACCTTGGTTTTCATTTCGGAATTGAAAGCCGGTTTTGCCAATATTCTTGTTAAATCTGTCATAATATTGGGTTTCACCTCCCGTCCTTTGAGATCTTCATCAAGCTTGTGGCTGGTCGTTTATATTTTTGAATGTGACCTGTGTGATATGGGTTATGTTGGCTTCACTAATGGACACCTCCGCACGCGCGTTGAGCTACAGTCGTCCTCTATTTATAAACACTACTCTAAAGATCACAATAGTCAAGCTTCCGATGACCTGATTAACAACTTTAAGGTGGATCGACCCAGTAATTTTGTACCCATATCAACCAATTTTGAGCCCTTCATATAAACACGTTGATTTCTGTCGCGCAGCCAAGATAACACACATACTACCAATAGACTGAAATACATGTCAGTGCAAAAGTTTTGGAGATCGGAGTTAGTATCACGTGGCAATCGGGCCACGCCTATTTCTACTCCAGCCCAGTTTCAGGCTGTAACGACATTTTCCCAAAAATGCTCTACGGTACCTCGAGATGGAGTGGTGGTCTCCGTGTAACCGAAGTTTGATTAAATTCTACAAGCCCGATCTGAACATATAGAGCATTTTTCGAAAAAATGACATTACAGCCTGAAACTGGGGTGAGAGTGGAAATAGGCGTGGCCCGATTGTCACTCCGATCTCACCAACTTTTGTACTGACATTTATTTTAGTCAATAGGTAGTATGTGTGTTATTTTAGCTGCGCGATAGAAAACAACCTGCTTTTATATGAGAGGTTGAAAATTGGTTGGCATAGGTACTAAATTACTTGGTCGATCCACCTTAAGGTGCTTAAAAAATGCTCAAGCAAATTTGACTGCCTCGTGCACGAGTTGCTCTTCATAAGGGAATTAAAACTTTCCCTTAACGTTCAATCAGATTCCATCCGTGCCAAGCTTTTCACTTAATAATTAGTTTCCTTGTTCTTTGTCTTTATCAGATCAGCATTATTTCTGTAAGTTTCGTTTTTTGATAATGGAGCGAGAAGGCTCCGAAACGTCAAATAATAACGTTTTTATCTCTAACTTTGCCACTATGTGTATCTCAAAATCTCTACTTATACATTCCTAAAAAAATACATTTATTAATGAGTCATTTCTTTTTGCCATAGCCTACTAGTCTATTGTATAAGCTTTCCAACGAAATATAGGTCAACATGTTCTGGTTAAACTAAGAACGTGTATGATTGTTTTTCCAAGACGTGTCGCGAAGGTTCTTAGGCCTAGTACATACGCCGCTCTTATCATGAGCCGATCCTAATGCAAAATCTCAATAAAAACAATATTTTTTGTCCATCTCTCGTCTGCTTGTAGCCTAATCTATTCTAAATCAAAGCGGGAATGTAGAATCGATTTTAACGCCGCGAGTTTTGTGTATTTCATGGTAACAGTTTGGTACGGCTCATGATAAGGGCGACGTATGTACTCGGCCTTGTAGTATGTATGTCAGTAAAAAGGATAAACCGGAGCTTTCAGGAGGCCTCTCCGCCTGTACGCTCGGGTAATTCATTGATGGACGCTAAACAAAAGGGTGCAAATAAAGCAAGATATAGTAAACAGTAAACTCCTTTCATTACTCAAATGCCCTTCTCATTGTCTCAGCGAGAATAAGTTATGGGAAAGGTCAATTTTGACCGAGACAGTGAGAAGAGCGAAGAAAAGAACACGGAAGCGCCAAGCGCATGCGTGATGTGACGACAACGTACGTCGCCGAAGGGGAGGAGGGTGGGCAAAATTCATTCCCAACACCCGCGTCCCGACGTTGGTTTTTGAAAAGACCACGATATTTTAAATAACCCTGAGAGTGTGATAAATTACGTAAGACGTTACAAGGAAGGAATGCACGGAATAACACGGGATAACATTCTCGCGTAGCGTAGCGCAATTACGAGGGAATTTCAGTAATGAAAATAGTTTTCGAGTTATCACTTCATTGCATAACTTAAATAATAAAAACACGAAAGATATGCAAATCTAATGTTTGCATCTCCTGTTGTTTTCTTATATAAGATAAAATGTAATAGATAAAATGAAAACAAACGGAATTTAAAATCAAACGAAACAAAGCAGGAAATATGATATTTCTGCTTCAGCTCAGGAAGTAGACGTGTTTTAATGGCTTTTCTAGTATATAAAATGATCAAGACATAGTCCATTTTCCTAATTTCGCCGCGGTGCCAATAAAACTATGGCCTCAAAACTTGGAAATGTCCTGTTATTCAAAACTACGAATGACGAGTGTTGTCTATGCATGATATGCTGATTGACACAAAAAGCACCTTAGACATCTTAGAATATACGCGTCCACATCAATGAATTGTAATAACTCGTCGAAGCATAACCACGAATCTGGCGCACCAAAAGCCCAATTAAATTACTCACTACAGATAAATGAAAACCGGTCTGTATTCAGATTAGTCGTGAGTAACTCCCGCTTACTTTGCGTTTCCTTCAATACGTTTTCTTCAGAATTTGTGCATTTACTTTGCGTCGCGTTTGGTTTACCACAGTCACTTAAAATCTGCTCTTACTATAGGGTGAACGCGAATGAATGCATCACTAGATTCGCATCGAACCATGGTGTACCATTTTACACGCGTACTAAAAGCCACTACTTCATTTCTCGTGTAGCAAGCAGCCTTTTAGCAGGTGAGTCTTTCTTAGTCATAGCTTTAATCATAAGGTTTTCTTCGAGACGACGATATATATAAGTAAGCAAGTTATTGCAAAGATTTGAAGTACACAAGTTTGCATAACATTTCATAACACAGGTGCAATACCCCATAGCACAGACGAAACTTGAAAATCATGTAAATTTATGTTGTCGTTGCTTTGCCATTTATAGCCCTAAATCTAGACCTGCACCTCGCTTACATTGGGAGCGTGCATCTTTTATCCGAACAAAAGTGAATAGTTGCACAACAAATTTGATGCTGCCGTATTATCCTAACCCGTGTGCACTCTTCTACTCTTTTGTTATCATATTTAACCATTAGACTATATACGAGTTTTCTTTTGGTAATATATACAGGCCGAGTTGATTATTTGACTCAAATGAGAAAATAGGTAGAAACACTTTGCATACTACCTTCGATTTGTTAGTAAAGCGCATTTTTCTGATGGTTTTAGAAAGTTTTACGGTTTAGTAGCTTCTTTGCTCCTAACTATCCTAACTATTTAACAATTATTCCTCGAGCCCGAATGGGCTCTGAGTCAATAACCTAAGACCCCGTCCACACTACACCGTTTTCAAACGAAAACGGGTACTTTTTGCTCCGGATACGGCTATCGTCCACACTACAACGCCGAAAACGATCACCAAAAACGGCGAAAACAATACGAAAACGATAAGTGTGGACGCAAATCTTTTTGAAAACGGAGCAAAAAGTATCCGTTTTCGTTTGAAAACGGTGTAGTGTGGACGGGGTCTAAGCTAGGACGAATTTTACTCGTATTTAATTCAGTCGAAGCTATTTATCCTGAAATAGGTACATGTATAATGCGACGTTTGCTGCAAATAAGTTCGACTCAAATTAATGGGTTCGACTTCGACCTGAATTCGAGTGGCCAACTCTGATAATACGACTGTGGTGCGACCAAGCGGCAAACGGCGCGTTATACTCGCATCGAATTCAATTCATAAATCATGCAAATTAGAAAATAATTGATTGAAATTTGATATATTGTGCAAACGTCGTGAAAATAGCTTCAATGGTCTGTATCTCATGCGGAAAAGCACAGAACGGAAAGCCACTTGACAAGTAAACATGCTATGGATTGTTCTTTGTGTCGCATGTTTTGTTTACATTGGTGCTTCCATGCAAAATTCACCCAGACAAAGAGGAATTCGGCCAAAACCCTCTTAACGCCAAAGACACTAGGCTGTGAGCATTACTTGGACAAAGTTTGAAGAAAAAGTAGCATCGCGTTTTCGAAATATAACGCGGTCATTTTTTTTTCGTCAAAAAATTACAATTTTTTATAAGCCTACTTCCTTGACCCTCACACTATGCCTAAAAGCTCGTAGTGATTTAGTTTTTAGTTCCGCATAAAGACCAAGGCATTTACTTTGAGCACATAAAATTTCAGAGCCACTGCTTATTCCGATCACGATTAATCTGAAAACTTTTGAAAGCCTTCTCTTGCTCATGCCAAACTCAAACAACTAGTCCTGCGTTCCAATTCCTAGTTAAAAAAATCCGAGATAAATTTTTGTCTAAATCTCCCAAAAGAAAATGGATGTGTTTCTCTTTATACTAAGCCCATTTAAAACAGACATTTATAAAGCACTTTTGTTCAGCTTATAACGAAAGAGATTTCATTCAGTGATATATCTTCAATCGGTAATTGCCTTGAAAATGGATGTGTTGACATGCGAAATCGGTAAAAAGTGGCAGAAAATTTATGCGAGCCGTTTTCCTAGTACAACCGAACTCGAAAGGTCGTTTAGACATAAAGAAGCTAATGCCGTCTATTTTGTATGCAATCCTTCTAGTATAACTATCATAAACTGCGTAAATTTCTAAATTAGGAGTGGCAAAACTTAGGAGTGGCCGTCATTTGCCGCTCGCACGTTTGATTTGATCGTTTCGAATCGTTTTCCCTTGTCTTGATAAGTCTTGATATAGGTTTAGGCACTGCCCAAAAGCGAAGCTCCGAATGAAGCCCCGAATAGGTGACCATGAAAACGAAGCCTCTTCCCAATTACAAAGCATCCTACATAGGATGACTGCTTATAGACTCATATCTCTGTCTGAGATGTATATTTTTACAATTTGTTTATATCCCCGAGGACGTTAAGTAATCATCCATGCAAAAACTCGATTGTTTTATGGCATTGAGGGTTCCCACGAAGACTGTCCTGTTTTTTTATCATTGAAAGTTGTAATGACTAGTAACATAATACAAGTGAAAAATTGATAGATTTCGACTTGCTTTGAGATAATATGGCAATAAAAGGTCTCTAGACCCGTCATACAGATTCTTTTAAAATTTCATATCCTGTTTGTGAGTACCACATGTGCTTATGTACGCCTAAAAACCCCCAGAAAATTTTTTCTAGCGTAGTGATTTTACTGATTTTTATGTCTAAGCCAATGAAAATGCCTACAATTTCAATAGAAATTAATTGCATTCCAGCATGCTTTGCCATTGGCTTGCCTACCTCTTATATAGACCATCACTTAAACTATGCAACCATGCAGCTGCATCCCCCTTGCCACTTAGACAACTTCACCCAAGTTTTAGTCCAGTAATTTTAGGGTTAGACCCGGAACAAGTTCGCACAAAAGCTTTCTCTTCAGAAATTTTTTTGAATGAACGTATAGAAGAACATACTAAAAGTCCCCAAAAAAATAGTGGAAAAAATTGCTGTGAGTAGATCGAGTTCAACGGGAACAGCCCGAAATTTAGGAAAACGTTTATAAGTTTCTCCTTACAGCATGAGAACGAGGCTAAAACCGGAAGTGCATTTTTTCCTGACTTTTTACACTTTAAAACCCAGAATTTTTTAATGAAAAGCAAATCCTTGTGACACGAAACGTTCGTTTTAAACAAAATTTCATTTAGTTTCCCCACAACGAAAAAAAAAAAAGAAACAATGCGAGTCAGTATGTGCGGACTATCAAATTCGAGTAATTTACCCATGACAAAAGCTCATGATGACTTTTTCAGGGTTACAATAACATCTACTACATCATATACACATGTTACATTTAACTTATGTGAAGGCGATATAGAGCAAGTTCACATTATCTCATTAAGTGTTCATATTAACAAAGAGGGGTTTCAGTGTACGGGTGTGAGTTTTCTTAGGCCCAATTCATACGTTGCGCCCCTGCCGTGCCAAACCTAATTGTCTATTTGTGTATCACCCAAATACATTAGGCCCGACTCGGATTCAGACGTCGATCGTAATCTGCCGATCTCAATAAATAAATTTGAGCCTATAAGCAGTGTCTCAGGTGTGTACCGCACAAAATAAACTGTAAGACGTCTTTTTTTAGTTGCAAGACATCGCTCACGCTTTCGCAGGCTGGAAAGTATGAGGCTACTGTTGTTCATAGCTAGCACAAAAGGAGATTGATCAGTACCTTATTTTGTTACCAAAATGTGAAAAAGTGAGCACTTTGAACTCCCTTGACAGTCCGCAATGTTTGGAACTTTAACATGTGCGACCGCTGGCATTGCAGACATACGTACAATGCGCATCATTTTTTTTTAGAAAGCGCTCATGATTAAGTAAAAAAAAATATGTATGCATTCTATTCAACACAACAAGAGCTCGGCGTTTGAATCGGCGTCTAGCTTTTGCCGTGAGGTTCGACTGCCGCTGCCGTGCTCAGCGCCGTGCCGAACTTTAAAACTGCATCTGACGTCGAGCAGTTCATGTACTAAATCAAAACTATCTGATTCGACACGACAGGAGTACCACGTATGAATTGCTAATTGGGCCTAAGACTGCCCAAAAAAGAAGCCTGGCCTGGCCGTATTTTTCCCATATGTAGTCGGGCGGGGGGTGCATGTCGCCTTTTAAGGGTTAAAATTCGGGTTCCAGGTATCTTTTAGGGTATAAGACGAAAAACGCTTTTCCCAGAAAATGGTATCTTGTAGGGTGTTCGCGGCGAAAGTACGAGACGCTAGTGCACTAGGTCCAGCCGTTGTTTCTTGTGCGATCGTGGCTGGAAAATGGCATCTTTTATGGGTTAAAATTCTGGTTGACCACGCCTAAGGGTTGAATTCAGGGTTGAATTCATTAAATTCCTGACAAGCACCCGGCCACCGCCCGAAGACATGTGGGAGTCCCTCCCCCGGGATTTGTTCTTTAATAGTTCACTCTTATCTTCGTCATCATCGATACAAATGCTATTGGTACACACTGTACCCACGTCACTGGCCACATGCCGGAGAACATTTCAGGCCGTGTTTCCTGCAGCTGCACCGCATGGTGCCGCAGTCGGTCCAATAGGTCGGTCCAGTTGCACGTAATCATTTCTAGAAGCGTTTGAGGGGCGGCCGGCAGAGCCGTTGTCATCGGCTGAAGAAGGTGGGAGGTTTGGGGGTTGCATAGGAAAGTGAAAACATGGTGGATAGTGAAAACATGGGACGAAAATGCTCAAATTTCCTCCAGCAAATACAGTAAATGTATGGGAAAATCTCTCCCCCCCCCCCCTGGCTACGCCCCTGTCAGGACAATCATTCTTGAGTTTTCGAGGAACGAGGATTGATTACTTAAAAAAAAAAGACCAGTACGACTGTAATCTGTGTTTGGCTACGCATCTCGGCATACCCATATCTGGCCCTGCGCTGTCCAGCAGCGGGTCGCGCGCAAAAAAGAACGAAAATCTATGCCTCTAAACCAAAACTAGAATTAAGTGACGTGTCATTATTTTAGCGGGGGAGGAGAGGGGGGGGGGAGGGGGGGGGGGGCTCCCACTTTTTTCAAAAAAAGCTATAAAAATTAGGACCCTCCCCTTGAACATAACAAAACAAATGTGACCCTCCCCCAGTCGTAGGTAAAAAGATTGTGACCGTCCCCATGTAATTTATATTTTCTGAAAAACCTGTCACATAGACTCTTGTCCGAGTGATGCAATGCCTTTTTCTTTTCTTAATAGCAGAAATACTTTTTCTTGCTTCTGTCAAAGCTGCGGAACCGCGGTCATTATTTATCGCCTCGATTATTTACGTGAGGGGATTTGGGGTAAACGGTAAAAATGCAGTGATCCTCCTTCCATAAGTACAATGATTAACGTGATCCCACCTTTCCCGTCCCCTATTTGACCTAGTACTGAAGACATTTTATATATTACAGAAAAAGGGGCTCGCTTTTTCTTTTCGTTGCGCGCGTAGCGCGCCCGAATTTTGATAAACGCATTTCATCAAGCCACAGAGAAAGGGTAGATGCGCGCCGCAAATGACGAAGTTGTTATTATTCATGCGTGAAGCGCTGCCCAAATGACGAATTTCTATGCTTGTAACGTCGAACTCACGCTTACCTATATGGGATCTTCTTTCAAAGATAGTGACCTCCCGTCAGACCTATCATTGCAGGCATTTTTGGTGAATGAGTACATTAAATGTCAATCTTTATGCGCGCGAAGCGCGCCGAAATGTTTATTAAGTAAAAGTGCAAATGATAGAAGTTGCTGAAATAACCACTATCGGCATCTGTTTCACTCTCTTCACGCGAATTAAAAAAATTAGGACCTTCCCCACAAAAATAGGAGCCCTCCCCCCCGTAAATAATGACACGTCCCTAATAATAATAATAATAAAACAGAAAGGCAACCAATATATAAACGCATCTCGAGATCATTGCGTAAATTAGTTAATTAGGTAAATCATTTATGTATAATTGCAATCGGTTTTGAAAAAAAATCAATGTATATGGCGGACGTAAAACTGAGGGGGGAGGTCCATCTCTAAACCAATGCCTCTGAGGGATCCAAGCAATCTACATTTGAATACCTTTGATCATTCTCAATCATTTCCACCAATGTTGGTCTCTATGGCAACAGATGCATGACCTCTGACCTTAAATTTAACTTCTAAGAAAATGGTCTCTGCATTCAATGGGGATAAGTGAAATCGTTCCCCAGAGTGCATTGTAGTGTTTGTTATATAGTGTAGATTATTGATCCAACGAGGATGGCTGGAAATATTTTTTAGGATAGCTTTATTTGTGATGATGTAGTATGATACCTCTCCTTTTCTTAAAATGTGGATAACTTGGACACCCATCCTCGTTGGTATGGTAATGTACGCCCGACACTGGTCATAATAAGACCCATTGGGAAACCATTGGTATGACCCCCATCGAATGCAGATAGACTAGACGAAATATCAGAAAATTGCAATATTTAAGGCGCATGAGGTCTTTTAGTACTGGCAACAAGAGTTTTCTTATGTAATTTTCACGTTGAATCCGAATTTTCTTGTTGCCATCCCTGATTTTGCATTTTAATGGGTGAAAATGACGTCATCATGATTGACAGCTGTTCGTGAACCCCCTAAAATAGTTTTGTCGCTATATTTCAAATTCGAACGAATATTTAACTTGAACAGGATAGTTTAGAATGTTCTATACGAAACATTGTCGTATTATTCGGATATGGCGCTGCTGTGATATTCAAAATGGCGGATCCAAGATGGCCGCCATATCGTCAACATTTTTAGAAACTATCACTCTGGTAGTCAAAAAAGACATGGAAATAAAATACCTGACAATGAATTCAATGTATCACAGTATGAAATGCAGTGCCGCGCTGGTCGAATGAAGCCGTATTAAATATATAAAAGGCAAATCAATATGAAAAAGGTGAATCAGATTCACCGCCTCTTGATTTTACGATCTAAACGATATCACCATTTGAAGTCCTTATATCAAAAGTTCGTTCACAACGATCATGCAATCTGCTGCCTCCGTGGCATAATCTAAAAACAGCGGAAACCTCAGGACCAGCAGAAAACCTCAAAAGGAAACCTCAGACAAGAAAGGGGTTGGAATAGGAAAGGGCTTTCAAGCATAGAGAGGAAAGCTACTCCGAGGACAAATTAAAGTCTTACATTTGCTACTTTTGCTTATAAGTTCAAAGTTGCTACCACCAGGCTATAAAAAAATTCGGAAAAGGCTGGAGCAACGCCTAAATTGCCATAGAATGATTTCCCCCTTTATCCCTGCTTTTTTCTTATCATTATTATTCGTGTGTGTGTAAAAGGAATATTCTGCATGCATTTAAAACAATAGTCGTAGATGTATTTGACTCAGTGATAGGCTTTGAAATCAATAGTCAGAACTTTTACAGTAGGGACGACTAAGTTGCTATAATTTTGTGGATTGCGCTTGGCTATCTAAATTCACTAACAACATAATATATATTTCCCTATATATTATTCTCTTTCCACCATAATCGTCAGTTGCTACTTTTTTTTAACTTAAAATCGTTTAAGTTTTGTCTTTTTTTTTTTAAGTTTAGCCTTTGAACGTGATGGCCTCAAACAATCAACAGATATCCAAAATGGCGGCCATCTTGGATCCGCCATTTTGGATGACGTTATACGCCCATCAATCACCCTATCCCATAATATAGATACATTTTTTTGAATATCACATTGCCACTTATACATTTGAATTTCACTGGCCGTTAAAATTTGAAAAGAAAAATTGGCGAAAAATTCATTGTAGAGGTTTGTGTGACAGCGGTCAATCATGACGTCATTTCACCTCTTAAAATTCAAAATCTGCGTTGGCAACAAAAAAAATTCGGATTCAGCGTAAAATTTTGCATAAGATGGCACTTGTTGCCAGCTTTTACTAAAAAATGCCTCATGAAGTACGATTTTCCGAAAGTTCGTCTAGTCTAAGAGACCTGAAAGAAAATTGTGCCTTTGTCACGCTCTTACAAGTCACGCAACCCGTTGACATGGTAACCAAATACATCAAATGAAACGTCTCACTGGGTGTACCAACCTTAACGACAAACATTCTACAGAAGACATTTTGTACAACCTAGAGAATTTGTTTCGGTATTTTTCCTATTTTTTTGAAAAACACCCATGCCTTAATATACCTTGAGATTCACACTAGAGACGAGTTTCCCGTCTGAGACGAGTTTCTCGCCTTGAATATAGTTTCATATTCTTCTGTGATCAAGTGAAAACAATTTTTGAAGGAGAAAGTTTAGACAGATAACAAGCAAGTGTTTCTGAGCAGAATTGACATAAAGCAGGAACTTTTTCTGACGAGAAACTCGTCTCAGACGAGTTTTCCGTCTCTAGTGTGAATACGGCTAATCACTTAGATCTACGGAATAAAGTTTATCCAGCAATTATTCAATAAGTCTGTAGCGTTTCACATTACTCTAATACTTCCTGTCGAAGTAATTCCGAACATATGAGGTCTGATAAATAGGAATTGGAAGTTTTGAAAGATGATATAGAGCGGGTTCGGGCAATTTGTTGACACCTGTGGATGCCACACCAGTGAAATATGCAATTTCTTCTAATTTCGGCTGTTTTAGTGCAGGAATTTGGTGAAAAATTGCTCATTTTGATGGAAAAAGCATGAAACTTGGCATGGTGATAGAGCGTCCCATGCCAAGCAATTCTGGATGTAGACCCACCCTCGATAATTATACTTCCAGTTTTCTAGCAGTGGAATTAATTATCATTTAAACTAATAAAATAAAGTGTTACCTTTTGAGTTCAGACACGAAATTTTGTATCATGACAGAGTATTCAATACCCTACAATTCTACAATACGTAACACCCCCCTGATCATGTACTTCCAGAGTTCCAATATGGAATTCATTATACATAAAATCAGTAACAGAGGGCGTTGCCTTCAAGATACACGCATGTACATTCGTGTAAAAATGGACCATGGTGCAATGGGCAAATTCGCATGTAGACCCACGCCTTAACTCATGCACTTCCAGTTTTATCGAAGTGGAATTAATTATCCTTTAAACTTAACAAACTGATGTATGACTTTTCTCTTCAGACACGTATTTTGTATCGTGTCAGGGTATTAAAATACCTTACAACTCTACAATACGTAACACCCCCTGATCATGTGCTTCCAGTGTACAAATATGGAATTTATTATCACATAAAATCAGTAACAGAGGGCGTTGCCTTCAAGATACACGCATGTAAATTCACGTTAAGATGGACCATGGTGTAATGGGCAATTTTGCATGTAGACCCACGCCCTGATACATGCACTTCCAGTTTTATCGAAGTGGCATTAATTAGACTTTAAAGCGGTGTTGGGCTTTCATGTCAGGGTCAAATTCTGTATGTTAAGAGTTATGCATTATTGCATGTTTTGCTATTCATGATCAAGGGAGGTGTGTGTGTGGCTGGGGGGGGGGGGGGGGGGGGGGGGGGGGGGGGGTTGAGGTGGCTCTTGATCATGAATACCAAAGTTTTCGAAAGCCTGACACCACTTTAAAGACTAATTAATTCCATTTTGATAAAACTGGAAGTGCATGAGTTCGGGCGTGGGTCTACATGCAAATTTGCCCATTGTACCATGGTGCATTTTCACGTGAATTTCCAAGCGTAAATCTTGAAGGCAACGCCCTTTGTTACTGATTTTATGTGATAATGAATACCATCTTGGTACACTGGAAGTACATGATCAGGGGGGTGTCAAGTATTTAGAATTGTAGGGTATTGAATACTCTGTCACGATACAAACTTTCGTGTCTGAAATCAAAAGGCAAGCGTCATTTCTTATAATTTACAGGATAATTATTTATTCCATTTCGATAAAACTGGAAGTGCATGAGTTCGGGCGTGGGTCTACATGCGAATTTTTCCATTGTACCATGGTGCATTTTCACGTGAATTTCTATGCGTGTATCTTGAAGGCAAGCCCTTTGTTTCTGATTTTTGTGATAATGAATACCATCTTGGTACACTGGAAGTACATGATCAGGGGGGTGTCAAGTATTGTAGAATGTAGGGTATTGCTTACTCTGTCATGATACAAAATTTCGTGTCTGAACTCAAAAGGCAACACGTTATTTTATTTGTTTAAAGGATAATTAATTCCACTGCTATAAAACTGGAAGTATATGTTATCGAGGGTGGGTCTACATCCAGAATTGCTTAGCATTGGACGCTCTATCATCTGCCAAGTTTCATGCTTTTTCCATCAAAATGAACAATTTACTACTTTTTCTGCACGATGTTCCTGCACTATTTTATGGTTTTTGCAAAATGTTGGATGTATCGGGAAGCTCGATTTATTACACGTGCATTGAATATCATTTGATCACGTTGCGGCACATCTGTTCTTTAATCAACTGTTCAATGGGTCACTACTGCGCCTTTGTGCCTTTCGCATTAAATAATTTGCTAACTTTTCTCTAAACAGAATATATATTTTTCAGTTTATGGGGTTTTGCATTAAGGTGACTCATTCGAAATTCAAAATGCACCCAACTGTGTCTAGAGCGCAAATCTGCGTCGCCAAACTCAAGGCTATAACTTGGTGTCTTTTCCCTATTGTTATAGCCTGAGTTAACAGACGCCCGCTCAAAATGAAAAGATTTGAGCGAGACGTCTGAGCAATATAGCCAAAAGTAACGTACTGGGTGGCGTGACACTGCACAGATCTGGGTAGTGATTCTGATTGGTCGGCGCTATTTGCCTTGCAGCGTTTATCTTGTGAGTTCAAGATTCGACAGAAGCAAAGCTGTAGATCGGTCGATATGAAGTCGCTCAAAGAAGAGGTTTTTATCTCATTGCAAGCGCTTATGAAGTTGACAATTTATATGAAGACCAGTCGCAAGCACTGTACAGATTTCTATGCGTACAATGAGAAGCAAAGATGCCTTCGTGATCGGGAAAGTCAAATTGTACCTTAGCTTCGTTTAAATGGAGATGGCCATGCTCATGATGTCCTCATAAAGCAATCAATAATGGTGGTAATAAGTCCACTGATCTCTCCTATGAAGGACCTGGCTAGCAACTTTCGCATGCCGGAGCATGCGATGCTAAACTCGAACTCAAACTCGACGGTTTCACTCCCATTAAAACGTCCGTTCCCTATCTGTTTCAAGACGGACTCTTTTTTGATCCGCGGCTACAATGCCTTGGGTACTAGAGTCTCCTAGCTTCGCCCGTTTACTAGATGCATAACGAGTCTCCAAGTTTCACTCGTTTACTAGATGCTCGATAGAACGTAAATACAAAGCTAACGCCAAGCTTGAGTGGCAAAGTTGGTCAACAAACACGTCTGTGCAGTGCTGCAACTAGTCTTCGTATAAATTCTCAACTTAAAAATGCTTGCAACGAGATATAACCACTGCTTTGAGACGTTTCAAATCGATCGAACTTCAGCTTTGATTGCTATCGAAGCCATTCTTGAACTCACAAAGAACACGACACAGGCAAAACGCGCCGACCAATCAGAATCACTACCCAGATCTGTGCAGTGTCACGCCACCCAGTACGTTACTTTTGGCTATATTGCTCAGACGTCTCGCTCAAATCTTTTGATTTGAGCGGGCGTCTGTTAACTCAGGCTACTATTGTTATAATTCTTTTTTCAAATCCTACTTTAATGATGTATAAATCAGTTATTAATAACCGATCTTCTTGGAAACTTTTTTAGAAGTCACAATCAAAATTTTGTGAGGCCCTAATTTCATATTCAGGTCGTACTAGAAAAAAAAATTGCCGGTTTTTTGGCTCAAACTCCAGGAATCGATTCCAGTGAAGTAATCTCAAATCGAGCTAAGTTACAGAAAATTCGTCGGAACAGAAACGCGGTAATAAAAATGCCGTCAACTTTGGCCAAATTAGAAGGCTGATTCAGCTTGGCTGAATTGAATTTTAATAGTGCTCCGAAAACTCATTATTTGGGGCTCTTCCTTCGGCACTATATTGTATAGTAACGTATTAAACTTTACCGAAGGTCAGATTGTAAACACCAGGAACTACTAAAATGTTGGAAAATTATCTACCGAGGAAAGAAATCGTGAAAGCGCAATGAATTTATTACAAGAATGTCGCGTTAAAATGTGTCGTTATTACATATAATTTCTTGCTAAGATTTATATAGACGAAAAGCTTGTGGCATTGGTAAAACTAAGTAACCAAATTGGACCATTATATATGCTTGTTTGGTGTAGAAGAAAATTACAAAGTTACGACATTCACCCTCTAGTCTTGCACGCAGATTTGAAGCTCTCTTGTTTATGAATGGTAATGAAATCTGACGTTTCGCCAGGGGAGCACATTTAAAGTCTACTCTAATCAGCGAACAAAGAAAGCTTTTATCATAGCAAGTTTTTATGTTCCATAGGGACTTAATCAGACAATTGCTATTTTCGGAGCGTGATGCTATTGATTAGATTTGGCCTAATGAGCTCCCCCTGGAAAAACGTCAGATTCATTATCATTCATAAACAAGAGAGCTTCAAATCTGCGTGCAAGAGTAGAGGGTGAATGTCGTAACTTTGTAATTTTCTTCTATACCAAATAAGCACACATAATGATCAAACTTGGTTACAAAGGTTTACCATTGCCACAAGGATAACGTCTATATATATCTTAGCAAGAAATACTACGTAATAACAAACATTTTAACGCGACATTCTTGTAATAAATTCATTGAGCTTTCACGATTTCTTTCCTCGGTAAATAATTTTCCAACACTTTAGTAGTTCATCTTATTTACAATCTGACCTTCCGTTAAGTTTAATACATTACTATACAATATAGTGCCGAAGGAAGAGCCCCAAATAATGAGTTTTCGGAGCACTATTAAAATTCAATTCAAGCCAAGCTGAATTAGCCTTCTAATTTGGCCAAAGTTGACGGCATTTTTATTACCGCGTTTCTGTTCCGACGAATTTTCTGTAACTTAGCTCGATTTGAGATTACTTCAACTGGAATCGATTCCTGGAGTTTGAGCCCAAAAAACCGGCAATTTTTTTTCTAGTACGACTGAATATGAAATTAGGGCCCCACAAAAATTTAGATTGTGACTTCTAAAAAAGTTTCCAAGAAGATCGGTTATTCAGAACGTATCTATACATCGTTAAGGTAGGATTTGAAAAAAGAATTATAACAATATGAGGAAAAGACACAAAAGTTATAGCCTTGAGTTTAGCGACGCAGATTTGCGCTCTAGACACAGTTGGGTGCATTTGAATTTCGAATGAGTCACCTTAAGAAACACAAATTCAACGAAGCCGACGGTGACATGAATGACATATTTCGTTCACATAGCTGCTCGCGAATCCTGATAATAGCAGCTCGCTTTCAGCTGGTAGTCGATCAACACATTGGAGGTATTTCCAATGTGTTTATCATGCACCTCATGAAGTACAACGCACCACATGAAATCGAGATCCGCTCATTTCAGACATTTCGAAACATCTTCCCGGCGCCAGGCCGCGCATTCACAATATAAATTTTAGTTTCTCGTGCTAGGTTTTTCTCCAGACAATTCTTAGCATTTAAGATAGATATTTTATTCTTAACCTGTTTGTATAAAAGTTTGTGCTCTGCTACACTTACACTTGTAAGAGCAAATTTCTAATGTTGTAGCGATCTGAATCTACAAAGAAATTACCTCAAGTTCCACGGAAATCTTTCTTATAATCGCGTAAATTTATTATATAATGATACTAGTGCATTTATTTATCACTTTACAAATTTGAGCACTATATATTCTGGCTCATAAAGTCGCAACTCTGAAAGGTTCTTGGTCAGCCTCGTTTCCATGCTGTCAAAAATATGGCATCTGGTACCTCCAACTTAACTTCGTTTTTCGGGATGTTCCCATGCTGGGATTTTTGGGGACTTTGATATGTTATTAACTGATAAATTTGGAGTCTAAAACCGTTCAAATTTCTTTTGTGCGAACTTGTTCCGGGTTAGGCATATTTTTAGCGTAAAATTATTGGACTATTTGGTTGCCTGAGGTTCATCCCCTCCAAAGATTTGTACCTTTTCTCGTTTGTTGAGACCATCGATGACATCATACCACGTGACCACTCTGTTAAAACGCTATAAAACTGGTGGGTCCCTGTGTGACGACGAAGCATATACACTTTTCTGTTTTCTCCCTTTCGTGCTGCATGAAGCTATGGGCTTAACTGCGGGCGCGTTCGGCTATTGGACATGCTGTCTCGTGTTTGACTCATTACATGAAACGCATACCTTAATTGGGCTTATTTTCTATGCGCACACTACCTTTTTAAAACCAGGCACGTGGATTCAGTTTGCGATTTTGGGTGTCGTCTACACATGAGAGAGTAATTGACCGATCCCGCATTCAATGTTCTACTCCCTAGTTACTGTTGGTACGTCGTACAAGCCAACATTTATTTTGGCATAGAGCATGGAAAATACACCGATTGAAGTGCTAGAGGTTTGCTCATAGTATATGGGTTTTATAATTTCGTCACGAAAAGCTGACGAATTCATTAATAAGTTTGCTGCTCGGACATTTTGAATTCCATAAGGAAACCTGCCCATTGTTTGGTGATTAATTAATGCGAAGACGTGATCGGTCTATTTGACAGCACTGTTTCCGTGTTATGATAAAAATATTTAATTTTGACATTAATCATGTAGAAACGGCTCTTCTTTCTTGCTTGAAAGTCTCCGCAACAGTCTGACACTTTCATAAGCAACATGTCTAACAATTTTTATCCGTTGTAGGATGTCCCCCGTTTGTCGTGACGTGGTTGTTATCGGTGCCGGATGGTCGGGGCTTCTCACGTGCAAGTACATGATACAAGAGGGGCTTTCAGTCGTGGTTCTTGAGAAACGCCCTGAGGTCGGGGGTGTGTGGAGGTACTCAGATGACCCTGAGGTCCTCACCGTAATGAAACAGACCCAATGTACCTCTTCTTCCTCCATAACCGAGATTTCTGACTTCCCGATGCCCGACGAGATGGGAGAATTTCCTGGGCACGAACAAGTATGGGAGTACCTGAACACCTTCTGTAACGAGTTTGATCTCAGACGGCACATCCGGCTCAGTTGCGGCGTGCAGAAGGTAGAGAGAGTCAATAACAGATGGGAGGTAATGGCGGCCGATGGGAATACGTACATCTCGAGTAAACTTGTCGTGTGCTGTGGTGTGCATCAGAAACCAAACAGAGACCTGGAAAACACGCTCTTGAAGGATTTCACTGGTGAGATGATGCACTCACACGACTTGAAGCACTTTTTTCCGGGACATAAGGGCAAGAGAGTGATGGTGTTAGGAGGTGAGACAATCATACTACTGACGCAAGCAAACATATGGGAAGTACATAATAATTACTTACTAACCGAGACTGACGGCATCCCGGGAAATATCAAACTGAGGCTTTGGTGTATCGACCAAAGCGATAACCAAAGGCGTCAGGCCTGACATTTACCGGGATACCCGAATGGTCGAGGTTGAAAAGTTCTTTATTATAATTGCACTTTTTCTCCAAAGTTTTTACGAATCGGAAGTCGTCTCCTACATTTTCCCGCCTAGATAACTCACAAAACGCGCCCGCGTGGCTCGCTCAAGTTCGTGGATCGTTGAGTCAACTCGTGTGTGAGAACCACGCCAGATTTGCTCAAAAGTAATCTTTCATGGATGTTAAAATACTTCGAATTTGATTTTCTCACAGATTTTTATATTGTTTAGTCGTTTGGGAGAAACTTGAGAGAGTTGCAAAAGATTCAAACGCCAAAGCAAGTCTCCGGCGTCAGCTCAATTCAAGTTTTCTCAGTGCCATTGGGGAAAACATTGCTGATGTTACTTTAGAAAAAAAAGATATTTTATTTTGGTTCTCTCTAGTTTTCATATCCTCCTCTAGACTCAAAGAAAAAAAAAATCGGGAAGAAAAATTCGCAATTTTGGACTTGACTCGTGGCTGGCTCGTGACTGACTCGGGCTCGCGACTGGCTCGTGAAACGATATAACTCAGCTTGGTAGACTGCCAGTGTTACATTTGTAAAAATATGTATATGATATGAAAGGTCGACAAACAACATTATATTTGTGTACTCAGTGCTATTAAGGCATGGCTATGGAAGGAAAAGCGTAGGGGGTGGTCTATATTTAATGCATTTACTCATTTCGTTACGAAACTAATTCATGTTACAGAGCACCCAGAACTTAACAAAGTTTGAGTATCGTTTCTATGACAACCTGGAATGTGACCTTTGAACCTCATTTTTAACGGAATTTTAAAAACTGCCTTGCTGACAGGGAAAATGCATAAGAGGCAAAAAATAAATTAGTGGAAAAAATAATACATACCTTGGTGTTTGTAAATCTAATGGAAATGGTGCACAACACACATGGATAAGAAGTTATCGAAGGGTATCGAATTTCACATTGTCCTAAAATAGGATTCCCAATGAAGAAGTCAACTTTTCCAATTAGATCAACAATATATACACAGACCTAAGTCACTTGGCACTTAAACATTTTCAGGATTTAAAGCCTTTCCCTGTCCGCAGGAGCACTTTTTAAAAAACCGTTACCTTGAGTTCAAAGGTCACATTTAAAGTTGTCATAGAAACAGCAACCAAAATTTACTTATTTTTCAACCCCACACAGGCTGAAAAACTTTAAATAACTGAACAGTTGAAAGCACTTGAGTTAGACCCCCCCCCTAGGTTTTATGACAATTCGTTTGTCAGCCATGCCTTAATGGTGCTGAGTACGTTTAACTGCTTGACAGGTCTGTTTTTCAGGATCCCGCTTAGCAAAATACCTCAAATGTTCATATTTTAGTTACAGTTGTGATTTAAACTTCCTTCGTTTTGCAACTGCCCTGACCTTAGACACCATTTCTACCAGTGCAGTTGCATTTTGTCAGATTTGCTTTATTTGCACACCCCCTCCCTTGACAATGCAACTTCATCCACTTGACCTTTGGACAATATTGTTGAAGATTGACTTTAAAAATATTTATATTTATGCACCTCCTTGACAATGTAACTTAGCCCATGTATTAGTAAACTCCCTGCCCCTCAGGCGTCTCCATTACCCGACCAAAGCATGTTTTGCGGGCTTGGTCAACGGCGTAGCCAGGAATTTCTGAAGGGGGGGGGGGGGGGGGGGAGCGGATAGTGAAAACATTGGACGAAAATGCTCAAATTTCCTCCAGCAAATACAGTAAATGTATGGGAAAATTTCCGAGAAAGGGCCCCCCCCTGGCTACGCCCCTGTTGGTTGAAGTACTTGCTACAAGTAAAAAAGGTCCCTGCATATACTTGATTAATTCAATAATTAGTAAACATGATCTTCATATAAATGAATTTTCTGATGCAAAAAGTACATGGTATTTGGCTTGAATTTCAGTGGCTGTCTGTTAACTGATGCTACAATGGTTTAAACGCAAGGGAAATATACATGTATGTACCATTTGACAAAGTTCCTTCGTTGTTTCAAAATGTGACTGCAGATCGCAGCACCAAAATGCAATTCTTTGAGAGCAGTTTCTTTACAGAAGAAATTCCCTGACAGAAATGATGGAACCGGAAACTCCAATTTCTGTTTACTGCACAATGACAAAAAATAGCATACCTCATCACCTGATGAGCGAACCACAGATTTTGTACCCCCTTCACAAGTGGTACAGTGTGATCCATATAATAAAGCAAGTTCAAAGCTGTCAAAAAAAAATCATAAATAATAATGATGTTTATCAACATTCGAGAGGTTTTTATGTCTAACTGCATATTCAAGTTTTCTATTTCTCTACTATTCCTCTTGCCCCTGATTCATACAACACAAATCCGAGCCATAACAAACACAAAGCTTCCAGAAGCTTTAGATGTTAATTTTTTCCCTCAGCCTCAGCTGCCTTGACCTCATATCACTGTCTTTGTATGTAATTTGCCGTCACAAGACTGGATTGTTCACTGTAAAATTACAACATCAAGTTTTGCATGCATGAGGCTTTCGTTCGGCTGCACTTCGACCGGCACAAACAACTGGAATATCAGCAGTTTTTTTTTATTAATCCAATATTTTATTCACTGAGACTGCTTGTATAACCTAAAATATGTCTTTCTGTGAAATATGCTATTTTGAGATACCAGATTTTTCTCCAGAAAATTAACACCATTTCAAATCCCAAATGGCGGCCAGCCAGAGTCTAGCAGAACAGATGGAGCTGAACTTCTGATCACGTGACTGGCTAGAGCCAATCGCAGCCGCTATGAATATCACACGCGACAATGCATTCAGTCTACGGTACATAGCCATATTTGGCAATACCTTGTTCTGAGCCTCTATCTCATGCAGCCCATTTTCTATGACAACGGCCGACGCTTTGATAAAATCACAGAAGCGGAGATTTTTTAGAAAAATACATCAACAACAACATGGGCTCGTACGCTCATCTATGTTGATTTGCGAAAATAATGTTTACATGGTAATGAACAACAAGGGTCTAATTATCTCGTGCTTGAATTCCTGAAAACTATGTTGAGCTGTTAAACTTTACCGTTATATCGAGACAACGATTTGCCGGATACCTACTTTGGCTACTCAACTCAGCATTTTTGTACATGTCGTCATAACACGGCGGGCCTAAACGCGCGCCAAATAGGCACAGACAGATTCTGCTCGGCAACTTTTGAGCAACTTTTTCAATTTTGAGCAACTTTTTCAATTCTGAGCAACTTTTTTCAACTATGAGCAACTTCTTTGCATTTCCGCTATTTCTATTGAATTTTACAACAAAATGGCAATTTGTGATACATTTGCCATTTCAAATCAAACACAGAATGAAAAATCTTGCTTAAAAGATAATAAAAAAGTACTTTCTTCACCTTGGGTGCTCACTGCTCAGAGGTATCTTCAAGATATGGATGTCCCGTTGGGTATCACATTCCAAATATAGAGCAGAAGCAAAATGGCGGAAGACCCTATTCAAATTGCTATAGAAAATGGGGCTGAGGTGACGTAACCTAAAAGGGCTTCCTTATAGTTTCTTTCAAAAATAGTAGCAGCAGCTATTATTGTATGAGTTTGATACTACAAACTCCCCATTTTTTTTTTAACTAAGCCAACAAAATGGCGGCAAGTGCGTCTCTTTTTAAACAACCGTATTGATTAGTATAATTATGTCATATGGTGTTAGAATATAATTGCCTGATCTTATGGAGATGTGAGTGAGTGATTCTTTATCATTTTTTAAATTAATCAGGCGACAAGCGTGAAGAAATGCTCTATTTTGGGAAGCAACTTTTTTGATTCTGTGAGCAACTTTTTCGAATTTGAGCAACTTTTGAGCAACTTTTGAGGGTATTTTGCGAGCAAATCTGTCTGTGCTAGCGCCAAAGCGGTAAGTAGAATCGTGGCAGCTTGGGGCTCGGACGTGAGGCCTTTTTGGTAGCCTGTGTCTAATTTGCGGATTCATCCGACAACCCACTTCGGCTGCTCGTTTCTCACTCGTTGTTTACCGAAGAAATGATCGGAAGGCGGGAAGCCATGGCCGAAGGAAGAAGCTTTGTTCTGATACCAAACATGACGGGTTTCGGAAAACAGAAGGCAGATTTCTGCTCCACTGGAAAGTGGCAAAATTCGAAAAACACAGAACATAGTCGTCAGCAGCTATTTTGACCCTTGTTTACTTTTCCATGGAGTTATTAATCCCTTTGCATTAATGTTCAGTGCGTTCTTGAGTCTTCAAACCAAAACGCTATGTTTTTAGTTTTTTGAATTTCCGTTTTGATTTCGCGCGAGACCATTTCTAGTTCTTTAGAAATCTGTGTTCTTTAGAAATCTGTGTAATCTGAGGCTACAGGATACAGGGATAAAATATATCCTGAGAAGCGTGAAACTGACCTAATGCTCCCAAGGCCGAACACGAATTTCCTTAAACGTAGCTTTAAGTACAGTGGTGCAATGCCATGGAACAGCCTACCAACAACTGCCAAGAAGGCAAATTCAATTAAGGAATTCAAGTGCCTGATTGACTTGACCTCTTCCACGGAGACATGCTGACTCTTTTTTTAAAGGTGTCTGCAATCAGTGATTCAGTATTATAATACAGTTTTTTAAGCAAGCACCCCCCTGGAAACCAGCGTTTACAGTATTAGGTAAATTACTGTACCTGTTGTGTGAGGCCACTGTGCCTAAATAAAATTGTATGTATGTATGTATGTGTTTGGACGAAAATATCGCTCAGAATCAGTTGGTCAGGTCATTTGAAATGGGAAAATCTTACGGAGCTTAGAAGAATTTGAAGGGCATGGCAGCGAGTGGAATACTTCCAGTTCAGCAAGATAATGCTGCTAGATGTGAAGCAATTAGGGCTTACTTCAGGAGGAAGAGTCTTGGCTAGAAGAGGTAAGAACTGAACAACAGAAATATCAAAACATTTCTCCTGATTCTTCTGTCATTTTCGCGGGTTTTTCACTGCAGAGCCATGTGTTTTTATTTTCGTGTGTCGGTTGTAAGGTTACATCTTTCTGTGGATAAACTGCACTTCGCTATAACAGATTAGTTGAAGATATTTCGAGTTAATGATCCTCCTTGTAGTATGCAGTACTTAAATTAATTTCCTTTTCTCCATTTACCACCTTTAAGCGATTGTAAAAATTGTTAGAAAAGTTAGCTCTTTTAAAATTCACATCCGAGCGGCTCAAACCGCGCGTTTCGTTTCGTCTGTGAACTTAAACTAGCACTACACCTCCAAAATTGCATCTCCAAAAATGCTCAAACAATTTTAAAGCTCAAAGAAGTTGAAATCATAGTCCACTGCAGCTTGATGAATCTTTTTTCCCGCACAGAATTCAGAATGTATAGTAGTAGGTGTTTTTAAGCTAAACTCAAGTTAGAAGTCTGAACAGCATCCAGAAAAGCATTTTGTCAGAAATGAAAATCAGTGTAAATCCAATTTCCCAATCATTCTGAAAGTAAGCTAATAACTTATGGTCTACACTTCCACATGAAGTTATGCTTTTGTTTATCTCAAAAGTAACTAAAAGGAGAAGCTTCCATTTAACTGAAAGGAACGATTTTCAGCACAAAAGAGGCCAATGTTCTTACTTATGAGCTTACTGTGCAATTTTTTCCCCAGCATATTTTTTCTATGCTTATAAAATGCAGTGACACTTGTGTCTATCAAAATGTTTCTGTACTACAGAATCCTGCACTGTATATTTGAATTGAAAAATAATAATAAGTGACACAATTATGCTTTTGTTTATCCCACTTCCATTTCATTAACTGAAAGGGATGATCTTCAGTACAAAGGAGTCCAAAGTCTTCTACTGTGTAATTTCCCCCCAGCATATTTTTTCTGTGCTTAATTCAGTGACACTAGTGTCTATCAAAATGTTACTGAATCCTGCACTGTATATTTGAATTGTAAAAAAAAATAGGTGACACAAAAGTATAAAAGATTAAGAATTATCAGGCATTCAAATGGGACTGGATAAGAAAATAAGGCATGTCAGTCACTTTCAAATAAATTAGGTAATAAGCATTGGATAGAAAATACAACATAAATCACACAAAAGCTATATTACAGTTATGACTGATATATTTCATGTGTCAGGTTGATAAATATAATTTTCATAGCATTCAGAAAATTCTGTCAAACAAAATGTTACTGAATTAAAAATGTGGTCCTATGTTTTGCCCCCTGTTTCAAGCTGGCCATAATAGTTGACTGAAATAGCAGACCTACTCACTTGAGAGCAGTAAATGACACAAGATATTTTTTCTTCTTCAAGTATGATTTAGCTACTATCTATTCTTCACAAGCTTTCTACTACTGAAGGTCAGCTGTCTCAGTTTTGGAAACTGCACTGCAGATAACAAGGAATTAAGTGACTAATGTAAAAATCTTGATGTTACCTTACGAGATCTAGTAACCACCACCTTTTGAATGGTACCATGCTGCTACTGAGTTAATTCAAAATTGAATGGCAAAACTGCAATTTGTAAACTTCTCCTGGAACTAGTTTTACAGATAGAGGACCATTGTATTAATGCTTTGGGAATTCCATGAAAGAGCAAGTGCCAGTTAAACAAATTAGTACCCTGATAACAGTGATAAGTGCAGAAGAGCACTGAAATGACAATCAACTGTCCCATAAGTGGGTTGAAAAGTTTTTATTAAAGCCTGAAGCAATCCATTTTACCAATGTTGACATTCTTTGCTTTTCATCATTTCTATATAATATTCTCGTACAAGTATATCACAATTTCTAAGAGTCAAAAAGCTGGTAGTCAACAGAGTTTGATCAGCTACTTTTGGAAACATTTTACTGCTGGCTCATTTCCATCTGCTAACATTCAAGGCAAAAATGAGGTATTTGTTGTCAATAGATGTATTGTTTAAAATAGAGAATAAAATAAAATAATTTCATTTTTCTAGCTTATTTTATTAGGAGTCAATATAAGCAAACAGAATTTATGTCAAAATCAAACAAACCAACTTGCTTATAATACTGTTCTGTCAGATATCCCCCTCAAAAAAAGGCAGAGATGTTTTCCATGACAGATATAGTTGCCACAGTGAAGGTGAAATATGTAAACTGGATGGTACTGAAGTTATCCCAAGCTTCACTCATGTCACATGCCAAGAAACTGTGAGCATGCACGTAAGCAAGTGAAGTTTAGAAAGTATGCAAGTTCAGGCATTCATTCATTCTTGAGCTTCGAGGTGTTATAGTCCATTTTTTAATTACTCCTTGATTTATTTATACCGTAGTTTTTATTATCATTTTACCTTAAATGTTATTGGCCTATCTTCTAGTATGAATGAAAGCTTTTATAGAAGGTCTAAGCTCTAAGATATAGCCTCTCACAGGTTCTAAAATCTAGGCATTATAACACAAAGGCAGTCATTACTAGCAACAATTTTCCTCTGGTAATCCTGATATTCTTTTTCTCTCATTGGATACTGACATGCTTTAGATGTGCCAAACTGACAAGTTTCCGTAACGCAGAATGCATACAAATATCCATGTGTCCACGACCATGTCCCTAGTCAAATATCAAGGCCCGTGCAACAGTACAGTTCTTCGTGGTGTTAGTTTTTAATCAATTTTGACTCTTGTATCCTAGTTACACTCCATGACCGAGCAGCATACTCAAATCTTGAAATATGTCAATCGCTATCTTCTGCTGAAACATCAGGCAGTTCTTGTAAGCCATAATCATCGCTTGTGACGAAAAGTACGCTTTGAAATTTGCAAGGAATGGGAAGGAATTTACAGCGGAAGACGATTAATAGGAGACGTGGTAGCGAACTTTTACACGAGTCCAACTCATTTTGTTGAAATTCAAGAGAATCTGTACAGTAAATGTTTTGTTCTTCGACAACAACATCCCCTGAAGCTTTTTCTTGCAAAAGTCCTCACCTTTGGCAGGGTATGACGGTTAAACTCATTATAAATATTGAGAAAAACATCCTTACTTTGCACTGCTCCGTGTTCGAACGCGCCGCCATCTTGCTACTATCACAGAAATATGCAACCGCTGACCGCGACTCAAGTCTTTGCAACTTACCGCTTTGGCGCGCATTTAGGCCCGCTGTGAAAGGAGTTAGACGCTGAAATTCAGAGCATAGCTAGACTGACTAGTTTGGTTTCGCTAAGAGAAATTTGAAAGAACAACTTGGCCGCTTGGGCGAAATTGTTAGTGCATAATCAACATGCACCGTAGTTAGCATCTGCGAGTGAATGAGTTCTGTGAACTTTTGGTCTGAATATCACATGAACTAGTTTAAATCGACAGAAATTCATATTAGCTATTTGTTATATATTGCTTGGGTACTATGTTACATGTATGTGATTATCATAACTCCACAAATATGCCGAAATATTATTCAAAATATGAAAGACATTCTGAAAGCGCAAAACTCATGCTCGCGCCAAAAGCCGATTTTTGTACACCTTGTCATAAACGCGCAACATAAACATTGTACGTCCCATGCGAATCTCCTATTATCGAACTATTCGTATACGAGATGGGAACTCATGAAGGTTTCGCGTTTTGAAATAAAGAGCAATATTCTAAACCACGTCGTTCTGTAGCTTTTTGTTGTGTGTGCGAACGGCGGTGCACATTTCAAAGGCACGGATGAAACATTTCGAACATTCCGGCATGCATGCTGCAAAAACAACGCTAAACCATGCATAACTCTTTTAGTTTTTCCTTTGTTTCAAATAAAGTAAACAGATAATTGTAAAAAGGGGGTTAAAATTGATTTTGTCTAACCCAACCCGCCCAAATATAAGTTTTAGAATAAATGATTCTCTAGGAATAATATTATTACGCTGCGTGTTTTATTATGCAAATTAAGTAAGAATAATTAATTCAAAGTCAAACATCGGCGGTCTTCGTACACTGCTTTAAAATGGCCACCGGCGTCATGAGGAAAGCATGTTGTGCGACCGGCCGACTAGATAGTACTGCAGACGACCATCATGTGTTGAGATCTATGAGGCTATGACAAGGCACTGTTCCTGTAGGAGAAGCAGAACAATTCAATCAATATATCCGTAGGCTACCCAGGCTACTGATTTGTGAGAAGAATTAAAGGCAAAATACAGAGAATGTATGCACATGTAAATCACGAGAAAAATATACGATGGAAATTTTAATATCACGAATAAAAAACTGTTCTTCAATAATATCTAGTTGTACTTCTCTTGAAATCTGCGAAAATTATACAATAAAATTCAACTGGTTGAAAAAAGGCCACCAAGATGGGTTCGACTTCAGAATACATCCTACAATGCCCGGCAAATGGAATTTCACTGGGTAGATGGGTCTATTTAATGTGATATTCCATTAAAATTTTTGCAGGAGCTATAATGGAGATATGAGACAGATCATCCGAAAATTAAGTGGGAGACAAGGTTAACACTCCTGAGTCTCCCGCAAAATGTGCATGAGTTGGCATCTTTGCTGCCCCTAATTATTTTTGTAAAACCCTAGATCCAGCCCTTACATCTAAGAATGATTTCTATAGATGAGCAGCTCATTTTATATATGTGGCACAAAGAAAGAACAGAAACAACGAAAATGTTTTACACGGCAAGATTTTAGATCACAAAGCTTACAAAACAAAACGAGTGAAATTTAGAAAACAAATGTCATGCCTTCGATGCTTCGACGCCCCTTTTCGATGAAACCTCCGTTTTGATGTGTTTTCAAGTCCGTTAAAACATTGTACACAAGTAGCAAAAAGTATTCAGCAGAGTATTCAGAGTATTCAGCACTAATGAGTAAAAAATAGCTAACCAAGCCTCGCGAAAGAGTACAAGAAGAGCATGAACTGAGGTAGTGGCCATGACGTGTCGTGAATATTTCAAATCCCGAGAAATATTAATGGAAGGAGACGAATGCATAAGGTCGATCGCCCGGGGGGGTTTCTTCACATGTCGACCTGATAGGGGTGCTCGTCGTATTTTTTAGGGGTCAAAATCGACTCTCAGGTATTTTTAGGGGGTATCGGAGAAACATAGTGGCTTTCGCTAATAAATGGTATTTTTTAGGGGGTACGCAAATGAATAAAATGGTCACAAACCAAGCAAGCGTTTTCTGGCTTTATTTATTTCATTTATAGCTCTAAAAACAAGAGATATGCTGGATGACAAACAATAAACAATAACAAAAAAGTTTTATTGTTGGTATTTTTTAGGGGTCATTTTGTTTTATAAGGTATTTTTTTGGGGGTGGATTTTTTATGTCCTGGTATTTTTTAGGGTATATTTTCCGATGTCCCGACGAGCACCCCTATCACTCTTACTTGGGAGAATTCCCCCCGGGGTCGATCGCCTACATATCGAAGTACTAAGACCCTTAATGTAAATGGCTTACCTGATTTGGAGATCGGTGAAGAAACCCTGATAAAAACAGCTCCATGAGCCAAGGCCCCAAAAATTGACTTTCGTAGCACCCCCCTATGGGACATAGTAAAACTGGTATCACATTAAAGCTCTTGAACTATATTTTCAGAATTTACTTGTTTGCCGTTCTGAAATTGGAGCATGAATGAGATCTTGCCACATTTCCACAGGGGGTAGGGTGGGGGAGAATTGCTCAGCTAGATTTTTGATTACATTAATTTGGCCCGTATCTCTAATAAAGTCTGCCCAAATTTATTGTAATTTGCTACACTTTCTTGCTATGGCACGTGCTAACTATATATGACGTCAGATCTTAAATATAGGTTGCCATGGCAACGACCACCATTACAGTTTTAATTGTTGGTGCAAATATGAGTGTTTTTTAACAGTACAGATCAATATCTTTAGTTTTATTTTCTTGATTTGTAATAACTATCTGCAAAATTCAATTGTGATAGTAATATCCCTACATTGTGGTTGCGAATAAACATAATTGGGGTGCCGGATGGCTTTTTCTTGAAAAATAGAGGGCATCTTAACGAGAGACCATGTTTTTGGAAATATCCCATGAAATATATTTGAAATCTTAATATCCTTATACTTGAAATTATTTTAAATAAAATCAAGTCAGCTGATGGAAATCTACTATGGCATGCGAGGAATTTAAGTTTGGTAAAGTTTCTGTTACAATGGCAACGCTGCTGGTCATGTTTATGATGGCGAAGTTAATACATATGTCATTTTAGCCAAACCGTATTTCCTAAATATTTCCAATACCAAAAGTGTTTGAAAAGATTTCATTTTGAATAATGTTTTGAGTCTTGCAGTTAACAATGATACCGATGAGCTACTTTAATTATATAAAGGAACAGAAATTCACAGTAGATATGTTTGAAATGCAACAGAAAAAAGTGTTTAGTCATAAATATACATATGTGGCTCTGCTTCCTCTGATATCAAGTAGCCAATGATGTAACTCAAAATAATAGGACGTTGAAGTTTAACACAAGGAAATTCTTCTTAAAAAGTGGAGGGCTGAGCCCCTAGCCCCCCTTGTCCTCCGCCTTATGGAGCACATCAACTCCATTGCCCTGCCAAGAGCTGGTTGGTTGATCAGTCCACACGTTTCGAGTTTCCATAGCAACTGTTGCTATGCGGAACCATCATTCACTGCGAAATCTCATTAAAAATGAGACTTTTTGTGATATTTACTGTTTTGTTTATCTTTATTTCTTTGGAATGATTTCTAATCAATGGTAAACCATTTCCTTTGTATCTAAGAACCAGGTTGCACATAAAATGTACTTTTAAATACCTATGGGCCTTCTCAAACACCTTAGCAACGGAGTTACCTTACTGATATAAATGTAACAATGTTTGCGTTTCAAGGCTGACCGTTAAAAACATGAAATGTGATAACCTTTTTGATATAGCGAAACAAGTATTTTAAACTTTTCAGTTTGTGTACGCTGGTTTATGCATATCCCATAATGCAATGCAACCTTACAACTTGTATGGTAATTTGCACTTACAGTGTTTTAAGAGCTGCTGTTTCTGATAAAATGCTTATATGAACACAATGTTTTCATAAAATGCTTTCACATTACCATATTCAAATGACATTTCTCCAAGCCAGGAGCTGAAAACTGGGTGAAATTATGCTTCTCTTTATTTTCTATGTAAACTGTTATGTACGGCCACATGGTCATGAACTCTCATTAAGATCTACGAATTATTGCCAATACAAATGTTACAATATGAAAAAAATTACAAATACTCGTAAATACAACGTGACACGCATAGTCTTTCAGCTCAGAATGCATAAATGTGGAGCTAAGCCCAATCTTGGTAAAGGTGCTGAAACACCATCACGCATTGCAGATAATAATTCCCACTAATACGTGCAGTGCCGCCTTGAAAATGTAAACATCAACCATCAACGACATTTTCCTAGCGATCGTTGCCATGGTAACAACTGATCAATGCGTTACCAGTAAAAAACTCCAAAGCAAATAACTCATTCAGTCAACGTATTAATTAATTGCTGCGTCATAATCAAAAGATACGAACTAAAAATCGATAAAAGCTCCTCATCTTCACAAGAAAGCTGTAATGATTGGCATCTTAAAAGGACGTAAATCAATAATTGTCGCAATAAGCAACACCGGACCTTTCTGTTTTAGGAGATAAAGGTGAGTTCAGGGAGACAGACAATTTTGTGTTTATTGCAAAAAGTCTAAAAACCCGTTCTGTTTTCAGTCTCCAAGCGGGGACTCTTAAACATTGCAAGCGCTAATTACCATATGAGACATAAGGTTGCATTGCATTGTGGGATATGCATATGGCAATTCACAAACTGAAAAGATTGAAAACTAGTTTCACAATATCAAAAAACTGATCATTTTGCATGTTTTTTTTACTGTCATGGTGTCAAACGCAAAATTGTTACATTTACACCAGCAAGGTAACTCTGTAGCTAACGGCTCTTTTTAAGGAGACCACAGGTATTTAAGTAATGGTCCATATAAGAACTACCCAAGCCAACGACAGAGCATGCTGGAATGCAATTATGTTCTATTGAAAATATCGGCGATTTCATTGGCTTAGACACAAAAATTGGTCAAATTACCATGAAAGAAAGACTTTCTCAGGATTTATGGTAAGATATAAGCACATGTGGTACTCATATACAGGATATACGATTTTTAAAGACTTCGTATAATATGGGGAACCTAGCGTAAAATAGTGATTCTCTTTTCTTTGTTTTTCTTTGATCTGATTGGTCTGGAGAGTTATTATCGCCATATTTTCTCAAGCAAGTCGAAATCAATAATGTTTTCACTTATATATGTTACTAGTCATGACAACTTTCTGTGGTAAAAGAATGGAACACATCCTATGTGGGGAACCCTGAATGCCGTAGAACAATGGAGTTTCGGCTCCTTCTTGCATGGATGATTACTTAAAGGTACATTTTATGTGCAACCCGGCTCTTAATGCAAAGGAAATGGCTAACCAATGAGTAGGAATCATTCCAATGAAAAAAGTTCAACAAAACGGTAAATATCGCCGAAAATTCTCATTTTCATATCAAGAAAGTGCTGTCGTTTTTATGGCAAATCCGCGCGGGTTGCCTGTGGTGTTCAAACGGTGACTCAGGCCACTCGGCGGGGGGTAAAAACAAAATGGCGACCAAGAGAAGGATGTTTCTCGAGTATCTGCAAGTTTTGGTCAATTTTCCTGCTTTTTTCGCTAAGATGTGAGGGAAAGTACTTACAGACCTTCCAAATAAGGTAAGGGGGATTTCCTAATAAGGAAGTTTTGCAACGTCGGCAAAACGACAGCTTTTGGCGAAATTTTCTTGATATGTAATGAGATTTCTCGGTGAACGATAGTTTCACATAGCAACGGTTGCCATGGAAACTTTGTCACTCTGGCAAGACATTTGTAACAACATCTACCACATAAATACTTCAGTCAATTTTGAAGTTTATCGCACCATACTATAACGAGTTATTTACATTCAAAGTTTTAACGAGAAGGACATAGCATATATGCACAATTATAGAGGGACCATAATGGGTATAACATTTCAGCCCCTAACACTATGTCCAAGCAGTCCATTAGCAATTAGCACATCGTAGCTAAAAAGGTTCCCTGGACATGTGGCTATTCAACTAGCATAGTTGCAAGCGTATGTGGAAGATGTGCTATGTTGCGATTTTCCATCCTAATCTAGTATTATTATTATGGCATTTTATTGAGTTGCCATGGCAACAGGACTTTCAGATATTGCAAAAAGACAATTTTCTAAACTTATGTTGCTGGATAAGTGCAGAGGAATCAATTTGATATGCCTGAAGTAGTATGAACATTGATTTCCCCATATTCCATTACATAAAGAGCTGGAAGTACAGGAGAGGGGACCCTGGGGATTTAATTGTCGTTTTCATAGGAAAAAAACATAAAAATCAGCTGAGTTAAGGTAATTCTGCCTCAAAAAGGTGAACTGCATTTTTTTCTTATTTTTCGCCATGAAATAGTCCCAAATGATTATTCAATAACCAATTTTATAGTTTAAAATGTGTATAAGTGGCTTATTTTGATATACTTCATTATAATTGATTGGTGTTCGTTGTCATGGAAACCTAATATTTAGGCCAGAATGTGTTTTTGTGTTACTCAATGGAGTAAAGCAACGTACTGAAAATTTGGGTTGATAAGATTGGTGTTTAGTCGATTTATAGACCAAAATAATTTAATCAAAAATTTAGCTGAGCAAATCCCCCCAACCCTACCCCCTGTGGAAATGTGGCACGATCTAATTCATGCTCCAATTTGAGAATGGCAAACAAGTAAATTCGGAAAATATAGTTCAAGAGCTTCAATTTGATACCATTTTCACTATGTCCTATAGGGGGGTGCTACGAAACCCACTTTCCAGGCCTCTTTTGAGATTTGGCTCAGCTCTCGAACGTCTTGTTGTGTATGGAATTGGCGCAAATGCCGAAATTCGACACCGAAGTCACTTCGACTGCGATTTGTTCCGAAATTATGAATATAATCGAAAACAGAACCAGTTAAGGCTGGCCTCTAACATCACTTGCAGGCTACTAGACAGATAAGTTGGCCAGTTGTTGCAATCTGACCATGAAATAGGCGCAAGAAAGTTGGAAAATAGAAAGCTCCTGCTTCAAAGATGGCGCTTCATGAGATGGAGGCTCAGAACAAGGTATTGCCAAATATGGCTATGTACCGTAGACTGATTGATGACGGAAAAAAAAAGAAAAAGAAAATCGCTACCGAATTTAATACTCTGCCGCTTTCGCGCAGGAGGTAATTCTAAGTACTGACCTAGCGCTTGGTTAGTAAGTAATTAGTGGTAGAAGCTATTAGAGTGTTTTTCAAAATCCTGTGAAACACGCTTGACCATTAACTACGTTTTCTAAAATTAGAATGCGAAGAACACTATGCCTCCCAAGTCTAAAAATGTAGGGCAAAAATCACTAAGGCCTAAGGCAACCGTCGTGCCAGAGTCGCAACGTAGAGTCCAGAACAATAAAAAGTTGACTATTATAAAGTCTCACTAGTAGTATCTGTTAAGATAATAAAGTGCTCGGAGGCTACTCTTTCTAGAAAGTGTTTTTTTACCACAATTGTTAGTTATCTCACGTTCTGATTGGCCAAGGTGCCGTGGTAAATAAGAGTCCGCACCACTGAAAACGTTTTCATAAAACAACAAGAACAAACTTTAGCATTTTAAGATTTTACTGAAAACCTTGAATGAGAAGATACACAAATAAGCAAATACAAATTGAAATACATTACCTTGAGCCACAGTGTCTTTATCTAAGTTCCTTAGAATTATAAAGTGTTCAAAGCTATACGGATTTTCTTGTCTAGAACATTTAGGAATGACGTAAAAAATCCGATCTCCATTTAGGCTTTGCAGTGCAGTTCTTTCTCACAGTTGTGACCGATAGTGTAAATATAAAGGACATTTCGTAGCTCCATTTTGTAATGTCTAGATTGTCTCATATTTCTGATGACTTTTCAGGTGTGTGTTTTTCCTGGCTTTTCCCCGTCTTTTTCACTTGCTGTTGTCGAGTGTTTTGTTTTCGAGCTCCGCAATTCCCCTGGCCTGCGAGATTTTTTCGCCTTCTTCAGCTTATTTAGAAACTTTTCAAGCTTTTACGAGCATCCACTTGAGTTCTTCATGTTATTCTATAAAGTATAGTGATTCGCTTGCCGTTTTTGAGTTTTTTTCTCCGGCTTACTCTCTTCTTCTCGTAGCATCGTAGCGAGAACTCGTCCTTCTAGGGCATTCTTGCACGCGTGGGGCATTGCAAAATAAACCAATCACAACGCGAGAAAGTTATATACACGGTGCACTTGTTTTTTTGTCACGCAAAATGTAACGCTTGGCTACCAGAAGTCCGAAAAAACTGAAAATTGTGGTAAAAAAAATTTCCAGGGCTTTACAGTGGTATGTACTCTTATTTCCCACTCTTTGCGTCATCATCGTGGTCAAAATTTGTTGTGGACTCCACAACATTTTGACCACGATGATGACGTAAATCATGGGAAAAAATAACAGTACATATGACTGTAAAGCCCTGGAAATTTGTTAAATTTCCTAGTGTATTAAAAGTAGGTGTCTGAATGTTGCAAACATTGCAAGAAATTTAATAAACTATGAAATTGTATACCTAATTAATTTGAATATGATTGATCAGTGCAATTTCAACTGTGTTTTTGTGGCAGGAATTCTAGAGTTCTGACAGACATTTCAGAAGTTATAGGACTCTTGTTACAATTATTTTTTTGATCGCTCTGTTATTAAACAAAGTTCTCTTTATGGAATTTTACTCTAATAACTCAATATTGGACATAAACAGTTGATCTGACGTTTTCGCATGTTGACAGTGATTTGATTTCTAAACATGTGAGCCTCTCCCGGTAGTATAAGGACCTCTGCTGCAGTTTCCCAACTAAATAAGGGGCATAGACAATTGCACGTTATCAATGTACATGTATTTTTTCAGGAATCAGGTCCGAGGTCAAAAGTATGACTTCTATGGTTTCCTGTGTTGGTTGAATATTCCAGCTGCACAGCCATTTTCTTGATTCAGTTTGGGTATGTTCCAGATATAATAACAACAACTTTAAATTTTTCATGCATGAGATGCAATGTCGAACCAGATTTTAAATTTTACCAGTCAATCATATTTGTTCTTGACACAAATTATTCTTATACCAGGCACAGGTGACCTTCAAAGTAATGCCTATGCTTGGTGTCTTCTGTTCAATGTCTTCAATTCAAGAATTTTGTCATCGTTGATCATAAAATGGAATTTCTTGGCACCTAGCTCCTTAATTGCACAACAACTCCTTGTAAATATCCATTTTTTAAAGCTTGTTTGGATAGCAATAATATTCAACTAGCTGATGCCCGTGAAAAATTCACGGAGTGTAAGGGGAAATTTATTTTACTTAAAGTGTTCTCTTTAAAAAAAAAAAAAAAACGGGGAAAAATCACAATGGCCATATGGATGTGGGGAGGGGCTCATGATTTCCCCCTTCCATAAACTGCTGGATTTACATTACTAATAACCTCCCATCAGGATGAGTACCCCGTTCCACCATGCCGAAATAAATGAAGTGAGCCCAAAAGGATTTTTTTTGCACTGGTCTCCCTGATTGATGCGACAAAATCACGCGTGTGTCCGTCTCTCAAATCGGTCAAAGAACCCGTGAAAATCGAAAGCGCAATTTGACTTCGGAATTGTTTGTACGTTTATCATATCTCAGTGAGGGGAGAGAAGAAACAGAATTTTTTTTAGTTTATATTATTTATATTTTATCGGCTTTATCCCTCGCTTAAAAAAATAGCTTGAATTAGAACTTAGCCCAAAGTGATCTTTTCCAACAAATACATGCCCACTGGAGGGATTTCCTCCTTTTGCAAAAAAAGGCCACTTGCACTCTCTCAATATCAAAAATTCGAACTGTACATGAGTTGGAAAAATCACCAGTCACAACGTTTATAATAAATACCTTTGTTTTAGAAATGCCATTTGCAAGTGTTTCAGATAATACCCGACCCTGTAGGTTCAAATCTAGTGAGCCTTTGACAGTTAAGTTTGCTGCGTAGTCAATCACAATCGTGTGAGCCAATCGGATCCTAGTTCAGTGCACTCCTTTGGCTTGTTTTTCGAGACATTTCGCAACAGACATGTCGCACTAGGCGAAACTAGGAAAGGATCTGATTGGCTCACGATTTTGATTGACTACGCTTGATTTCCTTGACCTTAAAAATGGTCTTCGAATCGCTCTAGGCCTCTTTCTTCAAACTTATAGTCTGACCTCATTGGCGTTGGTATTGCGAAAAGTTATCTTGCATGTCTGGGTGGATTCTTCAACTCAAAAAAAATGGAGGGCCGCCATTTCGTTGCCATGGAAGCGTCAATTTAAACAAAACATGTAAACAAAACATGTATAACCATCAATTGCATGTTTCTTGCAAAGTGGCTTGCCTTTCTGTGTATGTATAGCACGTGAGATACAGGCCATACCAGACCGAAGAGTCAACTAAAAACTGCTATAAGCCACCTTAAGAGCCATTGTCTGAGAAAGTGTTCCAGGCAGGAAAAGTGAGGGTCAACCGATTTCCTTCAAACTTGTGTCAGAAGTTAGGTTTGTTGAGATATTACAAAAGCCACTTTGGTTTTGTTTTCTGGTATTTTGTTTCAAAGTTACAGGGGGGTCCCACTTTTGGCCCTCTGACCACCAAATTTTCATGTTTTGGGGAGTTGTATTATCATGGTTATTTCACCAAGACAATATAACTCCTCAAATAATAAACTGCATGGTAACTATCTACTGTTAATGCCCTTTCAGAAAATATATGTGTCGTTGGCATAGCTTTGCTTGGACGAGCAGGGCCTGGCCCTAGTGTTAGCCAATTTTTGAGATGGAAAGAACTACTGAAAATCACATATTTTTAGAAATTATTATTTTTTACCTGCAACAAGATCTGGCAATGACTTCACTTCCACAAATGACTTTGACCCTAGTACTAACAAAATCAGTTGAGAAAAAATTGGGCACTTCTGTATAAATTACTTTTTCAGGGCCATTTATTAGGCATGGTGGCACATAAGTCATTAGGCCAAAAGAGATCTTTTTTATCAAAAAATCCAAAAAATTCGTAGAAATAATAGCATCAATCACTTGTATTTGTTCTCAGCATATATCTGATCATCAATAAAAAGTGTCATTTGGCCTAAATCAAACTCCAATGTCCCTGGCGATGCATAGAATACAACCGGAAAGCACAGAAATACCACATTTTCCAATGTTTCCACTTATTTCTTCTCGCCAAAAGCTCAATCTGATAAAATAAGCTAGCAATTACATCGACTAATGTTCCTAGATACACTTATGTTTACCTGCTTATATTGTCATGAGTCCTGAGCTTGGAAGCACAACATGGTCTGTCATTTGTGAGACAATAACACAGTCAAATTATCGCCGCTTGTGCAAACATGTGCCCGTAATCTGCCTTCCTCAAGTCCTTTCCATCACTCAACAAGAATGTTCACGGCTATGGGCCTTGTAACACAGCATGAAAAGGAAAATTTCTTGACAAAAATCGGCCTCCATGAAGACATATCCATTCGCTGACCCGAACATCGAGGACCATTTCCAGGTAAACAAGACGTTGAAATGAATCAAACAATACCAGACCGTGCTTGTAATAAAGGTCACGAGAAAGAAGGTCGCCTGTATGATCTGATTTCATCCTCAAAAGGCCGAATTATGCATAAAAGCAGTTCAAGTCACGCCGGACTTCTCCATAATGCGTGGACGCCATCTTGGACGGGAGCGCAGTGGGCCTGGGGAAGAGCGCGATGCATTCTGCGAAATTCACTGTGATCTTTGTCGCATTTATGCAAAATGGATTGCTCCCGGGGTTGCTACTGCTCTTTTGGCAGCTCTTCGGATCCATGTGGCGCTGCAGATTGGGCGCTACACGAAAATGTTTTCGTTCCACTGCTGAGTTGAATCAAGAGAAAATGATCCCCAGAGAACGCAACCCCATGACCCATCTGAGTGGCAGCAGTTCTAAAAATAGATTCATTGCACACGGATTCTTACTGTTTTCCGTTGGTTTAGAAGCGCGCACGTGTTGATGCAAGCAGCGTTGTCTGCGCGCACTCTTATTTACCATGGCAAATCAGTCAATCATATTACGAGAACAGCAACAGTGCAGCGTCACGTAGCATGCCGCATTGACCAGTGGTCACACATGCATCCTCAGTTATGTCTGTTGCTAGGACACGTCCAATCAAAAGGCGCCGCTAAAAATAGCTCCATGTTCTAAAAATAGAAAGTGTCACGCTCTTATGCCACTGTCATGGGGTTGCGTTTTCTGGGGATCATTTTCTCTTGGTTGAATTCAGATCTCACCGAGTGGCTCAAAAACACTAGTACAATACACGGCTCGGACGCGTCCGGCTCTTTCGATTAGAGCCGTCATGTTAAAGAAGAATGAAAAGGATTCCACTATTTCATGTATTGTTTCATATTATATTTTCAGTCGCCCACAGGGGAACCCACAAGAAAAACGATTAACGTTGCCCTACCCCCTACGCTTAATTTTGTCACATTCATACTTCCATCCCTATTCTGACCGCGGAAATGTGAAAAGACCCTATAGCCGGCATAGGCAATATATTATGATATATTATATTATTCTGGGCATCCTCTCCCTCTCCTCTAAAAATAATCATTTCATGTTGTTATTCCAAAACGTTCAGCTCAGTAAGCTACCGGTGCCAGAAGACGAGCTTGTTTTGGGGCGGCCCTTGCTGCCTGACGCGCCACAGTCTTTTTACTTGTTTTTGACCCACTTGGCGAGATCTGAATTGCAACTGAGCAGTGGAACGAAAACATTTTCGTGTAGCGCCCAATCTGCAGCGCCACATGGATCCGAAGAGCTGCCAAAAGAGCAGTAGCAATCCATTTTGCATAAATGCGACAAAGATCACAGTGAATTTCGCAGAATGCATCGCGCTCTTACCCAGGCCCACTGCGCTCTCGTCCAAGATGGCGTCCACGCATGATGGAGCAGTCCGGCGTGACTTGAACTGCTTTTCTTCATAATTCGGCCTTTTGAGGATGAAATGAGATCATTCAGGCGACCTTCTATCTCGTGATCTTTATTACAAGCACGATCTGGTATTGTTTGATTCATTTTCGACGTCTTGCTTAACTGGAAATGGTCCTCGATATTCGGGTCAGTGAATGTGGATCTGTCTTCATGGAGGCTGATTTTTGTCAAGAAATGTACTTTTCATGCTCTGTCAAAGGCCCATAGCCGTGAACATTCTTGTTTAGTGATGGAAAGGACTTGAGGAAGGCAGAGTGCACATGTATGCACAAAGCGGCGATAATTTGACTGTGTTATTGTCCCACAAATGCGACAGACCATGTTGTGCTTCCAGGCTCAGGACTCCTGACAACATTTTAAGCAGGTCAACATATAAGTATATCTTTAATGCCCTAGGAACACTAGTCGATGTAATTGCTAGCTTATTTTATCAGATTGAGCTTTTGGAGAGAAGAAAAAAGTCGAAACATTGGAAAATGTGGTATTTCTGTGCTTTCCGGTTGTATTCTATGCATCGCCAGGGACATTGGAGTTTGATTTAGGCCAAATGACACTTTCTATTGATGATCAGATATATGCTGAGAACAAATACAAGTTATTGGTGCTATTATTTCTACGAATTCTTTGGATTTAGTGATAAAAAGATCTTTTCTGGCCCAATGACTTATGTGTCACAATGCCCAATAAATGGCCTTAAAAAAGTAATTTATACAGAAGTGCCAAATTTTTTCTCAACTGATTTTGTTAGTACTAGGGTCAAGGTCATTTGTGGAAGTGAAGTCATTGCCAGATCTTGTTGCAGGTAAAAAATAATAATTTCTAAAAAGTTGCAATTTTCAGTAGTTCTTTCCATCTCAAAAATAGGCTAAAACTAGGGCCAGGTCCTTCTCGTCCAAGCAAAGCTATGCCAACGACACATATATTTTCTGAAAGGGCATTAACAGTACATAGTTACCATGCAGTTTATTATTTCAGGAGTTATATTGTCTTGGTGAAATAACCATGATAATACAACTCCCCAAAACATGAAAATTGGTGGTCAGAGGGCCAAAAGTGGGACCCCCCTGTAACTTTGAAACAAAATACCAGAAAACAAAACCAAAGTGGCTTTTGTAATATCTCAACAAACCTAACTTCTGACACAAGTTTGAAGGAAATCGGTTGACCCCCACTTTTTTGACCTGGAACACTTTCTCAGACAATGGCTCTTAAAGTGCAAATTTTTTTATTTATAACACGCAATGGCAGTGGTTCAAAATACATATTTTTTTGCAAAATATAGACAACGCTTCAAATCTACTAAGATACCTATTGTCTTGAAAGAACTCCTGTTGATTTGCGATAAATGTGAAATGTGAAAGTAATCCGAATTGCATAAATTACAAAAATAACATTGTGAGTTTTAAATCTCGTGTGTTATAGCCGAAATCTACCTCATCGGTGCGAATGAAATCTCAGATGTATATATTTAAAAACTTGAATTTTTTTAAATGTAAACGAAGAAATTAGAAAGAAACTTCGTTAGCAGTCACATTTGCTGTCGGTTTGTTTAGATATGCAAATTTTATGAAGTGGGGGACAAAACTTTCAGTAAACTTCACGCCATTCCTAAGCTCTCTCAAAATAGGCTATAAGTCCGGGCAATAGACCAAATGACTGCAATTTTACTAGACCACACATCTGTAGTTTGCAATAAGGCTGATGTTTATCTATATATTAGAGGAAATGCAAACCCCGGTCGTATTATTATGCTTTAAATTTTGGTGGGGGACAATGCTTTCAGTAAACTTCGAAATTTTATATTTCCAAGAACTTATTTCCGATCTCAGTCAGAATGCCACATTTCGACATAAAAATCTATAGACCACAGTTGGATTGGTTTTTTCATTGCAGCATTGCCTATTTTGACAATAAATCTAAAAAACCTGAAATACGCTAAAATTATCAAACTTTTGGGACACGAAAATGGCAAATACGTTTTCAATAATAATATCGAAGAAGATGCATATATTGAAGAAAATACCATATAATTTATTTCATTTAGGATTGGATTGGAACTTCGATTTATGGCAAATTTTGCGTTGTATGTTTTAACCACGAAGAAATAAGTAAAAATATTTTACACCAGGCGCTCAACGTGTGACGATGGGACATGCAAATTTGCATGAAAACATAGACATTTATAATGATTTTTCGATCCTGAAAAACTTTTTTCACAAAAATTATTTTATCCAGGGAAAGTTGAGTATTGGGTGCATAGACTTGTGCTTACTGCAAACCGATGATTTAAAAATTGATTTTAACTGCAAAAAATGGCGCATTGTTTAAATGTACACCACCTCGCTGCTTCCAGTCAAATATGTTTACCTGACCATGACCATTAAAAACAAAAATGACAAAAAGTTGATATTATAAAAAGGAAATTAATTATGATATTTAAAAGCTCATAAAATAAAAATGTTTTAAGCATCCTTTTAAATTTCGCTAAAGAAGGCGTCTGGCGAAGTTGAACTGGAATATTATTCCATAGCCTTTGTGCACAGACCGAGAATGCTCTAGCACCGTATGTAGGCGATAAGTCAAGTCAAGTCTATTTCATACAAATACAATAAGCATTACCAAACCCGCTGGTAGCAAAGCTAATCTAGGCGGGCAGGAAATATATATATACAATAAACTGTATGGAAAAGTATGGAAAAAAAGCCAAATTCATTAAAAAATGTCTTAAATATCTATAGAAACAGATAAAGAATACTTACTTTATGATCTGGTGTGTATATTGTGAGTAATTTCTCGGTTTTGAGGGGACAATTTTGGTCTGAACTTCAAGTCACTGGTCACTCGTTACAATGTACACTCGCTCCCATTCAACTAAAATTTAACAAGGTATGCAGCTCTTTAGACAACTGCATGAGGCAGCCTGCCTCATGTACACAACAGACCCTTGCTATTACTAAACATTTGTCTTCATTCAACATTCCAGCTAGCAAACTTATAGAACTAAATCGTCAAATAATAGATTTAATTTTAATTTTACGTTCTGGCATTTGTAGGGCTCGGTCCAGGGTCTTATGAGTAGCACAATATTTGTGGCAGTGGTTACACTAAACAGAAAAACCTTTCAAGAACTGAATGGTTTCTGAATCGTGAAAACCACCTTAAAATATAAAAACCTGTTCAGCCTTACCTCCAATATTTAAGGTTCTTATATGCGGGTTTTCACTGTAGTAGAGCCCTTTTTCTTTGCATTCGCTGGATCATAGTTTATAAAGGAGAATGGTTAGGAAACGTGACACCCTGTTATTGTACTATGTCTTTGTTCACTTTTTCAGAGGAATCCTTTTGTTTGTGCAGGGTCACGGCACATAAGTACCAAAATCCAGCCAGTAACATTCAGTGTACAACAAGACATGCATATTAGATTAGAGTGAAACAATAGATTGTGCAGGGTCAATATCACCTGATAGCCCCTTTAAACATCCAGTCCACGCTATTGTGTTGGTTCTTTGAAGTTTGCCGGGCTTCCTAACCATTCCGCTCCATTAACTATGGCTGGATTGACGAGCAGAATGATGAAACTAGTACACGTTTTCAATTCGACTGCATTGTCGTATGATCTATTTACTTATAGTACGCATTGTTCTCAAGGTGGAGAGACTGCGGCAGACATTGTGGAGGAGTGGCACAAGAACGGAGCAGAGCAGCTTGTATGGAGCATTCCTCGGGGGCAACACTTCTTTAGGAAGTACAGCAAGATCGTGCCCGGTAGAGCCCCACAGGCCCTGGATAAAGCGTCTTCACGAGTGTTGAAGAATCTGACACCTTACACTAAAGGGAAACCAGGTAATGCCTCTGAACACGATCTTTCCTCACAACATAAAGACTACTTCCGATATATTAAAATTCCAACTTGAATACGAGGGAGTGGGGAATGAAACAAAAAAAAATCATTTTTCGATGCCGATGCGTTTTTTATTTATTCTCCTGAGCCTCGAATTCCGGTAAGAATATTACTACAGTCGAAGCTCTCATTAGCGACCACCTCGGTAGCTGAAAATTGCGGTCGTCAACGGAGCTGGTCGCTTACGAGAACGGCTCTCGTAAGCGACCACCAAGCGGCTTCCTACTTGAACAATCATATGGTGCCTGAAATAGGAAAGGGGATTCTTTCTTTTTCGTTAATCATTTGTGAACAACGTGAGCAATGCCTCTGATGCTTTATCTGAAATTACTTGACCGTACTTCCGCTAATGAAGCTGAATAATAGTATGAGCAGTTGAGTGAATAGCGTGAGTAGAGTGAATAAAGTAGAGTGAATAGAGTAATAGCATGAGCAGTTGGTAAGATGAGTGAGTGAGTGAATGAGGCAGTAGAGTGAATAAAGTAGAGTGAATAGAGTAATAGCATGAGCAGTTGGTAAGATGAGTACGTGAGTGAGTGAGTAGAGTGAATAGAGCGAATAGAGCGAATAGAGTAATAGCATGAGCATTTGGTAATATGAGTGAGTGAACAGAGTGAATAAAGTAATAGCATGAGCAGTTGGTATGATGAGTGAGCGAGTAGCGTGAGTAGAGTGAATAAAGTAATAGCATGAGTAGTTGGTAAGATGAGTGAGTGAGTAGAGTGAATGAAGTAATAGCATGAGCAGTTGGTAAGATGAGTGAGTGAATAGCGTGAGTAGAGTGAATAAAGTAATAGCATGAGTAGTTGGTAAGATGAGGGAGTGAGTAGAGTGAATAAAGTAATAGGATGAGCAGTTGGTAAGATGAGTGAGTGAGTAGCGTGAGTAGAGTGAATAAAGTAATAGCATGAGCAGTTGGTAAGATGAGTGAGTGAGTAGCGTGAATAAAGTAATAGTATGAGCAGTTGGTAAGATGAGTGAGTGAGTAGCGTGGGTAGAGGGAACAGAGTAATAGCATGAGTAGTTGGTAAGATGAGGGAGTGAGTAGAGTGAATAAAGTAATAGCATGAGCAGTTGGTAAGATGAGTGAGTGAGTAGCGTGAGTAGAGGGAACAGAGTAATAGCATGAGCAGTTGGTAAGATGAGGGAGTGAGTAGAGTGAATAAAGTAATAGCATGAGCAGTTGGTAAGATGAGTGAGTGAGTAGTGTGAGTAGAGGGAACAGAGCATAGCATGAGAAGTTGGTAAGATGAGTGAGTAGAGGGAATAGAGGGAACAGAGTTAATAGCATGAGCTGGTAAGATGAGTGAGTGAGTAGCGTGAGTAGAGTGAATAAAGTACTAGCATGAGCAGTTGGTAAGATGAGTGAGTGAATAGCGTGAGTAGAGTGAATAAAGTAATAGCATGAGCAGTTGGTAAGTTGAGTGAGTGAGTAAGAGTGAATAATGTGAACACTGTGAGCAGTGGGAATAATGTGAGAAGTGTGAATAATGTGTGTAATGTCAATAGCGCAATCAATGATATGTTTATGTGAGCAGTGTGCTTGCTACTGCAGTGTCGAGTTAAGCGTGAACTGTGAGTATTGATAAATGTGAAGAGAGTGAAGAGTGTGAGTAGGAGTGTGAATAATGCGAGTAGTGTGAATAATGTGAATAATATTCACTTGAGAACCTAATGTTTTTCAAATCAGCCCCTCTCAGGCCTTTAATTGGCCCTATATTTCCTATATCTTATCTATACTATTATAATCGGGTTGTCTACACAAACGTTTCTGGTTGGCTTAAAATCGTCCGCACTCACTCCGCTGCCCTGAAGCTGTGCCGCCAAACGAAGTTCACAAACCTGAAGAGAAGGTGGAAATCGGGACCGTGGGCGTGTTTTGGTTGGAAAAGAATCACCCTGGGCTAAGTTCTAATTAAAGCGATTTCTTAAGCGAGTGACAAATCTGCCATCGCCGCCATTTTTAAATATCCCACAGAAACTAAAAAAGAACTCAGTTCGCACAGCCGAAAGCACAATAGTCATCCAAAATGGTTCTGTCACAGATTACTTGTAGGAATGTGCAGGGATATTTCTTATTCGAAAGCTTTAAGCTGAGAAAATTTGTCATTCAGCCTGAACAAAGATACACCGCTGCCTTGCTTTCCTGGACGCGCGCTATTAAGTGAAATGCCACACATTTACACAAAGCAAATCCATAAATAATATTCTCGAAGTATAAATCCTGACACTGTATCGCAAAACGAAGAACACAAACCCGAAAAGAAGAAGGAAATAAGAAGGTATATGAACAATAGGTGTTGGTCGCTTTCGAGAGCTTAGTACAATAAATCTAGAAAAAGTCAAGTGATACTAATGCTTAAAATAGTTTGATTTATTTCCCGACTTTAATTAAGAATAGATAACCGCAAATATGTACATACAAAATAGCATTTCACCGGTGCAGCTTGTATCAGTTTAAATATTTATGAGGTGCAGATGACTGATGTTTTAAAGACAAAAAGTACTGTGGTCGCTTACGAGAGCTTAAAAAAATAGAATATCTATGTTGGTGATTTGAAATTGTGGTCGCTAACGGAGCTGGTCGCATCGATAAGGCGGTCGCTTACGAGAGCTTGAAATAACAGAGTTTATGTGACATTTCAAACGGGGTTTCGGGAAAATGGTCGTTATGGGAGCTGGTCGCTTACGAGAGCGGTCGCACAGAGAACTTCGACTGTATATCGAAATTGATTTGTTGGTCGAGTGACCACAACACATAAGCGCTCGACAAGTAAAGACCATTTCACAAAGCAAACCTTTTTTAAAAAGGTGTATATAACAGGGAAATGAGAAAAACGGGGAGGCAACTGAGAAACAATTAACAAATGGACGAATCCTAAGTTTTTCGTGGATTGCTTGCAGTCCCATATTTGGCGCGCTTTCGCCTACAGCCCCAATTCGATGCATACTATTACTACTATCGATCTTTGAGATCACTAAGAAAGATGCACCGGGCGAACACAAGGAGCATGTCTTACAACTCGGATCCCTCGAGTACCTCGAATCACATTTACAGCTGCACTGTTAACATTTACAATCTCATGGATTGTTTTTCACGTTTTCACTCTGTGGATGGTGTATATCATTCTTTTAGGAAGAAAGGTCCCCCCGCCCCCCAACAAGAGCAACGATGAACCAACTAGGCCAATCGCAACCCAATTATGATCGATAAGCACGTTTGTCTCTCTCTCTCTCTCTCTCTCTCTCTCTTTCTCTCTGGTACAAAAATCCGAGTAACGAGAAAACATGCCATGGGTTACAGTGGCCATCTAATGCTAATATTCGTAGATTAACAAAGATCAGGGTTATCACTCATTTAAAAAAAATTCAGGTCAGTTAATATTTGGGGATATTTGAGATGCACATTCGGGTCAATAAAATTGCTTTGTGTCAACAAAAAGGGTACTATCAGGGAAATTTATTTTACAGTTACCAAACCTCACAAAAGCTCTCCTTTTTTAACCGTTTTTTAAGTTGCAAATATTTCTTGGGAGTTCCATGCAATCAGATCTTGCTTGAAACACGGTCGATTATAAGTCAAAATTCGTTCTATGGTTTATCCGCCTGAAATGTTTTCTTTTTTGAACAATTAAAGGTCTTTCGTGGGTATGCCGCTGGACTACAGGCGGCTCTTTACTTGCGTATCAAGGCCATGGGATTCCCGAATGGAGGAATGATGCCGAGTTTTTCCATTTCTTCATCAACAAGAATGGGCACGTCTTAGACTTGGTAGATTACAGGCGTGTGGTACCTAAAGGTAAGCTAATGTTTGCGGCTGGAAATACTACCGAAATCACTAAAAACCGTTCCAAAACCCGTCACAAACGCTCGATCGTTTTCACCCCTTTCGTTAACTCACGTGACCGCTCCGATCGATCGAAATGATCACACGACATTACAAAACACAGGGTCCTGAAGGCGGGGGAGGGGGGGGGGGGGTCTCAGATCCCGTTTCCCGGCCGCTTTTTTCGCAAAATCCCGTTCCCAGTAGGTAAAATCCCGTTCCCGGTAGGACCAGTCGGTAAAATCCCGGCGCACGAAAACTGTGATGTTAAAATTGAGATTCTTGCTTTTATCGGTACTATCTCTTGGTCTGTAGGTTTTATTGTTCATGCACGCCGCAAATGACGACATTGTTATTATTGCAACCAAATGACGAATTGCTATGCTTGTAATGTCGATTTCTTTCCAACATAGTGATTGTCCGCCAGGCCTATCACTTTAAAGGCTTTTCGTGATCCCCCTATTTGAACATGGGATATATTTTACAGGAATTTCTCTTCTGTTGCGCGTGAAGCGCGCCCTGTTTTAATTGATAAACGAATTACATCAAGCCTCAGAAAAAAGGTAGATGAACATTGCATTTTTTGTGTATAGCAAATAAAGCCTGTAGTTTACATTCTTCGTGCACGACGCAAATGACGAAATCGTCATATTTACGGCCCAACGTTTGTAACGGCGATCTCACGCTTACGGGCTTCTTTCGAACATAGTAATTGCCTGCCAGGCCTATCACTGGAGGGCTTTTCGCGGGGAGTTTGTTTTTACTCGCTAAGATACAAATGTTCTTGTAACGGGCATTCCATTTAAACGGCACGAGCATATTGTCTTTGTTTGCGGGAGATCTCAAACGCAATATTACATGTTTCTTCCTTATGCGAAATGTTTAACGTATTGAAAGAGGAGGAACTACAAAAATGCAATTGATATAGAAATTGCTGGAATAATTCCGCAGAAAATTTCTTGTGATCCCCTCTTCAGGGCTTGTTTCGAGAGTTCCCCCCTTTCGCCCACCCCAAAATGAAATGATCCTCTGCCCGTATGATATCTCGTCCTCAATTTTGATACAAAAGATATATCATTCTGATTCTATTCAAAAAGTGGTTCCGCCGTTTTGAAAATGCCTATGCCAAGTTATCAAACCGTTGACCGAAACCTCGCAGATTCCGAGGGACCAAAAAAAGCAAAACGAGGGCCTTAATTTAGAAGGGGCGAGAAGTGAAATTCTATTTTCAGGTAGCCTGCTGTTAGGATAACAGTCTTAAAATGCGAAAAATGGTATAAATGGACGACTTTTTATTAGGATACACAGGATATACAAGGAGAGATTTGAAAAATCTCGTTCCCGTTGAAGCATCTTGATTCCCATTCTCGGTAGACAAATCCCGTTCCCGGTAACCCAAATCCCGTTTTCACGGCCTAAAAAAAGGCGAATCCCGGCTCCCGTTTTACCCCTTCAGGACCCTGTAAACAAAATAACTATTATATCACGTGATCATTTCAAACGACTGAAATGGTCACGTGACTTAATTAAAGTTAGGGGAAAACGATCGATCGAAGTAAAAGTCCGATCGGTTGTTCGTGTCGGGTTTGCAGCAGTTTTGTGATTTCAGTATTAAATATATTTTTTTCATGTAATACGAAGTTGCGAACGAATCCGAATGACGAGTAAAATGTCCGCCCGTATTACATGACAAAACATCCAATGAGTTCTCATTAGACGGAGGAGAAAACTTTTTTTTTTCAAGATTAACTCGAAAATACACTTTTTTGACGCACGATCGGGAAGCCATTTCAAATGTCCCAAACCGGTTTGCTACAGTGTAATACGAATTTCAACCGTGTAAAACAGCTTTCGACCTGTACTATAATACGGCTGGGTATTATATATCGGCGCTTTTGTTGACCATAGATAATAAAATGATGCCCCAGTCGTATAAGTGATTTTCTTTACAGCAATCATCATAAGCAAATGACGATTGTTGAAAATGGTGCTTTGTCCGAGCAACAATGCCAATTGCTCAATAGTTCTTTCTCCCCAGTTCTGGATTCTGAAATGCTTAATTAAAGCGGAGCGGAAGGTATCTTATATATAATACGTATAGGAAAATTTCTGTTCTCCACCCTTTTACGGAGACACGGCTGAGCTAGACCCCCAACCACACCATTTCTAGACGTTGCTGGAGAGGATTTGGCGAATTTGTTTTTTATTTCAAAAAGTTCTCATTCAAGCGTTTTTCTAAGCGAGGAGAACCACAGGTTCCCCAAGCTCCGTGGGAGTTTAAAATAATTATTGCAATAAAGCTGAAGTAGTTTCATTACCGTAATGGTTGTTATTGACTTCACTTAAATGAACTGTGCTTCGCATAGCGACTGTATTGAGTCATCATATCCCCTCTGTAAGAGAAATAACAGTACAATTATAAACTTTCATTTAGCCATCCCGTACATCCGATAAATTTGGGTTTTGAGTCCGTTTTTAGCGATTTCTATTTCACCCCTCTTCCCTTTATATAAAATCTCTCCAAGGTAGGAGGCTTCCACACCACCACCCGAGCGAAAACAGCCATAACTTCGAAAGAAATGCTCGAATCCGCTCAAAATCGCGACTGAGCCATAGCGAAAGGATAGAACTATTCATCTCAACCGACCGACGGTGCAAAAGTTACGTTGTTTAGAAATTTTGGTCGAAAGATTTGTTCTTTCCAAGTCTCATAAGGCGTACGTCGAATGAGGCGTGCAGAAAGTCCGTTGAAAAATACAAATTCGAATGTTTACAATCAAGCGACCACGTGATAAATTCAAAACAGCCTGCCCTCGCCCCTGCCGCCAATCACAACCAATAACTCTTGCTGGGATATGCTACACGTACAAAAAATCCAAATTCTAAGGATTTTAGCGGGCTCTTTGACCGATTTGATAAGAGAGACGCGGGGGGTCAATTCAGATTTATATCATGTGAGCATGGAGCGAGGAGGTTCTATGTTGAGGGGAGGTTTGTAAATCATGTTTATAAAGTTTGAAAGAAGAATCCCGCGCGCCAAACAATCAAATATCCAAGAAAAAAACCACTGGAGAGCCGGGAATTTCCGCGAATTTTTCACGGGCATCAGCTAGTAAAGACTAATAGTCAAGTCATTCTGTGAGCTGACGCGGAGCAAATTAGTACAGAAGCTTTCTCGTCGAAACTATTTCAGAATGAATGTCCTAATGAACATACTAAAGGGCACCTAAAATCCGTTCACGGGAACATTGTGAAATTTAGGGAAAAAACTAAAAGGTTCTCTCCTGTAACATCGAAGCGAGGCTGAAACCGGAAGTGCCTAGTTTAATCTTCTTTTTTGAAGCAGATCTGAATTATTTTATAATACAACAATGATTTTTTATTGTATAGACAATTTGCATATCTTCTCTATTCATAAGTCGTTGTTTTCTATCACAGAATCGATATAGTGTATACAATAACAAGTCGCTTGTCGATGTGACTAATGCGGCGATCTGTTTACTGCTTAATGTCTACAAATTCAAATACTAATATATAGATTTAGCCACTGGCTAAAAGCGGAGCGCCTGGTTATAAAATTTCCTGTGTGAATGAAAGGGATTCCCATGTGTACATGGGTTTACATGGTTGCTTTAGAGTCTTCCCTTCACGAGATATTAATTTTTCAAGCATAGATAACGTCACCGATGACGTCATATCACGTGACCACTTCATTTCGCTCATCTGGTGACCTAGACTACACTACAAAAGTTTGGTTGTTTTGGAGTCTTCCCTTCACGAGATATTAATTTTTAAAGCATAGATGACGTCATCGATGACGCCACATCACGTGACCACTTTATTTCACTCCTCTGGTGACCTAGACAACACTACCCAAGTTTAGTTGTTTTAGAGTCTTCCCTTCACAAAATGTTAATTTTCCAAGCATTGTGGTGACCTAGAGTACTACCCAAGTTTGGTTATTTTAGAGTCTTCCTTTCACGAGATATTTATTTTTCAAGCATAGATGACGTCATTGATGACGTCACATCACGTGACCACTAGATTTCACTCCTCTGGTGACCGTGGTGACCTAGACAACACTACCCAAGTTTGGTTATTTTAGATTCTTCCCTTCATGAGATATTTATTTTTCAAGCATAGATGCGTCATTGATGACGTCACATCACGTGACCACTAGATTTCACTCCTCTGGTGACCGTGGTGATCAAGACAACACTACTCAAGTTTAGTTCATTTAGAGTCTTTCCTTCCCACGAAAAAATGAATGTCTCAATCATCATTCCGGGTCTTGATGGGTTTTCTGCTTAGCATGTTCCCTTGAGGACGGCGTACGCTATAGGTTTTTATACAGGAAGGGAAGGGAGGTTTTTATACAAGGGTTTTTATACAAGAAGGGAACCACCTATGACAACCAAACTTGGACACATTCATCTTTTGGGTGATACCTTTTTAAACGACCTAATTGTTTGACTTAGCGCCGTCAATGACGTGAGCAAAATGAGCGAGAAAGCCCGTGACGTTTCAAAATCAACTCCATAGTTATGCCTAGTAGTTATTTTCTTAGGTATGGTGCTCCGCTACTATACGTTGTTTCCTAAGCTATGGTGCTCCGCTACTACGTTTTTCCCCTTATGTATGGTGCTCCGCTGGCGCGGGCCTTTGGCCCGAGCTGGAGCCCCGCTAATACTGGTAAACATTTAGTAGATATTTCACATATCTCTGCTCTGAAAGCACGCGGGTTTGCTCAATACAATATTTTGCAGATAGTTAGATTTTGAATAGGCTTATAGATTTTGCATAGGCTTATGCAAACCGAGATATGGTTGGGAGAATTCGAGAGCAGATCAGTGGAAACACGAGCCGCAGGCGAGTGTTTGCACCTGCTCGAGAATTCTCCCAACCACATCTCGGTTTGCATAAGCCTATGCAGTCACGTGAACTGTCTTTTATTTATTTTGTAAAATAATTGTCTACAAAAATAAAATATAGATAGTAAGTTCTTTGAAGCGGATGAGACTCTCCATACAGATGAAAACGCTGCATCAGCCAATCAGAGCGCTCCTTTTATCGCATGATTTGTCAATCTCTCTGATCGGCCTGTAAGTTTTCTGAGATGGCGGCAAGGGAAGTGGTTTTAAAATGACATTCGTGGCTCAAAGTGGAGCCTATCTTCCATTCAAAATACAAAATAATTGACAGAAGGCGAACAGAAGACTTGGGGGGGGGGGGGGGGGGCAATTCCCCAAAAGAATTCGCGCAAGGCCAAGGGTGCTTACCATTGGTCACGAAAAACCGGTAATTTCGGTTGGGATTCCAATGGTACAGTCGATGTTTCGGTCATTCCGGTTGGTATGAGTTGTTCAGCTTCAGAGGTTGTCTCGCCATTCCAGTTAGAACGAACCGATCGGAATGGTTTGTACCATTGGCACTCCAACCGGTTTTATGACCAAATAAGGGTAGCCGATCGAACCGAAATGCGAATAAGCGAATGGTAAGCGCCATTCCGCTCGGTATTTCAGCCCAACCGAAATGTCCTGTACCATTGGACGCGGATCAAACCAACCGGTTTTTCTTGACCAATGGTAAGCACCCCTATCCTTCCAAAATAAAAATCTTGCCGAGATATATTCAAGCTAAAAAAAATCCTACAAAGACATGGCTTGGGCTCTCGTTAAAAAGATGTCTGAAGTAGTTATTCCAGGAACTCCTCTATCATTTGCATTCTTTTACTTCACTTCACTTAATACTAATAAAAATTTCGGAAAGTTAACATCAAATATATAGTCGGTGAGAACTCACGCAACGAAGACACTGCCCTTGCGCCGTTTACAAGAACAAGTGTATCTTGCCAAGGAAAAACAAACTCTCCAAAAAATGCCCTGCACTGATAGGCTTGGCAGGCAGTCACACTATGTTCGAAAGAAGACCACTTATGTAAGCGTGAGTTCGACGTTACAAGTATAGAAATTCGTCATTTGGACCGCTTCACACAAATGAATAATAATTATTTGGTAATTTGTGGCGGGCAGTTACGCGCATGAATAATAAAACCTACAGGCTTTGTTTACTATACACAAAAATCGGAATGTTCGTCTACCCTTTCTCTGAGGCTTGATGAAATGCGTTTATCAAAATCTGGGAGGCTTCGCGCACAACGGAAGAAACATATTCTACTAGGTCAAATAGGGGCCGGGGGATGGCGAAAACGTTACAGCTTCATTCTTTTTTAACACAACCAATAAAAAAATAGCATAAGAAAATTTGTTGCACCTATACATACAGCAACAGGATTTTCTTAATTCATTTCTGAACCAGTAGAAATATAGTAATAAATTTTTGTTGATGCGTATGCATACAGCAATAGGATTTGGACGGCCTGTGGGAACGGAACGCCACTGGAACAGGTCTTGCTCGATGCGCAGGTCTACCCTCTACCCCTCGTGGGTTTATTCTTTCCCACTGTCTATACTTCTCTCTCTGACAAGTTTCGGTATGTATGTATAACGTGTATTACAAGATATGTTGTGTGTGTCTGCGAAAAAAAAAATCGTACATGGTCTTCGAGTCCGAAAACAATTCTTGCACAACCTGATCTCCGAAAAAAAAATTCATACGCAAAAAGATTGCCACCCCCTCCCCCAATTTCTAATGGTCCACCCCTTAGATATGTGTGTTGGTCGAGTTTCTTCGACTATGAAGCTGAAACAAAATCTCTCCCGAGCAAGAACTGGCATTTGGCAGCGGAACTATGGCATATGTTGATGCTTTAGCAAGCGAAGAGCGAATTTGAACGCTTTATTTACGGCAAACTTGGCAAAGAAGAAAGGAATCTTGTGGGCTTTTCAAACATCACTCGAGGGTCCAGAAGTAGTTTTTAGTAGCATTTTTCAAGATTTGCAAAACGAGACTGCCGATTGAACGAGTTTCATGCTTTATGTGAATTCAATATGCTTTGTCAAATGTCTATCCAAGTAATATTGACTTCTAAATAAATGATTTCGCCTAATATATAGATTTAGGCGCTGCCTAAAAGTGGAACTCGCAAATAACAACAATTAAGCACTACTTCACTGATAATCAGGCCACATATTTATTGAACTACAAATCCCTCATTATTAAGATGTTATTTTACACTTTTTATACACCTACTTCATAAATGAATAAAAAAGGTTGCACATGTATTGTTAAATAGCTAATTATTCACATCAGTATTTTACATGCATTTCACAGATACAGTGTAGTAACCTAATATCCATGGAAAACTGTGCCCGGGGTGGGGGGACTCCCCTATTTTTGGGGCGGTGGTGCTTGTCAGGAACTTTCAATTTGACCCCTTAAAGGTACCAACAAGTAATAGCCTGAAATTCAGACGTATTTTCCCTTGCAATTTTCTTTTGTATTTTCTTACGAGGGAAAATACGTCTGAAATTCAGGCTCCCAAAACCATTGTTGATTTATTTGCTATAACGGTCCCCTAACAGGTCTGAAAAAAATTACTGTTTTCACTTGGGATTATGCAGGGCATACAGTAAAACATCATTACTGGGAGTGAATTATGTGGAAAATTTTTGTTGATTGTGCATATAAAAATATGGCAAATTGTGCCAGAAATTAATAATATGGGGCATGCAAAATTCTCTAAAGGTGCAGCATTTGCTGGAAGATGCCAATTACCTTGGGAGGGGGGACGCCCATATTTAGGGGCGGGGTGCTCATCTGGAACTTTCGATTTTACCCCAAAGGGTACCAAAAAGGGTGTGGCTTAGTTGATTTTGACCCCTAAAAGGAACCAACAAGCTACAATGGGGGACAAAAATAAGTAAACACTTGGCTATCCAGGCTGTTCCCCGCTCCCCTGTTCAATGTTGTTTGGTGCCCGCAGCGTTAATTGAAATTGACATGCTCCAACATTGGAAGGGGGAACGGGGTGTTTACGATACTTTTGTCCGCCGCTGTCTGAGTGAAGTAACGCATGCACACTAGCCTACTTTAGGCACTTGGAAAAAGTATACGTGACTGTCTGAAACCACACGCAAATGAGGGCATATTTGTTGCCCCTAAAGTTTCCCCAAAAAATGGTGTTTAGGAGAAAATTTATTCCTAAACCAGTGCTTTCATATTATTCAGAACATACAGAACAGTTCTTCAAACGCTTCTGCTCGATTCTTAAAATATTTCGCTTGATGTTTTCTGTCGATGTCATCGTTTTGCACGGGGTGTCTGAGCTGATAGTTTTTTTACAAGGGAAAATATGTCTGAAATTAAGGCTACTAACACGTATGATATTGATAAAACCATTGTTGATTTATTTGCTAGAATGGACCCCTAACAGGTGCCTTTCCGGAAAATATTGCAAGTTTTCAAATTGTACCCTCTAAAAGGCACCAGAGGCCTGATTTAAACCCTAAAAGGTACGACGAGCACCGCCACCCGAAAAATAGGGGAGTCCCCTCTGGGAACTGTGCCTCAACCCTAAAGAAATTGCAACATAAGTTTTATTGTGTGATTCCAGAAATTATCCATACCCCTCCCACGGAACTGGTTTGAGATGTGAGCCCCCACCTATTCCACCTGGAATTTCCTGTGAAAAATACAGTGATGATATGAGAAACCATATGCTTTGGTAATTAAACCAATCAGGAATGAGCAAACCTATAGTCCAGGGAATCTATTGCATCTTTAACACAACTGGATATTACCACAGGGCACAAAAGAACAATAATTTGATTAAAGAAAAATACCTTTACCTCCCCAATGGAACAGATTTGGAAATTCTTCCAGAGCGGGAATATATGCTTGTTGTAGAATGCACAAACTTGCTAGCTCTAAAGTAACTGGTAACGTACAGTAGGGAACACCAGGAAATCACTTTCACTCTTAAGGACCTCAGAATACCAGTGGGTTCCAGGGTTACTAGTACCTCAGGCACTGGAAAGCCTTGCTATTGTCTTGCATGTGTTTCATTTAACCAGCCCTAATGTACCACAGAATATCAGCACCGTGAACTATAAAAAAAGAATCAAAATCAAACTAGGATATCTAGTACATGACAGCCTGAGTTGTTAGATTAGTAAGGCTTAGTAGAGGTCTGGATTGTGAAACACCATGACTGAGGTCTTGAGGTAATATTTAAATGCCCCTTATTCGGACTTGATCAGGGTCCAGTTGCTCGAAAGTGGTTTAGCACTAATCCAGGATTAATTACCATGGTGACTCGATGGTTTTGTTCAAAACTAAACCCGGTTTAAATTTAATCCACCTTTGAACAACCCGAACCAGGGGTAACTCGACTTGGGACATGTATTGGTGGTGGATGCAAATCTATAACCCTAGCCAAGAGAAAATAATATAAGAGACCACAATAAGAATCTAAAAATAGACTTCGAGCGACTTCCGGTCACGAATCATGACGTCATATGCGTCCCACAAGGCCAACGCGGGAAGGAAATTTGTCAGCGGATTTTTTTTGACAAATACAGCGAAAAAGCTAATCTTGACATTCAAAACCATTTTTCTTGTAAAATTTGATAGGCTTATTTATTATTGCGGCACACTATGATAGTTTGCAAAAGCTGGTTACAGTTTTTCCCAAACCTACCAAGTTTTTGCAGCTCAAAACAAAACTGAACTCAGTTGAAAATTGAAAACTCAAGTAAAATCAAACGAAAAGTCGATAAGTAGACAACATCAACTAACAAGCGGCGATGTTTATTATTATTTTGGCTTTTCAAGCACATCTCATAGAACAAGAAGTCATGTTTTGTGAATGCAAAATATGTTCCTAGCCCAAGCTCATTTAAATTAAAATGATTAATTTTTCAATCATGTTTTTGTCTATTACAACGCAATTTCGCCTTGGAAACAGAATGTTCTAGCGGAAAACGAAGATATTACGACCCGCTTTGATCTTATTTTAACAAAAATGAAGACAACAAGCACATAAAAGGTGGGATAATTCACATAAATTTGATTAGGTCTAAACTATATTCAAACTGAGCTCCTCAGTGATGTAGAGGAGCTTCAAAAAGGCCGCTAACGAACAAACGTCAAAGAAATAGAAGTGACAGAAACAAGACAACAGACGATGAAAACGCTTACTTCTACTTGTCCTTCTGGAACCCGTATTCCACTCTTTAACAGCAGAACGGTTTTTAAAAGGCTGTAAGTAGTTAAGCTTATTCCAAGGAAGCTCTTTTTGAAGAATTAAAGTGGGCTTTTCCCATAGTTTCTCTTATGTTTGCGAACAACGCCAAACGAGTGTTCAGCTTCGTAAAGTTTTTTTTTCTCAGGAACGACTTCTTCGGCGGGCAATGTTCTGTAATTCTTCTAGTCTCCTCTTGAAGAAGTCTATAGCTCTAACTCAGTCTTTCATTTTTCTCTCCAAAGTTTGGTGAAACACTGTAGAAGTCTCCATCTATGGATGGAGATATTTCAGGCAACAGAAACCTGACCCGACCGGGGAAACCAACAAAACAAACCAGCAACAGAAACTCAGTTTCAGAAATTCTATTTTCTTACTCGGCAAAGTTCCTTCTGTGAGCAGTTACTTTTGTTTTGCATGGATGCAGTTAGTCAGGACTGAAACCTCAACAAATACCACAAAAGCAATGCCAAAGAACTCGGTACGAGGACCAAACGACTCAGCGATGCCAAGAACTGCATTCAATCAATGAAAAATCAGGAGCAGCGGCGCCCAAACGGCGGGAAATTGTTGAAGGCATTGCGTGACACCGTGACAGCACTCGTCAAGGACTGCCAACTTCCGGTTTTTAAAAATAGATTCTTAGCGGAGCTCCTTAGCGGCCGAAGGCCGCAGAGCGGAGCACCATAGGTATCGCAGGAAGAATACAATAGCTCAAAGTAGAACTCAGGTATACGATCGACTTCATTTTTCATGGTTCAGCGGTATTCCCATTTGGGTATCGCGGGCGCGTCCGTGCGTGTCGGTCTGCGTGCCCCACCACAGGTAAACCAAGACCCTTTTCCGTTTATTATCATATCTCAGGAAGGGATGAACCACAGGCAACAAGTTGCGTTAGTTGCAAGGGGGTGCAACTACATGGTCACGTGGTATGGCGTCATCCATGACGTCATCATAGGAGAAAAAGAATATATCTCGGGAAGGGATGAACCTCAGACAACCAAACTTGGGTGTAGTTGTGTTAGTGACAAGGGGGTGCAACTGCTTGGTCACGTGGTATGACGTCAACGATGACGTCATCAAAGGAGAAAAATAATATATCTCGGGAAGGGATGAACTTCAGACAACCAAACTTGGGTGAAGTTGTCTTAGTGGCAAGGGGGTTGCAACTACATGGTCACGTGGTATGACGTCATCGATGACGTCATCATAGGAGAAAAAGAATATATCTCGGGAAGAGATGAACTTCAGACAACCAAATTTGGGTGAAGTTGTGTAAGTGACAAGGGGGGTGCAACTGCATGGTCACATGGTATGACGTCATCGATTACCTCATCATAGGAGAAAAAATAATATATCTCGGGAAGGGATGACCTTCAGACAACCAAACATGGGTGAAGTTGTCTTAGTGGCAAGGGGGTTGCAACTACATGGTCACGTGGTATGACGTCATCGATGACGTCATCATAGAAGAAAAAGAATATATCTCGGGAAGGGATGAACTTCAGACAGCCAAACTTTGGTGTAGTTGTCTTAGTGGCAAGGGGGTGCAACTGCGTGGTCACGTGGTATGACGGTGCAAGGCTATCTATGTACAACACAAAAGATATGTAACCGGGAGCTCCGCTTTTAGCCAGTGGCTAAATCTATATATTATTGTAGACTTACATAGGGATGGACATGAGTACGCGCGATGGATTCTCTTATATCATTTTCTCTTGCCTTAGCCTAATATATAGATTTAGCCACTGGCTAAAAGCGGAGCTCCCGGTACATATTATTCTGGGTGGGTTTACTATTATTTTTTTGCCGTTGCTAGGGAAAACTACAAGTCCTGCAAAGTATTCATCGCGTGACGTTATCGTGACGTCATACCACGTGACCTTGGTGGTGCAACCCCTTGCCTCCAAAATAACTTCACCCAAGTTTTGTCACCTAGCGATGTTGTTCGAGATATTCCCTTTTCTAGTTTTGATGACGTCATTGATGACGTCATGTCACGCGACCTTGGTGGTGCACCCCTATTGCCTCCAAAATAACTTCACCCAAGTTTGGTCACCTAGCGATGTTGCCTTCTCGAGATATTGACTTTTCTAGTTTTGATGACGTCATCGATGACGTCATGTCACGTGACCTTGGTGGTACACCCCCCTTGCCTCCAAAATAACTTTACCCAAGTTTGGTCACCTAGCGATGTTGCCTTCTTGAGATATTGACTTTTCTAGTTTTGATGACGTCATCGATGACGTCATGTCACGTGACCTTAGTGGTGCAACCCCATTGCCTCCAAAATAACTTTATCAAAGTTTGGTCACCTAGCGATGTTGCCTTCTTGAGATATTGACTTTTCTAGTTTTGATGACGTCATCGATGACGTCATGTCACGTGACCTTAGTGGTGCACCCCCATTGCCTCCAAAATAACTTTATCAAAGTTTGGTCACCTAGCGATGTTGCCTTCTTGAGATATTGACTTTTCTAGTTTTGATGACGTCATCAATGACGTCATGTCACGTGACCTAGGTGGTGCACCCCCATTGCCTCAAAAATAACTTCACCCAAGTTTGGTCACCTAGCGATGTTGTCTTCTCGAGATATTGACTTTTCTGGTTTTGATGACGTCATCGATGACGTCATGTCACGTGACCTTGGTGGTGCACCCCCCTTGTCTCCAACATAACTTTACTAAAGTTTGGTCACCTAGCGATGTTGCCTTCTTGAGATATTGACTTTTCTAGTTTTGATGACGTCATGACGGACAAACGAACGAACGAACGAACGCACAAACCGGAAGTTCATGACAGAATCGTTCGATGCATATACACTTTTCTTTTGTTCCTTTTTCTCCTGCATGTAGCTATGGGGCGCCCGCGGGAGCTCCGCTATTACAGGTAAAAGTAAATCAGAAAATATTTTCAAAATGTGCATGAGCCTGCCTCCCCCTTACATTGTAATCTTGTTAGGATATCTAAGGCAGTGATTACATGATACTGGTACAAACTCAGAGTGATCTGTGATCCACTCTAAGTTGTTGCGGTATTGGCTCTCATAAAATTTATTTACATGCATATACATGAAGTCAGTCTGGAAAAAAGTCCAGGAGGCTTGCACACGTTCATTTTGGTTGCTGACCAGACACGAACAACTTTCGAGTCCATACCGGTCTCACATAAACACAATCACAAAAGGTGATGATTACATGAGACCAATATCAACTCAGGAGTGATCTCAGTAAATACTGGTCTCATGTAATCACTATTACAATCCTATTGAACTTAGCACAGGATGCAAGGTGCAAGGCTCATTGGTGAGAAATGTTGAGACCTGACAGCCACGCCGCACCTCCTGGGACTTTTCAGCAGTGAACATGTTGTTCGGCAAAAACACAGCAATTTTCCATCCACTAAACTCAGCTTTGAATATTCATTTTATTCTTTTTTGTGTGTGTATGAGTTGATGTGTGTGAATCAGAGCAAGCTGAAGCACACTGGCAAAACATAACTTACGTTTTGGGGGTTTTATTCAGAAAGTCAAAACTCAAAAATAATCCTTTACTTCTGCCATAAAATATAGCATTAATTTACTCTCTTGATTGCATTTAATTAGAATAACTGATCTCACATCTGCAGCCAGGCAGCAAAGAGGAACATTTTTTTCTTCAGTGAGAAATTGGTCAGTCACACAAAACCAAAGAGCTCAAAAATAAGCTTAACTTAAAAGCTTACCTGAATATTGCTGCCAAAGCAATGCACCTTCCGGTATTTCTTTGTCGAGAAAACGAGTCTAGAGCTTGAGTGACTTGTAATTCACGAGCGTCGATGATACAACCTTGGCTAAAATTCCACGGAAATGCTTCTTTTTCACAATTTAATTCTTTTCGTGCTTTAGCTAAAACAAAGCTGGAGATTCTTTCCCTTGTGTTGTTACTCAAAAGCTTTTCATAGCAAGAATAAACCTCTCGACTGGTTGACTTCTTTCCGTTTTGTCAGATCCGAGCAAGACAACTTTATCGATCACTAATCCAAGTCCAGTTTGCGAACAGCCATAGACAGATAACGCAAAGGTTATCTTTTCTGAGAGCTCGTCTACAGTTGTGTGCCTAGTATATACGCTGGGCTGCAAGAAACTACCATTAAAGCAGCAGAAGAAAAACTCGAAAAACAGCCAGGCGTCCGTTCGCCTTTCGTTGGCCCGAATTTTCATACCGTGAGGCACTGGGGTCTAGGGGCAGGGCAGAAAAGAGCCGGCCCTACTTAAAGGGCAGCCGAGATCCCCATTAACCAAAAATTTTCGACCAGGTGGGTTACCCTTTTATTTTACATTTTTTAATTGATTTTTTTTTACATTTTTAATTGATTTTTTTTCCCCACGCATTAGCCTATGGGGCTCCACAGGAGTTCCGCTACAACATGTTCTTTTTTGTCGTAGCCGTGACACATAATTACCGGTTGACTTCCATATCTCTGGGCCAAATAGTGGCAGTAGATACGGCATAGCTCTTGATATGTGACTTGTCTAGACTACGGAACACTGTGAAGTAAAGCGCCGCCGTCAAGGACATACCGGTCGTTACCTTTAGCTTCGCGAATGCCAAGAATGCCCCAAGGCGCAGTATAATCTTGCCGAGCACAAGTATCCGGTTGGGTGTTGACCATGCAGAAAGGGTTGATCAAATATGATAATAAACGCTGTTATTGGGGTATATCCACTCCATTTTCACAAGTAGTTCAATTCAATTGAATTCAATTTTATTACACACATTCGCTACATTCGTGAATTTACATTGTTTAAAAGCACATATGAATAAGGAAAATAATTCGGATTTTGAAATAAATAGAAAAGGAATTAAGGAATTGTGCATGGTGGCCAAAGTAGCACAAGCTTTCGAGTTGGCCACCACGACTCGTCTGAAATAAGTGAGGTTTTAGAGTAGAGCGGATTTCATATGACTGTCGTGAAACCAATCGCAAAGTAATTACACCAATTCTGAACAAAACGTATAGGAGTGGTTACAAAGTAATTGCGAATTACTCACGACAGTCATCTGAAATCCGCTCTATCTATGTTTCAAATATTAATTCGAGGTTTCAAATGGTGTGCAATTATAATATCTGTATAGGATTAAGAATGACAATAGACAATAGATAAGGAAAGCAATAATAGTTTGGTGAAAAAAAAAACAGATTGCTAAGTCTGATTAGAGAGTAATGTTATTTTAAGAACCATTCGCGCCAAAAACTGACCAATCACAGCGCTCTCACTGTAACAGCTCGCATACTTCAAATGAAATTGAAAATGACGGACGAGACGGCGGAGGGAAATGGGAGTACTACTAGCAGCGTTTATTTCTAAAGGAACGAGCTAGAAGAAATATCAGAATCAGAGGAAAGGAGTTTAGAATCAGGAGAAGAGGGCTTAGAAGCAGAGGAGGAGGTTTTTACGGATTTTTAGTAGAAGTTCGCTCGTACTGATTTGTCACTGTTGTCAGAATCATTCATAAATTATTCCGCTTCATGATTAAAACCTCACAATACAGATCCCCAAAATCTATTCCATGAAGATTATATCTCCAAAACCGCTGTGTGATTTATTTGACACCGGGAGACAGCGATTTATGTGTATAGGGTTCGAACATCCTAAGTTCTGTTCGACCAGGGAGGGCTTCAACACATTGCTTTAATATTTGCGTCTCGACACTTATTAGTGGTTCCTTATAATTGGGAAAAAAAAGTAGGGAATGGGTTTCAAATGGAATGGAAACAGATAAACCTGTCGAATTTCTTACTATAGAAACTCGGTACCGACTTTCCGTGTCCTGCTCAGCGGTGATGTTTAATTGAACCCTGGGCCTGTGGATAATAAAAAGCGCATTCCTGCCCCGCGATGCGTAGAGTGCGAGAAACTAGTAGCTAAAAATCGTAAACGTTGTATGTGCACAGCTTGTTTTGATTTCACACACGGCAAATGCGCTAAAATCTTTAAAGTCAAACTGATTAATGCTTCGACACCTAAGGAATTGACCTGCCAAAGGTGCCTCCTATCATTGTTGCCGTTTCACAAATGCCCTGACCTTGAAATTGATGATTTCGAAATTTATGAAGTAAATGGCGATGGTGTATCCTCGAGTCCTTGCACACATGCCGCAGCGCTAAAAGCGAACCCCTCCCACCTATCAATGATGCACCTTAACACTCAGTCCCTGACATCCACATTTGACCAACTTTCACTATTGATATATGATTATTCATTTGATATCATAATGCTATATGAGACATGGCTGAAGGACAACCAACTTCTTCTGAATCATGTGTCGATACCCGGCTACAGTGCGATTTATCGTAACCGTGACAAAATAAGAGGTGGAGGGGTAGGTGCTTGCATCAAAGATAGTGTTAAATTTAAACAGACAAAGAAAATCTCGAACCGGAGTTTGAGCATTTATGGCTCGAGATTCTTGGGAAAAATAAGAACAGCAAGCTGTTTTTTTAAATTTTTTATTTTTAATTATTGTTTCGTGGACAGCAAGTAGATTTTACATTCACGTTATTTTACATTTCTATTTGTTTGTTACTTTTTTTTACATTTCATGCTCGTTATTACATTTTTTACTTTTCTTTTTACTTTTTACATTTTCTTTTTAAACTTTTACAATTTTTGATTTAATTTCTTATCCACGATATCAATAACCTTGATAATCTTATAATACATATACACGCTTGACACGATACTACGTCACACACAAAAGAAAGGCAGCAGACATTAGCTCAAAAACATTTTCTTTTTCCGCTTTTCTTTAATGTACATTAGTTTAAAAACATTTTCCACTTTTCTTTAAAATACCTTTCTTTGTTATTTTTCAGAGCGATACCTCTCTCGATATTTTTTTTGTCTTCAAACAGGGAAAGAAAAGCGTCAAAAGATGGAGCCAATTTATTCCTGAAACTTCGGAAAATAATAGATTTAGCGATGATTATAACATGATTCATCCCGACAAACGTCTTGTCATCTGGTTTATACCCATACAGAATGTCTTTAGGTGAAAGACGAATTTCAAAATCTGGCTTGTCCCTAAACCATTTTAGGAAAAGGGACCAAAAATTAACAACGGTTTGGCATTCAACAAACATATGTTCTACATTATGAAAATCATTACAAAACCAGCAGTTGGGTGATTCGGGTAAGATTCATTTTAAAAAGTAGCGAATTCGAGGGTAAAATATTATGAACTATCTTGTACTGAAACATACTTAGAAAGGTTTCAGAAGTCGCTTTAAAGGGCAGAGCATAGATGTCTTCTAATTCATTTGGTAAAACTCCGGAGCCTAACATGCGTTTCTCTACGGTTGGAACGGTAAATGCTGTTGCTACCAATAATTTTCGGTAAACAGCGCATGTTAAGTTACTTAATTCTAAAAGAGCATCTTGATTAAAGCTTCCACATTTTCTACAGTCTGATCGTCATCTACCATAGATGCTTTGTTGACATAAGAGGCTACAGCACTATACATCCCCATGATTCTGACAATATTACAATCTAGTTTATAAGAAGATTTGAAATCGAGAATAGCAATCAAGTCTCCTTCGACGGAATAAAGATCATGAATATATGTAATACCTGCCTGATGCCACTTTCTATAATACACTGGTTAATACCACCTATCCTTATTTTTATTGTTCCATATAATATCATTATACCATCTGCGTAAGGTGCTAAATGTAGCGTGTCAGTAAACGAGTGAAACTTCGAGCCTCTGGTAACCAGGGTAGCACACAACGAGCCCCCCTGGTTAAAATGCGTTTAAATGGCGTATTTGGACATTTCTAGGCACGTAGAGCATATAAATACATGTTTTAAAAGTTACTGGCAAAAATTTAGTTGTTCCTTTTTGTCAGGAGAGGCTCTCAATTTTTTCCTGCTAGCAGCTGCCTGTTAAAAATTTTTGCCAGCCAGCAGCTGGGTGTTCAAATTTTTTCCCAGCCAGCAGGAAAATTTGAAAATATTTCCCAGCCAGGAGGGTAACATTACCACAGGAAGCCCGAAATAGTATCAAAATCGAGTATCTTTAAAAACGAGCACTAACTAAGTGTATTTTTAAGTGCTGTCACATCCCAACAATCAGTTTACAAAGAGCACACGTTGAACGCAATCACAAACCTACACGCGGGCTACAAGAACATTTTGTAAGTGCTGTCGCATCCCAACTATCAGTTTGCAAAGAGCACACATTGAATGCAAACACAAACCTACACGCGGGCTACAAGAGCATTTTGTAAGCGCTGTCACATCCCAACTATCAGTTTGCAAAGAGCACGCACAATGCACACAATCATTTGGGCTACAAGAACATTTTGTATTTTGTAACTATGGAAATCAAAAGAACTTTTGATGGAAGCTAAAAATGCATTTTTAATTGTTTTTTTATTGTTATAGCCACCTGATATCTTTCCCCATTCTAAAGAATGGTACCTAAACCCTTCATTTGGATATCAGTGCAATAAGGATAGAATTAGTTATAAAGTAATCATTCATGCAAGAAGGATAAGCAAATTCCATTGGTCTACAGCATTGAGAGTTCCCCACATAGAATTTGTCCTATCTTTTTAGCACAGAAAGTAATCATGATTAGTAAAATAATAAAGGTGAAACAATAAATTGTAGATTTTCTCCTTGCTTGTGAAAACCAGAATAAAGAAAAACAAAGGAAGGAGAATCACCATTTTACGCTAGGTTCCCATATACAATTTATTTAAAAATCATACCTGTTTATTATTTCTAAAGTGACAAAATTCCTCATAAACTTTTTTCTAGCATAGTCATGTCACTTTTTATGTCTAAAAGTCAATGAAATTGCCTCTATTTTGAAAAAAAAATTATATTGACCGTTCAGGGATTATGAACACAACATTTGACCTTTCCTGACAGTTTTTGCCTCCTATAGCTCAGTTTGCAGAGAATCACAAATATCATGGAGGCCATGGGTTGATTGCCTTTGGAAGCCTGAACTTTTTTTTTTCTTCAGGTCTTCTTTATTATACCATCACTTAGATTGCTTTTCAACTGCAATGATCACTAATTTTCCATTCACTATTAGAATTATAAATAAGGTAAAAAGCAGACAAAACAGGAGCCGAGAGATGCCAACGTTTCGGATTTTACTTTCAATCCTTCATCAGGGCGGCTACTAAAACCGTTACAAAGATGATAGCGTGTATATACAAAGCATGAGATGCGTGCGCTCAAGAAAACAAACAAACAAACGCGCGCAAGGAAAAGAATACGCTAGTTACAAAGAGAAAAACTAAAATTCTTCTCTAAGATTGAGTCCATCAGGAGTTATTGTTTATCCAGAAACCCTCTACAGTGGTGAGGTCTTCAGACTTGGCCACCTTCTTGATTGCCTTGATGGTAAGGTCTGACATGCTATGGCCGTTGCTGGGGTTGAAGTGGGCCGCCACTGGGCACGTTTCCGCATATTTTCCCCAGTTCTTGATGGTACACTTGTGATTACGGAAACGTGCGTGTAGAGGCATGCTGGTTTCCCCGACGTACTGCGCTGGGCACTTTTTGCAGGATATCAGATAAACGACATTTTTGCTTTTGCAGTTCAGGGTGCTTCTAATCGGATATTTTCTCCCGGTCTTGGAACTGCAAAAGCTGTCAATTGTCTCTGCAAACGCACAAGTGCCGCATCGCTTGTCCTCACATGGTCTCATGCCTCGCTGTGAGTCGTCTTCAGATTAGAATTATAGTATTAGAATTATAACAAACATATAGAACCCCCACTCTCAAGCTAACAATTGCAACCAGCTGGTCACCAATGCAACTAGATTTTTGGCTCAGGTGACTAGAAATTTTTAACTTTGTCCCATCTAGGCAACCATGCTGTGCCATATTTTGTAATTTACAGCAGACAACAAATGCAATACTATTGAGATGACAATAAAGAACAGAGAATAGTGACAAAAGGGTGTTTTTAGAAATTGCTAAATTCTAAGAATATGTTATTCCATTTTCCATTGTTATGGGTGTTTATATGATTCTAGAAAAATCCGTTATACCCTCAACACAAGGGTAACTTTCTGCTTGGAGTTTTCCAACTTAACTGGAGGTTTGATTCTCATATTTAACTGAAACTAATAGAGGTTAATAAATGCTTGTATATATTGAGACCATAAAGAAAGATGGCATGAGCCAAAATTTTGTATTCTATTAATTTTTTCCAGATTTATTGGACTACTTTTTAAACAAAGGAAACAAAAACACTTATAATACAAACAATAAGGAAATACAAGGAGAACACAAACCAGTGACCCATGTAAGACATTTCCCCAAGAAAATGCCATCAACCCACCTGTCCCGTGGATGTGGTGTTCTTCTTCCTCTTTGGAGGACATTAAAAATACCCACTCTCCCACTTAAACATATGTGCCCTTCCCTTGGGAAATTTATCAATATGCCCCACAGGGGCGTACACAGGATTTTTAAAAGTTGCAGTCTCAGCCATGGGCGCAGCATTTTGCAAATCTACAGACCAGCTCATGAATGTAGTACAGTACTTGTACCATAGTCACACCCTCAATTTGCAGTCCCGTGCCTGCAGGCCTATAGGCTGCATACACCACTGCCCCTGGAGACTATTTAACAATTAGACCTCAAGGCCGAATGTGCTATGATGAATAGACCATGAGGCCGAAAGGCCGAATGGTCTATTGATATCATAGCACATGAGGATGAGAGGTCTAATTGTTTAAGTATAAATCAACTAGTTGGTCGGTTTTGGCAATGAATTCCATTATTTTATTTTGAAAAAATCAAGTTTTCTTGCAAAGAAAGGTGGTGGTTTTGCCAGGCACGGTCTATCACTAATAGACCATTAGATAGCTCAGCAAATCAGAATGCAGGATTTGTAATAGACCATTAGTTGGTTTATACTAAAACTAATTGTGTCTTCTTCACTGCAAGTTTGCTCAGGCCTACCCACAGGGCCCACTAACATTTTTAGTTTTCAAGTTAGGACAAAATCACCACTACTTTGCAATTTTAATATTGCCACTCTCCACCCATTGCACTGTCGACATTGTCGACTAGCATCTTCATGAAGGAGAAAGGTAACTTAAGTAAGGGTACGTACTGTAATCTTACCTGAAGACTTATCTATTAAGTTAACGATTATTCTCACTCATGCATCTGTAACTTTCTCTAAGGCCCTCTAAGGGGCCCATAGTATCATACCTGAAAGCCATCACTCGATATTATATAAGAGCCAACTTTCCGTTTCACCGAAAGCTGCTGGTTCCCTCTCAAATCTCTCCCTCTGTTTGAAATTATTCAGGGAATCCAGTAGCTTCCTACGCCGCTAAAATGACCTAAATAGGTGAAAAGCTGTGAAATTGAATCAAATCATCATGGCTATGCTAAAGGCAAATAAACACAGGAAGCTCTCAATAAATGTTTTTACGCAAACTTACTTTCAGCGAGCTTAGAGCTTCCCTTTGAAGTAGAACGCAGAACGGTTTTATTTTGGCGCCAGAATGCGTCCCTTGTAATCAGCCAACCGTCCAGCGGTATTCCTGTGATGAAACGGGTTCCCTGTGGGTTTTCAAGCGGTTTTGCAGTTTTGCAAGCAAAAACAGTAAGAAATGCGCGAAATGTGCAATAAAATTTTATTTTCAAGCAGACGTGAAGGAAAAAATTTAGTTTTTCAACATCCATGAGCAACTTGTTTCCCAGCAAAGGCGAGAAGTTTAAATTTTTGCCACGGGAACTGGAGACGACGAATTTTTGCCAGCCAGCAAGAGACCGCGATAAATATTTGCCAGCCAGCAGCGAAAGGGGTAAACGAACTGCTTTTTTGAGGAACAGCTCCGTTGTGTGCCCGTGATTATTGTTTACTAGTTGGTTACCCGTGAATAAATTCACTCATGCCGTCTTTGAAGGGTGTTCGAGTGGATGGAAAAACAAATTGTTAACTATTTAGCTATCTCCTATCAACTATTATTACCATATTTGTCTCACCAAACACTGCTGCACCTTGGTATCAAATACACACACAAACAACTAAACTCGCCCTTAAGTCCGCCTGCAAAAGACTTTCGATGACACCGAAAGTTAGTTTTCTAACGTTACTCTCAAAACACCCCCTACATACCATCTTATACTTTTCCTTTTTAGGTGCCATAGATGGAGTGGAGGGTAAGACGGTAACGTTTACAGATGGGACGAAAGCCGAAGTTGACGTGATTATCCAGTGTACGGGGTATACTACAGAGACGCCTTTTCTCCCTCAAGAATTTCAAGTCCCATTCAACGACAACTACAAGTTCATCTTCAACATCAACGACCCCTCTTTGGCTTTTGTCGGCTTTGTGCGGCCAGTAGTCGCATCAATTCCGTTTATGTCCGAGATTCAAGCGGGATTTGTCGGTCGGGTCTTCAGTGGATCAGTAGCCTTACCCAGTCAAGCCGATATGGTAAACGAAACGAACCAAGACAAAGAGTTCTGGTCCAACTATTTCAAGGACACCTCCAAGCGACTTTCCACACTGGTAGAACCCTACACGTATCTTGATGATGTAACTACGAAAAGCAAATACTTGTTTAACCATTGGGAACTTTTTAAAGACAGCCCTCGTGATTGGTTGACAGCGATGGTTTCTCCAGCGTGCGCCAGCTTATTGCTGCTGAAAGACAAAGCAACTCGCAAAAAAGGGATTGCCAATTTGACGCGACGTGGTGGCGGATGCATTGGACCGACTCAATTCATCTGGCTCTTGCTTCTTCGTTTGATTTGGTTTGATTGGTGGCTTAACAAGTTAAGTCATGTTAAATACTGGTTTCAAACCAGTCAAACCTGCAATCATTTTAAGGAATACCGGATCGTGAAAGTTCTTGATTGGATCTGGACAACTCCTAAGAGGTTGCTCTTTGACAACAAGACAAGAGCCTAAAGACACTCCACGAATTAATTCAGAGACCAAGCTTGAGAGCAGAGGCAGAGGGTTGGAGTTCAGACATAAACATTCGGACAATACACTATAACATTAAAAACGCAAGTTCTTTACGATATATGCCCAAACCCAATCGAAGAGAAAGAGACAGATAGAGGGGTGGTTTATTTTAATTCTTTAATTAAAATATTAGTCGTAAAAGGTAGGAAAAGGCAGTGCACGTGAGTAAAACAATAGATACAACTATTATGTTTGAGGAAAGGCAATGGAATGTGGAAAAATTGCTATCAAAACTGAAAACTTTTTGTTTTGATTAATGTGCAACAACAATGCATTATTGGTTGCAAAAAAATAAATCTCTTCGCCTAATATTAGGCGGAGAGATTTATTTTTTTGCAGATGTGTTTCAAACAAGTTAGTTATATAACAATTAATTATTTATTTGTCAATATCCCTGGATTAGTTGCAATAGGTTAAATAACACTATCTAAAAGACAACATAAACGACACGTATACATTCAATTGCAACTAAAATCTAGATTGAACTTTGCCAATGTTTGCTAAACATTTGAGTTGAAGCGGCGTTTTGCAGATACGCGAAACTTATTTCATCTGTATGTAGACATAGCTAATTTGCAATAATTGTAACATTAATGTACCCTAGGAGTCGTTTAGTTATTAAATTCGTTCAAAAACTGCCAATTTCTTTGCTACACGTGCAACCAAAATGCCGTCATATAAGACATCATGGCAGTTGTTATGAAGTCCTCGAGCACGTCGCGCAGAGCGTTACGGCGCATGCTCTCACCGCTATAGAGTCCTAAAGTGTGAAATTACAAATTTGAAAATTTTCGAATGTTAGATTTTGTCCTCGAATAATGGAAGACCAACTCCAACAAACGTTGCATGCAAAAAAATGAGCTGAATCGGTTGAAACGCGACTGAGATATGGCCCGCTGAATACACAATTTTCTTTAACAAATCACCGTATTTTGGACTCTTGAACCAAAAATACAGTGATTTGTTAAAGAAAATTATATATTCAGTGGGCCATATCTCGGTCGCGTTGTAACCGAATTGCCTCATTTTTGGTGTGTAGCTTTCGTTCGATATGGTCTTTCGAAATCAAGGGAGAAATATTGCTAAGTCGAAAATTTGTTTTTTGTGCGTCATCACTTTAGGACTCTATTACCCCATTCTCGAAACCAGAGCTCTCCGGCTCGTCAACTCGCAGGGGAGGATCTGGTGAAATCCACTGATATGATGTATTCCCAAGCCTAGGACAGGAGATCAAATTTTATTAGCCGCTTTCCGAACAAGCTCATTTTCGTTCATTCAGACGTAACAGTCGAATCACACGTAACAACGTAATGGATTATTTCAACTCACAATAAACACTTAGGTCTGAAACACGAGTCAAAAGAGGAAAATTCCTAACGCCCATGCCAGGTCTCGAACCCGGGTAATAGTATTCTCGTACCCAGAGCTACCCGGCTCGTCACCTCGCGGGGGAAGCTCTGGTGACAGCCACCGACGCATGCTCAAAAGCAAATGATGGTTTTATGCCTCCCAATTACCTTTAGAGCATTCAAGTCGAAGGCATAGGTTGAAAAGACGACTAGGAAATACGAGTAAAATTCGACGTATGCACACAGGGAGCTCGCCCTTCCGTTAAAATAAAAATAAATGTGTTATTTTGGATATTTCATTCCCTGTTCTTTTATCTGTCAATGGGAGTCCTGTGTATTGTTTTACTTCTTGGACCCTAGGGAACGGGATTACGTCATGCCACTTCTGATTAGCCACTATCAGTAATTTTCATAACAAAGGAATCAATTGACCTTCACAAGCTAGTGATACTAGCAAGGGAGGAAACTGAAATCGGGCAGCTTAGCGAAAACGCTCACAGTAAATAAACCGAATGCTTTTAGGAAACGAAACTTCGATGGATATATAGCGGAAGGACTCATCTCAGGGTCCCAGGAGGGGGGGGGGGGGGGGGGGGGGGGGGGTCCCAGGATCAGTTAACAGCTAAATTTTGGCAATGTTATCAGTTAAATTTTCCGATTCTCAGTTAAGTTAATATTAATAGTTAATTTTAATAACTAACAACGTATGAAGTCAATTATATGGAACTTCGTGTTCGCCATGCCAGCTCACAGGGCCCTGAAGGGGTAAAATGGGAGCTGGGATTTACCATTTTATTTTAGGCTGGGAAAATTTGCGTTACTGGAACTGGGATTTGAAGACTTGCGAACGATAGAAAAGATAATGGGATGTTTATTCACCCCATCTAAAGCGATCCACAAGTAATAAGAGCCTTTGGCCCTGTCGAGGTTTCCCTGCTACGTCAAAGCCCCGATCCCGGATTCCAGTCCTGCAAACACGTTTTCTAGGTGACTGTCTCTATAATATGTGTGCCTTTGATGTGCTCCTTGATTAAAGTCTTGAGCACGAACTTTAACTGCGGGTAGCCTCAACTGCGGGGTCTTCCAAAAGGTTCACATTGTTAGCTAGATTAGCCTTATCTCATGCCAAGTTGGGGTCCACCAGGGCTCAGTACTGAGTCCTCTGCTGTTCATCATTGTTCTGGGGGCCCTGTCTCGTGATTTGCGCACTGGGTGCCCGTGGGAACTGTGGAAGGTGACGATCGTGTACTCGCAGCGGAGTCCATAGTGGGGCTCCAGCAGAAACTGAGTTCTTGGAAGGTTGGCATAGGCCTCCATGTCAAGATAGAGAAGACTTAAAGGTTATCATGGGCCAAACCAGGAACCACTGAAAGACTCTGGTGAACATCCTTGGGGGTTTGTAGGCAGGTAGCCTGCGAAATAGTGCTCAAAAACATCCCATTAACAGCATTACCTAGGTCAAATGAGAGCATTTAGGACAGGCTGACATTTAAAAGATGTTAGAGACCATATTTATGTTGTTTCTTGGGGATGTCAACTGTAGTTTCGGGGAAATTGCACAGAAGTGACAACAATGGAAAGGAATCAATGACGCGCGCTAGACTTTAAAGGACGTTCGAAAGCTGAATGCGAATTACGGCGTTTTTTGTCAGCGTTGGTGAGCCGATCTTCATCGCGAGTAAGCTAGTTGCATTTACGACCTTAGTATTTGATTTTCCAGACGGATGACGATGTCGAAATCTTCGTCGTTCTCAATAGTTTTGCCTTTGTCCTTGGCGGTTGATTAGTGAAAATGTCAGGTCGAAGATTACAAAGCACTATCGAAAGTTTTGGATGTTCTTGTATACCTCTCATCAGGCCTGATCTCCGATTTATTAACAGTACACTGAATATAAGTATATCGCGTTCTGGGAGAACATTTATTAACGAAGAATTCAAAACACTGCATGTCGCGGTCATTGACGCGTGAGTTTTCTTCGCTTGTTTTAAAAGTCCAGTTAACGGAAACGTTTGATTGAATAAAATTAGCATAAGCTGGCTGTTTAGCATAAAAAATAAACAACTTAATAAATAATTTTTTTTCTGCTTGAATATATTAATGTCATTCTTCCAAAATAAGTCCTTGTCGGATGGTTAAAAGTATATTCTTTGTGTTACTGTACATTCTAGCACTTCCGACATAAAAAGTCCGAGACAAAATACATGTATGGTTCAGGTCAGTTTTAAACGTCGAACTTAATTCTTGTCGCACTAAATGTCAATTTCCCATTGTTTAGTTAATTAGAGCTATTATTTCGAGCTCATTTGCATTAGGAACGGCACACTCTGCCAACGCCGTGCTAATGCCGCGCTAAATTACAATTTTGAATCCTTCCAGCGCGCCTAAAATTAGGGCTGGGATCTTCTCCATTCACCAGACAGGCTATATTAACCTCATAAAATCACTGGTATCGAAGTTACTTGTTTTAGTGGCTAATAAATCAAATCAATTTGACAGAATTAAGTTCGACGTTTAAAACGGGCCTCAGTCTTCTTGCCCTTTCCTCGTTGAGTTGTCATTTGAAGCACACTGGAATGCCACGTGGGAATGCACTGTCCTGTTATTCGTTTGTGCGAAACTGACATCTGATCAAGATCAAAATTCAGTAGTAGCCAGGCACACGATAAATATTTGTATTTGGTCTCTATTCCTTGGTGCAGTAAAGTATGAAGGTAGAAATTCGTATACGAATAGTTTATTCAAATGATGTATTTCGGGATTTTCGGTGTTTCTGTCGATGTGTACAGAAATTATTTTAGACGCAAAGGCGAACTTTTGTCATGTGTTTTCTATACGGAATAATCCTACTTTGTACAAAAAGAGTTGTGGTAATCGTAACTGCTTCATTGGTGTTTTGTTTTCTCCTGCGATATTCAGGTACAAAGTTAACTTTGCTTCGCGGCTGAAAACTGCTAAAAATAGTGCGTGTCCAGTTCCCTTCAAAATTTTGCGAAAGCGAAGGAGTTATTATTTCAAATTTTCAACAGTTGGACCAGAATAGTAACTGAAGTTTTCCTGTAAAGTCTCAGCTTTGTACTCTATTCTTAACATATTGTACAAAAAATGCGAATTTAGTCAAGTCGACGCTGTTCTAATCGCTAAATCTTACTGCTGTGAATGCGTGTTCGTAATTGAAATTGCTGTGATGCGATAGCTCAACCCTTATACTTGCTCGCTATGCCCTTTTGTCTCCTTCAAAATATTAGCGATGAACGCAGGAGTTTGATGTTCATGTTTCAGTATTTTTTGGATCAAAGCGTCATCGGTTGTCAAGCTAAAAATGCCAAATGGCCTTTACACCCAAAGTGTATCTGCTAAGTCCATTCCCAGCGCTGAGTTAGGGGAAGGGGGAGGGGGGGGTAAGTGATCAGAGCTGTTCCCTGCTTATAAGTGCATCACTGCCATAACATCCGAAATGAGGGGTGGTGATTAAAGAATTAGGATTAAATTGAAAACATTTGAGGATATTCTTTCTTTGTGGGCACTGTTTCAGTCAGTTATGATAATCTTGGAATGGCAAGAGCACTCGTCGCACGATTTTACCACCCCTTGGCATCTTCCCCGCCAGGCAAACAAGCACCTGAGCTGCATACTAGGACCCAACCCCTAAACCTTCACCCCGGACACCAAATCTTAACACGAACCACAACAAACAGGCCAATTTTTATCCTTGATTTTCAGGGTTTTGATGAGCAATGACAAAACACCTCGTCTCGTGATCTCTAGTTTGGGGATTAACCCCTTGACTACTGGCACATTTTTTCCAAAAATCCTTCTTTTTGTGGGGCACAGACATAACCCTACCCATTTTTTCATATCAATGCCGAATTTCTGGGTTTCCTGTGTTTTATGGAGGGGAAGGCTTGTAGGGGTTTACCGCTGACTCACAAGTTGCTTTCCGTTGGCGGGAAGCCATTGCACAGAATATGGTCTTAAAATACAACCATACAACTTGTGGATTGTATTTGATTTATGCGAAAAATGCCTCCTTGTTTTCAGTGGAGCGTGTGTTTCTTCACGTCAAAAATCGCGTGTTATTTTGTGAAATTATGTGGTTGTTCCTTTGACAAATCCGAGTCTCTGATCCACTCAGCTTCTCTGATTAGTAGAACAAGCGGTCTCCTACGCAATTTATCAGAGATCAAGTGTCAATTTGCAATGACCATACCTGTCAACCCAAGAAGTTCTGAAACCTTGAGAATTTGTCCGAACCATCTCGTTTCTCCGAGTCTTTCCCGAAACCTTTCCGAATCCCTTTCCGAAAACGTCCGAACCATCTCCGAATCTTTGCCGATGGCGCGGACTACGGTTGACTTTCTTGTGCCTGACTATGAATCATAGAATATGTTGATAATCCGAGAGATTTGATGATTTAACCTCTGGTGACTGGGAGATTTGTTAAAAAACCTGGAGACTCCCGGTAACACCTGGAGAGCTGGTAGGTATGCGTGATTCTGATAGTAGAGCCTTCCAAGTTCCTCCATGTAGCTTTTCTCGTAAAACGGCAAACGTCGAACCTCTGGGTGTCACGTGACAAGGCCTTGCGGTCAAGTTTGCAGTCTGCGGTTCGCGTTTCAACGCCAAGAGCACGTTCTAGCGGTAAGTCATTTCCCTCAGCAGTTTTTACCCTCAAAATTTGTATGAACTGACGTTCCAGACCATGAATTGGTTTTCTAAATCATTTGACTCTTGAAATAAAACATTTTCTTTGATAATTTGCACATTATTGAGGCCTTTGGCTCGGTTGAAGTCGAACATGTGTAGTGAAAGAACAATCCAACATGGCGCCCATCGAAGTACCGAGATGCCTCTCATGATAATAGTCACAATTCATAAAAATATATGATCCACGGCGAGAAAAAGCGATTGATTTGTGTTAACATACTTCTTATCCTTCCAGACATGGCTCCCTTTCGCTGGCCTCTGACAGCACACGACAAAATGTTGGCTAAGGAAGTTGCTACAAGACGTTGCAGCAAAACCGAAGACTACGAACCGATTGCTTCCATTCTCAGTAAGCAGTTCTCCACGGAAGACAAGCTCGTCGTGCTAAGTGGGAGAGGATGTAAAGAAAGAATGGTTCGACTACTACAGAAGTACAAAGACGAAGACAAAAAGTCGCTAAAGAAGTGAGTGCTCAACACAGTGCTTGAAAATACACAGTTTGCACTGAATGAGACATAATGTTTGTATGCTTTATTATAGTTAAGCTTCCCTGCTAGCATAGCCAGAGGCCTCTTTTCTCTGAGACAAGAGTTAAGCGTGGAAGATTGTAGAATTGCATTCTAATAATTTAAGGTTGAATTCTTACCCTCTCTGTGAATAGTTTGCTGTCTGAAATTTTCCAATTTTTAAGCTGACAAGCTTTCCAGTTCCCATCTGAAATCTACTCTTGTGTGACATGCCGTTGAGTCCATCTGTACATCAAAAATCGTTACTCTACATTCTAAGTTAATTATTGGAACACTAATGCATTTGCTTGTTTCCTTGCATATTTGACATGCAGGTCTGGTACTGAAGAAGAGTACGATGAGCTCCATCAACTGTTGGAAGACATTTATACTTTTACGAGAGATATGGAGGAGCAAAAGGCCAATGAACAAAGAGAGAAAAAAAGAAAAGAGAAAAGAAGCTGATGACAAGAAGAAGGGCGAGGAGATGAGAACAGCAGCTCTAAAAGGAATGATAAGTATGTTCACCAGTCAATACTTTAAATTAATCATCCCCTGCCATTCTATTAACCAGGGTTCTGACACGGGCAGTCATACCCAGGAGGTTGGAGGAGGGGGATTGGGCCCAGACACAGTAAAAATGTATAGTTAGTTCTGAAATAATTTGTCTATTAAGTATGTAGGAAATAGGAGATTCACACGTAAAAAACTAGTAAATATTTATCTAACTTTCTTACTAAAGCCATTATTTCTTAGGGGCCAGTAAAGGAGAGGAGTGGGTCATGATTTTCAGGAACAATTTCCCTGTTTTTTTTTTCATTTGCTTGATAAAATCTTTAAAAAAGGGGGGTTAGTGACCAATCACCTCTTTCCTTCCATCCATACACCAGTATCTTTTAAACTGAATTCTTTGATTTACTATAATTCATTGCATATTACATGGGGACAAAATATGGTGGAATCTTGGGGTGCAAAATGTGTTTCTGTGGAGGGAGGAAAAGGGGTTTTGGGCACTCAGACTTTAAAATTTACCAGCCCACTCCTGATAGTTTAATGACTTCTTCCTAACAGAACATGTCTGTATTATTTTAGAGTGTAAGAAAGGTAATGAAGACATCAGTGACAGTGAGCATGATGGCTACAGTGATAGTGACAATGAAATTGCTTCAAGCAGTAAAGAAGCTAACAGAGGTAAAAATTGTGTATAAATGAATGAATAAATGAAGAAGGAATAAATAAATGAATATTGCTTGTGCATCAAGTGCTGAAAAAAAGAGAGCATTTAACTATAACAAGACTGTAGCTATAAAATGAGCCGTCCTAGCTTTGAAAGGGTGGGGTAGGGGTTATTGCATTTTCAATAGCAATAGAAATAACTAAAACCTAGGATAAACGTTGAATTAAGGTCACGTCAAATACCTTTGAAACAATAGATAATTGGCTATTTGAAAGTGTAATCAGTTGGTATCTTTTGAAAATAATGTAATTGACACGACTTGAATTCATTGTATGTCTTAGGCCTAAGATACTTTGTTTATTTCTTGTTATTTAGGTCAAAAGAGGAAAAAAGTACAACAGCGTGCCAGTAAACGCTCTGCAATAGACATGCTTACAGAAAAAAACAGTCAGAAGGCAGAGTTGAAGAAGGAAGAGCTAGAGCTTAGAAGAATGGAGTTAGAGTTTCAAAAAGAGAAATATGCAGCAGAGGCAAATGAACGAAATGCAAGACTTGAAGTCGAAATGCAGGAAAGAAGGGCAAATGTCAACCTGCTAAAAGACCGCCTTTAATTGATAAGGAAATGTTTTCATCAGTCCTACCACTTATTATTATTTGAAATCAAAGTGGTATTAAAAAAGTTGTACAGTTGCCACAAGAAACTTTGCAGGGACTTTGTTGTATTTTCCAGGCCTGGTTTGTGAGTTGCTCATCTTCATGAATGGTGAAAAGTTTATGGAAATTGTGTTTTAACATACATAGAAAATAGGGAGTCAGTAAGTTGGTCTTGATTTAGTCTCAGTGCAAATGCTAGACCATAGACGCATATTTTGGAATATATACATTCTATTTTGGATAATCGAAAAACTGACACACTGCAGATTTTGACAATTGCCTGAGACCTAACTCAGAAATGTAGGAAAGCAGACAACAAATACAAACATGACATGTTACTCAAAATATTTAATAGGCAGGTTGTTTTTCTGATCATCACATTAGCTCAACACATTTGTGAAGTTGAAAATATTGTGCAAGAAAGAGTTTAAAAGTTTTTTTTATATTTGTTATAAAAATGGTTTGAAAAGTTGAAAATATTGTGCAAGAAAGAGTTTAAAATTTTTATTTATATTTATTATAAAAATGGTTTGAGAGATAGCAAAGCTCTTTTTCTATAGATCATTACATTAGTATAACACGTTTGTAAACTTGAAAATACTGTATAGCAAAGTGCTCAGAAGTTTTATTTATATTTGTTATAAAATGATCTTGTTTCTTAATGGTTTGAGAGATATGTAATTAATGAGGGTGGATCTACATTGAAATATGTGCTAGTCAGGGAACCATACAAGCAAGTGTGACAATTGGTAAGTAAAGCCCCAACTAAGTAAAATTTGGCAACTGGCTGAAGCAGAACTTTAAGATTCTTGTTAAAATCTAAGAAAGCAAAGTTTTGAATTATTTTGCCAAAGCCCCATTCAACACTAGTTCTAACTTTACTCATTTCACTGTTGAACTCCTGCTGATCATCAGTTATGTGGGCTCCTCTGAAGGGTGCTAAAATGGTTCTTGTGAGTCCATAAGCTGGGTCCCCGTATATGACATACGGCTCTCCATCAGGCTTTTGAAACCTCTCCAACATATCAGTGAGGCCACTCTCACCAAGCATGAATGCATCGTGCCTCCTTCCCTCGATGGGGCCAAATAGATGAGCAATGATACCATTTGGGGCATGTACTGACTGAAATTGCAATAACATAAGCTAGGAATACATTTTATTGGGCAGTGGCAAAACAAAAATCTGTTTAAAAATATGTTATCCTAGGCTCTGGATCTGGCTCTGGATCCTAGGCTCAGCTATACCCACCATGGAATTCCATTGAATGTTTTCATTAATACCCTAGCTTTTATATTTACCCACCCTGGATTTTAATCATGTCACGGGGGAGGGGGGAGGGCTGTGACTGCCCAGGTATTTTTTGCTAAATTTTATTAAAATTATAATAGTGAAAAATTGATTCTTACTTAATACAGTAAATTGGGTTGTAATTAGTATTTCTGGTTGTTGAGAAGGCATGTCTTGGATGGGGTTCTTTTTAGGGAGGGAGGGGGGTACAACGGGGATACAGTGTTTCCATGTCTTATATACCTGGAACTTTAAGCAGTGAATGCGCTTATGGCCACTATACATGATCCTCTGATTTCGAATGGGACGACATATCGGCCTTGCAGTGCCATCAATAAATCCCCAGCATTGGGTCAATGGGGCGCCTTTCGCATGAATAGCTTCCGAAAAAGCCTCCGGGTCTAGCCAAACCAGGTCCAAGGACTCCAGAAGGTGTCTAAAACGGTCAAACAAGTCGTCCAATATCTGCGGGGGATGTAATATTGATATATAATTTTTTTAATAACATTTTAATCAAGATTATTTTATCTGATGTTTTCGTACCCTTGATATCTAACATATTTATTTGGAAATCACTATATCCCAATGGTTGAAACCAGAAATCTATATAAATCTTTTATCATACTTCTTTTTATTCAAGAAATGAAGAGAACTGTCCTAAAACAGTAATTTGTTAGGGATTAGAGTAAGGATGGGGTTTTGGTTTGTTTTAGATATGATTTTTACTGTATATTCCTCGTTCTATATATGATAAATTACATAAAATGCCATAAAATTAGTGACCTGACCAGCAGTTTATAATGATGTTGTTCCAGGATCGAATCAGCAATAACTTTTATAAGCTTTTTTTTTCTCTGAAGTTTCAGAAAAAATGTAAGTATTTGGGCCCGTTCTGGTTTCAACCATTGGGATATAGTGACTTCCAACATATTTACCCTTCTAATTATAAGGCTGAGTTCAGAGGTACTCCTTCCAAACATGTCAACCAGGTCACACCAACGATTTGGGTATACCAGCCTCCTAAGTAGTATCATCAGTGCCTCCATTCCTGCTGCATTCGTCCTTTGGCTACATATATACACCTCTGGTATTTCAAGGGCTTCTAACCTAACAGAAGTTCCATGTCATGTTTTTGAAATCTGAAAAAAAAAGTGTTTTATTTTTCATCTACTGAACGAGATTCCATGTTATATATCTGTACATACCGAAACATCTCTTCGCACTGACTTTCTGAAAGATGCGCTAGATTTAAACGCGGCGTCGCTGGCTTTGAATTTGATTCGGGGAACAACATGTTCACAAGTAAAAATTCCAGGTCTTCTTCATCGCTGCTAGACTCTGAGCTGTCCTCGTCATATAGCATAACTGTGAGTAGGTCATCTACATCTCGCCTGATAAATATACAGGTAGATATCCATAAAACTTTATGCCGATTGACAAAATATCTGACATATTTTGCTGGTTTCGATGTTTATTACTTACCTAGAGGCAGCCGCCATGTTGGATCTTTCCCAGAATTCACTTTTTACCACAAAATGCCGAACCTTGAGCTAAACTCCCTGTTCGCCACTACGTCAAACCGCAAACCGGTAACGGCTAACCGCGGTTTGGCGTTTGCGGTAAATTCTGAAAACGCGGTGCTAAATGTCTGCCGGTTTTCGCCGGTTCAGTAGTCAAAGGGTTAATCGTATTGCATATCAAGGGATGCATACCATTATCCCGGGGGGGACTGCCATATTTTTGGGGCGTGGGTGCTCGTCGTACTTTTTAGGGTTTAAAATCAGGCCTCTGGTACCTTTTAGGGGTAAAATTCGAAAACTTGCCAAAAAAATTCATTCTTGTCCAATACTCCCAATCGGGCCCATTCGCCACTAGACTTTGCCCATTCGGCAAACCGGAAGCCAATTCGAGAATTGGAGCAATCTTGCTTTGCTTGTATTTTGTACTTCCGTTTTCGTCCCCAGAATGCTAATTTAACAAAAACGGAAGTTGACCGTCTCCGGCCAGCTTCGTAGCTCAAAGATGTCCCACAAGGTTCCTTGGCTCCTTTTAGAAAAACGTCCCTCAATCATGTTGCGCTCGCTTCGCCGCCCGCGTAACCATTTGAGGCCTGGGAACTAGAGTGTCACTGGTAGGCCCCTCCAGTGATTGCCGATCGGGGCGATTCGAGGCAGTTCGGGGCAATTCGAGGCAATTGGAGAAATATTTAAGGCTATTTCTTCCAATTTCGTGATTTCAAAGCAATTTCAGAGCCAGAATTTATCAATGAATAGTAGAATATATAATGAGATTAATATATAGTTCTTGTTCATTGCTTTTTGTGAAAGTGTTTGCTTCTCGATCAGTGACGATTCTGACGATTCACGCCAAGCCGGGCATCCTCGTTCTCAAAACACCAGGAAAGCGCGTAAAGCCACATATTTATCCTCGTTCTCAAAACACGAAGAAACCGTGTAAAATTATATATTTATCCTCGTTCTCAAAACACCAGGACAGCCCTTTCATTCGTTTTGAAAACACTGTCAAGACGCTTTAAAGTAATCGCGTTCTCAAAACACCAGGAGAGCGCTTTCACTCGTTTCAAAACACTGTCAAGACGCTTTAAGTAATCCGTTACATATTGTCTAAACATAAATTTATCCTCGTTCTCAAAGCACCAGGACAGCGCTTTCATTCGTTTTCAAAACACTGTCAAGACGCTTTAAAGTAATCGCGTTCTCAAAACACCAGGAAGCGCCTTCACTCGTTCTCAAAACACTGTCCAGACGCTTTAAGTAGTCGGTTACATATTGTCTAATTTATCCTCGTTCTCAAAACACCAGGAAAGCGCTTTCATTCGTTTTCAAACACTGTCAAGACGCTTTGAAGTAATCGCGTTCTGACTCAAAACACCAGGAAAGCGCCTTCACTCATTCTCAAAACACGCCAAGACGCTTTAAGAGCCGCTGCCTGTAAATATCAAGCATCGTCCGACAGATCAAAAAAATCGACCTCCAGTTTATTTTATAAAATGAGCTCCCATATGGAACTATTTTCGAAAATGGAGTTTAAAATTTTCAGCGAGGTTAATTTTTCGAGAAATCTCGTCAAGTCTGATTTCACCCAAATATGGCTCGTCGCGACACCGAAAATCGCAAAATTTTGCCTAGATTGGGAAGCCTCGCAAAGCCTGAAAGCGAAAGATATTGAGATTTTGTTTTCGATCTCATAAAAGTGGGTCATCTAGATGGCTGGAAAACGGAAAGGTTATTTTTGCTTATGCTTTTCCAAAAAAATTACAGGACCCTACAGTCAAAAGCAAAAATCGTTCTGCTTAAATTTGACTAGAATTCAGGGGCAAGAATCTCAGCTGGTGCGCATCGAATTTTCAATAAAAATGTTTTTGCATTATTCCCAACCTTTCATTTCTATCATATAAAAAAATTAATCGCGGCCCGCAAATACTTACCTTCTACGAGAGCGAAACGTCGAAGTCACTTTTGCATTTTTCACATGACACGCGATTCAAATTGACTTCATGCCAGGAAGGGAAATATCCACATTAACTTGTTTGAATTGTTCTAAAAAGGCATTTATTATTATAGAAATAGTCATAGAAGTCAGGTTAGCTGTCGTAGCTTTAGATTTAGTAAATATACAGATTTAGAAATTTCCAACATGTGAACATAATTAGCATAAAGCGAGACAGTACTTGCGTGAGAAGTTGATTCACTACGAATTTACACATCTTTTCTTAGAGGAGGAATTTTCCCAACATGTACACTAGTTGCTCCAGAAAGGAATCGCTCCTTTTATTTTACCAACTGGAAGATAAGATAACTTTTGTATTTTAAGGCTTCGAAGTGCAAAACTCCTCATGGTATTGCTGTTTCAATTGTTTTCCCAGCCGATGCTAATTGAATTACTTCAGCCGAGTTATTTTTAGCGCGTGGAAATGAGTATAAATTAAAAGCTCTCATAAAACCGGGAAATAAAATAAATGAATTACTAGCAAATGTACTCTTTTATTTGGGTTTATAATTTGAGTCTTTGGTTTTTCAATTTGCTAATTTTGCATATTTAGGCGTTACGCGGTTTTGTAACTCTGGAGAAAGCAACTCGGCGCGAGAACACAGTTTCCCCGCAGAAGATGACTAATTTATATCGCTCCATTTATTTCGTAAAGAGGAAGGTAAGATAGTTTGATAGTTTTTAGTTCTGTGGTAACTGAATATTATCGCATTCCTTTTTCAATCTTGCTGACACATTGTCGTCTACCACCCATTGCCGGATTAGCTTGCTAGTGGCAATTATCTAAATTAAAGTTAAGTTAAAGTGTTAGTTGTTTTCCAATACATAGCCCAATTATGATTAGCACATAAAAATAAAAAAGAATGAAATGCTTTCATAAATCGGAAACGATTTTGATGGCAGCTTTAATGAATTCTTATAACAAAAACGTTTATACTTTTGGGTGTTTGGTCTCTACACTTTCTGATTTTCTGTCATACCAAATTTTATTGCTAGTTGTATAGAATGCTGTCCACAACCTCTTCATGTTATTTTTCTCAAGATTTGTCCAATGTCGAGGAGTTTCACAATCACTGGACAAAACTACAGGAGCACAGGGAAACAGCTTCTTGGATAGCCATGGCGCCCTGCAGTGCACAGGAGGAATGGGTGTGGCCAGTCCTAGTTCCTCACAAACTTTCTTCATTGAGCCCATTTAACTATGGACCAGCTGGCAAATATTGTACTGGTCAAAAAAAACGATCGGATGCATAAGAGCGCGGTCACACCCTTTAAACGTTACAAACAATAACTAAAAAATAAAGTCAGCAAAACAATGAATAATTAGATAACAACAATAACATAACGATAACAAGGCAAGGCTAATGATAGATAATCACGTTATCGCTCATCACGCCTTATACTTGCAAACATAATCATAGGCTCGATCATAGCCGTACATTTGTCTTGATCTTGATACTGGTAGGTGACTTAATGCAGCAACTAGCAGACCTGCTCGAGCAAAAAGAAGCCTTGGTTCGCTCTTCACGTCACTATCGTGATGTCTGCTGTATATTCGCGCATAGAGACGCGGGGGGGGAGTGAGATTTAGGCGTTACGCGGTTAGAAATTTGGACAAATCAACACTAAAATCGTTTGATTTTGAGTGCACGTTTGTTAACTTCCTCTACAATCAACTCAACTGAACGATCGCCAAGCGAACGTTTCCCACGTGACCAGATGTTGTTTGGCAGTCCAAAGTGACCGTGAGTTCAGTTTTACGCGCGCTATGGCCTCTTGTGAGTCTTTTAAAAATCCCCTATTTTGGGCGGGGCTGCTCGTCATACCTTTTAAGGTTTACAATCAGGCCTCCGGTACCTTTTACGGGTAAAATTCGAAAACTTGACATTTTTCCAGATACTGAGGTACCTGTGAAAGGTCCGTTCTAGCAAATCAATTGTGGCACACTTGGTAGCCTGAATTTCAGACGCATTTTCCCTCGCAAAGAAAGAGAGAATACCTTTTAGGCGTAAAAAAAAAAAGCTAAGCGACGCCATTTTAGGTACCTTTTAGGGGTAAATCGAAAGTGCCCGACGAGCACCCCCGTCCCAAAAATAGGGGATTTCCCCGGACCGCCAACAAGTTTAAAAGACTCACAAGAGGCCATAGCGCGCGTAAACCTGAACTCACGGTCACCTTGGACTGCCAAACAACGTGGTCTTAAAGGCGTGGGAAACGTTCGCTTGACGATTGTTGCATTTTAAATAGATTAGATTTCACAGTTCAGTTGATTTGATTGTCGAGGGAGTTAACAAACGCGCACTCAAAATCAAACGATTTTAGTGTTTATTTGTCCAAATTTCTAACCGCGTAACGCCTAAATCTCAGAAAACCTCGTAAGATACAAAATTAGCAAATTGAAAAACCAAAGACTCAAATTATAAACCCAAATAAAAGAGTACATTTGCTAGTAATTCATTTATTTTATTTCCCTATTTATGAAAGCTTTTAATTCATATTTATTCCCATGCGCTAAAAATAACTCGGCTAAAGTAATTCAATTAGCATCGGCTGGGAAAACAATTGAAACAGCAAAACCAAAGTTTTGCACTTCGAAGCCTAAAAATACAAAAGTTATCTTATCTACCAGTAGGTAAAACAAAAGGAGCGATTCCTTTCAGGAGCAACTAGTGTACATGTTGGGAAAATTCCTCCTCCAAGAAAAGATGTGTAAATTCGTAGTGAATCAACTTTCTCACGCAAGTAGTCTCGCTTTATGCTAATTATGTTCACAGATTGGAAATTTCTAAATCTGTATATTTACTAAATCTAAAGCTACGACAACTAACCTGACTTCTATGACTATTTCTATAATAATAAATGCTTTTTTAGAACAATTCAAACAAGTAAATGTGAATATTTTCCTTCCTGGCATGAAGTCAATTTGAATCGCGTGTCATGTGAAAAATGCAAAAGTGACTTCGACGTTTCGCTCTCATAGAAGGTAAATATTTGCGGGCCGCGATTGATTTTTTTATATGATAGAAATGAAAGGCTGGGAATAATGTAAAACATTTTTATTGAAAATTCGATGCGCACCAGCTGAGATTCTTGCCCCTGAATTCTAGTCAAATTTAAGCAGAACGATTTTTGCTTTTGACGGGGCTCATGTAGGGTCCTGTACATTTTTTGAAAAATCAAAAGCAAAAATAATCTTACCGTTTTCAAGCCGTCTAGATGACACACTTTTATGAGATCCAAAACAAAATCTCAATATCTTTCGTTTTCAGGCTTTGCGAGGCTTCCCAATCTAGGCAAAATTTTGCGATTTTCGGTGTCGCGACGAGCCCTATTTGGGTGAAATCAGACTTGACGAGATTTCTCGAAAAATTAAACTCGCTGAAAATTTTAAACTCCATTTTCGAAAATAGTTCCATATGGGAGCTCATTTTATAAAATAAACTGGAGGTCGATTTTTTTGATCTGTCGGACGATGCTTGATATTTACAGGCAGCGGCTCTTAAGTAATCGGCACATATTATGTCTAAATCAAGCCGCTTTAAGTAATCCGTTACACATTGTCTAACCATAAATTTATCCTCGTTCTCAAAACACCAGGAAAGCGCTTTCACTCGTTTCAAAACACTGTCTACCCTGGTTCAGCGTTCTGACTCAAAACACCAGGAAAGCGCCTTCACTCGTTCTCAAAACACTGTCAAGACACTTATTGTCTAAATCAAGCCGCTTTTTAAAAGTAATCCATTACATATTGTCTAACCATAAATTTATCCTCGTCCTCAAAACACCAGGAAAGTGCTTTCACTCGGTTCAAAAGACTGTCAAGACGATGTCTAACCATATATTTATCAAGTAATCGGTTACTTGATAAATGATATGACTATAACCGTATATTTACCCTACTTGATATGACTATAACCGTATATTTACCCTCGTTCTCAAAACGCCAGGAAAGCGCGTAAAACCATATATTTGTCCTCGTTCTCAAAACACCAGGAAAGTGCTTTCATTCGTTTTCAAAACACTGTCAAGGCGCTTTTAAAGTATCGCGTTCTGACTCAAAACACCAGGAAAGCGCCTTCACTCGTTCTCAAAATACGGCTTATTGTCTAAATCAAGTCGCTTAAGTAATCCCCGTTACAATTGTCTAACCATAAATTTATCCTCGTTCTCAAAACACCAGGAAAGCGCTTTAATTCACCCGTTTCAAAACACTGTCAAGACAATGTCTAACCATATATTTATCAAGTAATCGGTTACTTATGACTATAACCGTATATTTACCCTCGTTCTCAAAACACCAGGAAAACACGTAAAACCATATTTATCCTCGTTCTCAAAACACTAGGAAAGCGCTTTCATTCGTTTTCAAAACACTGTCAAGACGCTTTGAAGTAATCGCGTTCTCAAAACACCAGGAAAGCGCCTTCACTCGTTCTCAAAACACGCCAAGACGCTTTAAGTAATCGGCACATATGTCTAAATCAAGCCGCTTTAAGTTGAATCCGTTACATATTGTCTAACCATAAATTTATCCTCGTTCTCAAAACACCTGAAACACCAGGAAAGCGCTTTCACTCTTTTCAAAACTCTGTCTACCCTGGTTCCAGCGTTCTGACTCAAAACACCAGGAAAGCGCCTTCACTCGTTCTCAAAACTGTCAAGACGCTTATTGTCTAAATCAAGCCGCTTTAAGTAATCCATTACATATTGTCTAACCATAAATTTATTTTGTTCTCAAAACACCAGGAAAGTGCTTTCACTCGGTTCAAAACACTGTCAAGATGATGTCTAACCATATTTGATCAAGTAATCGGTTACTTATGACTATAACCGTATATTTACCCTCGTTCTCAAAACACCAGGAAAGCGCGTAAAACCATATACTTGTCCTCGTTCTCAAAACACCAGGAAAGCGCTTTCATTCGTTTTCAAAACACTGTCAAGGCGCTTTAAAGTATCGCGTTCTGACTCAAAACACCAGGAAAGCGCCTTCACTCGTTCTCAAAATACGCTTATTGTCTAAATCAAGTCACTTAAGTAATCCCCATTACATATTGTCTAACCATAAATTTATCCTCGTTCTCAAAACACCAGGAAAGCGCTTTCACCCGTTTCAAAACACTCCAGTCACGAAGTGCAGTTGAAACTACCACCCCTCCCCTATCAATTTCTCCAACTGCCTCGAATCGCCCCGATCGGCAAAGGCCATGGGGGGTATGTCTCACGGACCCACGATACTTACAGTCACGAAGTGAAGTCCAAACTACCAACCCTCCCCTATCAATTTCTCCAACTGCCTCGAATCGCCCCGATCGGCAAAGGACATGGGGGCTATGTCTCACGGACCCACGATACCTCCTGTCACGAAGTGCAGTTGAAACTACCACCCCTCCACTATCAATTTCTCCAACTGCCTCGAATCGCCTCGAATCGCCCCGATCGGCAAAGGCCATGGGGGCTATGTCTCACGGACCCACTTCCAGTCACGAAGTGCAGTTTAAACTACCACCCCTCCCCTATCAATTTCTCCAACTGCCTCGAATCGCCTCGAATCGCCCCGATCGGCAAAGGCCATGGGGGCTATGTCTCACGGACCCACGATACTTCCAGTCACGAAGTGCAGTCGAAACTACCACCCCTCCCCTATCAATTTCTCCAACTGCCTCGAATCGCCTCGAATCGCCCCGATCGGCAAAGGCCATGGGGGCTATGTCTCACGGACCCACGATACTTCCAGTCACGAAGTGCAGTTGAAACTACCAGCCCTCCCCTATCAATTTCTCCAACTGCCTCGAATCGCCTCGAATCGCCTCGAATCGCCTCGAATCGCCTCGAATCGCCTCGAATCGCCTCGAATCGCCCCGATCGGCAAAGGCCATGGGGGCTATGTCTCACGGACCCACGATACTTCCAGTCACGAAGTGCAGTCGAAACTACCACCCTCCCCCATCAATTTCTCCAACTGCCTCCAATCGCCCCGATCGGCAAAGGCCATGGGGGCTATGTCTCACGCACCCACGATACTTACAGTCACGAAGTGCACAGTCCAAACTACCACCCCTCCCCCATCAACTTCTCCAACTGCCTCGAATAGCCCCGATCGCCCCGATCGGCAAAGGCCATGGGGGCTATGTCTCACGGACCCACGATACTTACAGTCACGAAGTGAAGTCACCACCCCTCCCTCATCAATTTCTCCAACTGCCTCGAATCGCCCCGATCGGCCAAGTCCATTGGGGCTATGTCTCACGGACCCACGATACTTACAGTCACGCAGTGAAGTCCAAACTACCACCCCTCCCCCATCAATTTCTCCAACTGCCTCGAATCGCCTCGAATCGCCCCGATCGGCAAAGGCCATGGGGGCTATGTCTCACGGACCCACGATACTTACAGTCACGAAGTGCAGTCCAAACTACCACCCCTCCCCCATCAATTTCTCCAACTGCCTCGAATAGCCCCGATCGGCAAAGGCCATGGGGGCTATGTCTCACGGACCCACAATACTTACAGTTACGAAGTGAAGTCCAAACTACCACCCCTCCCTCATCAATTTTTCCAACTGCCTCGAATCGCCCCGATCGCCCCGATCGGCCAAGTCCATGGGGGCTATGTCTCACGGACCCACGATACTTACAGTCACGAGGTGAAGTCCAAACTACCACCCCTCCACTATCAATTTCTCCAACTGCCTCGAATCGCCTCGAATCGCCCCGATCGGCAAAGGCCATGGGGGCTATGTCTCACGGACCCACGATACTTACAGTCACGAAGTGAAGTCCAAACTACCACCCCTCCCCCATCAATTTCTCCAACTGCCTCGAATCGCCTCGAATCGCCTCGAATCGCCCTGATCCTCAAAGGCCATGGGGGCTATGTCTCACGGACCCACGATACTTACAGTCACGAAGTGCAGTCCAAACTACCACCCCTCCCCCATCAATTTCTCCAACTGCCTCGAATAGCCCCGATCGGCAAAGGCCATGGGGGCTATGTCTCACGGACCCACAATACTTACAGTTACGAAGTGAAGTCCAAACTACCACCCCTCCCTCATCAATTTTTCCAACTGCCTCGAATCGCCCCGATCGCCCCGATCGGCCAAGTCCATGGGGGCTATGTCTCACGGACCCACGATACTTACAGTCACGAGGTGAAGTCCAAACTACCACCCCTCCACTATCAATTTCTCCAACTGCCTCGAATCGCCTCGAATCGCCCCGATCGGCAAAGGCCATGGGGGCTATGTCTCACGGACCCACGATACTTACAGTCACGAAGTGAAGTCCAAACTACCACCCCTCCCCCATCAATTTCTCCAACTGCCTCGAATCGCCTCGAATCGCCTCGAATCGCCCTGATCCTCAAAGGCCATGGGGGCTATGTCTCACGGACCCACGATACTTACAGTCACGAAGTGCACAGTCCAAACTACCACCCCTCCCCCATCAACTTCTCCAACTGCCTCGAATAGCCCCGATCGCCCCGATCGGCAAAGGCCATGGGGGCTATGTCTCACGGACCCACGATACTTACAGTCACGAAGTGAAGTCACCACCCCTCCCTCATCAATTTCTCCAACTGCCTCGAATCGCCCCGATCGGCCAAGTCCATTGGGGCTATGTCTCACGGACCCACGATACTTACAGTCACGCAGTGAAGTCCAAACTACCACCCCTCCCCCATCAATTTCTCCAACTGCCTCGAATCGCCTCGAATCGCCCCGATCGGCAAAGGCCATGGGGGCTATGTCTCACGGACCCACGATACTTACAGTCACGAAGTGCAGTCCAAACTACCACCCCCCCCATCAATTTCTCCAACTGCCTCGAATAGCCCCGATCGGCAAAGGCCATGGGGGCTATGTCTCACGGACCCACAATACTTACAGTTACGAAGTGAAGTCCAAACTACCACCCCTCCCTCATCAATTTTCCAACTGCCTCGAATCGCCCCGATCGCCCCGATCGGCCAAGTCCATGGGGGCTATGTCTCACGGACCCACGATACTTACAGTCACGAGGTGAAGTCCAAACTACCACCCCTCCCCCATCGATTTCTCCAACTGCCTCGAATCGCGCCGATCGCCCCGATCGGCAAAGGCCATGGGGGCTATGTCTCACGGACCCACGATACTTACAGTCACGAAGTGAAGTCCAAACTACCACCCCTCCCCATCAATTTCTCCAACTGCCTCGAATCGCCCCGATCGGCAAAGGCCATGCGGGATATGTCTCACGAACCCACGATACTGCCAGTCACGAAGTGAAGTCCAAACTACCACCCCTCCCCTTTCAATTTCTCGAATCGGGAGGAGTGGTAGTGATAACTGAGTCGATATGTACCATTTGCTGCTATTTCTAGTAACACTTTGGTCCTTATGGTGTTCCATGTATTACCCACACATATTGTGAAACTTTCAAAAGGGACATAACTACTATGATGAGCACAGCCCTTACTAGGTTCAATACTTATTTAGGTCTGCAACTGGCTTCCACACTTTATGAAGGGACACAACTCCTATGACGGAAACAGGTTCAATACAATTATTACGTTTTTGTTAAATTGCCATTTACGGAGAAAAAACGGAAGTCAAAAAGTACCAGCAAAGCAAGATTGCTCCAATTCTCGAATTGGCTTCCTGTTTGCCGAATGGGCAAGGTCTAGTGTCGAATGGGCTCGATTGGGAGTATTGGACAACCCTCAAAAAATTTCAGATAGGTGACTGTTAGAGGTCCGTTTGGTACCTCTTAGGGGTAAAATCGGAAGTTCCCGACGAGCACCCCGGACCATTATGCCAAAATTCCCGGAAATTCCGGTTGGGAGATGAATGGTACAGTCATTTTTCCTTTGATTTAATCCCGTTTGTTTTCACTCTATTTATTTCCTTTTATATTATTTTTTGTTTTTCTTCTTAATTGTATTCAACCAATCAAGGGTATCATCAAGAAACCATTAAACTAGCCATGAAAATTCACTTTCATATGAATTATACTTTTGAACTCAAATGACCGAAATGACTGTAAAACCTGTTCAAATTATGCGTAACACTCTTGAAACCGATACCACCACAGAACAACAAATATATCGTATTTATGTATCGAACTGCGAATGACTTGTTGTCTTGCATGACATGCAGAATGACACAGAAAGCATCTTAGACATCTTAGAAAATACGCGTCGCGCATCAATGAATTGTAAGAACTCATCGAAGCATTATCAATTTACTGACGCCAAAGGCCCCACTAAATTACCAATTACTCACGACAGATATGAAAACCGCTCTGTAGAGTTTACTTCAGATTTGTCGTGAGTAATTCCCGCTTACTTTGCGTTTACTCTTTACGGTCTTGTTTAGAATTTGTGTATTTACTTTGCGTCGCGTTTGGTTTACCACAGTCCCATGAGGAATCGGCTCTATAGGCCGATCCTTGCTGACGTCATTGTTTACATTCACGAAATTTTGAAACGATGTATCTAGCTTTGAAAATGAAACAAGAAGCTCAAAACAAGTTTATTTTTTATTCTTAAAAAAGTCTTGACCTGTTTCCTTTCTTTCTGCTTCATTTTTCAGGCTAGTTGAAGCTTTTCAAAATTGTGTGAAAATCATTGGGGCAAAACGCTAATTAGCTTACATGTTTCCTCTAAATTGAACGTTGCACCACGCGCTTAGAATACGAGATATCAGCTTGAAATTTTCTAATTATGTTTCATTTACAGTACTCTATTGATATTCAGAACGCATCATTTTATAGCTCCCTCAAACGGTCTGATTCTGAACATCGCTTATGCTAATGAGCTCAAAATGTAAACAAAGGATCCTCCTATAGAGTGTACGCGAATGCATGAATGCCTCACGAGATTCGCATTTTACTCGACGCGTTCTTAAAGCCTCTACTTCACTTCTCTTTGCAGCAAGCAGCCTTTTAGCAGGTGGGTCTTTCTTAGTCATAGGAATTTAATTTTTCTTCTTTAGGTTTTCTTCAAGGCGACGATATAAAGTAAGCAAGTGTCTGCAAAAATTTGAGGTGCGGAAATTTGCATAGCATTTCATAACACAGGTGAAATACACCGTAGCTTCTCTGGCATATAGCCTTCAAATCTAGAGACCTGCACCTCGCTTACATTGGGAGCGTGCGTCTTTCATCCGAACAAAAGTGAATAGCTGCACAACGAACTTGGTGCTGACGTATTATCCTGTCGACCCGTGTGCACTCTTTTGTTATAATATTTAACAATTAGACTATATACGAGATCGAGTTTTCTTTGGTTCAATACACGGAACGCGCCGAGATGATTATTTCACTCAAAGAAAACGAGAAGAATTATTCTTTACGGTAGCTTTTTTGCTCCTAACTATCTATTACGTGATAGATAGTGAGTGTAGAGGACTCGTGTAAGTTGCTGACGTATTATCCTGTCGACCCGTGTGCACTCTTTTGTTATAATATTTAACAATTAGACTATATACGAGATCGAGTTTTCTTTGGGTCAATACACGGAACGCGCCGAGTTGATTATTTCACTCAAAGAAAACGAGAAGAATTATTCTTTACGGTAGCTTTTTTGCTCCTTACTATCTATTACGTGATAGATAGTGAGTGTAGAGGACTCGTGTAAGTTGCTGACGTATTATCCTGTCGACCCGTGTGCACTCTTTTGTTATACTATTTAACAATTAGACTATATACGAGATCGAGTTTTCTTTGGGTGAATACACGGAACGCGCCGAGTTGATTATTTCACTCAAAGAAAACGAGAAGAATTATTCTTTACGGTAGCTTTTTTGCTCCTAACTATCTATTACGTGATAAATAGTGAGTGTAGAGGACTCGTGTAAGTTGCTGACGTATTATCCTGTCGACCCGTGTGCACTCTTTTGTTATAATATTTAACAATTAGACTATATACGAGATCGAGTTTTCTTTGGGTCAATACACGGAACGCGCCGAGTTGATTATTGCACTCAAAGAAAACGAGAAGAATTATTCTTTACGGTAGCTTTTTTGCTCCTAAGGCTGCATTCATTATGTATACTACAGGGGGGGGGAGGGGGGGGGGGCATATCAAGAAAGTGCTGTCGTTTTTATGGCAAATCCGCGCGGGTTGTCTGTGGTTTTCAAAACGTGTCTCAGGCCCCTCGGCGGGGGGTAAAAACAAAATGGCGACCAAGAGAGTGGTGTTTCTCGAGTATCTGCAAGTTTTGGTAAATTTTCCTGCTATTTACGCTAAGATATGAGGAAAAGTACTTACAGACCTTCCAAATAAGGTAAGGGGGAATTTTCTAATAAGTAAGTTTTGCAACGTCGGCAAAACGACAGTTTTTGGCGAAATTTTCTTGATATGCAGAGGATTTTTTTTTTGACAATGCAAAATTTTCAGATCCCCCCAAGACACAACATATTTTTTACGAATCCTCTTGGTCAAAAAGAAAAACATGCCCCCCCCCCCCCCGAGACATTTTTTAAATTTATATGTCGAGGTAGGGTCACGTCAATAACATTTTTTCAAAAGATGCAGAACAAGGCTCAATGATAAAAAATACAAAGCGTAAAAATGCAAATAAAAATCCTAGGTGGCTGTACTCTTTTGTGTGTAGTGACTTTCTACCAAGCCTCGATTGGAACCTTATACGCAGGCTGAGTATCATTTATTTTGTATTTGATTGTTTTTTTTTTTCGTTGTGCGCAATTTTGACAATGAAGCTACAAGATTAATCATAAACCCTAAGGCATTTTTGTCTGGCAGACAAAAGTCACTGAAGAGGACCTAGAGGAATTGTGGTAAAACAAGAAGGCCTTTTACGATTTTTTAAGTTTATAATTCTTTTATGCGTCCCTGAATCAATCAAGTGGCCTGTTTCGCATAAGAACACTCCGTATGCTAATGATTCACTAATAGTGAAAACACCTTCTATTTATGCTAATAACGAGAAAAAACACGCAAATATGTCATGCTTCGTCAACTTCTTTATTTGCCAAACGCGCTAAAAAAAATTTTTCGTTTGCTTTCAAATTTACAACCGCACATTGTGCTCAGTGCTTTCCCATAAGCGTTTTGAAAAACAAGTTAAATATTCTCAAAAAAAAAACGATGTGTCTTTGTGCTAGAAAAGTGCACAATTCGACAACAATGGGTTGGAACCATCGAGGATGGCGCCAGTTGCTACCAACAGCCTGATATGTTTTTACATGCTTTATTGTGTGTTCGATCAGAATTCGGCACTTTGAATGTTTGCGATTAAATCTGCGTGCAAGCTGCTGCTCATGTCTTGGCAGGGGTGAGCAAAGGAGCGACGTCTGCATAGCCTTTGTCGGCCAAGAGCGACACGCCGATTGGCATATCGTAGTTTGTCCTAGGTCCAATTCTTTCCATTAAAATATAATTTCCCGAATCGTTCATAGCACCCAAGAAACCCGCCTGCAGGAAGACAATGTTCCCACAATTATCGATGATAAGCTGGGTGTTCATTAAATGATATTGACGGTGGCCGCTGAAAAACTCTGCCTGTGGTTCAGTTTGGGGACGAAATATTTCGTGGGGCGTGCCGTCAATACACCCCACAGCATCAGGAAACGAGCGCCAGTGCCCTCGCATGTTGTTCCACTCTGCATTAGTTGGCCAGGTCACCTGATTCCAAAAATAACGCCATAAAACAGGAACAACACTGTTGATTATAAGCAATTATTGGATGAGGTTTTTGTCGAGACAGGTGGAATCAGGCGAGGCCGTGAGGCCGAGCCTGATTCCACTTGGCGAGACATTGTTTATTCTGGAGATCACAAAAACCGAATTCAATAATTGTTTTATTATACATTGATTCAGTAAAAATACTTTTCTTTCTCTCAAGCAATTATTTTGACACAAGCGCCTTGTTAAAATAGGGAAAGCACTCTAGTCCTATGATGCATTGCGCGCGTATCAAGAATCAGCTAGGTGATTCTTGAAGAATCAGCATGCTGATTCTTGAAGACCCTCAAAGTGCGTGATTCCCAAAGTAAAGCGCGCGCTCGTAGCCAATCAGAATCGATATAGCGAGTACAATGTATAATAATAGTTGATACAGTTGTAGGGCTTATATAAAAAAAAATAACGCCAAAGTGTCAATGCAAGGATATTTCCTCAACCACATTAGAGTTAGAAGCACCTTGTTTTTGTTGCTTAGTTTGGCCATCCTTGATCTTTGCCGGACTCGTCCCCTCCTGGTCAACCTTGACAACTGTACAGATACCCGGGTGGTTATGCTGATCAGGGTTTCAGGTAGCTCTCCGGTGTTTAGCCAGAAAAGAAAACGTTGATTTTCAATGTCAGCAAAGACATTTCTTCCTCTGAAATCCTCCACTTAAGCGGAAGCGCAGGGAAGCATCCGAAAAAAAGCATATGAAGCCCATACTCAGATGTGTGACAGGGCCATGAAAATGATGTGCAGAGTTCAAAAAATGATTGACGAGATGGATAGCTCAGACCCTGATGACTGATAATGCTAAGTCGGGAAACCCAGTTGTGTTGACTGGTTGCTTTGTTCCATTTTTTCCACCAATGAATATACAATTACTCAATGTAAATGCTCTCATTTGATAAAAAATAAAGAAGCATGACATATTTGCGTGTTTTTTCTCGTTATTAGCATAAATAGAAAGTGTTTTCACTATTAGTGAATCATTAGCATACGGAGTGTTCTTATGCGAAACAGGTCTAATGAGTTGCGCTTTTACAAAAGGCCACTTGATTGATTCAGGGACGTCCCTGATTGGTTGATAGTGGCTGTTTACGAAAACAAAAGACGTAATTCGTGTTCTGCTAACAATAGCCCAGGTTCGAATTACGCTCCAATGCTCACAAGACAAAAGCTTCAAATCGAGGCTTTCTCCAAGTTCTAATACATTTACAGTAATTTCAGAAGAAAGCCTCGACTTGAGGTTATTGTTTGTAGGCATTGGAGCGTAATTCGAACATGGCCTATTGGATGCACTAAAGCTGTATATGTTTTCGTTTTGAAATCTTTGTCAATCATGGTTGAATAAAATAAAGTGTAAAGACCGTGGACAATATACTGCTGGACGTAGGAATAAAAGTTGTCATTCATTTTCTCTGCATCACAATTTTATTGTGCATGGCAAAAATTCATTGCAATAAGCGTTTCTCTGGGGAACGCACTTCTGTGAAAGCAACTAAATAACTAACAATACTAGTTCCTATTGGAATGCGCAATCCTTTACAATTGTAAACTGTACTCCTTTTCAAAAGTGTAAAATTCAATGAGAAGAATGCATCTCATTTGTTCCTGTTTTCTGTAAACCTTGTCAACTGTAAACTTAGTCCGTTAATTGCCTCAATTCTCGGCAATAACCCAAATACATCCCGCGGGCCTACGGTCTTGCATTTCCACTCGAGAAAAGTATTTCCACTCCCCGTTTCACGAATCCCCGCTACCCCGTTCCTCTTTTTAGTAACATCCTGCTTGAAAGTCCCCGTAACATAAGCAACACGTCTAATAAATTCTACCCGTTGTAGGATGTCCACCGTTTGTCGTGACGTGGTTGTTATCGGTGCCGGATGGTCGGGGCTTCTCACGTGCAAGTACATGATACAAGAGGGGCTGTCAGTCGTGGTTCTTGAGAAACGCCCTGAGGTCGGGGGTGTTTGGAGGTACTCAGATGACCCTGAGGTCCTCACCGTTATGAAGCAGACCCAATGTACCTCTTCTTCCACCTTAACCGAGATTTCTGACTTCCCGATGCCCGACGAGATGGGAGAATTTCCTGGGCACGAGCAACTATGGGAGTATCTGAACGCCTTCTGTGATGAGTTTTATCTCAGCCCGCACATCCGGCTCAGTTGCGGCGTGCAGAAGGTAGAGAGAGCCAATAACAGATGGGAGGTAATGGCGGCCGATGGGAATACGTACATCTCGAGTAAACTTGTGGTGTGCTGTGGTGTGCATCAGAAACCAAACAGAGACCTGGAAAACACGCTCTTGAAGGATTTCACTGGTGAGATGATGCACTCACACGACTTGAAGCACTTTTTTCCGGGACATAAGGGCAAGAGAGTGATGGTGTTAGGAGGTGAGACAATCATACTACTGACGCAAGCAAACATATGGGAAGTAGACAATAATTACTACTTCCTAACCGAACGGCAGAGGTTAGTAAGTTGTTTATTATATGGCACTTTTCTCAAACTTTTACGAACCGGAAGTCGCCTCGTACATTTTCCCGCCGAAGTAGCTAAAAAAAACACGCGCCCGCGTCGACTCGCTTGACAAGAAACCCGTATTTGAAAACCATGCCACATTTGCTCAACAGTGATCAATTTCTTATGGATGTCAAAATACTTCGGAATCGATTCTTTTACAGATATTTTCGCGAACATGCTTCACTTGAACAATTCTAAACTTATACTTGAGCTTGTAACGCTTTCAACAAAGTTGCAACAAAAATTGCAATATGGTTATTTAACCGACTGTATATTGAGGAAGCGGATGTCAAGTAAAAGTGAATTCTACTCAGCGAGATGGAGAAAGAAATCAACGACATCAGTTACTATATCGGTAAGCACAAAGTTTGAACTCGCTTTCTGTTATTATTTTTATTTTTAGCTTCCAAGTTGTTTGAATTCCTAATAATTTTTGATTTTATATGTAGCTTTTACCTTTTGCTGCTATTTGGCTCCCTCTAGTTTTCATTTTCTCCGGATAGACCCGAATTCATAGCTTAGAGTAACTTTTTGGACCTGCTTGCCTTTTGTAAACGGGTCATTTCTGATATTCAGGCCTTTATTTTCCTCTTGTGACATGTTTAAGATTTGTATTACAAGAGACAAATACTGTGTTAAGTATTCGTTTTTGTGAATTTCGCTAAAAATCTTTTTTCTGAATTTTATTTGAAGGAGTTTCGAATTTTTGGGGGTCATGAACTGCGAGGCATTACGGGATTTCTGAGAGGTCATGCCGGGATTTAATGACCTCGTAACAGTCAATCAGAGGGCGCGTACATCGTTGTCATATCATAATAATATATAGATTTAGGCACTGCCTAAAAGCGGAGCTTCCAACTATTATAAGGAATAAAAGATGGTAGTAGTTAATTGTAGTATCAAAAATACCTTTATTATATTTAGACTAATATTATTGCCTTTGAGCCTTTTACAAAACACAAAAAGCACGAGGACAACTCAACTAATAAAAATGTAGACACCCGTAGTTCACATGAGGTGAGATATCAACCTCGTCCTCAGGGTCTTGTGGGTAATTTTCAAGATGGCGGTTGGTCGAGTAGAAGACCCTGGGGGAGGCTGAGTCACATGACCACTGTTTGAAAACATATGGGAACGAGGTTGTCCTTTGTTGTGAAGACAACTTTGGGGTAGGGACAAAACTGGCACCTGTTTCACATGAGAAAAAAATGCAAGATATCTTGGTGTTGTGGCTAACACATGCGGCACGCACTATCAAGAAAGTTGGCCCAACCCCTGACCTGTCAAAGATGGCCCAACCCCTGACCTGTCAAGGAATAGGACAGGGAATTCTTGTTAGGGCTGTTGTTAGGCCTAACAGACCTAACAGCCCAAACAGCATTGAGAAAACATTCTTTACATCCACCTCTTAAAAGACCTGGGGCACAAATTTGATAAACACCTACTAACAACCCTAACACCAGGGGCGTAGCCAGCACTTATGAGAGGGGGGGTTCCAAAATTCAAAAAATAAAAAACTCCATAGATCGGACGTGTTTTTTGCGTTCTCGCCACAGGAAACCCAGCCAAAAATATTGATCTTGGGGAAAAACTAGCGTTTGAAGAAATTTGCTACATTTTATTGGAGCTTTTATTTGTTGTCTATTAAATATTTACAATTTAGTAGTAAGTTGGTCCAGAACAGAGGCGAGGGGGTTCCGCTGCGGGAGAGGGGGGTTCCGGAACCCCTGGAACCCCCACCTGGCTACGCCCCTGAACACCACTTACAGACCTAAGAGCCCTAACAGTCTGAACAGCTCTAACAGTGTAATAGGCTTTATGTTGGGATTTTTATTACTTATTGAACACTTGATGAACATACACTGTAAGCCGCCATCTTGCTACACGAGAGGGTCCAGTCCCACGCGGCCAACTGACATGGGCAATAGGATGGCCTATGACATCCCTCTTCCTTTGCAAAATAATACAACGCAGTATAACAAATTCCGTATAACGATAACAAAACAACATGTTTTTTCAATATCAATGTTTCTTGTTGTTCTCTCTGCTGCGGTCCAGATCACAGTACTCTAGGTGATCAGTTGTTGAACTTGGAGGGGACCTTGGTCACCCTTCCACATCTCGTCGTGTGGCTCCGTAGCTGGAACGAGGGCATGGCCTCCTTCTCGTCCTCGCCCTCCTTTTCATCCCTTTCTTCAGTTGAGTCCTCGCGTTCGTTGGTATTCACTGTCTGGTTTGGGTCTGTAGTGTCCATGGGGTCGACGGGAAGAGCTGTTGGCGCAGGTACATGGTCATCATGGTGTTGTGGTGGTGGCACAGGAGGTTCCTGTTGACCACTGTGGAACATAGGAGTCAGAGTGGCGCTGTCCTTAGGAGCTAGTTTTCGGTCGGTGACCTTCACTCGCATATGTTCCCTTGTTCTCTGGAAGAGTTTACCATTCATCTCGACGATGTAGGTCCTGGGCTCTCTGATGGGGTTTGGGTGACTGAACACCTCGCCAGGCTGCCATATCCTCTTCACGGAATTCCATACATGTACCGGCTGGCCTTTCTCTAGGGTGTCCTTGTCCCGACCAGCTCTCCTGTTGTATGGTTGCGCTTGTTTCTCTTGTCTCTGCTGGTTGGATTCTAGATGAATCTCCCTGTTAGGATGCCGTGACTGAAGAGAGGACTTACTGGCGGGAAGCAGCGTTTTTGGCTTCCTCCCAAAGAGGAGTTCGTGGGGTGACGGTAGTTGGTCACTGAGAGGAGTGGTTCTGTGCATCCATAGTGCATTGTAAGGGCATCGATTGCTCTCTATTGCTTTCTGCCATAAGGCCTTACAGATGCCGATGGACTTCTCTGCAACACTGTTTGTTTGGTGGTGGTATGGTGAGCTGGGGATGAGAGTAATACCGCTATCTTTGCACCTTTGACTGAACTCCTTGCTAATGTATTGACTCTCAAAGTCTACTTGGATTACAGAAGGTAGCCCGTACTCCGCGAGAACGCTCTTGAAATGGTTACATATGGTTGGGGCTGACTTGTCGCTCAGGAGTCTTATAACTGGGAATCTGGAGTAGTAGTCCCCGATCATCAGGTATTTGGAGCCTTTAAACTCGAAAATGTCTGAGCCTAGCTTCTCCCAGGGTCTAGTTGGCAGGTCCGGTTGCATCAGCGGCAGTTTGGGCGGGGCTGATTGATGCTTGTTGCATGCTTCACAACCTTTAACTGCTTGTCTGATATCCTCGCTCATACCGGGTTAAAATACTGCCTGCCTGGCTGACAGAAGGCATTTCGTCTCCCCTTGGTGTCCTGCATGTATTACGTCTACTATCCGGTCGCGCAGGGCTTCCGGTACGACGATTCTGTCGCCTTTGAGTATGAGCCCGTCTTCTAGGATCAAATCGCACCGGAAATTCCAGTAGTCCTATACTTCCTCTGGGCACTGCTTCCTGTAGTTTGGCCACCCGTTGTAGATGGCCTCCTTTAAGAGGTTCATGGTTCTGTCTTGGGCCACTTCGGGTTTCACCACGTCTATATCAATCGGGCAGATCTTGTCTGTGAGGAAGTGAACGCTGTATTCCGGAGCACAACTCGTAGGGGTCTCGGCTGCCGAATCACATGTCTCCCTAGATGGGCACATCCTCGATAGAGTGTCTGCTACAGGGATCGTCTCGCCTCGCCTGTACTTGACTTCGACGTCAAACTTCATACAGCGGAATAGTAGCCTCTGCAGTCGCGCAGGGGCCTCTGCGATATTCTTCTTGAAGATTTGTTCTAGTGGAGAGTGGTCAGTTTCGACGAGTGTGTGTCTTCCTAAGAGGTAGTACTCAAACTTCTCGAGGCCAAACATTACTGCCAGACACTCTCGCTCGATATTTGAGTATCTGGATTCCGCGTCGGTCAGAGATCGTGAGGCCATTGCTACAATCTGTTCGTTGTTGTTTGAGTCTATTTGCCTGAGCCAGCAACCAAGGCCTTCTTTGCTTGCATCACACTGTAGAACTGTTGCTGTGGAAGGGTTTGGGTCATAGTACGCGAGTATCTTCGCTGAGCATAGCTCTTGCTTGATTCTATCAAGTGCGTCTTGGTGTTGGGATTCCCATCGGAAACAAACATTCTTCTTCGTGAGTTCCCGTAGTGGCGTTGTGAGCTGTGCGAGCCTAGTTGAAAAGCGATTCAGGTAGGTAATCATACCTAGGAGTGATAGAAGCTCCTTTGCATTCTTCGGTGCAATGATGTTTCGGATAGCTTCCATCTTGTCGGAGGCTGGTGCGATACCAGCGGAGGTGAGCGTGTGGCCATAGAAGTTGACACAGGGTTGGCAAAATTGTACCTTCGATGAGTTGAGGCTTACGTTGTTTTCTCTAGTGGCCTGCATCATTCTAACGAATGCCTCGTCGTGCTCTTCCTTTGAGGAACCGACGACCAGGATGTCGTCTGCTATTCCGACAACGTTCGGGATGCCTCTGTAAATCCCGTCGAGCCTGCGTTGGAATATGTCTTGAGACACGATTATCCCAAACGGCAGGCGTTTGAACCTGAATCTCCCGAATGGAGTGTTGAAAGTGCATAGCAAGCTCGATTCGTAGTCGAGCTCCACATGCCAGTATCCCCGCTTGGTGTCTACTACTGAGAAGTAGGTTTTGCCATGGAGGAGGGGAAGAACTTCGTCGATAGTACGGGAATAGTAATGTTCACGTCTAATGTTCGTATTTAAGTCTTTGGGGTCTAAGCACAGGCGAACTTTGGTCTCTCCCTCGCTAGTGGATCTAACATTGCAGACAATGGAGTTTACCCAATCGGTAGGTTCTGTTACTTCAGTAAAAATATCGTCGTCGAGCATTTTGTCAAGCTCGGTTTTGTAAATGGGTAGAATGTGGACAGGCACCGTTCTTGGGGGGTGCACGACGGGTTGTGGGTTGTCCGTTAGGTTAATGTGGTACTTGTCTCCGGGGAATTTGCCGATTTTGTCAAAGCAGTCACCATACTCATTTAGTATGGAGGACTTCGTAAGATGCTCTGGATTGGTGTTTTGATGTGCGACATTCTGCTGTCTGTGTGTAGCATCTTGTTTCTTAGGCGTGCTAGGTTGCGTTGTGATGGTTTGTGGTTTCTGTGATGTATGTGCTGCCTGTGCCGTGCTGTTCGATTTGTTGTGAGCTGCACTTTGACTGTTGTTTGTGTGGTTTGACGGGATCGTTGTGTGCTTGCTTGAAACATCATGTATGTTTATTGTCACGATACCTAGTTCTTGAGCTTGTCTGCACCCTATCATGGACGGTTGATCAGGGGCGTGTACAATATGGAAGTCAGTAGCGATTGATTTGCCTTTGTAGGCAACTTTCATGGCTGCTTTACCGAGATTTGTGATAGGGTTCCCGCCGTATCCCCTTAAGGTGTTATTGCTGGGCTTGATGTCAAGGGGAAAGTTAAGGGTTTGTAGATCATCGGTAGTCAGGACGCATGTGTCAGCACCAGTATCTACCTTCATTTTTAGCATCTGTTTCCCTTCAACTTTTACATTGGCATAGATTTTATCTGGTAGGTGCCAACACTATGGACTGTGCTATCAGATGTGATGCAGCCTAATATAACGGTGATGGGCTCTGAGTCGCTGTCAGGCTCATCACTTGGGGCATTCAGGGGTTCTTCATCACTGCTTATGTCTCCCCGAATGTTCAAGTGGATGTCCTGACCATGATAATCAGGGCTTTCCACAATTTCGTTGACTTGTTTTAAGCGTTTTTTCATGCACACTTGGCTGAAGTGCCCTGATTTTTTACAAAAATGGCAGGTAGCGTTCACAGCTGGGCAGGTTGCTGATCTGCCGTGCTTATTTCCGCAGCGGAAGCAGCCTTTATACTTGAATTTGTATTGCTGTGGGTTACTAGTGGCTTTGCCCTTTTTTGGTGGGGCCTTACTCCTTACGGAAAATAAGTTGGTTTCATTAGTCCCTTGTGTAATACCCTGCATTTGTGCCCTGGTGCTCTCCTCTGTTTTGGCTAAGTCGTACACTTGTTGAAATGTCAGTGAGTTGCCCTTTGCTATTGCATCTTTCCTTACTTTATCTGATTTTAAGCCTACCACACAAGGGTGTCTCGAAGGGTTTCTTGTTTGAATGCTGGGTCATAACCACTGTCATCAACGAGTGTACGGGCCTTAGTGAGGAACTCTTCAAGGGCTGTGTCTCCCTGCTTTAAGCATCTTAGCCTCATTTGGTGCCTCAGCTTTATCCCTGCAAAATATCTGAAAAATATCCCCCTAAAATATTTGGTCCCCACTCCATCGGGAGGAAATTCCTGTGAAATGCCCCTACCCTTGGGGCCTCCGAAATCACCTTTTACTTGCAAGCATCAAAGAATGAACACACCTTTCTATGATCGTCAAAGGGAAGTGGGCGTCAGCTAGTGTGGTGTCCTATATGAAACAAGGGATGCAAGTACAGAAAAATGCATTAAAATCGAATGATTCCAATGAATTGCATCTTAGAACATGTAGATTTGCATGGCCAAAATCAAAGTGAAAGATTGACCGAAATAATTTATTTGAAAGCAAATAAACATTCCCTGGGGGGTGGGGACAGGTTCCAGAATCAAAACCAGTCAAATCCACCACCCCCTCAGAACAGACTCTTGTTTTAAAATGCTTTAAACCCCACGATAATCCCACCCTTCCCGGGTCCCTAGGGGTGGGGTTTCAATTGACTAGTGCATTACTCACGAAGAATCCAAAACAAATTGAAACACAGGTCGAAAGTTTTCAAGAAATATCTTTTAATAGATAGCTATCAATAGATAGAATAAAGTAAACAATTCTATAAATCAATGAATGGCCAAAACACAGTTGAAAATCTATGATCATCTTTTCTAAATCATACGACCAAGGAATCAAATTCCCTGAAAAGATCGTCTAGTCAGAGAAAATATTTCTCATAAAAAAACATTCTTACAAAGAGCTTGCAGTTTAATCCACTTCATACTGAATGTTTGTCCAACTCCAGCGAACAGTGAGTGTCCAATCCACACCGCACCCATTATATCCGTGACTTTCAAAGCTATTCCATGTCTTTAGGGAGCTGAAGAACCCACAAAACACGGCAAAACACGAAAATTCCCGCGCTCAATTTGGGCACCATTGTTGTTGTACTGTAACTCGTGACAAACCTTTTCAGTTCCTGTGAATCCAGCTATAGTCCTGACACCTAGTCCATCAGCTGTCAAGGAGAGCCGAAAATAGGGGAATAAACGAAACCGTTTCCATGTTTATTATATCCATTTTGAAATCACTGTCAATCCCTGCAATCTGATTGGCTTACAACGGTGCGATTTATTCCCAAATCGCATCCTTTTGAGTCCAAATCGCATCTTTTCTCAGCCAATCAAAATGAAGCACAAAAATCAATAAGCCAATCAGATTTCAGGGTTAAAAGGCAGTGACCAATCAGGAAAATAATGGCAGGAAAACCATCTTCCTGCAATTTTTGGGGGAAATTCCCCCTTTCTTCTTCTGCTTGAAAAGAAAAACAAAGACAAAACTATGGATAAAACTTTAAATATTTACAGTACCTTTTTATCTGTCGTTTTTCCAGAGTATGATATCAGTTTCACGACAATATGGAGCATTTTCAAGCGAATAATCCAGCACCTCTGGTGCAAAATTCCGGTCCCGAGTCCAGGAATCCGAGTCACCGAAAAACAAACAACATCAAATTCCACAAAATCAAAAGATGATGATTTTACATGCGTTCCGGTAGACAATGTGGTAGAAGAGCTGAAGTCTAAAGTGATCAATAAGAACGCTTCCCGGTTAACACAAAGCTGGATGAAAGTGTTTCGCAAATTCACAGCTGATTGTGATAGTGAAACGATGCCACCATCTTGAAAATCACCTCCGCTCATCTATCAAACTCCACTCTCTTCAAACATGAAAACACTACCATCCACAGCCAGATGCAGCAAGTGATGAAATTTAGCAATACAGCTCATGGCTTCCAAGCATAATTGCAGCCAAGTTTTGATTTTATGCCATCGCAAGTCATTCGCCCAGCAAAGTCACAGTTCCATCGCAAAACTTCAATATTTCTACGTCTCCAACTCCACTCCATCTCCAAGGCCGCAATAAAAGCGACGAGCATTCCTTCCTTTTGTCAGGCAATGAAAATTACTTTGTTGAATTGTGTATGGTGTAGTTTTAAACATAAGTGATCTCAACTCTGAATGAACTTTGCAGGTTATGAGTGATCGAAATCGTTTTGTTTGTCACATGACAATTTCTGCATATAAGTACTTAATGAGTTCGTTTTGCATACAATGTTTTTGTGAGGCATTTCCGGTTTCAAGAAAATAAATTGATAGAATCCTCTGGGCCTAGAATGTGATTTCAAAATGAATATAATAAAGTGGTAATTGAACTTCGTGTCGTGCAACTTTGGTCGAAGACGGCTCGCCGAAGACGGCTCGTGAAATTACAAACAGTTTACACATATCACTCGTGGTATTTATGCCAAATAAAACTACAAACCATGCTATTACCTATACAAATTGCACTCCACTCAGTTCAATAACCATTATTAATCCTCGACTATCGAGTAGTCTCAAAAGATATGATGGGAAAAAAAACAGGATGCCTCTCTTTGGTGGTTTACTTTCTGCTCTGATCTCATGCTTTGCCTCGCTTCTTCACCCTTCTTCCCGGGCGCAATTTCCGTCTAGGTCGTCGTCTAGGTCTCTCTGAGAGTCTGTGCTTCCATTTCTTTCTGCTTTCTGCTCTTCTACTAGAGATAATTTTAACCAAATTTATCATTCCTCGATCCCTTCCTCATCCCTCGACCGAATGTTTGTATTCTATGACTTCCTCTTCGCGTATTTTTATCCTTTGAGGCGTAATGCGTGATAGCACGGTTCTGCAGTTAGCTGTCATTTTTCGGCCTTGAAACTCCGACTGGAAGAATTTCAGGAGCAAGCCGGCAAAGAAAATACTCCAACTTGATTATTATTCCCCATTCTACCAACTCTTTGCATTCCATGGCTTCTTCTTTTCTTCTTCCAGCATTTTTCCTTAGAGTAATTATTGTAGGTCGTTTTTTCAGCCGCTAGCAGCCCTGTAGTCTTTTTGTGCCTGCGATTTTAGCTTTCACGTGAGCATCAAAACCCCCCTGACAACGCGCCCCTCCCCCCGTTAGTTGCGCACTCCCTCCTGGCAACGCGCCCCTCCCCCGTTAGTTGAGCATGCTTGACGTCACAATAGGGCTATTGTGACGTAGGGTAGACAGGAAAACGTACACATCCGGGACTTGCTGAGACGTCCAAAAATCGGATCGACCCCTAGCAATCTCCACAGGTTACTCAATAAACTCACACAGGGTACCCAATACTATATTTGCAGTTTTTGACGCTGTTTTCTTAGGTATGGTGCTCCGCTTTGCGGCGGCCTTCGGCCGCCGCAAGGAGCTCCGCTAATAACTTACTAACCGAGAGTGAGGGCATCCCAGGAAATATCAAACTGAGGTTTTGGCGTATCGACCAAGCGATAACGAGGTTGATACGCGCCAAAGACAAATATTTCCCGGGATGCCCGAATGGTCGAGGTTAATAAGTTCTTTATTATAATGGCACTTTTTCTCCAAAGGGAGAGGAAAAAAAGAAATAAATGACTATCAGTAAGCAAGAAAGTTTGAACTCGCTTTCTGTTATTGTTTTTAGCCACCCAGTTTCTTGCATTTTTACTGAATGGATTCTGACATTATGCAGCTTTTACGTTTTGCTTCTATTTTGGCTCCCTGTAGGTTTCATTTTCTCCGGGCGGCTATACTCGAATTGGAATGACGGCTCTATTTTGGTTTTGTCACCAGACAGTTCATCATTTCTGATATTCAGGCCTTTATTTTCCTCTTTTTACAAGTTAAATGTGTAGTACAAGAGAAAATTAATACTGTGTCAAGCTTTCTTTGTTGTAAGTTTTGCCCTGAAAATTTTATTTTTGAAATTTGATGTTCATGAGATTTTTTTTTGTCAGTCGTGAACAGCTAGCGGGCATTAGGAAAATTGCGCGCTCGTTAGCCAATCAGAACGCGCGCACAATCCTTCCCATATAGTAATTATCAGTACTGACCTGGTCTCTGTCAGGGAAAACGACGTGCTTCGGAAAAAAAATTCTCGTCGCGTCGCAATTTATGCTATGATAATCAGTTTTAGTAAACCAACTAATGGTCTATTACAAATCCTGCATTCTGATTGGCTAAACTACTAATGGTCTATTAGTGATAGACCGTGCCTGGCAAAACCATCACCTTTCTTTGCAAGAAAACTTGATTTTTTCAACATAAAATAATGGCATTCATTGCCAAAACCGACCAACTAGTTGGTTTATACTAAAACAATTAGACCTCTCGTCCTCATGTGCTATGATATCAATAGACCATTCGGCCTTTGGCCTCATGGTCTATTCATCATAGCACATTCGGCCTTGAGGTCTAATTGTTAAATATATCGTTTTAAAGCTAAAAGATTGTTCTATCTAATGAAGTTGTTCATTTTTAGCAGAGTTTAGATTTTTCTTATATTTTAACGACCCCGAACTAAAAACTACCTTGTTTACTTGAGAAGCTCCAGACCATTAGCGATTTGTTGCACAATTTCAAACTTTGTCGGATTTTAATCTTGGAGAAATGAACTGCACAACCGTGTGAGCGATTTTTGATATTTGCATATTTACGAAAATATAAGGTCGCAAAGTTGAAAGTCGCATTTTTTTTCCATTTGCTGCCGCAAAATTTATCATAAAAACTTTTCCAATTAAAAAATAAAAATTTCCTCACACTGTTTTTTAGGTGTTATCATCTTCTACCGGCACAGAAAATTTGACGCCGATATCTTAAAGCGTGCGAGGTCAGGAGCGTCGCGAAGGTGAAAATTTGACCTAAAATTTAAGTGCCAGAAAAAGGGTGTAAAGATTAAAATACAGAAAATGAGTGGCGGGCAATACAAACGAATGGGCTATTGAAACCAAGGAAAACAGTTGACGCATTTGGAGATTTAGAAATGTACTTTAGGAATCTATTATAACTGAATTCCAGGAAAAAAGTCGGATTATGGATTATTTACCCTGACCGAGACCTTTTTTCCAAAATCCCGTGAATCACGCTTTAGTATATCAGACTTTTATTACGCTCCAACTCCATTTTTCTCTTTTGTATTGTATGTAATGTTTACAGCATGAGCAGCCGTGATGTATAAGATTTAGAACATGAGCCGCAGGTGAATGATGTAGATCTGATACAACACGGATGAGAATATTGTAAACTACTTAAAAATATTTTAGAAGACATTCATCGCTTCTAGTGTCCTCTGTTTAAAAAACACGTGTTATTTTGGCAGAGAAACGTCAAGATATGTTTCATGAAAGTTGCTATGCAAATAAGGCCTACGGCAAACGCCGAGCTTCAGTCGCGCCGTTCCAATACAAAACAAAGAAATTTCTTGATTATAAAGTATAATGAAACGGCATCCTTTGAAAAAGGAAAAGTTCGAAAGGAGAAGAGCGATTGAAGTTCGGCCTTTTTTCGTAGGCCTCAGTTACAACCACTACCGGTAGCCTAGTCGCCAGGCTACTCGGCGGGCCTGTCACGCTTTGCCTGGCTATGACGTCATTGGCTTTTGCTGCCTGCTCTACAAATCAGCTTGAAGAGCGGCCGCCATATTGAATGCACGAGCTGATAGCAAAGGGGAAGCCGGGGACGAGGCTACACTAGCGGTTGTATCAGGCTGGCAACACGATACGGTCCTGTGATTCTTATTGTGTTTCTAAGTGTTGTTCTTATTAATTATTCATGTATTTTTAAGGGCTATTACTCTTTGACTATTACACTTTGTTTCACGGGATTAGGAAAACCATGTACTCTACTCGTAGCCTGAGTTAACAGACGCCGGATCGTCTCACTCAAATCGTTGAATTTTGAGTGGGCGTCTGGTTATTGTGGTTGTCATGGCTACATGCGTGCGCATACACGCCGATTCTACGCTCGATCAAATGGCGACAGAAACATATAAGCGAGTTGAAACGTGTAACAGCGTGACAACCTGCGAACAATTCGCAATCAATAAATACCATATTTGGAAAGCATCAGGTTCTTCGTTTAGCCAATCAGCAACGGGAGATTTGATTCATCATATTTTCTGAAAAATAACGCGCACGAACTCCTCACAACAGAACAGAAGCACAAAATGAGTTTAGTTCACTGTTTTACTTCCATGCTCAAAACCCACCAAAAGATTTTATATCATAACTTTTGCTGTTCTCGTAATATGATTGCCTGATTTGCCATGGTAAACAAGAGTGCACACAACGCTCTTTGCATCAACACGCGCGCTCGCTTCTAAACCAACGGAAAACAGTTCAAATGCGTGTGCAATCCCAACGGGAAAGTCTTATGTGAATTTTGATTGGTTGCACGCAAGGGCATTGTTTTCCAAATATGGTGTTTAGTGATTGTGAGTTTTTCGCTGGTTGTCACATCAGATTCATTCGTCTGTTACACGTTTCAACTAAGTTATGTGTTTCTGATGGCGAAGCATGTCATGCAGAATGACACCAGCAGGAAAACCTGCAGAATCAGACTAGTTCTTATGAACACATTGTGAGATGGAACTTTCATCCCGCTGCCGAGGCAGCCTGACTCATAATAATAATAATAGCTTTATTTGCACGGTATCACTTCATTAAAATGCTCTTTCAGGTAGTCGTCCAGGGGCCGGTTCCTGAAAGGTTGGATAAAGTTATCCACGGATAAAAGTTATCTGTTGCATAGGTTTTGTTCAGGATTTATCCGTTGGATGTTTATCCACCGATAACTCTTAACTGGCCTTCTAGGATCCAGCCCCAGAGTTTTAACTGCTATTAAAATAACTAGTTATTTAACAATTAGACAACGAGTTCGAGTTTTCGATGAGTCAATAGATAGTTTAAAAAAAACGGGAACGAGTTGTCTAATTGTTTTATTAGAAACCAACTAGCATTAGTCTAGTCGCCAGAGGGGGTTCACGTGCACCCCCCGGAACTAGTAACAAGACATACTTTTTTGGAACCCTTAGGATATCAAAAACTGGTTTTAGATGTCCCACGGCCAAAAAAGTGTCCCACGGCCACTTTTTAATTGGGCCGATTTTTGTTTTTTAATTATATTCTTTTGTTATTTAATGAGATTCAATGAGGCAATTTTATAGAATGTAGCCCTGTTCAGAAAAGCATTCCAGTCTTACCACTTATGCTATTATAGTGTCATAATAGACTGAACACATATAAACAATTTACATGCCCGTTTTACACATGTTATATTCCTTACTGATAGATATTTTCTAAGACTCTGTCAGCCTTTGTATTTCTATTAGAAAATACCAAAACGATATGCGTATGTGACGGGAAAAGGCTGAGACAGCAATTTAACTAGTCTACATGTGATCAGAGTATTCCCAAGATCGTAAAAGTATAGTTTTAGAATCTAAAGAGCTTTTTTGTACAGTGCTACATTCCATAAGATTTGCTCATTGAATCTCATTAAAGAACAAAATAATATAATTAAAAAACAAAAACCGGCCCAAAAAGTGGCCGTGGGACACTTTTTCGGGCTGGGGACACCTCAAGCCAGATTCTAGACACTCTAAGGGTTCTAAAATATATGTCCCCATAAATGTTCCGGGGGGTGCACGTGAACCCCCTCTGGCGACTAGACTACATAGTTACCTTCGATTTGTTGGAAGAAACTAGTTCCCGCTAGCAAGGCAACGGCATTGCCGTATGATCTATTTCCTCATAGTACGCATTGTTCTCAAGGTGGAGAGACTGCGGCAGATATTGTGGAGGAGTGGCACAAGAACGGAGCAGAGCAGATTGTATGGAGTATTCCTCGAGGGCAACACTTCTTTAGGAAGTACTGCAAGTACTTACCCTGGAGAGCACCGATGGCCCTGGATAAAGCGTCTTCGCGAGTGATGAAGAATCTGACACCTTTCACTAAAGGGAAACCAGGTAATATCTTTGACATGGTCTTTCCTACAACAATTTCCAGAACATATGTAATGTATACACGTATTTCAATAAGGTTGCATCAGGATTCGGTCGAGTGACCGAATCACATTAGCGCTCGACAGCCAAAGACCATTTCACAAAGCAAACCATTTTGAAATAGGTGTATAAACAGGGAAAGAGAAACGGGGAAGAAACAAAATTAACAAATAGGGCAAATCCTAAGTTTCTCGTGGATTTCTCGTGGATTGCCCCGTATTTGGCTCGCGTACACTAGTCGCGCCGTGTAGCCGAATTTAAAGTTACGGTCAGTGCACCACGGCGGAATCACCGCCAATATCCTTTTTAAATGTTTTGTCCGTGGTACGTTGAGAGTGACTGGATCGAAACTCGAGACCTCAAATAACGCGTAGGTGAATACCAAAGCGCACGCAGAGGAAAGACGTCTATTTTGTATTTACAGACGTTCGCCAAATTAAGAACTGCAAAGTTTCTCAGAACAAAATGTGCTTCTCTAGTTTCCAAATTTGGCTCTGTAGGTTATTTCGTGATCGATCTTTCAGATCACTAAGAAAGATGCACCAAAACAAAGAACAGTCTTACAACTCGAATCCCCTCGAGTTTCCTCGAGTCCCTCCGGGTCACCTGGAATCTTTACTGATGTTTACTGGTGTTTTCACGTGTATAAATATAGTATGTATGTAATTCTATCGAGTCACCTCGAATCCCTACAAGTTACATCGAATCCCCTCGAGTCACCTCGAAACACAATTACAGCTGCATTTCACACCATACTATAAATATAGTATGTATGTAATTCCATCGAGTCACCTCGAATCCCTACAAGTTACATCGAATCCCCTCGAGTCAACTCGAATAACAGTTACAGCTGCATTTCACACCATCCCATGAACCTGTTCATCGCGTTTGCACTTTACTCTGTGGATGGTTTATATCGATCTTTGAGCAGAAAAGGTTACCCTCTCCCACACGCCCCCAAAAGAGCTACGATTAACCCAGTTAGGATAAGCACGTTCGTCTCTCTCTTTCTTTTCGCGCCTCCCTGATTAACTGATTTTTTTGACAAATTTGTTTTTAATACATTTTCCACTCTGGTACGCCTGTGTAACAAGAAAACAATGCTTAGTGCCCATCTAATGCTAATATTCGTAACAAAAGATTTACAAATATCAGGGTTATCATTCGTTAAAAACTCAGAGAAATCTGAAAAACTTAGGTCGGTTAAATCTTTGAAAATTTTGCAATTGGTTAGGAAAATTGGAGAGACTAACCAAGTCAGCGAAATTTGAGATGCTCATTAATAATTTCGGGTCACTTAAAATTGTTTGTGTCAATAGGCGGATATCTGTCAGACAGCTTTCCTACACACTTTGCATGCGTTCACTGTTGCGGGTTCTTGGGTGGTTCGACTTGTAAATCCTGCCCAACTTCTATCTCGGGTAGCTTCTTAGCTGGACGGTCATGGTAGAACTTGGCATTACGCCTGCTTCTCCTTCACTCACTCCTCTAATTTAGGATGCAACAGTGTCGTCGATGCGGGAAGGAGCCCTCTTGTTCTCCTTGACATGAGTCGTTGTGCTGGGCTGGAACCCATGCTTTCTGTAGGTGTGTTTCTCTGATGTAGTAGAGCTAGCCAAAGATCTTTACAATCTCTTAGTGCTTTCTTCAACAGTCTCTTTGAAACTTTTGCTGATATAACTCGGCTTTCTCATTTGATTTGGGATACCCCTCTGAAGACGAGTCGTGTTCAAACTCCCACTCAATCGCGAGCTCATGAAACTCATGACTGACCTGAGGTGTAATATCTGTAACAACAATGTCTGGAATTTCATGCCTACTTAAACTGTTCTTTCATGAACTGTATCACTGTGTCTGAGGTAGTGTCTACTATAGCAACTACAACTACAACTACAACTACAACTATCTTTATTTGTACTTTTTTGCAGTTACATTTGGTTATAAAAGAGATAGTTAAGAGGCAGGCAGGTAGTTTATAGGTGCAAAATCTGACATAAAATAGTTTGTACAGGCAACCTAGAGTAGCACTAGACTAATCGAGCTAGGGTGCGCTTAAGATTGGAAAAATTGTAATGTATGTATCGGAGAGAAAAGGAAACACTGATGGTAGTATAGATTGTGTGTTGTAGAGGGAAAAAGCACAGGGAAGACTTCACAACAAGTATACAAACAAAGCAAAATAAAATAAATTAAAAGTCCGAAAAAAAGCGAAATAGGATGCAGAGATGGAGCATAATTAATATTGGAAAAAGTAAATTTAGTAATTTGCAATTCTGTCGGCTGTTAATTTATTTTTGAAGAGGTTTCGATTGAGCAATTTGTCATTTTTGTCAGTAGAATTCCAGATTTTAACTCCTAGGAATCTTATATTAAATTTTCCAAAATTCGTGCGAGCTTTTGGAAGGTAATAATTTAATTTTGAGGCTAAACGAGTATTGTAGTTGTGTTTACTTGATAAGGGTTGGAAAAATGTATCAAAAGTTCTCGAAGGTTTTTTGAATAGTAATTATGCATAAACAATGAAGTGTGGATAAAAGCTAAATCGTCAATTTTTAGTAATTCTAAAGATTTGAAAATTGGCGAAGAGTGAGCATCAAATTTAGAAAATGTCATGATTCGCACGGCACGTTTTTGAAGAGTTATTAAAGGTTTTAGGGTAGAATGGTAGGTGTTACCCCAGATTAGAATTCCGTAAGTGATATGTGGATAAATGAGAGATTAATAAAGCTGTTTAAGAATGGTTGTGTTTACATAGTAACGGATTTTAGCCAGAGCTCCAATGTTGCGTTTTATTTTTTTAGATAGTTCTTGTATGTGAGTCTTCCAAGTAAGATTCGAGTCAATGAGGATGCCTAAGTATTTTACATGTTTTTCCCTTTTGATTTCCACTTGATTAATGTGTACTTTTATAGAATGGGATAGCTTTTTTTGGTGTGGGTGGAATATGACAAAATTTGTTTTATCGGTGTTCAGGGAAAGTTTATTTGCACAAAACCACTGATACACGTTATTTAGTTCAACATTGATCGTGTTCTCAAGACTAGTCAGGCTCTTATCGGAATAAAAAAGGTTTGAGTCATCTGCAAAAATATTGAAGGATAAAGTCGAAGAAGAATTGCTAAAATCATTAATGTAAAGGAGGAACAGGATAGGTCCAAGGACACTCCCTGTGGTACACCGAAAGCGATGTTATTGTAGGATGAGGAGCAACTACCGATTTGGGTATATTGTTTTCGGTTTGAAAGGTATGAGGTGAACCAGTCGAGGGCGATACCGCGGATGCCATAGTGTTCTAATTTCTTAAGTAAAATTTGATGATTGACAGTATCAAAAGCCTTGCTTAGGTCGCAAAAAATCCCACATGAGAATTGACCTTTTTCGATTGCTTGTTGTATTTTATCAACTATGTTTAGCGTAGCATGTGTCGTAGAGTGTTTAGAGCGAAATCCAAACTGGTTTTCAAACAAAATACCTCTTGTATCTAAAAAGTGGGTGAGACGTTTGCAAACTAGTTTCTCGAAAATTTGATTAAAAATGGAAAGCAGTGATATTGGTCGATAATTGGACAATGTAAACATCGATCCTTTCTTATGAATTGGAACAACTTTGGCAATTTTAAATTTATCAGGGACAACCCCTGTAGATAACGAAAAATATAATATTTCTAAGGGTTTGGAAATTAGGTGGTTTATACATTTGAGCACTTTTACTGGTATGCTGTAGGGTCCTGTGGATTTGTTTGTGTTTAGTTTTGTCACCTCGAGTTCTATCTCAGATTGCGTAACTGGAAAAATATAAAAACTGTTTGTTTGACGGTTTGTGAGATAATAGGAATAAAGTGTGTGGGAACTTGGAATTTCAGACGCTAAATGTCTTCCAATGTTGGTGAAATAATCATTAAAGGCATTTGCAATGTTTTTGGGGTCCGTTAAAGTAGAATTATTGTCAATTATTTTAGTAGGGATAGACGCTCTAGAAGGTTTAAGCGAAAGTATTTCTTTTATGCCTTTCCAAGTTGCTTTTATGTCGTTGAGATGAGATGAGAAATATTCATGATAATATTTTTTTTTACTCGATAGGGTTAAATGTTTAAGCTTATTTCGTATGTTTTGAATTTTTCGAAAAAAATAGTTGTTGCCTGTATTTAAGTACTTTTTATACAATATATTCTTGATATAGATCGACCGTTTTATAGCTTTCGTAATCCAAGGTTTTGACATGAATTTAATTTCTTTCCTGGAAAGTTTTTTGAGAGGGATATGAGTGTCAACTACGCTATTCAAAGTGTCATTGAAAGAGTCAAAGTAAGCATTTGCGTCCTAGCAGTGTGAAAAAACGTCGTCCCAATTAATTGTTTGAAAATCACGTAAGATTGCCGATTCATCATAATATATATAATATATAATATATATAATATATATATAATATAATATAATAATAATAAATATAATAAATTGCTTATATAGCGCTTTTATCATCGCTCAAAGCGCTTTACATGTAAGAGTTAATTACCGAGATTCGAGGCAATAACCCAAATACATCCCAAGGGCCGTAGGCCCGCGGGATGTATTTGGGTTATTGCCGAGAATCGAGGTAATTAACTGGCTTATTACAGGATTGGCAAGGTTTTCAGAAAACAGGAACAAATGAATTGCATTCTTCTCGTTGAATTTCAAAGTTTTGACAAGGAGTATAGTTTGTAATTGAAAAGGGTAGCGCATTCCGATAGGAACTATTGTTAGTTATTTAGCTGTTTTCATAGACGTACGTTCCCCAGAGAAAATGAATGACAGGTTTTATTCAACCATGATTTACAAAGGTCCAAACAAAAAATATACAGCTTGAGTGCATTCATTTGTTAGCAGAACACGAATAATGTCTTTTGTTTTCGTACAAAACAGCCAGGCCAGTCAATCGAGTGGCTTTTTGTAAAAGCGCGACTCATTCAAACGGTATTTTCGTTTGTACCACGCACTGACTGCTGCTAGTCAATTTGCATAACGCGAGTAACAACATGGATCGGAACTGCTTCAAGCTGGAGTAACTGAAGGCAAGTTTCAGGTATTTTGCGCTCGTTGGTTGTTCTCTAAGATAAGATATGTAAACGATTTCATCTGTATTTTCAGGTTTACCTGCTTGAACACACTCTATGGGCCAGGAAACCAAGCAAGTAGGCTGGACAAACGCTTCACACTGTGCAAAAAGTGGAATATTCAAGAAATTTCAAGTACGGTATACTCTTGGCTGACTTGACGTCAGCCTAAAGTATTCAAGTCGCACTTCACACTTGACGTCAGCCTAGAGTATTCATTCAGAACACGGCTGAATACGTGGCGTACTGTGTCACTCTAGAGTTTCCAAAACTGGTATACCTGACGTCTCAAATCATTCAAGAGTATGACGTGACACGTCAAGTCTTTCAAGCGTATGCTGGTCAAAAATATGATGGTTTTATGGTTGTGCGAAAGTAAAAAAAAACATAGGGGTTACTAACCCAAACTCTTAGAAATAAAAGTCCACTTTCTACACACGGCCTGGGATATCTCTTGATATTCAAGGTGAATCGCTCCGTTTGTTGCGTATTAACATTCGAAGACGCTGGTATACGTGGCGTACCGCGTCACTCGGGCTCAAGACATACTGGTATACTTCACGTCTCAAATCATTCAAGAGTATGACGTGACACGCCAAGTCTTTCAAGCGTATGCGGCATGATATATTCGTGTCAAAAAATGAGATGGTTTTATTATTGTGCGAAATAGAAAAAAGATAGGTACACACGCTCGAACTCTAAAATTGAAAAAAAAGCCTGGAATCAGGTTATTCTGGCCTGGAATATCACTTAAGAATTCAAGGCGAATCGCTCCATTTGAGGACTCTGGTATACGTGGCGTACCGCCGCGTCACTCGATCTCAGGCCGTATACTTCATAACATGACACGTCAGGCTTTCAAGCGTATGCGAATTGAATATGATATATTTACGCCATAAGAGCATTTGAAAAGTAAGTGAACGTTCTGCCATTGTAAATCATCACACGGCTAAAAGAATAATGCTTTTCACAGGTGTCCGACAGGAAGATTCGAGCTTAGTTGATCGGGTGGGCTTCCTGTGATATATCGTCACGTGATCTTCATTTCAAATTTCAGGGGCGGCTACTCAGTTGCTCAGATTTAGTTCGTTGCTCTTTCGCCGGTTTATTCAACTAGTGCTGCGATGTTTTACGGACTTTTTCCACGGAAATATGCCATAATATGCTGCAAGGGCCCTGCAATGAGCGATGATGATTATCTTTAAGTAAGAAAGTACAAAATCGGTAAGTATTTTACTTGATAGTTGCTTTTGTTTGATGATTTTGTAAGTCGAATGTTTGTGTGTTATAAGATAGGAAGGCCCGAAATACAGTTTCCCTGAAATGAACTCTCGTCTTTTACACACGTCCCTGCGTTAATTGTAACTACAAAATCGGTGAAAAAATGTATGATATATATATTTGGTACAGAAAATAATCTTTTGGTAGTTATTTTTAGTTATAAGTTTCGATTTTTGGCGAACAGTAGATGGTATTGAGATTGCCCACCTAAATTAAAGATACTAAAAGTAACGTAAACTTGACTGTAAGGTTATTCTAGTTTCTTTGTTTCTCTAGGCTAATCTTTGCTCTATTGTCATTCTTGCAGTGAAGATTATGAACAGACTTCTTTTAACAGAGGGATGGAAATAAACAATCAGTGGCCATGACCCCAGCCTGTGTTTGACTAGTGTGTCTCAGATTCAGTAAGGTAAAAATATACATATAGTAGGCCATTTACAAACTGTAAAAAATTCATTAGTAGAGTGGTTTTCATCCGGCTGTGAAACAAAACTAATAGTCAATGTTTAATAGTGTCTACTAGTCATAATTCCAAAGGAGAATAATAATAATATCATATCTCGTTTATTATTGACTGTTGCTAGATACCTAGCAAGATTTACATATTTATATTAATTAATTGTCCAATCGTTTTGTAGTGTGCTGTACTGTGTTGGGGCGCGCCTTGGGACTGCGAGTCCGTTAGCTCTCCCGCATCACGACCATTTGTTGTTGTTGTTGTTGTTGTTGTGTTGTCGCAGTATTTTATATATCATAAGTTTATAGTGTTCGGCGTGATGGAAGCCACTAAATAAATAAATAATAAATAAATTCCAACCTTTCGCAGCTAAAAAGCTGAATTACAGGCTGGTCATTTACATGGACATATATAATAAAAAAATACAATAAAAATACCTTCATAGTGTATAGTAGTGCATATACGTATATTTCTTAGTATCTATTTCACAGCCAGATATAAACCATTCTAAGAATCTAGAATTTATGAACATGTTAGGCTAAAACAGAAAGAACATACTCTGGTATAAATAAGTTGAAACCTGTAACAAACAAGCTGCGGAGTATTCACATTTTTGAAAATGATGTTGTTGCAAGACTTCAAGATGTTTAAGCAATAAAAGTACTTTCCGCGTGCTCTCTGCTTTCTTACAACACGAGGGGGATGTTGGAAGAACTGATCAAAACTTGAAAGACACGAGCCGAAGACGAGTGTCTTTCAAGTTTTATCAGTTCGACCAACATTCCCCGAGTGTTTGTAAGAAACCAGAGAGCACGCAGAAAGTATTTTTATTGCTTTTAGAAAATAACATACACACGCGCGACAGCGTTGCGTGACAATCGTGTTTCTCAGGTCTCACGCTTTTTAACCAATCAGAATGCGCAAATTCACAATACAACATGGGTGTTATTTTCTAATAAATGTTAGAGTATACTATTACTACTTACCACTGTTGCTCTACATTATTTGAGCAAAAAAATGAAATATTAAAAGAAAACCTGCTTGGGTAAGCAGGCAAGAGTTCATTATTAACCAAATGTGGTCATAAACTCTTACTTGCAGGTTTTTACTGCAGTATGTGTTACTGCAGGACATGACAATATGACAAAATGTAAAAGCATAAATAAAGTGATCAAAATAATTCAGGACAATTTAACTAATTATTGTATATTTTCTAGGGAGGATGAACATCACTAGAGTGTCTGAGTGTTGGGAGAGAAATAGCTGAAAATTCAGGCTAGTGACACCAAAGCTGGTTCAACAGCTGAACACTGAAAGTGGAGATAAATTATTCCTTTAGCCTGAATGGGCACTGAACCGATAGCCCTTTATGCCAAAGGCCAAATGGACTGGTATTGACTCAGAGGCCATGAGGGTGAGAAGAATAATTGTTTTAGTCAAATCACACTATACAAATGGACATACTAGTGTGATTTGACTAAAACAATTATTCCTCTCGCCCTCATTGCCTCTGAGTCAATATTCCATCAGCCCAATTCTGGCTCGAGGAATAATATTGTTAAATATTAAAGTGGTTTCTGTAATTCTGTGAACTCTGTGCTGGCTAATTAATTGTGTTCTCCGAGCGTTCTTGTACCTAGAATCAAACCTGGTAGCTTTTGTGTGTGGGATCGAAGGAAACTGCTAAAAGTTCAGAGTTCACAGAAGCATGAAAAACACAGCTACATACTAGGAAAGGCCGTTATCATGCATAATTATATAGCCAGTGCAAAATCCATTGTTGTCAACTGTCCAATTTTGTTTAAATTGGATCACGTGCACTGAAATTGGACAATTTCGGCATTTTATCATTCACAATATAATTAATAAGTAACAGGACTCGCAGCAGAGTCCAGAGGAATCATCCATGTTTTTCTTAATTGGACAGCATGGAGTCCTATTATATATGCAAATTGAGTAATAATATTTAATAGTTATTAGAAAATGAAATCCAGTTTTCAAATCTACACACCGTATTAGTAAAATTGCAAAGTTTCAAAAGAATTCCTTGAAAACTGGCTAAGATATGAATTTACTTTTTGCAAAAAAAAATGTATGGGCAAATCCCTCAAGTCGAGGGTGGACAGGCATCCATGCCCGTCCAGTCTTGTTTCGATGTATTTGCCCATACATTTCTTGCAAAAAAAATGAGCCTGAATACAAAGTTTTGAAAATTAATATCTCAGTCAGTTTTCAAGCAATCTTCAGAAAACCTTGCAATATTACTAATACGGATGTGTAGAATTGAAAACTGGATTCTTTTTTGACTATTATTCAAGAGTTCTAAACAGCTACCAAATTTTGTGATTATTAAAATCTGAAAATAGCTTTTGCAATCCTTTACATCGAAATGACCTCAAATTTTCATGCTGAAAATTTTCTTTACTAGTTTCAGTTGTAATGCTTCTAGTTGGTGATTTAAAGATTTTGATGTTTTAGGTAACTCTAGGGAGAGGCCAAACCAGCTCAACATTTTATTCAAATTCAATCAACATCGGTTATAGATCAATTACATATGTAGATCTAGATTTTTTAGTACAGGTCAAAAGCTTGACTTGGCATCATATTTGGCAGGTATCATCCTACTTTATACCCATGATTTTGGAGAGTTTTAGGCCTTCAAAAACACATCATGTCAAAAAGAATTGAAGAGCAAATAAAAACTGGCTTGACATGTCATTGTCAAAAGGTCCTCAACTAGTTTAGATTGATTAACATGCAGACATTTTGCTCAAAAAAAATGAACCCCCTGACATACTCACTATGTAATATTCTTTCACGCTAGAACTTGAATTTTGGCGCATGAAGAGGACGAAAGGAGTTAGAATTAGACATATGTTCATTAAACCATGTTATGTTTTGAGATGCTGTATATAATGACTAAATATGATTACCATTAAATACATTATTGAAAAAGTGTTATGGTGTATATAATTTAAAATGGCCCACTCAGGGGTAGAATTATTTCTTTTTACAGCTGCCATTTGAGAGTGGGCCATTTTCTGGAGAAGCCGTTTTAGTACCTGTGAACTCCACAGCCCCGCATAAGTTCAACTCGACACAAAAAACCACTGATTCGCTACCAAAAGTGAATCCTGTTCAAACTTGTAATAGGGCCAAATTGGCCCAGAAGAAAAAGACCAAAATAGCCACCCAAAACAGTGCCAAACTTTACTCACCGAAAGGGCCCCACATTTGCACTTTTACGCGCTGGTTACATGTTGGTCATCGCGATTTCGAACTGAACACGACAGTAGTATACGTAAAATATTCGGACGTTTGCGGGCTGCATGCACGTTGGTCGCGAAGTTTTCAAACTGAATACGCTGGTATACGTAAGATATTCGGGCGGCGTTTGCGTGCTGATTAGTTGATCATCGCGATTTCAAGCTGAACACGGCATCATACGTAAGGTATTCGGACGTTTACGAGCTGGTTGCGCATTTGTCGTGAAGTTTTGAAATTGAATACGTCGGTATACGTGAGATATTCGGACGTTTGCGCGCAAGTTACATGTTGGCCATCGCGATTTCAAACTGAACACGTCAGTATACGTGAGATATCCGAACGTTTGACGACTGGTTTAACGATTTTAGACACAACACGCCAAGCATATGTAAGGTTTCTTAACTATGCAAGCGAAGCACCTCCCATTTTCAAGCGTATCCCATTTGAATATCTGAAGTAATTCAAGGGTATGCATTTGAATTCGGAAAAACGCGGCGAATTCAAGTTTCATACTCTAGAGTGACGTGACGACAATCCGATTTGAAAATTTCAGAAGATCCTTGAACACTTGAAGTATACCCATCCGTATTCGAGCGTATACGGGCCCGAATATTCGGCTTTTTGCACAGTGTCATGGTTCAAGTCGGTTCAAGTGAAGGCGTTTCTCGGATATGGTGTTTTGTGGCGTTCAACGGGATTCGCGCATAAAGGATAATCATGCAGGAGCAAATAGAGCGGATTTCAGATGACTGTCGTGAGTTATTCGCAATTACTTTGTAATTACACCTATAGGTTTTATTCAGAATTGCTGTAATCACGTTGCGATTGGTCTCACTACAGTCATATGAAATTCGCTCTATTAACAATTAGACAGATAGTCATATAGATGCATAAACTGAGATTATTGGTGTTTTTTTTCTCGGGATAAGTGTATGGATTTGAATTCACTAGGAAAAGAGTTTGGGGGTGACTAGATTGGGTAGCGGTAAGTAGAATGTCCATGTATTTAACTGAGTTAAATACCTAATGTTTATTTATGAGGTATTTAACTCTGTATATACCCGGGATGTTCCGCTTACAGCTATTCAATTCTTTTCATCAGCCCCTCTCTTCCCTAGAGAATTTCAAATCCCTTCCCGCTTTAAGTTACTTGCGAGGTATGTACGTTAGTTGGAGACCTCAAAAACACAATGGAAACCGTGTCAATCATGTAATAATAACGGATAACTCATCCTATAAGAACCAGCTTTATAAACATGAGTGTGCGTTAGTATTGTGAGTTCTGTGACACTGAGGTTGGGCAACTTCCGACGGTCCTAGTGGTTCTTTAACGTCCCTCTGGTTCCGGTTAGTGTAGTGTATGTGAGAGACGGGGCCTACGGTTTAACGTCCTTATCCGAGAAGACGCGAAGGTCTAACCATTTGCAGATGTTAGAGCAAAGGCAGCACCTTCTCCTCAATTATTAGAAAAGACCCTGAGTGTTGGCCCGGCCAGGGTTTGAACTCCCAACCTCCCGAACATAAGCCCGGCGCTCTACCACTGCGCTAACCGGTCGTCATCATACTGAGAAAAGTCACGGCGGTATATTTTAAATCTCCTGGGAAGGTCTACTAGTTTGTTAATAACTAAGAAGTTAGGTAAATGAAACAGAGGAGTATTTTGCGTATGCCATGCGCAACAACCGCTGCCGTTCATGTTTACATTGCAGACTCAACTCAGGGAAAAGCACTGTTAAGTATCGCGAATTTGTAATCAAATAGCGCGCTATTTCTATTTCTCGTTTGTTTTGCTTCTTTTATTCTGAAAGCGGGAAAGGATAAAATAAAAGGTTTATTCAGCTGCCCTTTGTATTGCAAATAAACGTGTTTGATTTGAGGATCTGTGGACCTTCATCTGCGACTGTTTAAACTGATTCAGACTGCAAGATCCGGAAAAAAGACGATGTTTTGCAATAGTAACGATTTCATTTTTTATCCTTTCAGTTTACCCTGATATTTCGGGGCCTTCCAGTGGGGTTAGATCAAGTAGAAAGATATCATAGCTTTGGGTTGAAAAAATAAAAGTTGACCCGTTGTTCTGCACATAGATTTTGCTGGAAAACTCCAACCACTTACAAATCAAAATGAGCATCATTCAGTATACATTATACTTTGACTGACCTGTTACTAGTATAAATGAAAAAACTACAATATGTCATGGTGACCAAACAAACATGTTGATTAGTGTGTGTGTGTGTCATAACCTTAGAAAATGTCTGGACAAGCTTCATCATCTATATTCCCCCCCCCCCCCCAACCTCAGGTACCCTATCTTCAGATGGCCCCTTAAGGTGCTGGATTTGAATCACCTATTCCTGGAATTAAATTTATTTGACTACAATGATTTACAAACCCGGATTTTGTATCTAGCCAAGCAACGATTTTAAAATACCCAACCTGAAGGCTGTGAAGGGTACCCACTCTGGAGATGCAAGCTCCATTTTCACCCTTCCTTGGGATTCAATGATTGATTATGTCCAAGAAAATATTGGAACACCATATTGATCAACAATTTATTATGCTATTTATTACTAGCGGAGTATTCCGACAAGTTCTGTAAACTGCAATCCAATTTAGAGAAAATTGGGCAGTTCACAAAATCAGGAAAACTTCCACCTGTTGAAAATATTGGATTTTTAGGTGGCAATATAACTTTTACAAGATGTTCTACTGAGCACCAAACTATATCTGTAGTGAAAATTCTTGAGTAGTGTCTACTTCCCAGAAAGGGAACTCTTTAGGAATAGTTCTCTCTTAGGTATAGTTCTTCTTCTGAAAAACAATCGATGAAATGCTGTAGTGCTTATCTAACATGTTAATGGCATTATCCCTTTGTGAAATGGGTATATAAATGAACACCAACACCGACCAACACCTTCTGAACCTGCAACAAACAATGTACAGAATGTTACTTATGAATTACTTACTCTCCATTATATCTTTTATTATGCTTCTAAACATATTTCCTTATATTATTTTAATGCAGAGTAACTCAGAGAAGTGAAATGAAATTGGCATATTACAGTCAAACTGGTTTTTCTCTTCACATTGATGGCCAACTTGTCCAGTATCAAATTTCTGTTGTCACGAGCAACTTTCATGCCACATGTCTCAGCACTAGAGAAGCAGGCCTAGTTGGGCAAATCAGAAACAAAATGTTTCAAGTTCTGGTACAATACCTTGAAGGCAGATACAAAATATTTGTTTGCAACTTGATCCGAGCAAGTTGTCCATCAGTGTTGCTAGGCAATATTTCAAAATTGCAGAGAAGAGTACATCTGGGTTTACTGTAACATCAATAATTTTAAAATTTCCACTCACAAGTCACCATTTATAGTCTTATAACAGTGAAAAATGCACTAGCACACAGGGGAAAGTTTCATTGTTTGAAAGCCACCCTCATGGCAACCAGGTAGGACTGCTGGCCATAGCAAGATATGAACAAATACATCATATGCAACAAAGTGATGAAAAACCAGCTTACAACAAACAAGTTTAATAATATTTTCTCCGATTTTGCCAGCTAATTCAATATGACAGGATGATAATATCATTAGTGAGGCTCAACATGATAGGAATTCTTGTGTGATACTCTTCCTAGATTTTTCACAATAATATATTAATAAATATTCATTAGCAAAGAAATTTTAGGCATAATTTAGCAGGTAATATTCTCGAAAATATGCCACCGATCACTATGAAATAAAAAGTAATACTTAGTAATAAGTTCGATACGCGTTATGAACTTTCAACACGATTGTCGAGTGTGAAATTCATTTAGAATTTTACCAGAGACGAAACCGAGTAAAAGTGTGGTCATACTTTCAAGAAATAATCAGAAAACTTTCTCCGATTTTGGGGCTAATAAAACCCACAAAGAACAAACAAGGAAAGGACGATAAAACTAGTCCAAATGTCCGAACTGTGATACTCTTTCTACGATTACGGGAAATTCACTGTCAATTAAGTCTAAAATGAGGTTTTCACACATAATATCGTAATATTTTCGAGCTGGATCGCTGAAAGAGAACAACCGTTTACATCTTTGTATGTTATGAACAAACTATTGAACTAAAACTTACCATAAGACAGGGTTTCGGAGCAGTAGCCTTCGTTGCAAAGCAGATATCCACATCGATAAAACCCAAGCAAACGACAACATGCTGGTTTCAGTCCCGTAAGTGAGTAGCAACTTTGCATGTTTGTTCGGTAAGTTAGAAGTGAAACTGTGTTCTTTCACTCGCGGATTCCAGCCACAATTACAGACCAAAAGCCCATTTAGCTATTTCTTAGATTCTTCGGTGAAGTTAATCCTTACACGGTGCACAACTGGCGCATGTTTCGACACACTCGGTAATATTTCTCCGCCATTGATAACCAAACAGGACAAGTTCTTAAGATGCAATGCGCATGCGCGGCAGAATACTCCTCTATTGGTAAATGATCTGTTAGCTCAAAAACGATATTGCCACTGATGGTGTGATGTTTACAGGAATTAAAGAATATGTGATTAATGAGCGTAGCAGAATGGTTAGTTATGCGCGTTGGCTGAAGAATATGTGGTTGAAATGAATAGGATGCCATTGTGTTAACAAAGTCTTCTGTGTCTTTGTTCGTATCACAATTTAACAAATTAATATTCATGTCGCCCATTATTATGCAGATCTTATTTTCTGAGTGCAATTTATCAATTGTCTCGTAAAGTGTTTGTGTAAAGCGATTAATGTCAGATTTTGGGTGCCTATAGACGACCGCGCAGACAATATTTTGTCTTGCTTTGTTTTCAATTTCGATCCAGAGAGATTCGTGAAAAATGTTTGAAGAACCTAAGTCCGAGCGAACATTGAAAATTAAATCTTCTTTTACATAAAATCCTACGCCACCTGCTTGGGTAAAACTTGGCTCTTGTACAAAAGTATAACCAGGCAGAGCAGTGTTCGTTACGATATTTCTCGACTCATTGATTTTGGTCTCAGAGAGGCCTATGACACTAAATGAAAGGTCAAGTTCAGCTAGCAAAGTGTGAAAATTATCAAAATTTGTGATAAACTTCTAATATTGCTATGTAAAACTGAGAAGGTATTAGAGGAAATAACTTCTTTTAACTGAACATCACTGTGAAAATCATGAGTACTGTAATAATTGAAATTTACTTGACATGGTAAGCTATTGTCATCAGTGTTAGGCGAGTTCTCGTTGATTTTAGAAAGAATTTCCAAGCAAGGCAGCTCTTTCAATTTTTGAAGAGATATCTTTTTGAACACAGACAGGCGGAGTTAGAATTAAATGATAAATCAGTAAGTTGAGAGTCAGTTAAGCTACTGAATGGAAAAATATCACGGCGGCAGTATGTACACAGCCAAAGCTCATTTGTAATGGAAATATGATTAAATTCTTTGGTCGAAAGGCTTGTGCATTTAAAATGAAACCATTTCTGGGAGAAATCACATTCAATAGCTTTACCTCTCTTTATTGCCCGTTTACAAACGGGGCAAGAACAAATAGATGACGGCTCTTTGACGAGAGTAGATACTACGTCTGTACTGTTACACTACCTCCGACTGCTCCGGCCTCCTCTGAACTAGTATCAAAGAACTCGTCTTGTGATTCAGCAAATAGCCTTTCACTGCGGCTTAGTTTCTTGAGATCTACGGAATCGGATATTAGAATGGCTTCGCTGTCGGTGTTCTTTCGTAGGTAGATTCGCCCTATGTTTGTCCAGATAAACTTGTACTTGAAATCTCGCTTAAAACCAAGGGTTTCTTTGAAAAGCTGCTTCTTAAGAGGACTCAGGCTTTCTGAGAGAAAAATCTTGTTATCCGAACCTCTAATCCCAAGATCATTGACAGTCTTGCTGAAGAGATGTTTCCTCGCCGCATAAAAGCGTTCTCTAATATCCCTCCTCGAGAACTTAACAATGATTGTTGGAGTATTCATCTTTCTAACTCCCGCTTTTAAGGGACGCCGGGTGTTCTGAAGATTTGGAGCTTGTAAGCGATGGCTGGTTGAAATGTCTCCAGGAGCAACATGGACATTTAGTAGATCGCCGATTGCCATTACAATCGCGTTAGTGTTTTCTTCAGGGCTGACCGGGACACCCTTAATTTCTAGGCAGTCTCTACGAGAGTATTGTTCGAGGTCATCGAGGGCCTTGTTCGTTGCTTTTAAATCTCCCGCCATCTTGATTACTTCGGCTCTGAGCAACCTGTTGTCCGCGATCATCTCTTTCTTCTCCGACTCTAGGACAGTAACCCTTTCCTTGAGCTCTTCGCATTCCTTATTCAAGTACGATCACGAGGCCAGAGCTTCAGTGATATTACCTGTGAGCTCTTTTAGACGATCGTTGACCGGTAGGAGTTTTTTGTCGAGTAGTTGCTCAATTCATAGTTCCGATGAAACAATGGAGCCATTTCACGCTATCTGGAGATACCAATCAGAGCTGGAAAGATTTTCCCTCGGGAACTGATCTTGTCCCACAAACAGTATTTCAGGACTTCCGTAATCAGTCCGATGTGCAGCACTTTTTTGCCTTTTATGACAGTATAAACTCAGATCATCTGAAGATAAGGATATCTGGTAATCCTAAACGGGATCGGAATATTTTTGGACTTTTTTTTAAGGAAAACCCTGGTTTGTTTGTGGGACATAACAACAGTAACTATGGCTTTGAATGACAGGTCGGAACTATGAATAGCTTGCAGATCAGCCATGTTGAATTAAATCGTAGAGAGTAATCGAGTATTCTGCATCAACTCAAATGGCTCAAAAAACACACAACACATAAATACTAGATACTAGAGATTCTAAAACTGAAAGCAGGTAAGATTAGCGATCAGTTAGAACACTGGAAACTTTCAACATTTTCCAATTCTCTCGGAGCGGCAAAACGATCGTCCATACTCGCCGCCGTCACGTTTCGTACTAGTTCGCCCACCTCGTCAATAAAGTCCGAGTATGGTCTATCATTGAAATGTACAGCTTTCCTTTGACGGTTTGTCCGGTATCTTCTGACTCTGCATTGGTTGTTTTGCCAAAACACCATTTCCAGCTTGGTATTTCCAGCTTGGTATTCTGCGCAGACGGCATTTTCCAACCATTCTTTTCATTTCCTTTTGACTAAGTCTCTTGCTTTCCGCAGACATGACTCTGTACCTAGGTTACTTGAATGGATGCGCGACAATGTGTTGGCTCTCATCGCTCTGGGTATGATGACTCGATTGCTCTTGAAGAGAACTCCATTGTGCAGGGTGATCTCTTCCCTGTAGTTTCAATAATCAGGGATCTGCTCAGGAGCCTGCTCTCTCTTCTCTGGCCAGCCCTTTCCAGTACGGTTTCGTTTAGGGTTTGCAGGACCGGGTCTTGTCCTTTGCACATCTGCAAGTGTGCAAGCATTTCAGGGTTCACCTGTATGTGTCGAATAGGGTCGTGTTGCCTAGCTCAACAGCAAACACCTCGAACCGGTCTTTGTCTTCTTCAGTCTTGCGACTTGGTGCCCTGGACAGGAGGCCCGCAAGAAGCATTTCTTTACCTGGCTTGTAGCAAACATCAAGGTTGTTTAGAAATATTGCCTGCTGCCCGCCTGCTACGCTCATGTTGAAAACTGCGCATTTAGTTCCCAATAGGGATTTTGGCTCTGACCAGAAACTCTTTGAGCGATTTCTCCCTTTAGTGGGAAACTAAAGGAGGTTCCCGTGAAGATTCTAGCGGTGTAGGGCTGACCTAATATATAGATTTAGCCACTGGCTAAAAGCGGAGCTCCCGGTTACAATGACGTCATCGATGACGTCATACCACGTGACAACGCCATCTCACCCTCCTTACCAGGGTGTTCGGAAGCTTGGTTGCTAAGGAAATTTGAAACAGCTCTAATCAGCGAAACTTTACAATCATGACCAATTTTGCGCCATGACATCATCAAAGGACAACAATACCAACGATGACGTAATCGGGCCACGTCATCGGTCACGTGACCGGGATTAGAAAAAGACTAATTTGACTTCAAATAGACGTTTTTCGAATACTTTTTGCTATAGATATATTTTCATGAGCATCTTCATAAAGTTAAGTATGGATTTGCAATTTCGATTTAAAATAAGGAAATTACGAGTGCATAAAGTCGTTTTTTGGCTATAACTTTCGCAATTTTTATCCTAAATGCTAATCCATACTTAAACTTTGTGAACAATATGCTTTTCTATCGATTTGCTTTAAATTTTTTTGCGAAATATTAAGATTCGCGTGAGAATTAGTGTTTTAAAGAAACACAAATTGATGCGCTAGGAGGCTTGGTTACCAAAGAAGTGTAAAACAAATTTATATTTTATTTTCCACCAGAAAATAAAAAAACAAGGAAGCAATGGAAGAGAAATACATCGTAACATTGTTTAAGAAGCGAAAAAGAAAGTTCAAACCCGTAAAAGAAAAAAAAAAATCGAAAAAGGAAAAAGAACGCACACAAGGGTTTGAACTCGGTACCTTCTGTTTTCTAGCCCAAGACCTTACCAAACAGCCACGAAGGCTGGTCAAATAATGTATCTACAGAAATTGTATATAAACCTTCACTCGAGAGACTGCAAGTTTGTAGGCTGAACAAAGCTACAATTTAAGCATTTAGACTGTTCTTTCTTCTTTAACGCCGTAGAAACAATAACGGTATGATTTCCTAGCATGGTATGGTTTTCTTCTATACAGAGTTGCTAATTACTTTTCAAATGGTATAATTTTTGTCAAAGTAGCCAACTTTTTCGATCGCCGAACGGGCGCCGAGCGATATTTTCTCTTCACAAAAGCTACAAAAAGTAAAGAACTCCAGAAAAACTGAAATGTAATAGATACAATAATGATAGAAGATATATATTTGATGCTAGTTTGGCCATAATTTTTGGTACTTCAGAGGAATTTCGGGCAGTTTCCAGTGGCGACAATTTACAAATCCCGCGCTATAGTTTGCACTCAGACAACAAGTCACACGGCAAAACGCTCCAACAAAACTGTTTTTCAATTCTTTTGACAATGAAAATGAACGTTTTTTTTCTACATTCAACCAAAATAATGAAATAAACTTTAGGAAAATGAAGTTACTTTAGAAAAATCATTCCTTCAGAATTAACATTGGAAATAAAACCATCTTGTTGTTTGATTTTGAGAAAAGACTGCCGCCGAAGTCACGCAATCTACGCTAGCAACGAAACGTAACTTAGCAACCAAACTTCCGAACACCCTTAAACAACTTAACCCAAGTTTGGTTGTCTGAGAGTCATCCCTTCCCAAAATAATACCTGTTCTCGTTTGATGACGTCATTGATGACGTCATACCACGTGACTAGGCTGTTGAACCCCCCTTGCCACTTAGACAAGTCCACCCAAGTTTGGTTGTCTGAGGTTCAACAATTCCAAAGATATATACCATTTCTCATTTGAGGACGTCATCGATGACGTCATACCACGTGATCAAGCAGCTACACCCCCCTTGTCACTTAGACAACTTTACCCAAGTTTGGTTGTCTGAGGTTCATCCCTTCCAAAGATATAGACCTTTTCTCATTTGATGACGTCATCGATGACGTCATACCACGTGATCAAGCAGTTGCACCCCCCTTGCAGCTTAGACAACTTTACCCAAGTTTGGTTGTCTGAGGTTCTTGCCTTCCAAAGATATAGACCATTATTCATTTGATGACGTCATCGATGACGTCATACCACGTGATCACGCAGCTACACCCCCCTTGTCACTTAGACAACTTTATCCAAGTTTGGTTGTCTGAGGTTCATCCCTTCCTTAGATATATACCCTTTCTCGTTAGCTTACGTTTGGGTTGCCTGTGTTACGCCGGACGAACGGACGGACGGACGGACGCACAAACCGGAAGTCCATGACAGAATCGTTTGATGCATATACACTTTTGTTTTGTTCCTTCTCCTCCTGGATGTAGCTATGGGGCTCTGCTCGCTGGCGCCTTCGGCGCCCGCGGTAGCTCCGCTAAAATAATATATAGATTTAGCCACTGGCTAAAAGCGGAGCTCCCGGTTAAATATTTTTATAGGGTGCGTTGTTGGGCCGTTGCTAGGGAAAAAAATTATAAGTCCTGCAAAAGATTCATCATGTTACGTATCGCGACGTCACTTATTACAGAAAACATTCTTCTTCTTCTCCATTGCATACTTGCAAATTCAGATTTTTTTGTTGGCATTTCAAAGAGCTCCAGACCCACAGACTCACGGATGCTTTTCTCGACTGTACACAAGTTTGTTCGCCTACCGATGTTGCCTTCTCGAGATATAGACTTTTCTAGTTTTGATGACGTCATCGATGACGTCATGTCACGTGACCTTGGTAGTGCACTCCCCTTGCCTCCAAAATAACTTTACCCAAGTTTGGTCACCTGGCGATGTTGCCTTCTTGAGATAATGACTTTTCTAGTTTTGATGACGTCATCGATGACGTCATGCCACGGGACCTTGGTAGTGCACTCCCCTGTCCTCCAAAATAACTTTACCCAAGTTTGGTCACCTAGCGATGTTGCCTTCCTGAGATACTGACTTTTCTAGTTTTGATGACGTCATCGATGACGTCATGTCACGTGACCTTGGTGGTGCACCCCCCTTGCCTCCAAAATAACTTTACCCAAGTTTGGTCACCTAGCGATGTTGCCTTCTCGAGATATTGACTTTTCTAGTTTTGATGACGTCATCGATGACGTCATGTCACGTGACCTTGGTGGTGCACCCCCCTTGCCTCCAAAATAACTTTACCCAAGTTTGGTCACCTAGCGATGTTGCCTTCTTGAGATATTGACTTTTCTACTTTTGATGACGTCATTCCGGACGAACAGACGGACGGACGGACGGACGGACGGACGGACGCACAAACCGGAAGTCCATGACAGAATCGTTTGATGCATATACACTTTTGTTTTGTTCCTTTTTCTCCTGCATGTAGCTATGGGGCTCCGCTACGCGGGCGCCTTCGGCGCCCGCTGGAGCTCCGCTAATCATCACGTAAAACTTCAATACCTTCAAGATCATCAAGTTTCTCGTGCAGTTTACACGCAAGTTCTTTTGGAGCTACACTGACTCCCATAGGCATTCTAAAATAGCAAAAGCGTCAAAAAGGAGTCCAGAAACTAGTCTTCAAGCTATTTTCCTCGTCTAGTCTGATCTGGTAGAAACCATCTAAAAAAAAACAAAAAAAAAAAACAAAAAAAAACCACAAATTCTTTTTAAACTTAGAGAATCATAATTTCAAAAAAAATTGGATAAGGAAAGTGTACACAAGAGATGGAAAATTGACAACAACTCCAAAAGTGATTTTAAGAGAGCTTGAGAGCTTTTATAAAGATTTATATGAGAATAGAAAAGAGGAAAACACTAGTGCTATTGAAAGTTTTTGGGGACTACGAAAACTAAATCATTGTCATTAGAGACAAAAAAGTTGTGTGAGGGTGAGCTCACTATTGGGGAATGTTTTAATGCAATGTCTAAATTTGAAAAAAAAATAAAACTCCGGGAAATGACGGTTTTACGATTGAGTTCTACGAAGCGTTTTGGTCACTTGGTAATTTTTGGTAATCAATTAGTTGATACCTTAAATTATGCCTATCAGAAAGGGGCACTATCCAATTCGCAAAGACAAGCTATTATTAAAGTTATTGAGAAAAAGGATAAAGATAGGCGCTACCTAAAAAATTGGAGGCCAATTTCGTTAATTAATGTAGATGCAAAAATAGGCAGTAAAGCTTTAGCCCTGCGCCTTCAGAAAGTCCTACCTTTTTTTATTCACCATGACCAGCATACATATGTAGAAGGAAGATCAATATTTGATGCTGTCAGATCAATTGATGATGTTATTGAATTTACAGAATCGGAAAATATTAGGGGGCTCCTTGTAGCAATCGATTTCCAGAAAGCTTTTGATTCACTGAATAGAACGTTTCTACTGAGGGTGCTGAAGCACTTTAATTTCGGAGAGTCGTTTATAAGATGGGTTGATGTTTTTCATACAGAACTAATGAGTTGCGTAATGAATAATGGGGATATGACTGCCTTTTTCAATGTGGAAGCCGGTGTCCGCAAGTCGGATCCTCTAAGTCCGTACCTATACTTGCTCTAGAAACTGTTGCAGACCACATAAGAAGAAGCGAAAAAATAACCGGTGTCCGTATAGATGGGAATGAAATCAAGCTCAGCATTTTTGCAGACGTCATGACTGTATTTCTTCGTGATAAGGATGCCTTTTTACATTTGATGGAATCTTTGAGCTGTTTCAGTAAAATATCAGGACTCTTAGTTAACGAGGATAAAACAGAGGCTATGTGGCTAGGAGAAAGCCGGAAAGAGAGGAAAGAGTTGTTACCAATAAAAAAAATTGATCAGCCTATTCAAATACTTGGAGTATATTTCACCTACAACTTAAAGTTGAGAAAAGAACTTAATTTTGACTGCATTATCAAAAACATTAAAGAGATATTGAATTTATGGAAATGGAGAAATCTCACAGTATACGGAAGAGTTCAAATTCTTAAAACGTTTATTGTGCCGAAAGTTCTTTATAGAGCAACAATATTATGTTTTGATGATATGCTGTGCAAGGAAATAAATACTTTGATGTATGATTTTTTATGGGGCGGAAACGATAAAGTAAAAAGGCGGGTGGTTATTGGTGATTATAACAAAGGAGGAATAAGAATGCCAAATTTAGAAATGCTGATAAAAGCACAACGAATAATGTTTCTTAAAAGATACAAAGAACCTAGTCCATTGATTTGGAAATACGTTTTAACTTATTATTTGAAGCCTTACGGCGGCCCTTTCCTCTTAGACTGTAATTTCTCTTCGAAAACGCTGCCAATGCTGCCAAACTTTTATAAGGAGTGCTTTGCAGCATGGTCCCTATTACAATCGGACGTAAGCACATCTAACGAGGAGCATGTGGCAAACCAAATTTTATGGAATAATAAACACATATTAATAGGTAAACAGTCAATATATAAGGATAATTTGGTGAGAGCAGGTGTCAGTAAAATTCAAGATATAATAAATGCCGAAGGAAAACTCGACTCTTTTGAAAAACTGAAAAAACGTTTTTCTATTATTTCTGCATCCGATTATTTCTTACTGCATGGCATTATGGAATCTCTACCTCTTGATTGGAAACGCGCTCTTGGGACACACCCTCCACTGCGCCTTGATGAAATTACGGATACTCAAATTTCAATGGGAGATAAAACCTTTCGATTAGACAAGTTAAAGTCGAGAGTTGTGTACGATTTTTTGGTTGAAAAATTAGTTGAAACACCTACTGCAGAATATAAATATGAACACGCACACCCTGAACATGTTTTCGTGTGGAAAGAAATATATTCCATTCCATTTAAAGCAACTATTGATGTGAAACATAGAGAATTCCAGTGGAAAGTTCTACACAGAATCCTGTTTGGAAACAAGTCACTTTTTAGAATGAAAATAGTTGATTCTCCATTATGTAGTTTTTGCAAAGAAGAAGATGAATCCCTCGAGCATTTACTTTATAGATGCAAGTTTGTACAAGCTTTTTGGGCAGCATTAGAGAGCTCGTTGAAACGGCTTAAAATCCTCGATCGTAAGTTAACTGAATTAGAAATATTATTAGGGATTACATGTGACATTAAGTATTCTTCGCTGATCAATTTTATTATTATTATTGCTAAGCGATTTATATATTTTGGTCGCCAGAAAGGAATTTTGCCGTTTTCTAATCTAAAATTGTTTTGGCTAAGAGTTAAACAAGTCGAATTCACCGAGCTTTCTGTTGCTCTCAATAATAACAAAATGCTGCAGCACCTATACAAATGGGAACCTATCAAGCAACTTATTCAATAATAGATATATTATGTATATATATATATATATATATTTTGCTGAGTGCCTTTTTCCTTTTTTTTTATAATTTGTAGACGTAGTGTAACTATCATGTAATTCCTTGTAAAATAAATAAATAAAAAGATCAAAAAAAAAAAAAAAAAGAAACCGTCTTTAGGTACTGAATACTTTAGCATTAGCTAGGGAGAATTTCCTCGAGCATTTGGTACTTAGGTCTCAGCAGAGTTCGGTTCAAATCTTTAGGATCTAAACAGACTCTGATTTTGCCATTGGGCTTGGCTACTATTACCATACTGCTAACCCACTTTGGTTCAGACACTTTCTTAATAATTTTCTTCTTTCGGGCGCGGTGTGTGCTGAACTGGCTTAATATCTGGATTTAGGACAAAAATTGAATTTCCTATGTGTCCTAGACCATGATTGACCAACACTCTCTACTTTGTTGACATCAAGCTTTAACACTCCTAATTTCTCGCTGCTCTCAAAGGAAATTAATGGCTTGCTACATGACTTGCTTCTCGACTACTTGGAACTGGAGCGGATGCCTCTCACTCCGGTGCTGAAGAATAAAGCTAATCTGACCCTGCGGTTTCATTATTATTATTGAGCCGTCAAATAATCTGAATTTAGCAGGACTATGCTCTAGCTGTGGTTTCCCTGATTGCAACAAAATGCATGTGTCACGATAACCGATAACATTACAGGTTGCGCCTGTGTCAAGCTGACAATTAAGCTTCTGTATGTGGCTTTGGGTCTCTGGGTCTTTATTGCATTAAGACCAGCGCGAATCCGCTGGAAAGAAAAAAAAAGACTTACAACGGAGGAGTACTAGCTAAGCGGAATGCTTGCGTGGGTGTGAGCGAGCGCATGCGTAGACGTCCTACGCCTCAACTGCCAGCCTGGTTCCACTTCCGGTATTTGATCATGATAAACAGGTCTATCATCCACCACAGCTTAATCTTTGAATTCAAAAAACAGATTTCAATAAAGTAATGGAATTAAGTAAGAAAAAAAAAAGGAATGAGAAAGTAAGCATAACCTTTCTTTGAAATCAATAAAGGTATTTAATCAGCATCTATATACCGATTTTCAGACAATAAAATATCTAACACTAAATTTCCCTTTCTTGCAAATCTTGTTTTGGGAAGATTCAGGGGGAAATCATTCCAAATTTTGACTCCAACACGTGAAAAAGCATTGTTTAGTATATTCCATGGCGCATTCTGTTTGTTAAAATTTTGGGAGGAAACAGAACGGGTGAAGTAATGATGTCTGGATAATATCAGTAAAGTGGCAGGCCCGTAGGAGGGGGGTGCGATACCCCAAGTGATTAAGCCATAATTTAAGAATATTCATAAAGATACAAAAGGGTACAAAATGGGTACGGGTTTTGTTGACGGCTTTGCTGTAACACAGCACATCTCGTTCTATGGTTTGTCCTTTTGAAATGGGTCTTTATTTTTGAACAAGGTTTTGCGTGGATGTGCCGCTGGACTACAGCGGGCTCTTTACTTGCGTATCAAGGCCATGGGATTCCCGAATGGAGGAATGATGCCGAGTTTTTCCATTTCTTCATCAACAAGAATGGACACGTCTTAGATGTAGTGGATTACAAAGATGTGGTACCTAAAGGTAAACTCAGGTTTGCGGCATGAAATAAACATATTATACTTACGGGCAGGAGCCCATCAGTAGGAGCTTCCATCTACCATTAGGCTCAGCGTTTTTACTGACCGATCTATTTTTAGAACACTTCATGACACAATTACAATTTACATGTGAATACCTCCTATTGTTCTAATGTCATCTTAATAAATATGCTCTCTTGCAAAATCAGCAAACAAAGGATTAACCTAGCAAATCTATTCTAAAAAAAGGTAGGTTTAGGAAAAACTTTGCCTCAATTTTATAAGTCAGTTTGAGGCTCCTACTTATGGACTCCTGATACGGGCGAATATTTTGTGAGGTGCGGACGTATTTTTTCGGGCCTCACAGGGAGGGGTGAGAAAATGAGTGAGTCACGAGTAAAATGTCCGCCCGTCTTACATGACACTAAAACTTCCAATGAGTTCTTCATTATACGACGAGATGCACCTGTAAATGCCTCTTTTCAAAATGCTTATTATGATATCTGTTGAGTAAATTGCAGCAATTTAAACTTAAATAAGAAAGAAACAACTTCTCCAATTTATTTCATGAAAAATATAATGTGCAAAGAACCCTTTATTATATAAACACCAATGAAATACCGGGTGAGTTCCCGCGCGAAAACTTAATATCTTCACACGTGAAAATATGTTAAAATTAAATCGCAGATCAATGGAAAAACCTTTAAAATCGCAAAGATAAGGTAGGATATTCTCTATTTTGTTGTGTATTGGGTATACGAGCATTCGAGCCTGAGCATTCGAATACTTTCGCGCGCGAAACTCAAATCTAAAAATAGACACTTTTCTGACTGTGATGTGGAGAAATACAGTAGGGAAAGATTCTAACTCTTGTTAATCCACTCTCAACAGAACATTACATGGCCGCTTGGAGATACGAATTTTATCTTCTCGTGTTAAGAATTTATCTCACTCGTTCGCTAAGCTCACTCGTGAGATACATTTTTAACACTCGAAGATCAAATTCGTATCTCCGCGTGGCCATGTAATATCCTCTATTTATCATCTCCACAGCTTTCTGGGCAAATAGGATCATTTACTTTTCGGGTGTGATTTCCAGCGAATTAGCCATGAATTCACCCAAGAAACGCAAGAAAAACTCGTAATACTAGAATTCCTTTGCAATAAATAAGATGTAGTGAAAACTATAAACATAAACAAAGCAATGCATCATGGGCTAGGTGAGTCCAGCCGTTTATAGTTAGGTCATGTATAAAACGAGCGTGATGAAAGAAGAAAAATGACGTTACCCACGATTTGACATCATTCTTGTGGAGATTTGTCCGTCCAGCATCTACTTCACTAACACACAAATGACTCATCTTCTTCATTATACATATCATTGAATAATTATCTCAAGTAACTTAAGGCCTGGGTGGAAGCCAAATCCAAAATGGCGGACGTAAAACTGAGGGGGGTAGTCTATCTCTAAACGAATGCCTCTGAGGGATCCAATCAATTTGCATTTCCATACCTTTGGTCATTCTCGATCATTTTCACCAATGTTGGTCTCTATGGCAACAAATGTATGACCTCTGACCTTAAATATAATTTCTTGGAAAATGGTCTCTGCATTCGATGGGGATAAGTTAAATCGTTCCTCTGAGCGTGTGATTGTGTTTGTTATCTAGTGTAGATTATTGATCTAACGAGGCTGGCTGGAAATGTTGTTTCGAATAGCTATATTTATGATGATGTAATATGATACCTGTCATTTTCTTAAAATGAGGATAACTTGGACAGCGCGCCTCGTTGGAATGGTATTGTACTCCCGACACTGGTCATAATAAGACCCATTGGGAAACCATTGGTATGATCCCCGTCGAATGCAGAGAACTGAAACAAAATTGTGCGTTTGTCACGCTCTAACAAGTCACGCAACCCGTTGACATGGTAACCAAATACATCAAATGAAACGTCTCACCGGGTAGAGCAACCTTAACGACAAACATTCTACGCGAGACATTTTATCTACCCTAGGGAATTTTTTTCAGTGTTTTCGCATTTTTATGAAAAGCACCCATGCCTTAATATACCTGTTTTTTGTCGTTTTTGCCGAATGCATGCGCACTTGGGAGGACTGGGTCGAGTCGCGCGGGCTAGCTGTGGGTTATTTTAGCGTGGTTACCAAGCCAAAATCAATGGTGGACAGATCGAGAACTCGAGTCTCTGTGATTCCTGCAAGTTTTCATTCAAAATTTCACAGTTTTCTTGCTACATTTGCCGAAATTCTTATAAAAGAGGATCTCCTGTCACTTCCTTATAAGGTAAATGATTCCAAATATGGTTTTGGCCGTGAGGTGTTGAAAAAACGACAATTTTTGGTTGGAGATTGTTTCATATGCAACAACACTAGTAAATCGCGCGCACTGATTGGTCGAGAGCCATGTTGCTATAAGAGTACAGATACACGGTTGACAAAAATCCCTGTTGTTGTATAAAACAAATAGATCTCGTTTTTTTGTGCGTATGTACTGTAATAGATACACAGAAGACGTCACAGAATGTCAAGAACAACAGTCACGCAACTCGACTGCGTCTCGTTGCGTACATTTTTGTTCATGACATTCTGTGACGTCATCTGTGTATCTATTACAGTACACACGCACGCAAAACGAGATCTATTTGTTAATAACACCGGGAGACTGAACCCAAATCTGTTTACATGGCAACGTTATTGTGTAGTCTCTGATATATATCAAACTTAGTTCTGTCATTCTCTAAATTTTCAAAATCTTTTGTCAAAAGCAAACTGAAGATTTCCTACTTTATTATCCAAAGCTGAACAAGTGTATTGTGGCGTCACTGCTGCATGAAATAATAGTGCTCAATAAACTCCTTTTGTCGTTGATTCTTCAGAATAATAACCACGATAAGCAATAAATGCTGAAAAGCAATTTTCGGATTCATTTAAAAGCCTTCACAAGGCAACTGATGAAGTTTACAGCAGTTTAGCAGAGGCTAGTCACGGTAGGCACGGGACGCGACTAAAAACAAAACAAATAAATTACATGTTTTTCAAGTATTTTTTACAAATAAATTATATCTGGAAATAAGACGAAATGGAATAAGTGAAATAAGGATGAGAAAGAGTGACAAAGTTGGACAAGAGTCTATTTGGGTAATTTTTTTAGCAAATCACAGAGAGGATGGAGATACGAATAGGAGGACGGAGATGCAAAAAGGCGCGCAATAACAGCTGGAAACAATAGGCGCGCGCTTTAACAAATGACTTTACATGTTCGAGAAATCAAAATCTCTGCAAACCCAGAGTAAGAGCATACATAAGACGGTCTTACATAAAGTTTTATTTACCCACGCTAGCCACAAACAACAAAATCACAATTACAAAAAGCGGATTTGCTGATTTCCGTGTGGGGCGTGCCAGCCATATAGAGAGGTCTGTACAAAAATTAGGATCTAAAAAATATGAGTCTTTGCCGTCTCGTATTAAGGATTCTAGCATCTTTGCTTTACCAAAACTTGCTAAGCATCATCTACTGTTTGTTCAAGGACAAAATGGAGAACCATTAAAAAATCATTCATTTGCTGTACTAAATAATATTTTTCTTTCTTTTTGGGGGGGGAGGGTTCAGCGTTCTTTTTCATCTGCTCTAAAACAAACTTTTAATGGTTAGAGGGAGGCTAACTAGAAAACTGGATAGTTGACTTGGTCTCCCTGCTCGCACTTTTTTTTCACCAAAATACAAACTCTCTCCATACCTATAATCTGTGTAATAACTCCAACTATAATAGCTACAAGAGTAAATAAAGTTTGATTTGATTTGATTTGAGTTAGAAATCATCTACATTAAGACCACGTGGTGCAATAGACTTCCTGCAGAGTGCCTGCAATACATTACAATTTGTTTTCCCATCATATACCATCTTTTATTCCCGACCCGGCGCGAAGCGCTGAACGCAGTGAGGGTTTCTAATTGGGTGCCGCGGGATACCTGTGTGCGCGCGAAGCGAGAAACCACCTTGGCGTACGTTCTCTGACAAACCAGGTAGTGGCTTCATTTCCAGATAGATTTGAAGCCTATCTTTTAATTCTTTGTCAATAGAGTCTCATCTTATTAAGAGCAAATCGTCAGGAACATGGGCAGAGACAGTCGACATTGTTGCTTGTGCAACAGCTTTTCAACGAGAAAATTTTCGTGTTTTCCATGAATCAAAAGAAATGGAACCGTTTCCCTCCGATAATGACATTGAATGTTTCGTCCCCACTAATACAACCGAAATCATGTCAGTGCCCAATAACTCTTGTGTTGCGTGATTTAAACCCTTCTACTGCCCATTTTAATCCCCTTTGGTAGGGTTTGCCCTAGTGATTTGTGTATAGCAAGAGTGGATTAATCCACTCTTGTGTATAGTTATTGCATATTGAATTTCAAGAGAAAACAATGTCATTTGTACGTGGTTGGTGTATATCGTTAGCTTGTAATTAATACTTTTCACGCTCAGGTAGCATATTGGCTACACCGATAACTCGGATCAATTGTCGTGAGGGCCCTGCATGTAATGTATTTCTAGTTATACGACTGTGACGTCATTTGACACTATAGGGTCAAAAGTGTGTGCAGATACACGGCGTGTTACACGCCAAAAGCCGTAGTACGCGGTTGAAAGCCGTTGTTACACTGGTAGCAAACCGGTTTACGAACCGGTTTTGCGCGCGCACTTCTTTATGGCTTCCCGATCCTACGGTCTACGGTTTTGGTGTAAATTTGCATAACCATTGTCCATTTACACCATTCACAACAAATAGGATTTTACAACGTTCTCGTTTCTCTACCAGCGTCAGCGCCGATAAAGTCATAGAAAGTTGTGCTCTAATGCTTAAATAGATCCCCTTTCTTTTTAGGTGCCATAGATGGAGTCGAGGGTAAGACGGTAATGTTTACAGATGGGACGAAAGCCAAAGTTGACGTGATTATCCAGTGTACAGGGTATACTACAGAGACGCCTTTTCTCCCTCAAGAATATCAAGTCCCATTCAACGACAACTACAAGTTTATCTTCAACATCAAAGACCCCTCCTTGGCTTTTGTTGGCTATGTTCGGCCAGTTATCGGATCAATTCCGTTGATCTCCGAGATTCAAGCGGGATTTGTCGGTCGGGTCTTCAGTGGATCAGTAGCCTTACCCAGTCAAGCCGATATGGTAAACGAAACGAACCAAGACAAAGAGTTCTGGTCCAACTATTTCAAGGACACCTCCAAGCGACTTTCCACACTGGTAGAGATCTACACCTATGTTGATGATATTGCCACGAAAAGCAAATATATGTTTAGCCATTGGGATCTTTTTAAAGACAACCCTCGTGATTGGTTGACAGCAATGCTTTCTCCGGGGTGCGCCAGCACATTTCTGCTGAAAAACAAAGCAACACGCAAAAAGGGGATTGCCAATTTGACGCGACGTGGCAGTTTCATTGGACCGGCTCAATTCATCTTGCTCTTGCTTCTTCGTTTGATTTGGTTTGATTGGTGGCTAAACAAGTTAAGTCACGTTAAATACTGGTTTCAAACTAGTCAAACCTGCAATCGTCTAAAGGAATACCGGATCGTGAAAGTTCTTGATTGGTTCTGGACAACTCCTAAGAGGTTGCTTTTTGATAACAAGACAAGAGCCTAAAGACACTCCACGATTTAATTTCAAGACCGAGAGAGAGCAGAGGCAGAGTTCAAACAAACTATATTCGAACGAGACACTAGAGCATATAGAATATAATTCTTTATAAAACTAAGCTTACGGAAAGACAAAGGAATATGGACAACCTATTTGCGAAACAGAAAGGTTCATAGTGTGTGTGTTTGATAAATGTGGAGCAATGCGTCTATTAGATTGCAAAAGTTCCATTCTCCGCCAAAGATGAAATTGGGTTTCAAACTGTTATTTCTCAGTATCCATTGGCTCGATTTGTAAGAACACGTTAATCCAAAAACACTACATAGTCGACAGATATACATTCAGTTGAAACTGAAATCTATCTTAAAGTTTGCCAATGTTTGATAGACAGGAGGGGCGTTTTGCAGACACGATACTTAGGGACGTGTCATTATTAGCGGGGGCGGGGAGGGCTCCTATTTTTGTGGGGAGGGTCCTAATTTTTTTCGCGTGTCTAAAGGGAGGGTCCAATTTTTTTTCACTCCTGTTTGGGGGAGGGTCATAAAGTTTTTCAACAACATTTGGACGATGAAGAGAGTAAAACAGATGCCGATAGTGGTTATTTCAGCAACTTCTATCATTTGCACTTTTACTTAATAAAAATTTCGGCGCGCTTCGCGCGCAGAAAGATTGACATTTAATGTACTCTTTCACCAACGAAGACACTACCCTCACGCCGTTTACAAGAACATTAGTGTATCTTGATGAGGAAAAGCAAACTCTCCCAAAAATGCCTGCAATGATAGGCCTGACGGGAGGTCACTATGTTTGAATGAAGATCCCATATAGGTAAGCCGTGAGTTCGACGTTACAAGCATAGAAATTCGTCATTTGGGCAGCGCTTCACGCATGAATAATAATAACTTCGTCATTTGCGGCGCGCATCTACCCTTTCTCTGTGGCTTGATGAAATGCGTTTATCAAAATTCAGGCGCGCTTCGCGCGCAACCAAAGAAAAAGCGAGCCCCTTTTTCTGTAATATATAAAATGTCTTCAGTACTTTGTCACATAGGGGACGGGAAAGGTGGGATCACGTTAATCATTGTACTTATGGAAGGAAGATCACTGCATTTTTACCGTTTACCCAAAATCCTCTCGCGTAAATAATCGAGGCGATAAATAATGACCGCGGTTCCTCAGCTTTGACAGAAGCAAGGAAAAAGTATTTCTGCTAATAAAAAAAGAAAAAGACATTGCATCACTCGGAGAAGAGTCTATCTGACAGGTTTTTCAGAAAATATAAATTACATGGGGAGGGTCACAATTTTTTTACCTACGACTGGGGGAGGGTCACATTTTTTTGTTATGTTCAAGGGGAGGGTCCTAATTTTTTTTTAGCTTTTTTTGAAAAAAAAATGGGAGCCCTCCCCCTCCGGTAAATAATGACACGTCCCTTATTTCATGAAGCTGTAGAAAGACATAGCTAATTTTGCCATGAATAATTGTACCATTAATGTACCCCTGGAGCCATAATGGAGTTATTCCGCGTAAGAACGTTAGAGATGCAAATGAAGTGAGCCTTTTGTTTCCTGTTGACCAGAATCAACCTGAAACAAAAGGCTTGCTTCATTTGCATCTCTAACGTTCTAACGCGGAATAACTCCAATGGTTTAAACTAAATTAATCAAGTAATGTGTTCTGTGCATAACTAATTTTCATATTCCTATAGCATTTTATTTAGGGAGGAGCTAAAGTCCCTCTTCTTTTTGACAATACACTTCTTGTATTCAGCCAATGACCAAGAGAAACATTCTGCACCTCATATTGTTGGTGGCAGGGCACTATGTTTAAGTGAGAAGGCTTCGAGACAATATGGTCAAGAGTGTATATGACAATCGTCTAAGAAGTGGGGAGCTCTGAATTCTCCCCAGTACTTCACCTCACTCCCTTTCCCCCTCGCTTCACCGTCCATGCATCAGTAAAACTGCCAGTAGATAGTAAACCGAAAGCACATAAAACAAATGTCAAAAACAGAGTCGCCAGATAACCTAACAGTTGCACAAAGTGCACTTTGTTCCGTGGATTTATAGCCTGCGAGCTGGCTTAGCGTGCGTATATCCATTTCTGGAAGCATGCCGGAGAGCATGCAAGAGCACGATGATGTAGCTCGATGATGTAAGAGATGCTCGAGTCGCAGCCGAGCCTCCTCGCTCTGCCCCCGCAACAGGATCTCAAAATTATCCTTAATTAATGGTATATGTGGTAGGTTCAACGTGAAGTTGTGTGCCGTGTAGCAAATGTGAATATGAGATGAGTTGTGAAGTTATGATGAGATGCTAATGGCGGCTTTACAGCCTATGTAAGTATTTTTCCCGGCAATACTTTGCCTCAAGAGAAATACTACCGAATCACCAAGGGGTCACAAGAATTAGTTTCTTCGTAATGTACAAAGAAAAAAATTCAAGTGACCCCAGTGGGATTCGAACCCACGACCTTGACTTTCATGTGCCAATGCTCTGCCAGCTGAGCTATGAGGTCAACTGGGAGCAGGTCGTGGAAAGTTGGATATATAAATCACGGCGAGATGAGTATATGTGGTAGGTTCAACGTGAAGTTGTGTGCCGTGTAGCAAATGTGAATATGAGATGAGTTGTGAAGTTATGATGAGATGCTAATGGCGGCTTTACAGCCTATGTAAGTATTTTTCCCGGCAATACTTTGCCTCAAGAGAAATACTACCGAATCACCAAGGGGTCACAAGAATTAGTTCCTTCGTAATGTACAAAGAAAAAAATTCAAGTGACCCCAGTGGGATTCGAACCCACGACCTTGACTTTCATGTGCCAATGCTCTGCCAGCTGAGCTATGAGGTCAACTGGGAGCAGGTCGTGGAAAGTTGGATATATAAATCACGGCGAGATGAGTATATGTGGTAGGTTCAACGTGAAGTTGTGTGCCGTGTAGCAAATGTGAATAAGAGATGAGTTGTGAAGTTATGATGAGATGCTAATGGCGGCTTTACAGCCTATGTAAGTATTTTTCCCGGCAATACTTTGCCTCAAGAGAATACCCACGACCTGCTCCCTTGGTGATTCGGTAGTATTTCTCTTGAGGCAAAGTATTGCCGGGAAAAATACTTACATAGGCTGTAAAGCCGCCATTAGCATCTCATCATAACTTCACAACTCATCTCATATTCACATTTGCTACACGGCACACAACTTCACGTTGAACCTACCACATATACTCATCTCGCCGTGATTTATATATCCAACTTTCCACGACCTGCTCCCAGTTGACCTCATAGCTCAGCTGGCAGAGCATTGGCACATGAAAGTCAAGGTCGTGGGTTCGAATCCCACTGGGGTCACTTGAATTTTTTCTTTGTACATTACGAAGGAACTAATTCTTGTGACCCCTTGGTGATTCGGTAGTATTTCTCTTGAGGCAAAGTATTGCCGGGAAAAATACTTACATAGGCTGTAAAGCCGCCATTAGCATCTCATCATAACTTCACAACTCATCTCTTAATTAATGGTAAATGCGCTTGATCAAAGGATTATCCGTGTTACCATTATCTTCGTTCTATCACAGACTTTGTATAGAACGAAGCAATGTGTAACACTCTAAAATAGTCCGAACCAAAAAATAAAAAAATCCAGATATCATGCGTTTTAAAAGCCGGTGTTATATGCCCGCGCACCGTTTCAGTTTATCAAGGCATTCTCGTACCCAGAGCACCCCGGCTCCTCACCTCGCAGAGGAGGCTCTGGTCCACGCGCGCAGAATGAGTGCGCATGCGCGAGATCGAGAGAGCAGAAAATTCCAAGATGGTGGCCAATATTCGCACGTGTGAGCAAATGGTGGACGTTTTATTGACAAAGACAGCATCTTTAGCCATAATGGAGAATTCTCAGGGTAGGTCATGATGCATTGTTTATTTAAACTTTCTAAAAGCTGAATATTTGCAGTGACTGACCTTATAGAGACATGATAATGGCCGTGGTTGAGCGACCGAAGTGGAAACTCGAAACTTCTAGCTCGATGGCGGTAGGCCATGTAATGAGAATTGTATTTTGCAATGATATCGCCTTAAAATCTGAACTGTATTTGTAATCTGTATAAACAATAGATTCAGAATTTTATTCTTTGAAACTTTTGGTGCAAATGCATGGTGCCTTGCAAGTGTCTAGGATGTTGGGATACAGACAATAAAAAAACATGATCATTGACATTCTCAACATACATAGCTGTTTTAGAATGAAATACTTGCTTATGAAACGAAAAAAATAAAGCGCTAATCATCCCACACTAAAGGACAGACCATTAGATGCCTCTGGGAATCTAGAACAAAAAAAAATGTGCAAGCTTCTGAGCTAAAAAAATAAATCCATGCAAGCCATTTAGAGAGAAGAAAACAATAGCTCTGGCTCACAAAGAAATTCTGGCACTCATCTGAGCCAGAAAAAAATATCCTGCACAAGAAAAACCTGCAACTTCCCCCGGAAATATCTAATGGTCAGTCCCTTAACATGACATTTTACAGAACATAATGTTACAGCTACACCTGAACTAACAGCCACAATGCTGTTTGTGTAAAATGGGACGTCACACTATGTAGTAAATTACATACATTACACATTATCATTGTTCTTTTCATTTCTTTTTCTTCATTTTAGTTGAAGACTAAAAACGTCAGGCTACATATGTTCACTTCTGGGCTGATGAATTGCTTGATTTGAGCAATGAAGTGTTCAGCATGGAAAAGAGATGTCTTTCCAATGAGAGCTCCATACACTCCATGTTGATGGCTATCCATGACTACCACTTCATCGCCATGGCCAAGAAAACAGATTGTCATGCCATTCAGGATAACCAGGGCAGCTGAGTGGTTTTCATTGACAAGTCTCTGGAGGTAATATTGGACCGAACTCTGTGGAACACCTGGATTTTCACATGTGAATGTTATATCAAAAGCAGCCTCTATTTGGAAATTAGAGAGGGCTCCTTGCATGTTTGCTGCTGCATCTATAACTGTGAAGTATAGTGGCTGATTTCCAGTGGCAGATGTGTGAAGCTGGTTGCCAAGTACGATTGATGATGCCATGATTCCGCCAATATTATTGGTCAATTCAAATGGTGAAGTTATGTTCGGGACAATTTTCCTGCAAAAGGCTTGAGCATTAAGTAGGGCTATGAAGGTGCAGGCACTGGACCCATTTTGGCCAATATTTAGCTGAGACTGGGATATGCATGCAGGAAACATCCAGAATTTACTTTCGCCAGTATCGAGAACAGCAACATCAAGGGACTGTGAAGTTGATGGTGAAGCTGAATGGGTTTGGGTTGTTTGCTGAGCCTGTGCTGCAGTGGTGGTTTGTGTTTGGGATTGGGATTGATTGGACTGGTTTGTAGGCTGTGGTACTGTAAAGGAAGCCAACACCTCATCAACATGTGTGCTCCACTCTTGTGAATAATAATATTCAGCAGGTTTGTCTGCTGTTACAGTGATTTCATCATCTGTGTTTGTGTTACTCTCTCCTGCACCATTTGCTGGATTGGCATGGCTGGTGGCACTACTAATACTTTGGTTGAATGCATTAGATATGGCTTGTGCTTTTTGTAGCAGTGGGGTAGTACAATATTGACAAAGCTGATCATTTGAGAGTAAACATGTTTCATGGAAGGTGTGACCACAGGTTAGGCGGATTATTTGAGTATTACTTCTTACTTGGCAGGTTTCATTGTCGCAGCTTCTATTTTGATTTGGAAATGAGGTTGTATTTGTGGAAGATTGGTTCAGATCTTTGTATGATAATGGAAGTGCCTTATTGCTAACTTCTTTATTGAATGTAGCCAGATGAAACTTTGGTTGTCCTTTTGGTTTACCAGTGGTGGTTAGTTGTCTTGGCAGCTGCAAAAAGAAGCATCCATTTTAAACCCAGAAAAAAATATCAATGATCATTTATATTATTTGTCCCTATAGGTACAAACAAGTAAATTTTACCGCAATAGACAACTGAAATTTGTTCTGAAATTTGAAAGCTTTTTTCATAAAAACAGAAACAAATTATTGACCAACGTCTTGGTCATGATTTTTAGTTATGGGGACTGAACTAAGCCAGTAAAATAATACATTTTATTATATGGCTTGACACTTTCCTGTGATCTGATTGGCTGGCGCACAGGCTGTATTTTGCGTATTGCCCACAGGCTATATTTTCCGTATTTAGCCCCGTGTCCTGGATGAAGACAAAGCAAAAAGTCAAATTTAATTGAGCCATATAATAAACGAATTATTAACCTCGCTTGCTCGGCCTGTACGGGAAATATCAGACCTCGGTCTTTTTGTACAGACCTCACTATCGCTCGGTCCGTACTACAAGACCTTGGTCTGATATTTCCCGTACAGACCTCGTGCTTGGTCAATAATAATCTCTTGTTATTTTTTTTTTTTTCAATTGTACTGAAACAGTGTGAATGACTCATCCAGGCCCGGTCTGGTAAGTAGGATTCTGTACCACTTTTGAGCCTGCAAATTACTTGCCTGTTTCGATTTTCCAATATTCTGGGCTACGTTCTTGAATAAGTGTAGTAAGTGCTCTGCAAATAACCCAACCACTTGGCCGAAGTTCCTGTTTGATTCCCCTCTCGAGCATGATCTAACAAATGCACTATAAAATTGTGAAGTTGTTGCTGATGATGCCAGTGACAGAGCAGCTTCCCTTATTTCCTTTGCCTGGAAGTGGGGCCTTATGTTGTTCCTGAGGAGAGAGTGCCATAACTCCACTTTGCGTTCATTGATCAGTGTAAGCCACTTGGTCTTGAATTCATAGTATTTTTTGAAGTTAATGCGCTGATGTTCAAGGTCACTCAGCATTGACAGGGTGGACCTATCATAATGGTGTCTCTCCCATATTATGAAGATTATTGCTAATCTTGTCATTGTGTCAACATAGCTATTAAGATCTCCTGACCGAAATACACAGTCATACTGGAAAAATGTTAGGGGCAAGACTTCTTCCAGAAGATTGAGCATGAAAACATACTCCAAGTCTTTGCAGAGAGCAAATTAATTGTTCAGTACTTTTGACCTAATCAAAAGCCATGCACACATGGTTGCTGTTATGACAAAATTTGATTGAAATGGTTTTGGTTTGAGTGGAAGTTCTGAATGAAACACTTTCTTGTAAATATGGTTAAAGAAAAAGTGATGAATTGTGATGACATCCTCTCTAATATTCAAGCCAACATGAAAGGCCCCTTGTTCTGGGATTATTGCACTGTAAGGTCCTCCTTGTGTTTGAGCAATTATTTTTTTGGTATAAAACCATGTAGGCCAGTCCCCTGGCATTGGTAGTACATTTTTGCTGGTAAAGTCATTAAGTAAGTTACAGCAGGTGAAGGTATGGTTTATGGCTTTTTTGTAGTCTTCCTTACTCTTTAGCGTTGCTTCAAACTCATCCACAAGCTTACAGGTTTCCAATTTATGCAATTCGTCATGTGCTAATTCTGCATAAACCCTATGAAAGAAAGAATAAAATGTATGAGTTACATATTGAAAAATTTATCCATTGGATGTTCTTTGATGCATTTTCCCTTCTCTGCTTTGACATGAAAACAGAAAAGTAAAAACTTGCTTACCTAAACTCTCTAATCTGTTGCTGTATTGCATGTGCTTTTAGGTTGTGAAAAGGACTTGGCAGGGAATTCATATATGACTTTTGTTGTTTCCTTAACCCTTTCAACAGAAGGTCCTTCACATGAGCATAAACAATTCCACCACGGCATGTCTTTTCTTCGCCATTGACTTTGACAATTGGAGAACTGTGTACTTGTTGTGGGTGTGTTGGTATTGGTACTGCTGGGATGGTTGGCTGAATATCAAGTAGAGATGATGCCATATGTGTGGCTAGGGAGAGCTTGGGTTTTTGTGGTAGCTGCACTGTGTAAATGTTATGGAAGTCATCCAAGAGGTACACCATGCAATGGTTTTCCTGTTGATAATGAGACTAAATTTGTACTAGAATCTTTTAAAATTGTTATTCATAAAACAATCCCAGTTGTTGATAGGGAAACAGTCAAATTTCTTCACGTTCACGTGATACACTCTCAACCAATAAGATACTAGAAAAGTGAACTTTGAAATAAAAAAATTCTAGACAAAGGGCTGTGCCATATGTCTGTGGTCCCACAGTAGCAAGCTAACAACTAAAAAATTAAGAAGTCAATATTTATGCAACACATGAATTCCTAAATAATTTGAGACATCTAAATTAATGAATCTTTGTGAAATATTCGATTTTTCATGTATCAGTGAAAAGACCATTTAACATGCCATAACAAGGGATGAGTCCTTTTTACTGACCACTGCATTGACACCATACCTGAATAGCCTTCTTCATTACTGTAGCTCGAAGTTCTGGATAGTTCTTTTCTGGTCTTTATTGTAGGAATCTATTGTTCGTGGTGCACATCCAAATCCCATTAGAATCCCACTATTTAAGGCAGACCTGGACAGCCCATGTAGGTGAAGGAACAGCCCAAGATCCTTTTGCAAAGCACTTGTTTTCTGAGATCTAAAACCAGGACAAAATGCAATTTTAGAATCCCACTCAATCTGTAAAGGTTATCAACATATAGTTTTGTTTTGCTTGCATATTTACCTGAAGTACGCAATAATATGAAGCAGGGCCACTACTCGCTGTTCTTGAAGAAGCCTCCTTTCGTCTGCTACTCTGCTGTCCCTATTAGAAATAGAACTGGGCAAGAAAAAATAAAGTATAATGGGACTCTAGAAAAATTATGTTGTAGAATCCCTACTCATACAGTTGACAGTGATAAATAGCCTTTAAAAATGTAGGCTCTTATGATAATTTTATTATGCCACTGAAGCACTGTAACATCAAGCATTATAGTATTATGTAGGTTTTTATTGTATTTTGATTCTCCTGTTATTATATAGTACCTTAAGACAACTTCAAATAAGCCAGGGGAACACTTGCTTGTAAATCCACGAAACTCGACAGGGTCGTAGAGTGGTTTTCCTCCCTCATTGTAATGCCTGTTCAGTGCTCTTTGAAAGGTTTCGGTCATTTTGTCAAATGTTGCATCTGTAATGGTAGTTAAAGAAATAAATGATTATTGTTGAAAATATTACTGCTCAAATATTGTTTCTTAACTACATTGTAGTTACAGTAAAACAAGCTCAAGCACCACCAACATAGATTTCATGACTGTTGCATAATTGATTTTATATATTGTACTGTATGTAGAGTTTACAGAATGAACTCTAAGCTTGAGTTTGCTTGTTCTTGTTTTATGGGCTACAATAGGAAGTAAAATTGTTAGGTGTGTGGATTTTCGTTGGATAAAATACTGGTAGTATCACCTTTACTAATGTAAATGTGTTCCAGAATCTCCTCCCATTGCCCAGCATCCAACAGCACATCCCCATCAAGATTGGTTTGTAAGGTGCCCACTGGACTGGCCAAGGATTGCCAACTGGGTTTTTCACATCTGGGTGTTATAATGCCATAACGAGCCAAGCACTCTAGCCTGTAGAACAACACTCGTAGCTGCCTTTTAATTTGTTGTAGGGATGGGCTGCTGTCCTGTGTGTTGAAATGCTCAGAGAGCCGGCTGATAGGTGAATGAGTGACTTGAAATATCTAGGATTACATATGAAAAAGACGAATTTGAGGAATATATTCACAGAATATATTTCTTTAAAAGTTGCAAAGGAGTTGGTCTTATGGGTACACAGTGTTTGTCTTAGTGAGTAATTTATTTGGTAAAATAATTGAAATGAATTCAGAAAGAGTATTACTGAATTAATTGGAATTCTTGTACTTACATTTTTCTGATAAATCATTTTTAAGCAATTACCTTGTGAGTTGAACTAGTGGGGCTGAGCACTTTGGAGCTTTGATAACTAGATTTCTGTAATTCAAGCATTAAAACATGGTTAAAATGTTATACTTTCAGACATTTTTTTCTATAATTTCAACAACAGGAATATAGATGAAAAACATAAACTTGAAATGTCGATTTTTCATTGCTTCAGTTTATGAGCTATGCACAGTATATTGACACCGAATGTAAACAAAAAACAAATTAATAGTGAGGTAACTTTTATCTTTTTTTTTCATCTTTATTATCAAAGCGAAATGTGATGTGTGTTTCTAGGTACCTTTTTCCTTGGAGTTGGAGGGCAGTACAAGGGGTGATGATTAAACTTTTCATCTGCCACTTGTCGGCAAAGAGAACACCACTTGGTGCCAGGTTTATAATTTTCTGTTCTTTTCCCGACATCGTCGAAAAGAGAGAAGAACCTCGGCGGGATGGTGGATAGAAAATTTGACTTCGAGTGGCCCCAAGTACTTGGACATGAACACCGACGATTCTCGGTTTCCACTTCGTTTCTGTGTCGCAGGCAAAGCCAAGAACCGAGCAAAATACCTGAAACACGAGCCTGTGCCCCAGATATTTGTCTGAGAGTGGCATCCTTGCTGCAAACAGACTTCTCTGACCGTGTTTTGCCCTCTTTAGCGCATCTTCTCTTACTTTTTCGTGCGGGATTTCCCCAACAAAAGTTACAAAACAACAACAATGCAAACCAAAACCACAGCCGCCCCGCTGTCATGACGAGCCTCTCCGTTCACGAACCAAAAGCTTTTTTGTTAAGAAAAACTACAAAAAGTTAAACTCAAAAAATACAGAAAGATTAATGCACTTGATGTTCAGAAAGTTTGAAGCTTAACTAATGAGCGGTTTTCTTAACTAGCGGGGTTCACCACTGCTACCTCGCAAACAACTATTTTCAAATCTGTTTGGCGGGAGTTTGGCGCGTACGCGTCACGGTGCTTACGCATGCGCATTGGTTCTGCGCGCGTGAAAGGCTCTGGTGACATCCATTTGAGGACCTTCGCTGATTGACTAATTTTGTACGTTCGAGCATTATGCTCTTCTCTCAACGGCTCTGTATCAAATCTCGCGCATACGTCAGTGGCTGACACCAGAGCCTTCCTATCGAGTTGACGAGCCGGGGGAGCTCTGGGTGCGAGAATGTCAATCAGCGAGGATCTTCAAATGGCTACCACACCGCGCGAAGTCTGGTGACTAGAATGCTTTTTACCGATTTCTAACGCCCACGTTTCCGAAAACTAATCTTGTTTGACTTGTAGATTATACCTCTGCCAACTTAAATTCCAGCAATTCCTTCTTAAGCGTGGGAAAATTAACTTCTCCTTTTAGTTCTCACGAAGGTGATTCTACTGGAATCTACTACATTCTGTAAAATATACCTGACCTCAAAAGACAGATTCACATGCCGGATGGTATATTGACACAGATACGTATGTGAATGTGCAATAACTGTGTGAACAATCGCTATCTTAAACCTCCTACTCGATTTAGGCATTAATTACGATCAGTTATTTCCGATTTTGTTTGTATATTGCTGGAGGGCGAAGAGAATTAAACGAGCGATCACGCAAGTGACTGCGCAAGAGGCATGTGACAGGCAGAGTGAAACCCTTTTTGCGCGCTTTTCAATTATGTCGATAAATATCATCTCTCGGTTCATTGTGAGTGTTTTTGATGAATTGATTCTTTTGATATATTTTACTCAAATCTACGCCTCGTTTTATCCGGAAGCCTCTATAATCACTGACGATATGGAAGAAAAGCCGCTTAAAATGTTTGAAATGCATGCGTGGAGTTGTTAGTGGTGCATGTTATTCAAAACTCCGGTCCCTGAGTCACGACTTTCGTCCTAAAAAAGACAACCTAAAGGTAAGCTAACTCGTTAGTGCTGATAGCCTTTGTCCTTGTCTGAGTGGAGTAACAGCCGCTTAACTTCCTTTCCAATAGACCCTTGAAACAAGGTTTCTTGATCTTTGAAAAAAGAAGGTTGGCGAAAAGAGCACAAAATGTTGTAAATTGGTCAAGCTACGTGCCCGTGAATTTTTGAAATTTTTAAAACATTTCAAAAATTTACGTTCGCGCGAGGGAAACGTTTGCCCAAAAAATTGTTTGGGGGCAAACTTTTGCTTCGGGCGAACGAAATAACATTAATATTTGCTTTGCCATTTCACAGCCTTCGAATATTTGGCAATTAAATCAGCTGGTTAGAATTGTTCTGCTTCAGCACTCAGAATCTTTTTTAATTCTTGTCAGTCTCGGTATTCTGGTATTTCTGTTCCAACAAATAAATATTTCCGAAAAAATAATAACATTGTGGCAATGTTTGATTTTTAACAATCAATTAAATCATAAAGCATAGAACTATGTGTACTCCTGTATAGTCTACAGAATTCCGGAAGGTTCGGAGAGGTGTACACAGAACTCATTAGTTAACAAAAGAAAGATGGCTGCCAAACAAAGCCGAGACACGGCCCATTTGTCTCGCAACCCTCTGCATACGTTTTAAAGGTACCGACAACTTTAATACCTACTGGAAAAATAATCTACCCGTTTTGCATGTAAATAAGAAGTCCTAAATAAGAGCGTATTTCAGATGCTTGTCGTGAGTTATTAGCAAAATAGACGTTATCACGGTTTCCGCCGCCATTTTGTCCAGTAGACAAGACGTGTGAAATCCCACATAAACTCTGCAAACGCGAACTGAAATGGTGCGAAATCCAACACAGGGGGGGGGGGGGGGGGGGGGGGGGTGCTCATTGGTAAGATTGTATGGCAAGGAGATGGGCAAGACGGCTCCGCCGTCCCTGAAACACATCGGTAAAATCTGAATCGTAGCAAAGGGATAGTGACTGAAACAGTTTACCTGTAAAGTTTGGAGGTTATAGCTACAGTGTAAATCGAGCAGGTGCGTTTTTGTATTCTTCATACTGATGCCTGTAACTGTGTGCATCGATGCGAAAAAAGCCTGTCAAAATAGAGGGTAGATGTGGGAAACTAAAAACTACAATCGCTCGCTTTATAGAGAGCGTAGAAAGCTGAAATTCAATAGAGTGGTTGTTTGGCCAAGTAGAATTATTTTACGCTACGTGTTTGTTGATACGAGCAATATTTTATATTGCTCAGGATATCTAAATCATTTAGTATCAACAATGGCTATTGGAATTGAATACGAAGAGGAAAAGCTAATGGACGTAAAGCTGAAGTTGAAAAAGCGTTTCGCCTTGCAAGGCCTCGTCGTCGATTTCGTTAAGCTAGGTAAGAATTCCTTGTTCCTGAATAATAAAGCAATTATTGAATTCGGTTTTCGCATGATAGTGAGATTTGTCAACGCCTCGAGTTAGTGTTATCCGCCTCAGCTTCGCTTCGGCAGATAACCGACAAACCTCGGCGTTGACAAATCTCACTATCATGCTCAACCTCATCCAATAAGTGTTCATTGCTTTGTAATCACCCCTAGAGGCTGACGTCATTGTTTACATCACCCCGGGCAGTGGTTTTCGCCGCCGGCCGACGAGAGGGAAAACCACTGATAGCAAAGTATGTTTACATGTTCGCATTTGCCTACATTGCATACATAGCGCTTATAGAATCAGACTTTTCAGTGCGGCTACAAAATCATATAGTACTGGATATCTATAAAGGATGACAAATCAGGGGCGTAGCTACCAATACTGCAAGTGTGCAGCTAGATACTAAAATTATTTAAGACAGATTTTCTTAGAACTTTGCCAGAAAGGGGCAAAAAATCTTGTTACTCGAAATAAAAAGAGTTGTTGCTTCGAATTTAGTCTCATTTCAAAGGTCTCCATGGTAGTGTTCGTGTATTATCGCGCCGGTAAAAAATTTCCAGAGGAAGCTGAGAATTTTTTTTTTTTTTTTTTTTTACAGATAGACGTATTTGTCGCACCTAAAATGGTGATGTCAATTACAGCCTACATAGATTCTATAGAAAATTTCCATTTTTAAACGCTTATTTCTGTGGTGGCGGGAACCCAGTCCTCTGCCTTTTGTGATATTTCACAAATCTACAAATTAGGATAGAAATCATTAAGACCCCGTTCACACGAGGCCGGTACAAAACCAGACCGGTACAATTCTGGTACGGTACTGCCGCGCGTTCACACGGGACCTACGCGGTACCGGACCTATTTTGGCACGGTAAGGCGTGCACGGTCCCGTGTGAACACCGTTCAAAACGTGCCAGAATTGTACCGGTACCGTAAGAACAGGTGGTACTGTACCAGAATTGTACCGGTCCGATTTTGTACCGGTCTCGTGTGAACGGGGTCTAAGTAACAGTATTTTTTGCCTCACGTTGCTCGAAGTTGTAAAATAACCTGTCTTAAATATTTTCTTTCCTTTCACTTTTGAAATATTTGTTGACAAATAATACGCCCCTCTGTAACAGACCCGACAAAATCTAGATTTCCACCTGGTTTTCAGGAAAATGTTATCTGGCGAGACAAATATTCGTCGGGTCAGCTCATTTTTCACCGACTACAATATCTTCCGCGTCATTTTCCGAAACTTCTTCCGTCAGTGCTGTATGAGTTTCCAGTCCTTTGAAATACAGTCCTTTATATGGATTGCTTTTATCAGCCTCTCTTTTTAGTCTTTTGTATCGATTATTTAAGTACTGGCTTATCTCCGGTGTAATAACCTGTGAGTGCTCACGAACTGCGTCACAAAGCTTCCTTTGTTTGGTAGAACGAATCATTACAAAATAGAATTGGTCAGTAGGTACGCAAAATTTTAGAGCGATCAGATAAAGTTGAGAGCCAATAACTGGCCTTGCAAAATATGTGTCGTCACACAAATAATTACCCGCGGGCCACCTGTCACGCAACGGCGCAGCTGTTCTGCGCATCTCTCAAATCAAACAAGTATCGTCCCGTAACGTTGGCCAGCGAAGGCCAAAAACCTCGAAAACAAATCGTATATAATCACGCTAATTCTCAATCCATCCGACCATGCTTTTTAGCTTTACATATTTCTTAAATATTTATGATAGGATGGTGTAATTGGCAGTTTTCACAATGTTGCGGCGCGTAACATAACTGTGATGAGAACAGTGCTTGTCTGTTTTGAATAACGAAAGCTGTCTTCACCAGAACGAGTCGGAACGGCTCAAGGGTATTGTTCTCACAACATCGTGATAATTCAGTGATCGCTCCTGGAGCATGCGCGTATCATGACAGGCTCCCTTTAAGCTTACGCTCCCAAGCGCCAGATACAAGATGGTCTTGTAGCCAGAAGTCGAGTAATAACGTTTTTCTCGATCTCCTGATAAAACAGCTTGATTATTACGTCAAGCATTATCGAACTGTTAAAACGATGACTCATCATTGAATCCCATAGCTCAATTCTTACGCGCGCGTTGATTGGCTAAAACGGAGTAAGATTTAAAGGGGCTCTCGCACGCTTGCTGGCCACTTCTCTGACAAGAAAATAGCTCAAATCGCAATCCAATTCCATCCTCTGATATCAGGTCAAAACAACCTGGAATTGCATTTGTCTAACGCTTGAAAGGTTTTTCTATTAATCTGGAGGATTATTTGATTACTACGGGCTAATGTACATGTGTTTTCACGGATACAATTTTACCTATTTTAAGTCCACGGTGGACGAATATTAAGCGTGCGAGAGCCCCTTTAAGGTGGAATTCAATTACCGGATGTCAAACCGTGAGTGCCTGAGGCGAATCAGTTAATATAACGATTATCGGTTCAAGACCCACATAAGGAAAAAGGGCACATGAACTGTACAAAATCCCAAAGTTTGGTATTAATTGGGCAAATAGTGATTGACAAACAGCCATTCAAAAAGTCCGAAATTTAACAAGATGATCCAGACGTATACAATTCCGTCATCTTGGAATGGCTGTATCTCGATCGGAATTTACAAAATCAACGCCAAACATTAGGACTTTGTAAAGTTTATTATTAAACATTCTCTTCCTCTTTATGTGGGTCTTGAACCGATAATCGTTATATTAACGGATTCGCCCCGGCATTCACTCGACCCGTGAATAATTCCACGTTAAATTTAGCTTGAAAAACGGTATAATTTTTCGCGTGAAATTTAACATGGAATTCACTCGTCATGTAATGAATTTTTCTATAGAAAGATATGTATTTTATTGAGATTACGTAGTCCTTAAGGCTGAATTGTGTCACATAAAAACACTAAAATACTAAGGCTCGATAGTTGACTAGATTTATTAGCTAACAAAAACACCAATTTCGACACGAATTATATTTAGTAGGTTAATAAAGCCTGTCTGACGAATAGAGTAGATCTCAGCCCTGATGTGATGTGATGACCACGCCCACACGTGCCAGAATGTTTTCCAATTTCAGAGTACTTGGCATCCCATGAGTATTCTTTCTTTCTTTTTCCGCTACGCATCAAATGATATAGGAATATGGATGCATCTCAAGGAAAGAAATGTTATTCAAACGAATGCCACGTGATCTGAAATGCGAAAACATAACGCACAAGCGAAAGAGGTCTATTGAATCGGCGTTCATCTTAATCACCAGGAACAGGTCCGCTGGGTGTTTGTGAAACGTGCGTTTACACGAAAAAGGCCCAAGGGAAAAGAAAAGATCAGGAACTTTCCCAGAGATTATGGCAGATAGTGCAATGCGTTTGAGATTCCTGATCTATGGAGATTTGAATCGATCACGTACTAGGCGAATGACACGAAAATCGATAGAAAAAAATCATCCATGTAAATTCTGTTATCTCTCCTTATCTTAAAAGTCTCATCTCCCGTTTCCGGTGATTAGGCATGTGACAGGTGAATATTTAGCTAAAAAACGTTTACTGCGGTTTTCGCAATTCCGTGAGCTCAAACATTGAATTTCAAATCGCCAATAAATTGGAATCTTTTCAATTTTTGTCAAATCAAGCAGCGCTGTCAAAATCGCTTAACAAAAATCGCGAGCTGGAATATCGACCAGTCTGAATCGGCCTTCTTGTCTTCTTAAAGACTTCGGCTTAAATATAAGACCGTGCCAAGAAGATATGTCGAACAAACGAACATAGGTTTCACCAATGATTTCAGCCATCCTGGAGTGCAAGAAAATTCGAGGACGTATGCGTCAGTGGCTGCCACCAATGTTTGCTTGAGAATGTGCTCCGTAGACGCATCCCTTCAGGTGCGCGCGCAAAATTGTATCCACTGCCATTCATGCGCACGATCAGGGCACGATGAATGATAGAATATAGAATTTTCACTCTAGTCTAACGCTATCTTCTTGCGTACCTATTTGTCATTTGCGCAAGGTTAAGTAAATCGGTGCTGTCACGGTCCACGTCGAACGTGTCCCCTAAGCGAGAGAAAGGCCGCCCTGTATGTCATGCGGATTCGTGCTTCAGCGATCATGATATCCCCCTCCTTCACCTAACCTCAGGTAGTACAGCATGTTATCGGAATGACTGCAAAATTAACATTAAAATCATTTTTAATTTTATCTTATTAGAGCGCACAACATGTCCACCGTTTCTCGTGACGTGGTTGTTATCGGCGCAGGATGGTCGGGGCTTCTCACCTGCAAGTACATGATACAAGAGGGTCTCACTGTCGTGGTCCTTGAGAAACGCCCTGGGATAGGAGGCCTCTGGAGGTATTCAGATGACCCTACGATTCTCACTGTACTAAAAAAGGGCCAATGTACCTCATCTGCCTGCGTCACGGAGATTTCTGACTTTCCTATGCCAGACGTGATGGGAGATTTTCCTAAACATGAACAGATCTGGGAATACCTAATTCCTACTGTGATTACTTTAATATCCGGCCGCATATTCGCCTAAATTGTGGCATTAAAAGCATTACAAAACAGGAAAATAAATGGAACGTATTGGGAGAAGATGGCGTTCTGTATGTTGCGAGCAAGATTGCAGTTTGCTGTGGGGTTCATCAGAAGGCTAACCGCCAACTGGAAGGTACACTATTTAGGAAATTCACTGGACAGATAATGCACTCTCAGGTCTTAAAGACTTTTATTCCGAGTCATAAAGGAAAAACGGTGTTGATCTTCGGTGGCGGGGAGACGGCTGCGGATGTTGTAGAAGAATGGCACGAGGGAGGTGTGGGTAACATTATCTGGAGTATCCCGAATGGACAGTATTTTATCAGGAAGTATTGTAAGCTACTGCCGCACCGGGAGCCTCAGGCATTGGACAAGGCCTCGTCAAGAGCGCTGAAATTTGTGGCACCTTTCACTAAAGGAAAACCAGGTAAGACTTTAAGGGAAAGCTGAAAGGATGCCCACAATGATCAATTACGTAGGGTGGATGTTCTATCTGGCTGTATCTAAAAAAAGGTGGTACAATAATTAACATGGTGTTAGGTTTCATAACCACCCCAACCGTAGGTCGCCATTTGGGTCACATAGATACCATCGATCGAGGGAAGTACAGGTATTAGAATAATTACTTTAATATCTGGTCGCAGAGGTTAAGGTAGCTATCGATCGATGAGTCGATGCCCTACTAAATTTGCCATATAATAGAGGCTAGGTTATGTTTGGGACAGTATATAGTCTCGGTGAGACCAGATTGTCAAACTGCCATTTTCATAATAGACCTTATCACAGTTCCCCCATTGCTGCGTCATACCGAAGCTAAGGTTGACCAGGCACTGTTAAAGACCTTCATTCTCTTGCAATGCAAATCAGTCCTTTTTTAATGCTAACGAGCTTCACGTCTCTAACAGTCCAAAGTCAGCCTTGTCTCGGGCTCAAACAAAGCCTGTTGCGCAACTGTGAAATGGAGTATTCTTCAAGCGTCAGCCACATCATTGTTTCCCTATTTGAGAGAGACGCGCTGTTAGATTTCTAATATAGCGACTGATATTTCTTCCTTCAAGTTTCCATAAATAGCAGTATGCAAAAAGCGGGTAGGACAGATTTTCAGGGTGCACATTTGGTTGACCCAAATCCAGGTTTCCCTATTTGAGAGAGACGAGCTTCTTGGTTTTCAACAGCAACTGTTTGTTCTTTCTTCTTCAGGTCTTTCCTGGCTCTGCAACTGGCTGACGTCTGGTTCCTTGCTTGCATACCAAGGTCATGGAATACCCGAATGGAGGAAAGATGCTGAGTTTTGTCGCTCATTCATCAATAAAAGCGGTCATGTCTTAGACCTGGTGGACTACAAACGTGTTGTGCCCAAAGGTAAATACCACAGACCTTCCCAGGAAGCTATGGAACGCGGTTGTTTGCAGCTTGCTCCTCTCTTATCAGTACAAGCCAAGACCCTGTTCTTTATTTGTGGCGTGGTACAGAATTCCTAAAGCTCTGCACACACCTGACAACCAGTCCTTATCACTAGGGGACTCATTACTTAGGGTACTTATTGCTAGGGTACTAACTTATCACACTGCGACTGGTTCCCGGGACTAGTTTCCTTGTGTATTCTTAAATTGACGTTTACTGACGTGGCGAGTTTTACGAAATGCGCATGGCATTGTTGCCCGTAAGTCTTTCTTGTTCTGCAGCACATGTGAGTTTGTTTGGCTTCACCGGGTACTCACGTGAGGATGCATGGAATCTACGCCACCATTTAGCCGGGATTCATTCTCGTACCCAGAGCTCCCTGGTTCCTCACCTCGCTTCGGGTAGCTCTGATGACATTCATTGACGCGTGTGTACAAGAAAATGTCCTATTTATGCCTCAAATTTACTTGTATAGCGTAGAAGACGACGGCGTAGGCTCAAAGGTAAAGAGGTTTTATTAAGCGAGTTACGATAGAGCTGATTTTAGCAATCAGCGGAGGCTCTGGTGACCGCCATTAGAGAGCCTCCCTTGCGAGATAACGAGCAAGGAAGCTCTGGACACCAGAATGATCGGAATTAATCATAGTTTTGCAAGTATCCGTTTGGCCTGAACACACGTCCCGGTGCATTAATATCGATCCATGGCGGACTATTTAATTGCAATATCAAATCTTTCCAGAGCATTTAAAAGTATCTATGTCTATTTCCTTGCTTTTCAATTTTATTTCCAGGGGCCATACACGCCGTTGAAGGCAAGACTGTATTATTTGCCGATGGTACTAAAGCTGATGTTGATGTCATTATCCAGTGTACTGGATATTCAACGGAGACGCCTTTTCTCCCTGACGAATACCAAGTCCCCAATAATGAGAACTACAAGTACATTTTTAACGTAAACGACCCCTCCTTGGCTTTTATTGGATACGTCCGGCCTGTGATTGGATCCATACCCATCATTGCTGAGACGCAAGCGTGGTATGTTGCCAAGGTATTCAGTGGTGTTGTCACGTTGCCTGGATACTGTAAACTAGTTGCTGAGACGCGACAAGACAAAGAGAACTGGTCCAAGTACTTTGGCCATGCCTCTCAGCGGCTGGGAACTTTAGTTGAAATTTATACATATGTAGACGATATAGCCAATAAAGCTGGAATTACATACAGTAGGTGGGAACTTTTTAAAGAGAGTCCTCGTGATTGGTTAACTGCTGTACTTGCTCCAGCGAACGCCAGTAGCCTGCGACTTAAGAACAAGGAAGAGAGGGATAAAGCATTGACGAACCTGACACGCCGAGGGGCTGATTGTGTAACTCCAGTTCATCTTCTGTTGATCCTATTTTGCCGAATTATTTGGCTGGACTGGTGGCTTGGAGCCTTCGCTAAACTGAAGTACTTGTTACAAACTAATGGTTTTTGCAGGATCCTGACAGAATTTCCGCTTGTAAGATTTGTTAATTGGATTTGGACAGCTCCCAAAAGGTGGCTATTTGATAACAAAAGCCGGCCATAAACGTACCTGATATTATCTGTTGTCAAAAGTAGTAGTATAGTAGGTATGGAATTAGTATTTCGGGACAATTACGGAATCTTTAGGAGGTCCAAAAAAGTCACAAGTCCTACAAATATTTTTGACTGTGTCTTCTTCTTTTTCTTCTTTTAAGAATTTCAAGCTACTTGCAAAATATTTCAGATGAGTTTAACTTAGACGTACAAACTGGTGTCCGAATTTTAACCGTCCGAACTTTTTACTGAGCTGAATAGTTATATATGTGTTATTGAGTGAAAGAGCGTATAATGTATAAAGGGTGAAATACACAAGGCATAACTTGCCAATAATTGTGCTACCAGTTGTATTTGTATGCCATGCAGATCGAAAATAAGGAAACTACTCGCGCGATGCACAGCAATACAAAGGCAGTGTCGGGTAATGGCGATGTGTTTACAATAAAAGTGTCCGATATTTTGAGTCAGAAATTGTCCTAAATGATGACTGTAAAATATCCGAAATTTTAGCTTCCGAACGTTTGCGAGTAACGTATTTGACGCACTTTGCGCGAGTTACGCAGTAGAGTATCCCCAGACAATGGTCATTTAATATATCAAGATAAATGTGTCGTTTTTGTCAATGCCAACCCGTGCGCGTGCCGCGGGCTACCTGTGTTTGAATTTCCGGGCTCCTGGGGCCAAAATAAATATGGCGGCCTACTAGAACAGCGATTCTCTCCAAAACCTGCAAGTTTTGGTGAACGTTTTGACAATTTAGGGCAAGAAATAAGCTTGGAAAACTTCTGGACTTCCAAATATGGTAAGTAGAAACTTCCATATAAGGAAATTTTAGAAAACGACAGATTTCAATATGAAATACAATATGATTTGATGATCCACTTTAGGTCGTCCGAAAGTATAAGACCTAAGTACAAGTGATGATGGACTCTAGTTCATAGCATGTCTTATTATTGGGTGTCATAATATGTTCTATTCTTTCATTTTCTGATTATTTTCTATGCCAGTAAAGAGATGAAGCCAGATAAAATTCGCCAAACATTTGTTAACAGCTCGCAACTGACTACGATATTGAAATCCAAATTTCAAAAACAATTCACCGTCAAGTTTATAAATAGTTACCCGCGCAGTAAGCATGTCACAAAATAGCACGTCAAACCGTTATACAATAGATATCGGCAAGCGCGCGCGCTCAATTTCGGTAGCACGCGCGCGTGCGATTTAAGGTGACTGATGCGAAAGTCAGAGCGCATTTCGCGAAAATAGATTTTCGTCTACAACTTTAAAAATATGCTCACTATGAACTTCAATCTTGGAGAATATAAGCAGGTATCTTTGGGCAATATGTACGCATTATCAGATCTCCATTAGCGTTAATACTTTAAATAATAGCGGAGCTCCCGCGGGCGCCGAAGGCGCCCGTGAGCGGAGCCCCATAGCTACATGCAGGAGTTATGGACTTCCGGTTGTGTGTCCGTCCGTCGTCGCACAGGCAACCCATGACCAGTTTTATAGCAGAGCTAAATAAAAGGTTTATATCTTGGGAAGGGATTAACCTCAGACAACCAAACTTGGGCGAAGTTGTCTTAGTGGCAAAAGGGGTGCAACGGCATGGTCTGCACGTGGTATGACATCATTGATGACGTCATCAAACGAGAAAAGGTTTATATCTTGGGAAGGGATTAACCTCAGACAACCAAACTTGGGTGAAGTTGCCTAAGTGGCAACGGGGGTGCAACGGCATGGTCACGTGGTATGACATCATTGATGACGTCATCAAACGAGAAAAGGCTTATATCTTGGAAGGGATGAATCTCAGACAACCAAACTTGAGTGAAGTTGTCTAAGTGGCAAGGGGGGTGCAACGGCATGGTCACGTGGTATGACATCATTGATGACGTCATCAAACGAGAAAGGGTTTATATCTTTGGAAGGGATGAACCTCAGACAACCAAACTTGGGTGAAGTTGCCTAAGTGGCAAGGGGGGTGCAACGGCATGGTCACGTGGTATGACATCATTGATGACGTCATCAAACGAGAAAAGGTTTATATCTTGGAAGGGATGAATCTCAGACAACCAAACTTGAGTGAAGTTGTCTAAGTGGCAAGGGGGGTGCAACGGCATGGTCACGTGGTATGACATCATGATGACGTCATCAAACGAGAAAAGGTTTATATCTTTGGAAGGGATGAACCTCAGACAACCAAACTTGGGTGAAGTTGCCTAAGTGGCAAGGGGGTGCAACGGCATGGTCACGTGGTATGACATCATTGATGACGTCATCAAACGAGAAAAGGTTTATATCTTTGGAAGGGATGAACCTCAGACAACCAAACTTGAGTGAAGTTGTCTAAGTGGCAAGGGGGGTGCAACGGCATGGTCACGTGGTATGACATCATTGATGACGTCATCAAACGAGAAAAGGTTTATATCTTTGGAAGGGATGAACCTCAGACAACCAAACTTGGGTGAAGTTGCCTAAGTGGCAAGGGGGGTGCAACGGCATGGTCACGTGGTATGACATCATTGATGACGTCATCAAAGGAGAAAAGGTTTATATATTGGGAAGGGATTAACCTCAGACAACCAAACTTGGGTGAAGTTGTCTAAGTGACAAGGGGGGTGCAACGGCATGGTCACGTGGTATGACATCATTGATGCAGATCTCAAACGCAATATTACATGTTTCTTCCTTATGCGAAATGTTTAACGTATTGAAAGAAGAGAACTACAAAAATGCAAATGATATAGAAATTGCTGGAATAATTCCGCAGAAATTCCAGTGCTTCAGGTTTCGAGAGTTCCCGCCTTTCGCCCACCCCAAAATGAAATGATTCTCTGCCCGTATGATATCTCGTCCTCAATTTTGATACAAAAGATATATCATACGATTCTATTCAAAGTGGTTCCGCCGTTTTGAAAATGCCTATGCCAAGTTATCAAACCGTTGACCAAAACCTCGCAGATTCCGAGGGACCAAAAAAAGGCAAAACGAGGGCCTTAATTAGAAGGGGCGAGAAGTGAAATTCTATTTTCAGGTAGCCTGCTGTTAAGATGCTCTAAACAGTCTTAAAATGGTATAAATTGACGACTTTTTATTAGGATACACAGGATCATATCAAGATATTATTGTACAAAGCGTGTCGTCTTTTTGCTGCGCGGTTTCTTCCATATAAGGCGCTAAGTAGATTCCTTATTTGGAAAGTCGGTAAGTCAGTCAAGCGGATTCAAGATGGCGGACGAAGGCTGTAAAACTCGAAGTGGAAGGGCCTGCAAAAGACCGGCCTATTACGTCCTTGAAGGATTTAAACAGGACCCAGAGTTGGCTAAGGAAATCGAAAAAGAGTCGTCATCCCCAAATTCGAAAGCAAAAAGAGAGTGTGAGCTTTGGGAAGTAGCCAAAGTTGTCGAGAAAGTTGGCGAACGCGTACTGGTACAGTGGAGGGGTTTCGGAGCCGATCAAAACTCCTGGGTCTCTCTCGCAGAGAATCCAGAACTTGCGAGATATTTGTCCTCCAATGCCGGCAATCCTGATAGCAGTGCAGTTGCAAAATCAGAGCTTCCATCTCTCAGCAGCGAGGATACGGAACTGTGGCTCGTCAAGAACGCTGTGTTCGACGAATTGCATTTCCGTCGAACTCCCGAGAATGATACGGGTCTTTCTCGCAGAATTCAGGTCAAAGTCCCTTTCTCAAAGAAAGCGTTTACAACTGTCTTTGAAAAAGGGACTTTTCCCCTCGCTGCCGAGAGAGAACTGGACTTTTCGGCACTCGTAATGTAAAGTTCTCCTGCACTGCTGCTGAGGTTGCTTCGGTATTTGGCTCGGATATTTTGTCTCGCCAGTTCTTGGATTCCAGTACTGTTTGCGAGATAGACCCAGCGGCCAAAATATGCGTGCAATGGGGGTACGAACTCCGGGTCAACTATAATCATAGTGAGTGCCCCCGCTGCACATATATTTTGGACAGCTCCGATAACTCTTCACAACCCAACACGTGTTCGCCTAAGGCCATTACCTACCCACCCCTGGCGTACTTACAGATGAGTTTTAAACGGAGAAGGAGAAACCTGCTTCATAATCTGGGAAAGGTGCGTTACACTCTTAAAATTTAAATGCTTGTCAGTCAGCCACATTTTGAAAGTGCAGTTATTGGGAAGCCACAAAAAATTAAACACCCCTGTTTGATTATAGCCAGGATACCCATCCTGACCCGGTATTTAACACTGATACCCACCCTGGAATGTCAAACTCCTCTAGAACCACCCACCCCTAATTTCAGAGGTCCTCAACAGGGGTTGCAGATTTGTTTTAGACTGGCCACACTGCCATTCAACTACTTTGTAAGACAATGACATTTATACTTCTTTGTTTATTAGCAACCTTATTCCAAGTCAAAATAAATAATTCAATAATTGTATTTACAGTATGTACAAAATATGCCTTGCCAAGATTAGTACACCACTGTACTTGCTTTTTCTTTCTCATTGTTTCTTATGAAAAACAACAAATCTTTTATAATTTGTAATTACAGTATTCACACAATCAACTCTTGCCTTACCGGGTATGTTCTCCCAGGTATTATTGTCTGTTCCACCAATTAATTATGAACAAATATGCAAATGACTGGGATAGTGGTCTTCCTTTGATACACTTGTTGCAGACACCAAAATAGTAGTTCCCAGGGTGTGCACTTTTACAAGAGTTGGCAGTATACAATACAACTCTTTGCAGGGTTTTACAGACTTTATCTACGATCTTAATCTAGGCTTTTGGCTTGTTTTTGCCCTCTTCCTCTTTACTCTTAATATATTATTGATACGAGAAAAAAGGAACTGTTCTCCATCTCCATGATCTGTTGAAAAAAAATAAAACAGTGAAATAATAATCCAACATACAACAAAGAGCCTCTTGAGTGTATGGTGTACCTCCTGTACCAAGTAGCTGCAAGTAACACTTATTTTGTTTGTTTGTTTGTTGTTTCATTCAATATCATATTATAGTGGTTGGTTTGTTACTGGTACTTTACCTGGACTGTATAGTTAGACTTCCTTCCACCTTTTTGGCTCCCCCGGTGGAATTGCCTGTTCTGTAAGTGGTTTTTCTTTTCAACTGTTTGGCAGTTAATCCCAACAATGGGCCAGATGCCAAAAACTGGGGCACGTGGTATACAAGAACTGGAATAAATTGAAATAAAAATCAACCATCAAACAACTGAAATTAAGGGTGACTGGTTGGTAGTTGACCACTATACACCATTGAACAACAAATTAACATAATTAGTACATACCATGTATGTAAGGAATCACATCCTGTGGATTAAACAATACCAATAATGAATAAATAAAGTAAACATTATTAATTCCATTTTAATTGAAATCAATCAACTATTATATTTGCCATTTCAGTGACATTTTCAGATGAAAGAGGAAAATGAAGCAGCTTTAACTGGGGATGGTTTCTACTCTGAAGTGAAAACAGGAGAGAAAAGCACTGCTAGGACATGTGTTAGCAGGGAACATTACACCATACAGTACCTCATCAAAAGTTGCTCTCCGGTAATTTGCTCCCCACTGAAGTGCCAACTGCTTAAACTTTGTGGCATCAAGGAACTCTGGTTCCCCAGGAATTGCTGTGAGGGCATCTGCGAGGACTCTAAAATCCTCCAGACTTTTGTTAGATCATGGATGTCCAACACCTTTGTCTGAACTGATTGAACACAGGATGCCTAAATACCAAGGGAAAGATGTAAAATAAATTCTCATCTGAAATGGGTTGATCCATATTATACGGTCACTGAGTTTGACCCTGGAATTTCCACAGGGCTTTTCGATTTTGACCATGGAATTTCCATAGGGTCTGTGATTTTTTTCAAAATTAAACTAACCTGAAACTGGATGTTGTTATCTTTAAAGTGTTCCTTTAGCCTGACTTTGAGCACATCTTTTGTACCAGTTGTACGGAGCTTGTACTGGGAACAAACTGTTTGTAGCTGGGACTTTGTTAGGCAATCGACTGCTGTTCGAGTTTTGTCTACCATGTTGTTCAGAAAGGCAGTAAGGTCAAGGTTTGCAATCACTGTTTCAACATCGTCACCTTCAATTATAATAAAACAAATAATATGCCAGTGTTAGGGATATGGAGTTAAAGCTATGGTTTATTGGTAGATTTCCAACAAAACACTGTTTTCTTACAGTCCAGTGATGTCCACTTTGTGACAGATTTGCCCCCATCATCCTGAACATCAACAAACTCAAACTTAATTCCTGAAATAAATATGAATATACACATTAGAACAATTTGGCTACAAATTGTACACCAGAGTTTCCACAGGGTATTCATTTGCAACAAAAATTTCCTGCACAGCAAAATGGTGACTAAAACCCTTCTTTTTTATTTAGAAAAAAATTCTCACCGCTTAACAGAGGTAGAAAAAAAAATATTGCACTGACAAAAAAGCCCCCCCCCCTCAAAAGTTAAATGGTCGGCCCCTTACCAATATCAGCCATTGCTGTCTCCATGTCTCGCTTCCTTTTCTGCTCTATTGCCCAACAGGCAACCTGTAAGGAGGTAAGTGTTCTCTCAAAAAAGGTTTATTGAGATAGAGTACCATACACTATAGGGGAACTTTCACTATAGATATCTCTCCTCATCACAGTAAACAGACAAGGGTTCCAAGGGTATGTGCTTTTCTGAGGTTTCAAAATATAATTGTCAAGATCTTACCTGGTTGATGAGCTTTCCCCAATTCGCAACTTCATGTGAAGTGTGTCAGGGATAATGTTAGTGAACTCTATCGGAACTAGTGGGGGGTACTTGATTCCGTACGATTCATCTTGCCCAGCCAGTTTACAGCATTCCTCCAATGTTCTTGTTACTGGCCAATCTTGAACTAGTTTTCAAAACAAAAATAAACCTTAATAATAGTAAGGAGTTTGTGTGATGTAATAAATTTCGAATCACTATATAATCATACCTTGAATGCACCTCAATTACAAAAGTGTTTATAAACAATTCATGTTATTTTCATGTGCATGAGAGAAACTTCACTTCACTTGCAAAACATACATGAATAAAAATATCAGCTGTTCATTTTAACAAGAGAAAAAAACATTGTTGCTAGCCCTTACTTGAGAAGTCCTTAATGAGCTTTTTGTTGCATTTGCACCATAAGCAGAAATAGTTAGATGATGGGGTATTGATTCCTAGTATAAGAGCCATGCACTTCCAATCTGCACACATCTTCCTAAAAGGCAATTTCACTTGTTAGAAACTGAAGGCCTGAAGCTACTATGACCACAGCTTGCCCTTATCACTAGATTGACTAATATCCAGCATCCATCTTTATAACCATGCATTACCATTTGACATTGAAGTGTTTTCCATTTAGCATGATTCCATCCTTTTGAAGTGCCTTGATCTCACTAAAAATACTCTTTAGGGTGCCTTCAATCATTTCACGTGATTCTTTACCTGAAATATACAACCAAATGGAAGGGAAATTCAAATTACAAATGATACTCTCAAATGACTTTGGTTAGAATTATGATTGCATGTATCAATTAGAAAACTGTGCCAGAAAGTGTCTATTAGGAACATGTACAAAGGTTGAGCAATAAATAAGAATTTAGGGTTTTATTTAAAAAACAATTAAATTGAAATATATTTAAACAAATCTATTTAATACCAATTACCAGAGTTTTTGAACCTAAAAACACTCCCTGTGATGACAATATTAATAAATTATAAAGGATGGTTACCATCAAATATTGACAGACAATACTCTTTGTCTGGACTTCTTTTTTCTTCCCCTTGGACTGAGAAGGTCATCATGACACTTCCAATCTTCTTTGTTGTTTTCCTGCCATCACCGGAGAAGCGCAGATGAAGCGTATCCGTGGAAGACAGCAATGATGTAAATGACTCATCATGGGAAAGGTACTCAAGGAGGTCAGAAATTTTCCTCGTACAGCCTTTAACAACGATACCATTTGGAATCTGAATAGAAAAATGTTACTTAAAATAAAGGTATCAAAAATAATTAACCAGGGATTTCTTCCCTATTTAATATTCCAGGATCAAGCACTGAAATCATATTTGTTATTTTGAGGAGTTAGTAAGCATAAAACCAGCTGATTCCACCTCACAGTCGAAAAATATTTTTTGTCAAAACAAATTGTTCAGTCAAAGACAGTTTCCATTTGTCGACAAAAATATTACTTGAATTTTCTTTCATTTTGGAACCCCTGGACCTCCCCCCATGCCCCCCCCCTCCCTGGGTACGCCCCTCAGCAAGACATCAGGAGGAATCCATCTCAAGTCATTACCTGTTGATTAACAGCTGTGATTGGTATTATCCTGTTCTGCTCTGCTCTTTCCTTCTTGATTTGGTTCAAACTAGGGAGTTTGCTGCCTGGAACCATCTGCTTCAACTCATTATACGCATCATCAGAAATCTGACCTTTATCTTTAGCCTGGAAATAAAAGTAGTGTCAGTTTTCTAGATGTATGAAGGCATACAATGTGTACATATCAAATAATTACTTGTAGTGCTCTTCTGACAATGAACAGCTTGTTTGGGGGCAAAGTCTGCTTCTTTTCTGTAAACTTTAATACCACAGTCTCATTGTCATCAATGTTTAAGGTTACCTTCAAAATAAAATCATAAAAGGCAATTAACTATACACATAGTTGTTCGAATTACTAAGCAAAATACACCTATTGTTGTCACGCTATTTTGACACAATCTAAGTGTTAGAAGTTTGTTGAAAGGAGAAGCCAACCTGATTAACTTTCCATCCCTTAGGAAGCTTAGTAAATTGGGACTGTAGCCAAGACTTCACTTCGCACTTTTTGTGTCGCTTTCTTTCGGGACTTAGCTGATTATAAGGCTTTTTCCCTTTCTTAAAAGGCACTTTCTCGCATGCACACTTTCTTCGCGATTTTAGAGCTGCTGCGGGTCTCTTGTTTGGTCGTCGCTTGCTAGCTGCTGGCGTCTCGTGTCTCACGGGAATTGCAGTAACTCCCGAAGAAACAGAATCTTTAGGACTATAGCTGCTAAATTTTAGCTGTTTTCTGGGTGGCCCAACATAAAAATGCGAAAAAAGTTGATTGTTCTTCATCACGTCCTCCATGGATCACAGGGAAGCAAAGAGATTGTCGGTTTCAAAAAACCCGCTTAAACCAATCTGTAAATCGATACCTTATGTACAAATATGGAAATACCCGTTGAAAAGAGCGGGAAATCTCCATTTGAGAGCCGAGTATTAAACATATACTTATCTTTTCTCTGTCGTTCTTGAACCCTCGAAAACAAGGGTAGTCGAGACGAGGAAGTTGTCGAAAAATCCTGCAAAAGCTACAGAAAACATCGCGATTTATACCCGAAACGGAGAAACGTGAACGTAAAATGAACAACTTAGCTCCTTTTCGTGAAAATGGCTCCTTGGCTGCCGTCTCACAAAGAAATCGTCGCACGAAGTACAGAAAATCAGTCTTACTGCCATTTCTTGTCCGCCATGTTTACATCGAAGGCTCTTCGAGGGTGGTTACCAAGCAAGTAGTTACCAGGCCCCCGTAATACCTTTGAAACGACACAGGTTTCTTGATATGATACAAGGAGGGATTTTAAAAAATCTCGTTCCCGTTGAAGCATCTTGATTCCCATTCCCGGTATACAAATCCCGTTCCCGGTAACCCAAATCCCGTTTTCCCGGCCTAAAATAAGGCGAATCCCGGCTCCCGTTTTACCCCTTCAGGACCCTGTTGATGACCTCATCAAACGAGAAAAGGTTTATATCTTTGGAAGGGATGAACCTCAGACAACCAAACTTTGGTGAAGCTGTCTAAGTAGCAAGGGGGGTGTAAAGGCGTGGCCACGTCGTATGATGCCATCGATGACGTGTATATTTTGGGAAGATATGAACCTCAGACAACCAAACTCAGACAACCAAACTTATCTAAAGGCAAAGGAAAGGGGGGTGCATGTGCTTAGTCATGTGGTATGACGGTGACAGGCTATGACAATGCAACCTCTTTTCGACTCTTTGTCTCATTAACACTGACAAATATTTATCCGGGAGCTCCGCTTTTAGCCAGTGGCTAAATCTATATATTATCTGAGCTTAAATGGACGCCTTTCTCGAGAGATCAACCCCGCGCAAAAAAACGTTGCTGGTATTTTTGAACGAACTCCGTTAATCATATTGAAGTCATGTTGGACTAAGTGTTAATAACGAAGTTTCAGGAAATTCGTTGGAAGCAAAGTGCCTATTTTCGAGTTTTAGTCGTGTTTTTGGCCTTTTTTTCTAAAATAGGCACTTTGCTTCCAACATCTTCTTGACGTTTAAACAGATCAATCCCCTCGAACTCATCAAATTGTCGCTGGAGTTCCACGAGTCGATTTTGCCCGTACTGTTCAAAGGCAGTTCATCTCAACAGGAGCTACTCGACGGGACCCATGTTGAATTTTGCCTCAAATGGGCTCGAGGGTCTATTGTAGCTGTAGATCTTAGGGTTGAATACATCGTCGAATTCCCTCAGACCAGACAGTCGCGAAACGTGGAGGCGTTGTCCGGTTGAAAGTTGGCATTTGGACGTGCTGCGGGGACTAGGCGTTGAGGGGGCAGCTGGTTGCTCCTCGGCGATCTTAGGGCTGAATATGGGAGTGATCTGACAAAAGTGTTCGTTTTTCGTCAACACCTTGGGTTTGGAGGTGAGATTAGGGATGTGAATCTCGTTGGTTACACTGCAGATTACGGCGGGGGTGGGGTTTCAAGGAAGTATTCGTCCCCGCAGTCATCGTCGTGATCTAGCAAGGCTCCAATTTGCCTTTGTCACACGGCAGCCATCTTGGATTTTTTCCTACAGAAATGACTATGCGTGGGTGAGCTTACACGCTTGGCCTCGCTTTCATGACAGCTTCGCTGTATTAGAAAATCCAAGATGCTGCCGTGTGACAAAGGCGAATTTGCCTTGCTTTGGCCATGTACATCAATGACGTCATAGCTTGAGAAATTTCGGGTTTGATAGACGCTAATGTTCTAAAGTGAAGAAATCTACGAAATAGGCCCCGGTGGCCTGGAAACTGAAACGTAATTTTATAGAGTACCAAATAGAGTCTATCGAGGTACTGTTCTTCTCAAGTAATGGGGCAAAAACCAATCGCCACAGAGGTTTTTATAAAACAGATTTAACGATAAGAGAACAACGTCAACTGTCGAGAGAACAAGATGGAAAGTTCGACAACAGAAAATCGATTGAAGTTTGGCCTAATAGCTATTTTCTTAGTTTTCTATAGAAGCTCTATAGTAGCTCTACTAACTATAAGAGTAACTCCACGTTTTGGCAAATCCCCTTTGTCCCAGGTTTAAACGAATTTACAGTGTAGTATAGTAGGGCTAAAAACAAAAAAGAGCCAAGCTTCGTATGAACCAAGTACTCACGACGTTGACATTTTATTATTTGAGAAAACAAAGACGGCATCGTAGCTATGCGATTTGAATCGAGCAATAGAAACTGAGCTCCTGTACACTACGAAACGGCTTCCCCCACACGTTTTAGGCGTATCAACAGAGGACGGCGGAGCAAGGTAAAGCCCCCCTACATTTCTCTGGTACCCGAGACCCGCCACCTCTTTCAATTTTCCTAAAAATCAGATTTTCGACTGCCGATATCTCCTGCAATAATTGATGAATCATGGCGAAAACTTATTTTTCTGCTCTACATGAAGAGAACGGCCCATTTCTGCAATAAAATCGGGTATCCCTTATTTGTGCTCCGACAAAATAACCACTAGATACTTTTTTTTATCTAGATACTAGATACTTATGGGGGGTAGTAGTACGTACGCGATACCCCACCACCTTATTCACCATCCCTGATACCTATCGAGTATCGTTGTTTTGACCTCTTCCCTAATTCAAAAAAGGTTGCTTTGGTGTTTGGTCTTTGGTACCTTTCAATTAGCGGGAAACAAAGGAATACTTTGCTTCAGTGACCACGAAACAAAGGCGCTCAATCTAAATCTAAATATTACTGTGCATAAATATTACTGTGGAAAAATTCCTAATGGAATGGCACAGGGGGGAGGGGGGAGGGGGGAGGGGGGTGTAGTGGTCAGCGTAAAGGGAACGTACTACCGAAACAGGTAGAGCGTTTATCGGGCTCGACAAAAGACGCTCGTCTCCAGACAAAAACGTTGGCGAGTCTGATTGCATTCCTTCGCACAAAACCAATCATGCGTTGTCGCTGCCAAAGAAAATCGTTAAAAAAATTGGGAAATAACACACTGATTTGTATTTTTTGCCTCATAAAATAATTAGAAAACACGAGCAGATGGCTTTTCTAGTTTTTAGTTTCTAGTTTGAAAATTTTCCAAACTAAAATATTTGAGTTTAACTTTAACTTTAATTTAGGTAATTGCAACTAGCAAGCTAATCCGGCAATATGCCAGCGCGCGACAATGAACAATAAATAAATAAATAAATAAATAGCGCGCACATGTCGTATAACTGCCATTACCGAATTAGCTTACCAGGGAGACCTGATTGAAATACAGGCACAGAAGGGGGGTCAGGAAAAACGCGTTGAGGAAGACTGTTCCAAAGTGGGACAGTCCTGATAAAAAAAGAGAACTTGTGGACGTTGCACGCATCGCTGACCTCAGTAAAGGAATTCAAACTACATCGTGAATGTTTTTGGTTGGAAACGAGCGCTTTTTCTCGAGCCGAATAAACGCTCTACCTGTTTCGGTAGTAGTAGTAATGACTGGAAGCAGGCTCATAAGTAGAAGACTTATGAGCTTCTGCTGGAAGCAAAACTGGAAGTCATCTTAAACCCTCCACCGAGCTTATTTCGTACCAGCTCGGGGAGGCTGTTCCATCCTGGAACAGTATGTGGTAAAAAACTTGATCTATTCTTTCTTGCGCATACGTTTCTAAATTGGCCTTGGGTCGATCCTTGTTGCGCCAAACCATGGATCTTTTCTACGATCCATGGCCAAACCAAAACATTTTCTGAATTAAGTGTGTATTCCTAACGCCCTTGCACGCCCGTGGCGTGGCGCACCAAACGGAATAGGGGCCTGGGACGAGAGTACTTCCAAGGCAAAGAGTTGGTCGACGCGATTCGACGCAGCATAACAAAGTTCTGTGTGTCAAATGGATTGATTTACACATGAACACGATCCAATGCTGTTATACAACGTTGCATGGCCCTAGAGAACAACTATGTCTTCTGTTACACTGGCTAGTCGGTGAGTTATTAATCGACCTGGTACCTTTTTGGATGTTCAAACAGACTTGCTTCCTAGTACTTGCTAATCCTACTGTCTGTGTGCATTCATTCCCAAACTTGTTCACAGAATACCTATTGGTGTAGTCATGTTTCCATGTTAGAGACGATGAGATAAGCAATATTCCCTAACCATGTTTATCAGTGTTAAGCTCTACAGCGTTCCATTTCATAGGAACTATGAAATGCAACGCAAAAATCATCCAGACTTGACAAGTGGTCAAGACCCAGGCAAACAAGCTTTTTACTGGCTACTTGACCAACTTACTAATTTTTAGGTGCCTGTTTTAATGATTTGCCTGTTTCTTTTATAGAGGATCCCACCTTACCCTCTCCCCAGGGATTGTTTTTATGGTTTCCCTTTTGTTTTTTGTCTGGTTACCTTGTTCTGCACATGTTCTGATGTATAACAACTGAATTCTTGAAAGCAGACATGTAATCATGTTCTGTTTATTATACATATATTAAACATTATTATACATTGTACTCGCTATATCGATTCTGATTGGCTAAGAGCGGGCGCTTTACTTTGGGAATCATGCTCTTTGAGGGTCTTCAAGAATCAGCATGCTGATTCTTCAAGAATCAGCTAGCTGATTCTTGATGCGCGCGCAATGCATCATTGGACTAGAGCGCTTTCCCTATTTTAACAAGGCGCTTGTGTAAAATAAATTGCTTGACAGAAAGAAAAGCATTTTTACTGAATCAATGTATAATAAAACAATTATTGAATTCGGTTTTTGTGATCTCCAGAATAAACAATGTCTCGCCAAGTGGAATCAGGCTCGGCCTCACGGCCTCGCCTGATTCCACCTGTCTCGACATTGTTTATTCTGGAGATCACAAAAACCTCATCCAATAATTGCTTATTAATGGAGAACCATTGACCAAATTGTCATTATATTTTGTCAGGTAAACCTTGACAAAGGTTTGTAATCCTTCATGCAAAGAATGCTATTAAGTTCTCACATGGGCATCCATAAACCTAAGGGAGCATTATACACTTAATGACTGCTCCCGAGGGAAACATCAGTTTTGTTTCCTGGGAACGCCCTCAAACGCGACGCGTGAAAGCAATATTCCCCAACCAGTCAATAATTTTTCCAAATATTGACTGATCGGGGAATATTTGATTTGTACTTCACCATGTGACCTTGAATTAGCCAATAAGAGCGCACGCTCGGTTGGAGTGAGCACTCGCTATATAACAATCATTATTTATGCCAGGGGGTGGGCTGGCAAGAATTAAGTGGGGGCCATGTTAAATTTGGCACGTTCAAGTAGGGGTGCACCAGAAAATTTGAAAACTTCTGTGAGGGGTCATCTACATTTTTTGGAAGAAGTGACATTAATTTAATGAGAGGATGCTTGCCTGTAAAATTACAACAAACTGTTCATGCGGTGCAGTCACAGGAAATTCCTAATTGTCCTAATTAAATACAGGAAATGGTCTTGGTATCTACATGCCCCAACATTTCATCCTGATCTAGGGGGGGGGGGGCTTTCATTATTATCAAAATTGCCTTATAGGGCTTTGAGGTTTTTATTGATACTTGGGAGGGGGTCAAGAGGTTTTTGGGGCTGTATGAAAAATCTTACCAGCCCACCCCCTGGAATAAATAATGAATGCTCCCTAATTGGCTAACAATGTTTACCTCTTGTTGCCCCCCAATTCAGACCATGTGATGATTCACTTGGGAGGAGACATTTGTACAATTCATCAGACACAACTAAGCACACAAGGAAATTATCTACAAAATATGTGTGTTTCCAAAAAATATCCATACCCCCCCCCCCCCCCCCCCACGGAAGGGTATTGAGAAATAACCCCCCCTCCCCTCTGGAATTTCCGAAGAAAAATACAGTGTTTGTATGGAAAAGATCAGGTAAATTGACCCCCCCACCCCTCTGGAATTTCCAATCCCTTCCGTAGGGGGGTATGGATATTTTTGGAAACACACAATAATAACCTCCCAAATGAATTGTCTAGACTGCTTGCAGTCCCTTGCTCGGGGAACGTCCATAATAAGAGGGTAAATGTCTTACTTTGCGCATTCCTAGTACTGTGCATTTATGCCGCTGTCATGCCCTGAAACTGCGGACTGCGGACAATGCTTTTCATAAAAGAGGATTTGTCAGTAAAAAATCTACTGAGAATACCTGAGTAATCTGATTGGCCAAGAGCCATTATTACTGGTGCTTATCCATCATCGGTGAGCCAATAGCAATTGACGTGTTGATGTGCACAAACCATGACGCTTTGAACCTGAATAATAGCTAACCCAACGTTGTGTGTGACTCGCCAGAGGCTGTTGATAGACATGAGTTATGTCACTTCAGAAATAATAGACGATTGCATTCCAGAGTTCAAGTTCCCGTCACTGAAAGCAGAACAACGGAGCTCTGTTTCAAGTTTACTGGAAGGGAAGGATGTTGTGACTGTTCTTCCCATGGGATTTGGGAAAAGTTTGATTTATAAGCTGTATCTCTGTGCCACGAGGAAGAGAGCCACAGCAAGGTCGCAAAGCGAGCCCTATAATATTTGCAGTTTCGTCGCTGAAGTCAATCATTGCAGACCAAATAAAAGATCTGGAAGACATAGGGGCTAAAGGAACCTCGCTTCCTGGGGATAATGCCCTAGAGGAACTTGCTAGAAAAAAGCAAGTTCGATGTTGTGTTTGGGTCAGCCGAACAATTCTTGGCACCAAACTTTCTTCAAAGCTTTTGGAAATGCGAAAAAGTTCAGCAGAGAATTTCGCTCATAGTTCGTACAAGAACGAGAAAAACAACAGAGGAAATTCGATACATTTTTAATACAAAACCAAAATCGCACATGGTTTCCGTTACAACATGATTGCCATATTCGTCAGGAAGCTGTCATCAGTTCTATTCAGGGTTATTCAAAGTCCCTAGTGTGAATGAATTCTGACAGCTATAAAAATCCTCTTTTATGAAAGCATTGTCCACAGTCTCTTATTATGGACGTTCCCCATGCAAGGGACTGCAAGCAGTCTAATATTGCACTGGTTTAGCCGACAAAGCCCAGGGGGGGTACTTGGATATAAAAATGACGGGGGGGGGGGGGGGGTGGGGTGGTCCGACGGAGCTCCAAATTTCATACCCAAAAAAATACCTGAGCCATAAATTTGATACCCCAAAAATACCTGCCCCCAACATTTGATACCCATAAAAATACCCAATTTTTTTAGCCTAAAAAGGGCTTTTTCATACCAGCATTGTCCTTTTTCTTTGCCCGGGAAACAGCTTCAGCTTAAGGTAGTATCTTGATGATCAACTAGCCTGTCAGAAGTTTCAACCCCCCAAAAATACCCACGGATTTTTCAACACCCCAAAAAAATACCTGGTAGAATTTTCAACCAAAAAAAATACTTTAAAGGCCCATAAGCGCCCAAGCCGCATTGCAGGCACACAAGAATAAAACGCAGTTGAAAATTCGATGCAAATTGTCAGTTTGAACTTGTGAAATGCGAAGAACAATAGGGCCCCTTTGGGATATACAGTATCACCCAAAAAAATACGTCGGACCCCCCGTCATTTTTAGATCCGAGTACCCCCCTGGGCGACAAAGGGTTTATTGAATTGACATTGACTGTTTTATTGCTGATCTACATAATGTATATCATGTAATGCATGTTTTTTACAACAGTGAGCTTAGAAACAAGGCCACAGGCATTGATATCTATGTACCTCGACATGAAACTATCCCAGGACACCTTGGTGGCACAGTGCTGTATCATGTGATTGTTGTGACAAGGTTGTTTTATTTCAAAACCCATGGCAAGCACAAAGAGTCTGATGTTGTGCAGTTTATGGTATGAGTCAGACTATAGAAAGTTCAGGGCAAGTAAAAACGTTTGTCTAGCATGCCTCTCAGAATTGAAATTTCAAAACACCCCTTATTTCCCCTACAATCACTTTTTTCACTGAGAAATTTGTCGCAAAACTTAAACATGTTGAAAATGCGCATGTTGAAAACTCTCCTTGGTATTCGGTATGTAGGTCTGTGTGAGAAGCCACATCAGTCGTTTCTGCCTGTATAAAGGATTTATGACATCAATTTGGACCAAAGAAGCCTCCCAGGCCTGTCCCAACCATTATTGACAACATGTCTACTTTGTTTTTTTTATAATATATGAAGGAATATTGAACAAGCCGACATCATTTCATTTTTGGGCATTTTTTGAAGGAATACTGTTGGGAAAGGTATATTTAGAGCTGACGTGATGTTAAGTTTTGGCTTTTTATGAGGGAATATTTAACAATTATTCCTCGAGCCCGAATGGGCTCTGAGTCAATAGCCTATGAGGCGGAAGGCGGAATGGGCTATTGACTCAGAGGTCATGAGGGCAAGAGAAATAGTTGTTTTAGTCAAATCACACTAGTAGGTCAATTTGTATAGCCAAAAACGTTTTCAAGTCTGATCATTTGCCATTTTCTGCCTCTCAAAACCGACACATTACTTATAGCCTACTAGTAGCTCAACCAATCAGAACGCAGCATTTACAATAGAGCATTAGTGGTATTTGACTAATTAACGATTAGACTACGAGTTCGTGTTTACTATGAGTCAATAGATAGTTAACGAGGCACGTAGCGCCGAGTTGTCTATTTGACTCATAGAAAACAAGAGCGAGTAGTCTAATTGTTTTTAGTAGAAACCCACTAGCATACTACCTTCGAGTTGTTGCTAAAACGTATTTATTTTCATGGTTTTAGAAAGTTTTGCACTAGCGTTTTCGCTACTCACTATCTACTTGTATTGTGATAGATAGTGAGTAGCAGAGCCAATCAGATTGTAGGATTCGTGATAGTATGCGAGTGAGTTTCTACTAGTAATGAGTACACAGGATAAAATTATTATTTCTTGTGGCCATGACCTCATAGGCTATTTCTGATCTAACATTCTTGGAATGCGAATAATATGAAATATCTTTTCTGATATCGATATTTAGATACCACAGAAGTTTTCAGCGTTTGAAGAGCTCTATCACAAGCTATCACAGAAGTTCCCTAGTGTGATATTTACCACTCTCCCCAAGAAAGCTCTTATTGTGAATGACCATGTTATTGCTGAGCGAAGACGAGTCTTGGAGGATGTCCTGGAACACATTGCCCGCACGCCCAAGCTTGCTTGTAGTTCTTTGGTGTTGGAGTTCCTTGGCGCTCATCATGGAGCCAATGAGGGGAATCCCCTTGAGGAAGTCGATGCTGATGGAGGGGTATGGAATGACATGCCAAACAATTTAAGTTTGCTGATATTTTTCCGTTGCTTAAAATTATTAAATCTTGAACTTAAATAAACAACAGTGATAGTTCATAGCTACTTATTTTAATGTGTTTAACTTGGAGATCTGCGCAACCCCATGCAAATCAGTCAGTGCTTTTATAAGGTGGGGGGAGGGGGGGGGGGAGGGGAACAAGGTCAAACTGTTGGCACATAAACCTGGAAAAAAACGGCTGCCCCACAGAACTTCAAAACCACGCCATTTTCTGGCGTACTTGGGGAACTGTGTTATAGGATACATTTTATTCGAATTTTATTATGCGTTTTCGAAAACGAGAAGATCAAGTTAGCAAAGGCGCCATTTTTAGTCATTTCTTTGCCACAACATTCTTTTAAGGTGAATATATACATTAGATTGTGTAGAAGTGGCGAGGATGCCCTCTAGGAAGCCAAAAGGCTTTTACACAGAAACCAAAATATAAACCAAAATATAAATAATTTCTCGCAGCCGAAAGCAACAAGGACGTCCAAACCTATGCGATTCTCATACAAATCACACATAAACTAAAAAAGAGCTAAGTTCAAGCAGCCGAAAGCACCATAGACATCCAGACCTAATGGTTCTGTTACAGGTTGCTTACATTTGCAGAATATTTTTTCATTCAAGCGCCAAATGGAAATAACACCAGAAAGCAAATCATATGTCAGGGTGGTGAAGGGGTTCTCCGTGATCCGTGATTCACCCCAAATTTGCTCCGTGATTCGTGAAAACAGGAAAATTATTGCCGTGATCCGTGAAATCTCATGCCCTCGTGACCCGTGATTTTACGAATTTATCTTACGTGACTCGTGATTACAGGCCCAGAGATTCGTGAAACGTGAAAGCTGGTCATTAGGGACGGACCATTTGATACTTGATTCTCTCCTGACTGCCTTTTAGGGAACCCGACGTCCTTATAAATAGACTGTTTTTTTTTAGTCGGCTCGCGCTGCGCGCTCGCCATCTACAACATTAAAATGTTTTTTTAAATTGAGTAAATTTACTATCAGCAAACAGTAAATAAAGGTTTAGCAAATGTCAGGAACCCCAATTGTTAAACACCAAGTTCTCATTGATTGCTTGGACTTTCCCATTCTTTCAACTTATATGTCAAAAATTTGCAGCGCGCTTCACGCGCATAAAGAGGATCCTTTGGTATAGCATTTACAAGCTAAAACATCGTACTGGGCTATGTTTAATTTTGGAAAATTTCAATAATGTTTCTTCCGTGACTCCATTTCTTCAGCGTGATTTTCGTGTCCCAGAAATGAGAATTTCATTAACTGTTGTTAAGTTTGATTTTTAAAATCGCAGCGCGCTTCGCGCGCATCCAGAAGCATACAAGCAAGGCTCGGTACTGATCCGAACATCTTCATAATAGCGAAAATCCTAAATCGCATAACCAAAAACCCAAACTGATCTGGATGCTATGAGCAAACTAATTTCGCGAAATGATAAAATAACAGGAGAGCTTGAAACCGTACTTTATTGAACTGTGATCAATTGTCGTTTTGCAGATGGCGAAAAATTTAAGTGATCTCAAACCATCAAAAGAAATGTCAGGGCAAAAATTGAGCACAGTCACGTTCTAGGGGAAAAACATCGAGCAGCAAAACTGGACGCGAAAAAAAATTGAGCCAAAATTAGCCACCCTCCTCATCAAATATCAAATTGTCCTCTTGTTTTGGCGTATCTGTTCTTTTCTACTTTTATCGCTATATTTACTTAAAAAATACAAGTTGCATAATATCTTTTTTAAAATTTTAGTTCCGTGATTCGTGAAAAGCGTTTTCATAAGTCCGTGATCCGTGAAATAACGAAAAATCAGTCCGTGATTCGTGATCGCTACCCCCCCTTCACCACCCTGATATGTCCGTTGTGAATTTTTCTTTTTCCCATTTGTTTTAAGAGTAAAATGTAAGTAAGATAAATTTCCCCCTTGCACTCCGTGAATTTTTCACGGGCATCAGCTAGTGTATAAATAAATCGGAATCTAAAATCTGATCCACGGCAAAATACAATATTCTCACGTCAAAATACAATAATCTAACGGCAAAATACAATAATCTCACGGCAAAATACAATATTCTGACTAACAGCAAAATGCAATGTCTTCACGGTAAAATTATAGAAACCAGGTGGTCAGCGGTTCACTTCGCGTTAGTATCATATATCTAGATCCCTCATATATGGTACACTCTAATGTCCTCCGTATCAATATCTTATATTATAGAACGAGGATATACAGAAGGGCACTATAGTGTAGGCATAATATGAAGTAGTGAACCGCTGACCATCAACCACTGACCACCTGGTTTCTTTAGTTTGCCGTGAGATTATTCCATTTTGCGGTGAAGGCATTGTGTTTTGCCGTGAGATTATTGTATTTTGCCCTGAAGATATTGTGACAGTTCTGGAGCACCGTAGGTTGCAGTTTAATGTTTTTGTAAAGCGTCAATGATATTACTCTATGAAAGAAATTATCTCAACTTACATGCGTTCGTCCGTCTTACACCACAAGATACTGCGAGCTGAGAAATATAAATAAATCAAGAAGAAAACGCTATCAGGCAGTCAAACTTGTACAAAGTTGTTCGAGGAAATCACTATATCCCAATGGTTGAAACCAGAAATCTATATAAATCTTTTATCATACTTCGTTTTATTCAAGAAATGAAGAGAACTGTCCTAAAACAGCAATTTGTTAGGGATTAGAGTAATGATGGGTAAGTATTTGGACCCGTTCTGGTTTCAAGCATTGGGATATAGTGACTTCCGTTGTTCGATCACCAAGGAAGGTGCAAGTGTGTGGCCACTTGATGATGTCACCACAGGGTACCCCTGAACAAAGAAAAACTCATACTTCAATGAAATAACTTCAGGCATATTGACCAAACTTGGACTTGGACGTAATTACACAAAAGCAATTCGACCTAATATTTAATATCAAAGTCGATCAAAACTATAACAAAAACAATCGTGCAGTCGGTCACTTTTCTACCCTGCCCTTTTGAACATGCTAACATTGGTACGTGATGTTAAGTGTCCCCCCCCCCAAAAAAAAAAAAAAATCGTGCGGGACAGTCATAACCCGGCCACCCTGCTTCCGCCTCACAACTAACTTGTACGTATTTCATATGTTAAATCAGGATCATCAAACTCAAGATACAAATACCCCAGAAGAAGAGGCTACAGAGGATGTTGATTTATTTGCTGCGGAAGAAAAGAAACCCAAACCACCGGAAACGAAAGGAGAACAGGAAGACCAAGAAGAAGAACAAGAAAATGAAGAGGACGACCGCGATTTGTTCTCGTTAGCAAAAACAGCATCTGCACACCCTGCATCGGTCAGGTCCATATTCAGTGTGGATAATCAAGAGGATGAGGAGCTTGATGGGCTGTTTATACCAGCTGGGGCTGTACAAAAGAAACCTGTCACCATGGAAACAGAGGACAACTCAGATCTACTAACGTAGGTGGAAGTGAGTCATGGGTTTTCACGTCGCAGAATTTTCAAGGGATCTATTTTATGAAGCTCGTATTCTTGAGTGGCAATATTCTCAAATCCATTAATAGTTCATCAGCGCGAAGGAGGTAATTAACAAATGTCCGCAAATGACGCAATAAAGTGGTCAAAATGTTGTGGACTCACGAGGCGCAGACGGGACTCTTCTATTTTTTTTTGTTCGTTTATTGAAAGATTATTTTTCTGCTTAGCATTGATGATGATCTCGATAAGCTACTCAATGTCTCGGCGAAACCAAAGAAGCCCCCCAAGCCTACGCCAGCTATCCGCACAGAGAAACCAGTTCCAAAACCTCGCACGCGAGCTAAGCCGGACGTGAAGCCTAAGCCAGACGTGAAGCCTAAACCGGACTTGAAGCCAAAACCAGCGCCGAAACCACGTTTTGAAGAAACAACAGGGAACGATGAACTTTTTACATCCGAAAGGGAGACGCCAATCAAGGAAAAGGAGGAGGAAGAGCTTTTTGTGCCCAGAAAAGGATCGCTGAGGTACGTCTATATTTGCGAGTTTATTTGCTCCCTCTGTTTCCTTGACCAGGGGTAGGGAATGACGCCTTCCATTTGATTTCCGACCGGTATTGCCGAAAATTTGTGGTAAATCGAAAGCATCCCAGCCTTTTTGGATTGTCATGGAAGGCGCTCGCGTGACTTTTCGGTTTGGACCGTTCCATTTGACAAAAGGAATTCCCGGAAACTCAAACCGGAATTTTTGGGTGAATGAGAAGCACTCCGAGTCATATTGATCAATTTGAAACCCGTCAGCCTGGCATGTGGGAGGATGACGGTTGTCTTCCACTGAGGTACCCCGGCCCATCTTGTTCCTGTTGCGAGTTTATTTTTACTTTTCTGGAAATATTTTATAAAATTGCAGCAACAAAACCAGTGTCTGAGAGTATGTCTTGCGCTCAATTCTGATCGAAATCCGCTAGGGGTTGCTCAGTGTATCTGACCAGGGAGTTGTGAGTCCCTCAGTGAGGGTTAGCACTCGTTTACGTTGTCCAAAAGACGTCGTACTGTCTGTGAAACGATAGAACGAGGCATATATATAGCACACCTTTATGCACATGTGTAAACGAGGTTAATATATAGAGCGGATTTCACATGACCATCGTGAAAACAATTGCAATTGAGCAATCACTAGCCAATCAGAATCGTGAGAAATCATGACATGCTCCTAAATAGCTTTTTTCTTTGCCAATTGCAAGCCGAACCAATAACTAAGTAATTACACAATTGTTTTTACTACAGAATTTGATTGGCTGAGAAAAATGAGTAGCCAATGAGAACGCAGAGCAATCGCAATTACATGACAAGTCTTGAGAGTCAAACAAGCCAAATCGCTTTCCTCTTTCCGGAGGCTGCTTACCGGGGAGCTACGCTCATAGTTGTTACTATTCTCTCGAATTCTCTGTTGTTGTAATACACTGCTGACACGCCCCAACTGGAAACCAGCGAGTTTCATGTAAATGTAAACAAGTTGAGTTTGGCCAGCGTGCATAAATAAATGTGTGTATGTATGGTAGTCATGTGAAATCCGCTCTATTGACATGATGCTCCTTGTTCTATTGTCAGTATTGTTTCACAGACAATAGAATATTCTTTTGGTCAGTGTGAACGAGTGCATGCTAACCCAGTGACAACTCCCTGACCTGACTGATCAGATCAGATCATCGAACCAAAGCCAAAGATCAGGGGCCGGTTCCTGAAAGGTTGGATAAAGTTATCCATGGATAAAAGTTATCTGTTGTATAGGATTTGTTCAGGATTTATCCGTTGGATAAGCGTTTATCTACAGATAACTCTTTACTGACCTTCTAGGAACCGGCCCCAGCGATCTAAACAACAACCCCACATTTAGTCCTAGAAATATCATATTTTCAATCTATCTTCCTGTCAGCGAAGCTCACTCGTATCCTCTTCATCTCCTGATTGGATTGTCATTGAATGGGTTCCTCTCCTTCTTCAAGGTGTATTTTATTTGCATTTAGCTTCGGACGCTTTTCTCCGCTCTATTTAGCAGCGCCAAAAAGAAAGTCCCACAACTTATCCCCGAAGAGAATGTCCCCCGTATAGGAAATCATTACTGTTGTAATTACACTTGTTTCAATTCACGTTGCTCCTGAAACCACGTATCATGAACCAGCTTCAGAGTTGTCAATGATAATTATCGCCTGAAATCGTAGCAGTTTATGTTAAATGATTCCTCAAAGTAGTAAAACAATGTTATTTAGTATTCTTTTAAGACTTCATTGTGATGCATAATGGTTCATGATACATGGTTTTTCGGAGCAACATTGATTGAAATGGGTGTATTTGTCTAATTCAGGAAACCTTCACATGACGAAGACAGTCTTGATGATATTTTCAAACCCTCGACAAAGCCACTTTTTCCCGATGCTGACGAGGACGACTTATTCAAGTCGACATCAAGCCAGTCAGCCCCGTCCGACATAGGCGCAGATGATATCGCGAGCTACATCCAGCAGAACGCAGGAGAAAGTCAGGCCAGTCTAGATTTGTTTTAGATTTACAGTGATGTTTTCTACTGCGGTTTTCATAAATCTTCGAAATCTGCATCGACTTATTAGTTGTGTTTCTGAGTGTTACCTGATTCAAACGGAAGCAACCCAATACGTAGCTTTTGCAAAACCTCTTAGTGATGTTAGAGCGGTTTTCACATGACTGTCGTGAAAGCAATTCATGAGTAATTCACTATCCAATCAAATGAGATAGTAATTCAACAACAAACCAATCATAGACCGAGGTGATTCACAATCTCTCCTTTTCGCGAGCGAAGCCCATCACAAGTAATTGCGTAGTTGTTTTCTCTACACGATCTGATTGGCTGAAGGGTCAAAAATCATGCTCTCGACCAATCACAAACCGAAGCAATCACAATTTGCAATTACTCACGACAGTCATGTGAAAACTGCTCTATGGTTGCTAATTGTTAGTTGTACGATCGAAGGAAGCTGCTAAAACACGGTTTGACTGTTGCTTCAGAGTTCGCCAAATCATGAAATCTGCAGTAAAGCATACACTTTTCAGAACTTAATTTTGATGTGCAATGCGGATAGTTACAAATGGCGAGAACTGAATGATGGTCATGCAAATTACAGGCAAGCTATTCAAAATAGTTCACATCATACCACTGGAAAGAGCCCCGTAATCGAGGGAACCTTTGGCAAAATTTTTGTCAATTTGTCTGTTTTTTTTTATGTTTTTAAGATAGTTGCATCCCGGGGGGACCCCCTATTTTTGGGGCGGGGGTGCTCGTCGGGAACTTTCGATTTTACCCCTAAAAGGTACCTAAAATGGCAACGCTTTGTTGATGTTGACCCCTAAAAGGTACCAACAAGACGTATTTTCCCTCGTAATTTTCTCTCGTATTTTTTACGAGGGAAAATACTTCTGAAAATAAGGCTACCAACAAGTGTGATTTGCTTAATTTGCTATAACGGACATCTCAAAGGTACCTATCAGGAAAAAATAAACGTTTTCGAATTTTACCTCCTATAAGGTACCAGAGGCCTGATTTTAAAGGCCCATCACCAACCGGGAGCCTTTGCGCCCCGTTTTCTTTTATTTTCAGATTGACCCATTGTTTTTCATGTGCTCTGATTGGCCAAGAGTCCGCAGAGGCTCTCGGTTGGTGACGGGCCTTTAAACCCTAAAAGGTACGACGAGCACCCCTGCCCAAAAAGTAGGTGAGTCCCCCCAGGGAGTTGCATGTACTATATATCATTTTGAAGCTTTTAAAGCGTAGAACACAAATATGATATTTTCGTTAATTATTAATAAATTATAAATAAAATCAATACTTATTTGCCCAAAACATATTTTCTCGCTTGACTATGTCATAGTCCGTCAGAATTCAATAGAACCACCAAGTTTTGTATCAAAATGAATGATACTAAGGTGGACTCCGAAACTGTGAATAATAATAATAATAACTTTATTACATGAGGGTAGCACATTACAGTCAAGACTGATAAACTTGTGGCCCTCTCTAAAATATAAGTATATATATTACAATAAATATAAGACTATAAAAATATAAGTGCCAGCGATTTTTTGCATGTTCAATATTTAGGGTTATAGTTTTAGAAATCAGTTTTTGACAAATAGTTATCGATTTTAAAATAATTTATTAATAAATAATGAAAATATCATGTCTGTTTTCTACTTTTCAAAAGCTTAAAAATAATATATAATACGTGTACCTATCTTAAAAGCAGACAAAATTACAACTATTTTGGCAAAAGAGCTCTTGACGAACCTGGGTGCCCAAAATGAGTCCTTCGAAATTTTCACAAAAAGCCTAAGGTGGCCTACGGGTAATTATTTTGAAAAATACCTTCTTTTTGAAACCATGTTTTAAGGAGGCTGCCTACAATTTTTTCTGCCCTCAACACCCAATCTTTGTATGCCTGCTGTTCAGGCTCAAAAAACTTTACCAGTCTGACCTTTCACATGGTTACCGTGGAGGGTTTGAACTTTATTGTAGTGTGCATTTTGTTGTGATCGGAGTTGCTATAGCAACGTTATAACCACACCCTTGTTTATAATTAGCAGCCATCAGACGCGTTGCGCGACCTAAACTTTTAAAATGACACCCCTCGCATTAATCCCTGAGTAGCTAACATTAATCACAGCAAGTTCGGAGAGAATTCATTGGGCCGATTTTATGTTACTCGAACGGACTTTTTCAGCCTCCAAAATGTCAAAGTTAATTTTGCCTCAAAGATTTCCTTGGAAAATAATGGTTAATATCTGCGGAATTAAGAAATCCTTGCCGCCCGAATAATCTACAAACCCAAGGCAATGTACCAGCCAATTTTCACTTCTTAGAATGCTTCCGATTTTTTTTGGCATGTGTTCAAGGAAACTGCAAAATTTGAGAAATTATATTATAAATCTTCCGTTTGTTAACTTACATTTTTCGCCTCTGACACAAATCTCACATGTTAAAGTTTTTGATACTTCCGTAAATTATTCTTGAATATACACCAAAGATAACCTCCAAGTCTTGAGTTCATTGAAGTATTTTAAGGCACCGAGAAAAAAAATGCTAAACTTCACTACTCTCTCGGTTTGCTCGAGCCGGTTTTTGCCATTGTACTTTGTTTTCACTTGTTGTAGCTTTCACGTGGTTTTCCCTGTAATCAGTGAAGCGAACTACATTCCATCATGGGAATCAAACGATTGCTTCTATGGCTCAATGATTTCTCCGCGCATTTTGCCGTCACGCTTGTTAGGGAAGCGGCAAAGCGTATTAGAGTCAATGGCCCATGAAAACTACAACACGCTGGAATGTAGTTCGCTTCACTGATTACAGGGAAAACCACGCGAAAGCTACAACAGGAGAAAAAAAAGTACAATGATAAAAACTGGCTCGAGCAAACCGAAAGAGTGGTGAAGTTTAGCATTTTTTCTCGGTGCCTTAAAATACTTCAATGAACTCGAGACTTGGAGGGTTATTTTTGGTATATATTCAAGATTAATTTACGGAAGTATCAAAAACATTAACGTATGAGATTTTTGTCAGAGGCAAAAAGTGTAAATTTTATAACAAACGTAAGATTTATAATATAATTTCTCAAATTTTGCAGTTTGCTTGAACACATGCCAAACAAAATCGGAAGCATTCTAAGAAGTGAAATTTGGCTGGTTCATTGCCTTGGGTTTGTAGATTATTCGGGCGGCAAGGATTTCTTAATTCCGCAGATATAAGCCATTACTTTTCAAGGAAATACTTTGCGGCATAATTAACTTTGACATTTTGGAGGCTGAAAAAGTCCGTTCGAGTAACATAAAATCGGCCCAATGAATTCTCTCCAAACTTGCTGTGATTAATGTTAGCTACTCAGGGATAAGTGCGAGGGGTGTCATTTTAAAAGTTTAGGTCGCGCAACGCGTCTGATGGCTGCTAATTATAAACAAGGGTGTGGTTATAACGTTGCTATAGCAACTCCGATCACAACAAAATGCACACTACAATAAAGTTCAAACCCTCCAGGGTAACCATGTGAAAGTTCAGACTGGTACAGGTTTTTGAGCCTGAACAGCAGGCAAACAAAGATTGGGTGTTGAGGGCAGAAAAAATTGTAGGCAGCCTCCTTAAGCCCCTTGGAAACATCCGACCGACCTGGATGTGAAATTCATATAACCATCAATACTTCTAGTGTATGAATATTGAAATGAGTAATATATATTTATAGTTAGGGATGTGCGATGCACGTGCAAACAAAACCTCGTTTTGGGGTTTTCGGTACAATTTCTAAAATTTCTACTGTTACATAATCATAAGCTCAAAATTTCTTGGTTATAAGGGACGTGTCATTATTTACCGGGGGGGGGGGGGGGGGGAGGCTCTCATTTTTTTTCAAAAAAGGCTAAAAAAAATTAGGACCCTCCCCTTGAACATAACTAAAAAAAATTGACCCTCTCCAATCGTAGGTAAAAAAAAATTGGGACCCTCCCCATGTAATTTATATTTCTGAAAAACCTGTCAGATAGACTGTTGTCCGAGTGATGCAGTACCTCTTTCATTTTCTTAATAGAAGAACTACTTTTTTCTTACTTCTGTCAAAGCTAAGGAAGCGCGGTCATTATTTATCGCCTCTCGATTATTTACGTGAGAGGAGTTTGGGTAATACGCGGTAAAAATGCAGTGATCCTCCCTCTATATGTACAATGATTAGCGTGAGTCCCACCTCTCCCGTCGCCTATTTGACCTAGTACTGAATACATTTTACCGAAAAAGGGGGTCGCATATTTTTTCGTTGCGCGCGAAGCGCGCCCGGATATTTTGATAAACGCATTTCATCAAGCCTCAGAGAAAGGGTAGATGAACATGCTTTGTGTACGGTAAAGTACGCTACATCAACTATATAGATGTTAGATGAGAGCTTCTATTGATGGGCTCCTGAGCCAACAAGGTTATATTATTCATGCGCACAACTGCGCGTCGGACGAAGTTATTAATATCCATGTGCGCGAAGCGCAGCCCAATTAATGACGAATTTCTGTGCTTGTAATGTCGAAAACGCTTACCTATAGGGTCTTCTTTCAAACATAGTGACTTGCCCGCTGGGCCTATAATTGCAGGGCATTTTCGGGAGAGTTTGCTTTTCCTCGTCAAGATACACTTGTTCTTGTAAACGGCGTCAGGGTAGCGCCTTCATTGCTGAAAGAGTATATTAGTTGTGTTCGCGCGCCGAAATTGTTATAGGGAAGTTGCTGAAATAACCACTATCGCCATCTGTTTTACCCTCTTCAACTTCCAAATGTTGCTGAAAAAATTATGACCCTCCCCCAAACAGGAGTGAAAAACATTTGGACCCTCCCTTTAGACACGCGAAAAAATTAGGACCCTCCCCACAAAAATAGGAGTCCCCCCCCCGCTAAATAATGACACGTCCCTAAATTGACCCTTGATTTTTTTCAAAAGATGTAAGATTCCAATTTGACAATAGGTTTGTCAGATGAGACTTCAATTAACAATAATCACATACACGCAGAATGCAGTTTTTTTTAAATTGTGCTGAAAACCCCCAAACGAGGTTTTCTTTGCACGTGCATCGCACCTCCCTAATTATAAATATATATTATTTATTTTAATATTCATATACAAGAGGCATTGATGATTATATGCGTTTCACATCAGATCGGTCGGATACTTCCAAGGGGGTAAAAACATGGTTTCAAAATAAGGGTATTTTGGAAATGATTACCCGTGGCCACCTTAAGAAATACCTGCAGCTGAATAAAATTAAAAAGAAAACAGATCAGCAAATGTCATTTCCACTCTGTCACATAGCAATGATTTGCAGTCTCATTTAGACTCAGTGGAGACAGTTTGCATGTGTTATTTCAACCAGATTTTAAGCCAAGAGAATGGGCATCAGATTTCGTTAAAACCAAGATGCTTAAAGTCGAGAATAATGTTTTTGTAATCATAGGGGAACAAATCGTCTAGCCTGGCCGGGCGTCAAGATATCGAATAGACTCATAGAACAGATCCTTATCAAAACAAGTTCAATTTATCAATTTAAGTAGATTATAGTTAGAATTTGAAGATCGCATTACTTAGTCGGTCATTTCTTAATTCGACAAATTAAAAGATATAGCGGATTTTATGACAGAGTAAAACAAATTGTAAAGTGATTACACCAATTCTGATTAAAACTTATAGGAGTGATCCAATATACCTTTTCCGGTTGAGTGGGGGCCCTGTGGTTTGTTTACACAACTGCAGAGTAACGTTACTCAAGCGTAGAATGTTCTTTGTTTCCATACATCAATATTAATTAATTTCCTCGTGCATTACAAGAAAACAAAAGACATTGTTTCGATTGAGTGCCAGTTGGGAAACAGGATCAATAAAATCTACTATATACGGTATATACTTCGAATGCGAACCTAGTGTTCCATTCTCCCGGACTAAAGTCTTTCAAGTGACACGAATATATCGGTACTTCGAAACAAAATGTTATTTCGCATAGAGAAAAGCAATTATCACACATTACCTTTATAATTTGATTGTGTTTTCAATAAAATTTGTCACGCGGAAAGTGAAAATGCACAAAGCTTTGACGAAAGGTATTGCGGGCATTATAATTTGAGTAGCGTTGTGAAATTTATTTTTGCTTATACCGCATCCTTAAGGCTGGTTTCCATATTGTCGTATCTGCCGTATCTGTCGCATCAGTCGACCGTGAAACAATGGAAATTGTAATTATTCTTTTGTTTCACGGTTGACTGATACGACAGATAAGACTATTATATATGGAAACCAGCCTTTAAGCTGGGTGCAGAGAATGACGCAGCAGTTTGATGATTTCAGACGTAACCATAATTGACCGATCCCGCATTCATTGTTCTACTCCTTAGTTACTGTTGCTACGTCGGACAAGCGAAATTTTCACTTTGACATAGAGCATGGGAAATACACCGATTACAGGAAAGTGTTAGAAGTTTGCTCATAGTATATTGGTTTTATATTTTCGTCACGAAAAGCTGAAGAATTCATTAAAAATCTTTGAATTTCGAGTTTGTTGCTCAGACATTTTGAATTCCATAGGGAAAACTACCCATTGTTTGGAGACTAACTAATGCGAAGACGGAATCGGTCTGTTCCGCACGCCGTTACCTTTTCTATTTCCACGTGACTAACTTTATAGAAAACACCATATACGAATATACATTCGATGCTTTTGAGGCTCGTTTCATGAATCGATCGTTTGCCGCGTTGAATCTAGCTCAGCAGATCGGTATCAATTTTATAACCAAAGGGTGAGGCAATTACGGGAAAACATTCTTTAAACTTTTAAAACTCATATATAATACAAAGAAACCACAACCGTGAAAGACTGACTATGCCTGTCCAATGTACAACTTCACTGTACGCTACGTTTTCTGAAATTTATAATGATGATTTTTCTATTTCAATGTTGATGTTGTTAACTTTTCCTAATAAGTAGTATAGACTATGTAATAGATCAAACATTAATATAGAGAGCGTGTTTCATCAATATTTCCAAACACTACGAGCAAAAGCCGATTTTTTTTAAACCGAATTGGAGGTGTTTGAAATCCTGAAGAAAAAACTGTATCAGAATACTCGATAATACCTAGAAAAAGAAGGAATAAAATCTAAAAATTTTATGGAAATTAAGACGTTTTCCGAGCTCCTTCACGGTTATGATTTTCTTTGTTTAAACGTGATGAATTATTAATGCGTTTGAGAACGACTGTTCGTGTTTTATACACTAGCAGAAACATATAACTTAGTTGAAACATGTAACGGTGAACCAAGCTTCGGATTATTCATATCGAGCTTATGACCATATTTGGTCAATAATGAACTCTCGACTGCTAACCCAAGCAGGTTTTCTCTTCATAATATTTCATTTTTCGCTTAAATAAAGTAGAGCAACAGAGGATAGTGATAATATACTAACATTTAACATCTTGAAGTCTTTCAACAACATAATTTTCAAAATCAGTTCAATTGTTTATTCCTGCGAATATTCCGCAGCTTGGCACTAAAGCAATGTATGTGTGTTACACGTTTCAACTCACTTATATGTTTCTGACACTAGTTATAGAGTGGTTTTCATATGACTGAAGTGAAACCAATCGCAAATGATTACAACAATCATGAATAAAACCTATAGGAGTGATTACAAAGTAATTACCAATTACTCACGACAGTCATCTGAAATCCGATGTTGTCAGGTGCTGATATAATGTGTTTGCCATTTGACGGATATTATCCTCGGAAAACAAGTTATATTCCGCGCGGCAAAAGATCGACCACAGGACTGGTCTCACACAGGCCGTACTGATAGAATTAAATTATGACACCTATTCAAATTATTCATCAACGCCATGAGACCAAATAAAGAGATTTAGAAATATGGAGTTAGAGTAATTTTCTATAGCTTGTAATTTTTGGTCCTACAAAACAAAGCAACAAATCGCTGTGCCGTTTCAGGCGACATTACGAACACCGCGATGCCGTTCTGTTCTATATTCTACACTGAACTGCTTGTTGTTGTTGATGATGTTGTTTTCGGGGTTTTTTCATCAAGGAAAAAGAAACAATGATGTGTACCCTGTGAGCATGCATCGGTTTCCCTCCTTTCTTCGGTCGGTGTCGCGATCAAGAGCTCAAGGGAGAGAGATCACTGTAAGTAACCGAGTGATATCAGCCAACACCTTCGTACAACTCCACATGCCTTTCGCAGTTAGGATGACAGGCAGATTTACTTTTCATCCCCTGCCTCCATTTGTCATTGGTTAAAGCAGACGTAGGGAATCGATTAGGAACTGACGCTTAATAACCCCGGGATGGGGGGGGGGGGGGGTGGTGGTGTTCCTAGCAATTTTATACGGGGATACCCTACCCAGACTCTTGACCCCTTACACTTTTATAAAGAAAGAATAGGAAAAAGGCGCCCCTTTCTTATATTTCTTACAAGCGTGTTAAAAGCGCACTATTGAAACCCTTTTCTATACAGAAACAGAACTTTTTTATACAGAATCTAGTGTTCTACCATTATATAGTGAAATTTACAAATTTTATCCTGTTTATCACTACCCTTTTCTTAATAGGCCTTTTGCGGTTTGTCTGTCACGTGGTTGTACTGGAGAGCAAAAAAATGGAAACGTATCTGATCTGTGATCTTTTTACCTGGTCATAAAGAACCATGCCATGTTATCAGTTAAATTTCTTTGCGACGGATTTCCTAAACAAGTTAACCAAAATGTTTGTTTGCCCTCCAGTCATGCTCGGTTGATTTACCCTTGGGAATCTAGAGATCTATTCACAGGCTCGTAGCGAAACAACAAGCATATGACTGTTCAGCTGCAAATGGCCTATTTGAGCCAAAAAAACCTATCCCTTTCGGGCGGTGCATCCCCGTCCGAATACGGCATGAGGGAGTACCCACCCCCGGTCAACCAACCGCTCTGCTCTAGCTATACCGTGCTGGGGAGACCTAACCAGGTCGAAACAGCTGTCCACGGTTGCTTATGGACTTTCAGTTTGGATTCATGCTACTTTCCTCTTTGCGTAGTATCACCTTTCATCGTGTTATTTTTAAATATAATAACAATTATTATAATTACTCAAGTGATTATAAGAATTTCCGCGCACTGATTGCTCGAGAGGTTCGTTTTCTCTCTCTATAAAACACTGAAAGGATTGGGAGTGCGTGCGCGAGTTTTGTTATGATCGTGAAAATGTCCAACAAAATTCGTCTCGGTGACTATTCGCCGATAATCACGGAGCCTGAGGCGACTAAGTGTTTTAGTATAATTGCTCAAGTGATTTATAAGGTTTTAAGACAAAAAAACGTTTTTTCTCGCGCGCGCACTACCCATCCTTTCAATGAGATAATCACTGTAGGGGAGAGAAAACGAACCTCTCGACTAATCAGCGCGCGGAAATTCTTATAATCACTTGGGTAATTATACTAATCTTCATTATCAGTGGTAAAAATGCGCCAAAAAGACATGACTGAACAGCTGTCCACACATGCATCTTATACACCAGGCGCTACCCTCTATGACCGTCGGAGGTTCTTCATTCATCTTCTACAGGAGGGGTAGGTACCCCCAGTGTCATTTCCTTAGAATATAGTTAACAACTATCCCCCGAAGGGGAGGTGAATAGTGGTGGAAATATATCGAGACGCGAAGCATCGAGGTATATATCCACCGCTAGGCACCGCCACTGAGGGTGATAGAGCAGATTTCGTATGACTGTGAAAAGTTCCGCGGCAAAGTTGTACCGCGCCGCGACCGTGTCCGCGCCGCGACTACGCGGTTTCGTTCGGTATCTACAGCAGGCCAGGTTCCGTAGCGCCACCGCGACAGTACCGCGCCGTGTCACGGCACTTTTCACAGTCATGTGAAATCGGCTCTAGTTGTTTTAGTATATACCAAAGAATGACATACGGCGCATTAAAAGGTTCAAAACGCAGTTCGCTCGCGAAACGAACCGCTGATTTGATAGTTTTCTCAAACATAATAGTGTTGGATATCTACTATTTCAGGAACCAATCAGAGCGCGCGAAAATGACTTTACTGATTTGATAGCAATAGGGAATTGTGTCAGTGCTGGGGAAACATATTGCTATAGAGGAAATAGAGAATGTCAAATCCAATAGCCTGCGAGCCGGCTCTCCAGTGGGTTTTCCAGAGAAGAATTCGTTAGGGCGCGCGCGGGGTTCCTGTGGCGTCGGGATTCCTGTGTCGCGAGGGGAGAGAGAAGAAAGGAGAGCCGGCAGGAAAGGCCCATGTTTTGTCGTGCCCGCCCCGTCACGGCTCAACGCTTCGCATCGAATAACATGCACAATACTTGTCAAATCTAGCCAATAAGCGGTCGGAACATGCAAACACAAAATGACAGCTTTCCTATTTACAGTAGTTGTAATATCAAGTCGGTAATTTTAGCGTTCTTGTGGAGCTAACATGCTCGTCGAATTTCTCGCCGCTTTCTTCACTGTTTCTCTGTTTCTTTTTCCTGGAAATACACGCGAACGATTGCTAATTAGACTGCTGGCATCAGCAGTAAGCGCTCGCTGTGCGTTTTGGTGAAGTTTTCATGCTGGGGATCTCGCTCGTCGAATTTCTCGCCGCTTTCATGCCTATTTCAATCTATGTTATTTCCCTGGAAATACACACGAACGCTTGCTACGCTTGTAACACGAAGATGGTTTACCGGGGCCTACCGAAACTGAAAGCAATCTCATCAAAACAATCAACGCACAATTCCGTAGATGATCCTGCCGTGCTTGAGTTTACTAGTTTGAGTTTGAAAGAAAAGTTCGGTGTATCTGGCAAAGAACAAGTGACCTCCTCGACAGAAAATATATTTCTACCACCCAGAAGAGAGAAAAGACTCGGAGAAATTCGTGCATGCAAGGAATCTGTGTGTAATTTGAATATCATTTTGTAAATTCTGTGCCGTGGAAGAATCAGAAGATAGTGTTCAGGTTTAGCGTGAATTTCCGCCGCCTCTTCGCTCTCGATCGTAGCTCACTTTGCAGAGTCACTCGACAGCGAGTCAATCAACGGCTGAAATTTAGCTTTCAGAAGATTCTGGTTCTTACTAAATCACTGTAATGTTTCCTTATGTTTGGTGTTTTAATCACACAGACTTTTTGACCAAGCCGTGCTAAGGCTAATGCCGTGTTTAGACCTAGGATGTTTACTGCAGTAAACCGATTTACTAACCTCAGTAAATTGTAGATAAGTGTAAACAGTTTTTCTGACCTCAGTAAATGCCGGCAAAGACAAAGGAAAGTCAACCTAGGTTGAGTAAACGTTAACTTTTCTAGATGGCTTGGTTTAGGGCAGTAACTGAGTTAACTGGGGTCACGATGACAGATTGAACACAACGTGTCACAGCGCAAACTGCAAAAACACTCGAATTTAGTGAGCAGAGTAGCTGAAAATATATAAGCCGGTTTCGCAACAGTCAAGGAAAAAGTCTTTGGAGAGTACATTCAGCGACGGTCGAAACCATCGACCTTTCAAGATCATTGCTGTCTACGGCAAGCGACATATGTTATCAATTGTGATGACTAAAATCTCCAGAACTATTTACATAAGCATTCAGAAGTCTCAGAAGTAGCAATCGCTTAAACCTGGACTTCTGGATTCTCTTAAAAAGCACCAGAAAAGTAGGCAGTGGCGATAAAGCTAGTATTAACAGTGCTTATTCATTCGTGTCAATGACAGTGAAAGTGATTCCTGCCAACAAGTAAATTACGAACTCATGGCCGTTGACAGATGAACTAAGGTCAAGCTAGCGAGTATAAACACTTTACTGACCAACTAAGGTCATCAAATTCAACCCGGTAGGTCAGTAACTCGGCTTACTGCAGTAAACAACCTAGGTCTAAACACGGCGTAAGAAAACGGAAACAGGAGAATTGCTCGGAAATAATATGTTTGTTTGTGAAGATTGCTTCGACAACAAGTCAAAATATTCGAAACTGCAAAGACAAAATTAAGCTTTCATTTATTAAGCTTATTAAACGTTTCGAATTTTTGTACTTTGGCTTTTTCATCTTCTGAGATTCATCTTCCACGATAATACGCTCAACTGACTGTCTTCGCTTGAGAGCGCGTCCAAAATCAGCGCTTCGAGCCCCTTCTTCGCTATTCAAAATAAAAGGGCTTTCACCGTTGGCAAAATTGCAAGTATGTATCTCCTTTCAGTAAGGCAATCGATTGCTAAGCATGAAATAGTCAGGAATAGCTTTCTCGACTTAATAAACCACGTTGTTTTCCTTCAATGTCCCCGTGAATAAACTCACATCTGATGAATGTTGACACATTTCTGACAGTTCATATGAGTTGGCCAATCAGCGGCCTCCGTTCGTCAGCGAACGGGAAGCATGAAAAAAGGTGGGCCTTTCCTGCCGGCTCTCCTTTCAGTGACACAGGAATCCCGCGCGCCAAAAAAATCGAATATCCGAAAAAACCCACTGGAGAGCCGGCTAGCAGGCTAAATCCAAAGGATTCTACAGTCCTATTTTAGGGGGATTTTTTTAGCGGCCGCGAAAAGCAGCCCTGGAAGCTCGAGCATGCCTCAGCCGGAAAGGCCCATCTGCAGTTCAAGAAATATTCAAACGGTTTGAAACATGTTACAACAACATACTTCCAGCCTTTGTGTCTCCCATTCCTGACGACCAATCGCGAAAAATCGGATGGGATTGTCTGTTCGTCCGAGAAGTAGTTGTTGAAGAGCACTGTACACTTTCTGCTATCCTTTTTTATTTCCAAGTTGTTTTGCTTGGAATACATTGGATTCTCTACAATATAACCTTTTATACATACCACTTATATTTTCTTGATTACATATGACAGGCTTCCCCTAAAAATTCTTATCCAGGAAATAAAACATCTTTTCGTAGAATGTTTATCACTTAGTGCATCACCTTGTGCTATTTTTTCTTTCCTCATCAGTTTATCCCAGCACCCTAAATATCCATTAGTTTACGTATTTGGCTACTGTTATTTTTGGCCCGTTATTGGACAAAAACCTTTGACACCCGCCCACCTTTGACACATGTTTCTATTGCTACTTAGTCTTGCCTTTCTTGCCGTTTCTTGTGTGACGGAATTTTCTATTGTCGGCTATTCTCGCCTGTTCTTGCCCTTTCCCGCACTTTCAGTATTGTCCCCTGAGATTTCTATTCTTGCAGCAGGATTAGGCGAGCTTTGGTCAATAACAGGCCTGTTTTAGGAGTTTTAAAAGTTCTTAATGTCTCCTACGTTTTCTATAGTTATTTTATGTTAACACGTTGTCGTGTTATATATATCTAGTGTTTATATCATTTCTAATGTTTCTAGGATGAAAGATTGGGCCCTTTAAACTTTACTGAGGTGTACCTCCGTCACTTTGCCATTTTTTAACCCCAAAATCTCCAGCACCCAATTCAGCTCTTTATCTTTCGTGATTTTGGCCACCCCGTTCCAGTCGCGCACGTCCTCCTCGCCTACAACAACGTACTTGATGTCATATGCTACGCCCTTTTCGCGTAATGTTATGCGGACATCTTTACCTTGTCATCAGCACAGAAGAACAACGAAGTACCTTTGGCTTTGATGTAATTAGCAGATTCAGGATCTTCTGGTATGGCGTCTTGGCAGAAATTGGGGTTGACATCAAGTGCAGACTGTGGGATATGTCCAACGCCGAGATTCATTTGCGGGTAGCTCACGCTAATGGCCAGGTCATCTGATGCCGTTTCAACCATGACAAGACAGTCGGTATCTACAGTTAATATTGGCCCTTCTGGTGGTAAGCCATTCCCAGCACTAAATATAACATAGCCGTATTGTTTACGATCCGCGTGCGTTTTCGCTAATACCACGTGCGCATTCTCGGACTTTTCGAGGACGTTGTACTTTTTGGGGTCGAAGGGCGGCAACGGGCTGGCAGCGCAGTTGGTCTGGACAAAGTACTCATATTCTGCGGGATTTTCCTTCGCGTTCAAGCCGTGGTCCAGCCAAGCGGTGCAGTAGGTTCCTTCACTTGCTACTGATTTCTGAAGCACCCCTCTCGTAAAAACCAAGTCTTTGGATGTTTCCCCTGGGATGTAGTATCGATTGTTGTGCACATCAACGAGCGTAACGTCGCTATTAAAGTCATCCTTCAGTGTGTCTGGTTCCCCGTGGTTGCAATAAAAGACAGATTCATCCGAGGGATGTGGTCCTTGAACTGTTACACTGTCCTGAAATAAAGTCGTCAACATAGATCTGTCAACTGTTGAGCTCATCCCACTGCCAACGAAGATGATCGTGGTATCAAAAAAGAACACAGACTTTTTAAAATTGAAGGCTTTATCTTGAAGTGGGTGTGGCTTCTCTTTGTACCAGTATTTAGGCATTGCAAAGTTCATTCCAAACCCTCCATTTGCCTCGGCTTTGTTCTTCGCTAGCCCGATTAGGGATATTGCCCCTGCAAGTTTCTTCCCGTTGGTATATCTGTTTCCCCCGACGTTTCGTAGCTCCTGGAACGTCAACTGAAGACCCGTGGTTGCTGGGATTTTGCACCAGTCCCATCCTTTCTCAACATTTTTTGATTTCAAGGCATCCTCGCTATTCGCTATCAGGACAGCGCCGTTCATTTCGTATAATCCATACTCATTTTCACCGCTGTACCTCTCTGGGTCGTATACATAACGGTTGAACCCTTTAGCAGTAATAACACACTTATTTCGGCGGTGTACTGCAAGTGCTGCGTAATTCTTCGCCCAGTTTCCACGAGGCGTGCCCTCTGCTTTGATTTCGGCGATTTTCAAGATTCTATGGGCGTTCTCCATAAAGTGAGCTTCACCGAGAGAATTCATGAACATGATATCTGAAATTCTACCCGAGCAAAATTGGTAACGGTCTGGGCAAATAGATTCAGAGTCGGCTGGGTCAGCGTCAGGCCCTTTCAAGCGTGCAAACATTTCCGCGAGTGATTTGTCGCCCCTCAGCTTTGGGTCCTTTGAAATATCATACCTATCCGGATCAAACGCCATGTAAGCAAACGCAGAGGTCATCCTAGCAAGTTGCTTGCCATTGTATTGTGGGTATCTGCCGTTGCAGCTTGGAGGGACTGAGTGCAATGGGCATACATCTCGCTCAACTTTTAAAGCCTTGATAAGGTTAGCTTCGGCTTTAGTTGGGAACGATAAGTCTGCGCCATTGTTACTTAACATGAAACGGCTCAACGTAGCCACGTGGAGTGCTTCAGTCCGTATGCTCCGGCATAATAAAAGCTGTGGTGGAAGATAAGGTAGTCGGGGGATAAAAGTCCGAAAAGACCTTGATTCAGGGTGAATGCTTCATCGATCGATTTTACCAGTTTCTTCAAGTCTTCAATTTTCTCATTCTTCTGGGCATCGGTGACTTCAGGCATAGCAAGAATTGTTACAAGACGAAATAGCATGTGAAAACGCACTTGGTCGCACGTTGCTCCTTTGAAGTCGTACTCTTTCTGATCTATTTGTCCAAAATCCAAGTACCATTTCAGCATACGAATTAAGTCGTGTATGGTCAAGTCCGGGTCATTCGCATTCTGAATCGCATCTGACATGATCAATACTGTGTGTACTATACCGTGGCCGTAAAGCATCTGATGATCCAGAGAACCCAGTCCGCTGCCTTCGTCAAAACCTTGATCTCTGATGTACTTTAACAAGAGAATTATTCTTTCTAGACGCACTTTGTTCACTGCTTTGATAGCCTCTTTAAAACCATTGTAGGCCCCAGCTGTTTTAGCCGTTTTGCATTCAGAATTCACAGTTGAAGAAGAGGTAGAATGTTCTTTGAACGTGGCTTTAAAGACCTGTCATGACAAAGAGATAATACAGAATTACTATAGAAAGCCTTAACAGTGCAGCAATAGGAAGTGAAACTAGTGTAGAAAATTTTAAAGATGACTCAAACAAAAAATTATTCGCTCGAGGAGGTACAAAATTATCTCCGCCGCGCAAACGGGTGTGCGATTCAACTGGTATCGACCAAATCGGCCATCTTATCTGCTATAAACACCCATTTCAATTGGCGTTGCTCTGTTAAAACCGTTTATTATGAGCAAGGCCGTAGCTGAAAATTTTCGTCTCGGCAGTGAGCAAGCAGGTTTTTCCAGACTTGTTGACACTAAAATTTTTACTTCGCTTTTCGAATTTGGCAACCGAACTGCACCAAGTCAGCTTCCTACGATAACCACTTGCCACGTTTTTATATTGTCTATACCTACAGCTTCCTTCCCTACGATAAATGTACCCAATTATTGATATTCCTCTCTAAGAAACATACATCTTTGTTTTTGCTTTAATATCGTTTTCCATGCCTTTGGAATTGCGTGTATTAGGCTCATCCACTGAAAATAATCGGTGTCTTGTAAACCCTTATTTTTGGCATACATCCAAGAGAAACCATGTTCATCGTCTAGGAGGTCACCCACAAAGGAAACCACGCTCAAGAAAACGACTCCAGAAAAAAGACTTATTCCTAATTTTAAGATGCCTATTATTCCATAAACTTTCCTTAATTACGTCCTCTGGGGTGGATATATTGCTTACGAATATCTCCGCCCAGTTGTTTAGAACGTCCCTATAGTAACTACTTAGATTACGTGGAATTCTCCCAACATCGAAATTACTATACAAGCCTTTTCCGCCCCTAATGCATTGCAACGCCAATAAGGGAAGTATATTAACTGTTGATTTCTCGTTGCTATGAAGTTTCAATGCTGTTTTAATGCGTGCCGCCTTAAGGGACGTGTCATTATTTAGCGGGGGGGGGGGGGGGGGGGGAGGGCCCCTATTTTTGTGGGGAGGGTCCTATTTTTTTTCGCGTGTCTAAAGGGAGGGTCCAAATTTTTTCACTCCTGTTTTGGGGAGGGTCATAATTTTTCAGCAACATTTGGACGATGGAGAGGGTAAAATAGATGCCGATAGTGGTTATTTCAGCAACTTCTCTATCATTTGCATTTTTAATTAAAAAATGAAGACACTAACCTCACGCCGTTTACAAGAACACAACTGTGTATCTTGACGAGTGAAAGCAAAAATTAATGCCCTGCAACGATAGGCCTGGCGGGCAGTCACTATATGTTTGAACGAAGACCCCATAGGTAAGCGTGAGCTCGACGTTACAAGCATAGCAATTCGTCATTCGGGCCGCGCTTCACGCAAATCAATAATAATAACTTCGTCATTTGCGGAGCGCAGTTGTGCGCATGAATAACATAACCTTGTTGGCTCAGGAGCCCATCAATAATAGAAGCTCTCATCTAACCTGTAATAGTTGAGGTAGCGTACTTCCTGGGCTCCTGACAGGCTGTTTACTATACCGTACACAAAACATGTTCATCTACCCTTTCTCTGAGGCTTGATGAAATGCGTTTATCAAAATTCGGGCGCGCTTCGCGCGCAACGAAAGAAAAATGCGACCCCCTTTTTCTGTAAAATGTCTTCAGTACTAGGTTAAATAGGAGACGGCATTTTTACCGTGTAGTACCCAAAATGCGCTCACGTAAATAATAGAGGTGATAAATAATGACTGTGGTTCCTTAGCTTTGACGTAGTAAGAAAATAAAAGATCTCAACGCTAAACTCTTTTCTTTCCTCGCTGATCGCAAAGCGAAGGAATTCAATCTGCTTGCCGGTCCGCCTGTTGTCCCCGAGCTTTCCACTCAACGGAATGCGGTTGTCACTATACCAGACGACCTGCCGCTCACAGACGCCGAGAGATCCGGGCAAGGGCGAGAGATCTCGGCAAGGGCCTTATTTCGTGCCTATATCCAACAAGGCAGACGAATTTACAGCTAGGCAAGATACAGAGCGTTTTCCCCGTCGCGTTAAACTCAGAGCTCATTTTCACGATAGGGACTCAGAACCGGTTGAGAAAGACGACTTTGAAGCTCTTAAACCACGCTCATCTCACTGGACTCCTAACGACGGTCAATTTTCTGCCGTTGATCTTTTTGTTAAAAATGTCGTCAGGACCTACAGCGCGTGCATTTCAACCGCAAACTTAATTCAGCAACCTTCTAGGGAAGAGTTGTCAGCTCTTAGATCTCTCCGCATGCGCAAAGACGTTGTCACTAAGCCTGCCGACAAAGGCTGCGCGATAATCGTTTGGCGCACCGACCTGTACAAACAGGAAGCCGCGCGCCAACTCTCCGACACTACCTTCTATTCTAAACTAAAGAAAGACCTCACGTCCACCAACCAGAATACTATTTCTAAAACTATTAAGAAACTTATCTTAGATGATGAGCTGCCCAAGACTGCTACCAATCTTATCGTTACTACACCTAGAACGTCTAATATCTACTTTCTGCACAAGGCCAACAATCCGGGGCGCCCTATTGTTTCTGCATGTAATTATCCTACAGAGCTCATTTCGAGTTATTTAGACAAACATATGGCCCCGTTTGTCAAAGCACTTCCCTCTTATATTAAGGACACCAATGCTCTCCACATTTTCAACAACTTTTCTTTTCTTCCGATAGTGCGCATAGGTTTATCTTTACTATGGATGTCAAGTCTTTGTATACAGTCATTCCCAATGACGAGGGTCTTAAACACTTCTTTGACCGTAGGAGTGTCTTAGAACCTAGCACTGCCACTCTACTCAGACTAGCTGAGTTAGTCCTCACTCTTAACTGCTTTCGTTTTCAGGCGATTTTTATCAGCAAGTCAATGGAGTAGGCATGGGTTCTAAAATGGGACCTACTTACGCCAACCTCTTCGTTGGTTACATCGAGGACCTTATTTTTCAGCAGTACGCCTCATTTCGATGGACGCTACATTGACGATTGCATTGGCGCTACATCGTGCCCTAAGCCTGACCTCGAGCGCTTCATTTCTTTTGTCAACAACTTTCACCCAGCGCTCGAATTCACATGGGAAATTTCGGAGATCTCTGTCACATTCTTAGATATCAATCTTACTATTAACGGAGATCGCTTAGGCCTAGTACATACGCCGCTCTTATCATGAGCCGATCCTAATGCAAAATCTCAATAAAACAATATTTTTTGTCCCTCTCTCGTCTACTTGTAGCCTAAACTATTCTAAATCAAACCAGGAATGTAGAATCGATTTTAACGCCGCGAGTTTCGAGTATTTCATGGTAACAGTTTGGTACGGCTCATAATAAGAGCGGCGTATGTACTAGGCCTTCCGTTCACTACAAACCTACTGATTCTCATGGTTACCTGTTGTTCTCTTCATCGCACCCCGCGCATGTCAAGACAGCTATCCCGTTCTCTCAGTTTCTCCGACTCCGTCGCTTGTGCAGCGAGGAGGCCGATTTTATGGCTAAATCGGACGAAATGAGCGAGTTTTTCAGAAATCGTGGTTACCCTGACAATGTCGTCGCTAACGCCCTTAGCCGCGCCCGTTCGATCGACAGAACCACAGCCTTGCAGCCATCAGAACCCACTCTAGAGGATAGGATTCCCTTCCCCTTACTTTTCATCCTACTAACTTAGCAATCAAGCATTTTGTATCCAGGAACTTTAAGATCCTACAAAGGGACCCGGAAACAGCCGCCATTTTCCCCAAGCCGCCTTTATTCTCTTTTAAGCGGGACCGAAACTTGCGCAATTCATTTGTTAGAGGCGTTCTCACGCCTGGCGGTCTACAGCCCGGCACTTTCAAGTGTACTAGAAAATCCACAACGTGTGATCATGTCGTTTCCACCACCCGAATCCTCGGCCCTAGCGGCGAGTCTTTTAACATCACGGATCACTTTGATTGCACCACCGCCAACGTCACACTCCCTTTGCCGCATGATCTATATAGGACAAACCGGTCAAATGCTTTCTACGCGATTTTGCCAGCACCGTAATGATGTGAACAAAGGGGACTTCAACAAACCAGTGGCCCGACACTTCAACCTTCCCGGTCACAGTAAGGATCATATGACTGTTTGCAGTGTTTCTCTTCACAACGGGTCTAATCATTCTCGCTTCCAGAAAGAGAACAGACTTATTCTTTCACTCGGTTACCGATCACCCCACGGCATCAATGAATTTTTCTCTTATATCTACTTCTACATCTCACCATATTTCCTCTTTCTTTACTTTTATCACTAGTTTGCGATTTCAATGGCCCGTGGCATCCTTTGTGTATTCTTAACCAATTATCACCTTTAGCCATTCCTAATGTTTATCTGTTGCCTAGCAGCGTCGTTACATTACTATATTATATGCAGCCCCACTCCCTCTGTTTACTCTCTTTTTGCTCCGACGAAGGGCTAACGCTCGAAACGTCAGCAAAACACCATTTTTCCACGGCGTTTAACATATTAAATCTCAACCTTTGGTTGTTGTTGTTCAAGAAAAAAGTAGTTCTGCTATTAGGAAGAATGAAAGAGACATTGCATCACTCGGACAAGAGTCTATCTGACAGGTGTTTAAGAAAATATAAATAATATGGGGAGGGTCACAATTTTTTTGACCTACGACTGGGGAGGGTCACATTTTTTTTAGCCTTGTTTGAAAAAAATGGGAGCCCTCCCCCCGGTAAATAATGACACGTCCCTAACATATGACGAAAAATCTGGTAACTGCAGTCCACCATCCTCATAATTCCCAATAAGTGTACTATATTTTATCTTAGGTTTTCTTCCATTCCATACAAAATCTACAATAGCATTTTCCACTTCTTTAATAAAGGCTTCCTGGACATATAATTTCGAGCAAACGTATAAAAGCTTAGATATATAGCTAAGGTTCGAACTATTGAACGTTACCATATAAGTTAAATTGCGCATTCTCCATATCGACAATACCGTTTTAAAGTTTGCTAGAATTCGAGAAAAATGAATGCTATTGGCCCTATTAAAATGCTCGAAACGGATATTTGAGGTTTAAAGATCAATAACAAATTTTTGCGTAAGAAGGTCTGGCATTCGTCGCTACACAATTTTTTTTTGCCAAAAAAAACAATTGTTATCTCGGCCTCACGAAAGGGAAAAAAGTAAGAGATCCGTGCCTTTGTCCACCTTTGAAAAGTAATAAACCTAATCTCTTTGATGATTATTTTCAATACTCAAGTTCTGTCCACAATTATCAAACAGGGTTTTCAACTAAGGATTTTTTTTTTTAGAAAGCCACGATCAAGAACAAACATTGGACAGCAAACGGTACAATTTGCAGCCATTGATCTATGGCGAGAAATTCCATCAGACCTCAGAAATCTTCCCTCTACTATTTTTCCACGAAAAGTAAAATAGTTTATCCTTCAAAAACAATTTAAGTGCCCTTAGCTGCCAATGTGTGTGTTGTTCGTTCCGTTTTCGGGGGTGGAAGCTGAATAAGTGGACCTTGATCATTCCTTATTCTTTGACAATTTTCTTCAATTATTCATTATTCCTTTTCATTATTTAGGCATTATTCATTATTCACACAACCATTATTATTATTATAGATTATTATACTGATTATTTATGGAATTGTTTTTAATTGTAGCATTGTAAAGCGCCATAGAGCAGTTAATGTATATGGCGCTATATAAATCTATTATTATTATTATTATTCATTATTCATTTAATGTAGGAACTTCTTATTCATTATTCCTCGACTTTTCGACGCAATTATTCATTTGTTCGTAAGACACGTCATTCATTATTCAGCTTCCACCCCCGATCCGTTTTGTATGACGTTCGTCGCTACATAATCAAATGTTTATTATAATAGCCTGGCGCGGGTTGTTCAAAGGTGGATTAAATTTAAACCAGGTTTAGTTCTGAACAAAACCATCGAGTCACCATGGTAATTAATCCTGGATTAGTGCTAAACCACTTTCGAACAACCGGACCCTGGAGCTAACCAGAAAACTTAAGGTTTATTTAGCTCCTGGGACCTTAAATCTAACTAGATTACTTTTTTTGCTGTAACTTTCCCTTCCCTCTTTTTTAATAGTGAAAGTATTTATTTTTAATTGTAGGCAACAAGGAAAAAAATGTAAATAATTAACAAATAAAACACAGTTTCCGTGACTGCACAGGCTTATGCAAACCGAGATGTGGTTGGGAGAATTCGAGAGCAGATCAGTGGAAACACGAGCCGCAGGCGAGTGTTTTCACCTGCTCGAGAATTCTCCCAACCACATCGAGGTTTCCATAAGCCTGTGCAGTCACGGAAACTGTGTTTTATTTGTTTTATAAAATAATTATCTACATAAATAAAATCCGCGTGGACAGGAATAGTAAGTTTTGAAGCGGATGAGACTCTAAATTCTCCGTACAGATGAAAAGGCTGCATCAGCCAATCAGAGCGCTCCGTCTATCGCATGATTTGTCAATCTCTTTCTGATCGGACTGCAAGTTTTCTGAGATGGCGGCAAGCGAATTGGATTTAAAATGACATTCGTGGCTTAAAATCGAGGCTTCTTCTTTTCAAAACACAAAATAATTACGACAGAAGGTGAACAGAAGACTTAAGTACAGAAACCGTTGTTTTACATATGTGTGTTGGCCCAGTTTCTTCGTCTGTGAAAGAATTTCTCCCGAGCGAGAACTTGCATGTGGCAGCGGAACTGCTTGGAAGAGCGTATTTGAACGCTTTATTTACGGCAAGCATGGAAAAGAAGGAAGGAATCCACTTATTTGTACCTTCTGTTCTTGTCAAACATATTACGAGGATCCAGGATTACTTTTGGAAGCATTTTTTCAAGATCTGCAGAACGAGACTGAACTTGTGACTTGTGACTGTCGAACTGTGTGCCGAACTCAGCTCAGGTAAAGAAGCGAAAATCAATATTATTTCACGAATCTCATGCTTTATGTGAATTCAATGTGTGCTTTATCAAATGTATGTCCAAGTAATATTGACTTCTTAATAAATGATTTTGCCTAAAACATGTTACTTTTTTCTAAAAGCTATTTCAAATTACCGGCCCGATGCTCGCCAGTGGGCGACGTCACAACTGTGTTTGCACAGGGAAATGCAAACACGGCTCTCGACCAATCAGAGCGCGCGTACTATCTAAATTATTTTATAATATCTGTAAATCCGCATCTCTTGCTATCAGAAGTATTGGACGCATCCGAAAACACTTGCAACAGAGTGACTGCGAACGTCTTGTTCACGCTTTTATTACTTCGCGCCTTGACTCCTGCAATAGCATTCTCTTTGGTCTTCTCGATTCAACTATTTCAAAACTTCAACGGATACAAAATACTGCAGCTCGCCTGGTATCTCTCTCTAAAAAATCCGATCACATAACTCCCGTCTTAATTAACCTTCACTGGCTTCCTGTCCGTCTTAGGATATCTTACAAAATCCTTCTCATCACCTACAAAGCCCTTCATTCATTGGCCCCAACCTATCTTTCTGAACTCATTCACCCGTACACGCCTTGTCGCTCACTCAGATCGTCTTCCAAGCTCCTGCTCCGCGTTCCACGATCACACACAAAAACTTATGGGGACAGGGCCTTTTCCCACTGCGCTCCCACATTGTGGAACGATCTTCCAATGGACATTAGACGCAGTGAAAGTGTTCAGGTTTTTAAAACTAAACTTAAAACACACCTGTTTAGTAAACATTTTGTTTAATTTGTGTTTTCAATTTTTTTATTTTTTTATCATCTTATCCTGAATACAATTTTGATGTAATTTTATATATTTTAATGATGCAAATTTTCTATGAAAAGCTAATTGGTGTAATTTTCTATGAAAAGCTAATTGGTGTATTTAATTTCTAATTTTTCATTCATGTGCATTGAACGGGTCACTGCACAGGCCGACGAAGCTAAGATAAACAGCATTCTTTTAACTAGAGAAGCCTATTGGAGCGCGCAGCTATTTACCTTGCAACCCCATGGACTGAATAAAAGGCAGGAGTTCAGATCAAAAACAGAATTAAATACACCAATTAGCTTTTCATAGAAAATTACACCAATTAGCTTTTCATAGAAAATTGGCATCTGAACTTTTGTCTTTATAATTTTTTGGACAAAAAGGGCCTCCGTAATACGGCATTATGGTGATGTAATTTTTGGCGCAGAGTCTTGTATATAGGTGGCCAGGTTAAAATATTATTTGCCAGTTTAGCCGAACCATGTATTAGTTTTTAAATTTTTACAAATTTTGATTTTAGCTGAAGAAGGCTGAATAGCCGAAACGTCCAATAAAGTTTTTTACAGTTATGCGTTGGAAGTTTTTGTCAAATTTTTTAATTCAAATCTATTCAACTTTTCTGACAAAACTCCTGTGAATCAATTTTTGATCCGCGTGGCTGGGCTTTCGGTTGGCCTAAGACTTTTGGAACTTTTTTACTCTAGTCTATATATATATTTAACAATTAGACCTCGAGGCCGAATGTGCTATGATGAATAGACCATGAGGCCGAAGGCCGAATGGTCTATTGATATCATAGCACATGAGGACGAGAGGTCTAATTGTTTTAGTATAAACCAACTAGTTGGTCAGTTTTGGCAATGAATGCCATTATTTTATGTTGAAAAAATCAAGTTTTCTTGCAAAGAAAGGTGGTGGTTTTGCCAGGCACGGTCTATCACTAATAGACCATTAGTAGCTCAGCCAATCAGAATGCAGGATTTGTAATAGACCATTAGTTGGTTTATACTAAATATATATATACAGCGGTTTGCAAAAATTCTGTCTGAGAAGTATATAAGTATATCGCCGTTTGATACCTTTGCAAGTCCGATGCACTTGAATTATATTATTTCTCTGTTTAGGCTTTGTTGCTGGCTGTTTTTAGCTTTTTCCATGCATATAATGTGCCCGCCATGCGTTGTTTGGGAGACTTTTAAAGTTTCGCGAAAAGCCTTCTCGGCTGGATGAAACGCCATTGCAAGAACGCGTAACTGAAACCCTAGATTTTGCTTCTGTTTTTAACGAAATGTTTATTTTATTCAATCTATAGATTTAGAATTGTTTTTATTCATGTGTTACCGTTATTGGTGATCAACAGGTATCTCTGAGAAAGATGAATTTGACGTGTTTTAATGACTAATTAAATATTCAAAACGGCGTCTTCTTCGCAATGCACGTTTTAGTAGAACGCGGAATTGGCGTTTTCTCTTTTCGAAATTTAACTTTTCTACGAAATTTAACTTTTCTGCACTGAATGTATAGAGCGGAAGTTATGGGAGTTATAAATCTCTGTCTTCGTTATCAGTTTAGTCTGTTGTAATCGATGGAGCTATGTACTGGCAGTGAATGAGAAGCCATTTCGCAGTTCTTCCCCGGGGTTCTTCCCACTCGGCATTTGAGTAAATAACTCATTCACCGCTTACATTTTTTCGCTCAAAGTTTTTCATTCAAAGATTTTAAATCCCTTCACTCATACCAGAAGCAATCTAATTAATTTTCCAGGCCGATTTATCTCTGTGTTGGAAAAAGTACGTTTATAATCGATAAAAGATTAAATGTATTTCTCTTTACGGTCTAATTATAAATTCAAAATATAAAAACTTTTCCTGGATTTAAATAGAGTTCATTTCTTTGTATTTTTTTGTCATCGGAAAGTAGTCCCGATGTTTCCGAAATAAAAGACACTCAAAACACTCTCTATAATATTAATGAGGTGCAAAAAAAAACTTACTTTAGTTTCCTTATATTTATTTCTTCTATTTTTTGATCCAAGGAATATTTTTCATAATTTTGAATTTATAATTAGACCGAAAAGAGAAACAACATTTTAATTTTGATGTAATTTTGATTTTGATAAATTAATTAATTAGATCATTTCGGGCATGGGGTAGGAGAGTTACAAAAAATATATTTGAATGACAAACTTTGAATATTGGTTAATGCTGATGAATGATTTATTTATTCAAATGCAGAGTGGGGAAGAACAACTGCGAAATGGCTTCCTTCACTGTCACCGAGACTTTGGATGTACACAGCTCTCAATCGATTAAAATAGAATAAACTGACACCGAAAACGGAGATAGATAACTCTTATAACTTCCCCACTATACAGTGAGTGTTCGTTCTTTTCCGTGGAAAAGTTAAATTTCGAAAAGATAAAGGCAATGTCGCGTTCTACTAAAACGTGCTTTGCGTAGAAGACGCCGTTTTGAATATTTAATTAGTCATTAAATACACGTCAAATTCACCTTTCTCAGATATACCTGTTGATCACCACTACCGAGAACACATAAATAAAACCAATTCTAAATCCATAGATTGAGTAAAATAAACATTTCGTTAAAAACAGCAGCAAAATCTAGGGTTTCAGTTACGCGTTCTTGCAATGGCGTTTCATCCAGCCGAGAAGGCGTTTCGCGAAACTTTAAAAGTCTCCCAAACAACGCATGGCGGGCACATTATATGCATGGAAAAAGCTAAAAACAGTCAGCAACCAAGCCTAAACAGAGAAATAATATAATTCAAGTGCATCGGACTTGCAAAGGTATCAAATGGCGATATACTTATATACTTCTCAGACAGAATTTTTGCAAACCGCTGTGTATATATATATATATAATATACATTTGTAAGAGCATTGAGGTAATATAATGCTCCAAATACTTATTATTATTATTATTATTAAAAAGGTGAAAAAATAAAGAATGCATATGTATGTATGTATGCCTTAAGGCTGGTTTCCATCAGAAACATATAAGGAGTTTCCATACAGTCTTATCTGTCGCATCAGTCGACCGTGAAACAATGGAAATTGCAATTATTCTTTTGTTTCACGGTCGACTGATGAGACAGATACGACAGATAAGACTATATGGAAACCAGCCTTTAGCAAACAAAACTTGTCCTTTCTGGGCGTTCGCCGAGACAGGGTACCAGCCTAAGATCAAAAAGACCTGACACATATCATCATATCAAGATAACATTGTCTCGTCTTTCTAGATTCGAGCAGGCTTCCTGGGGTGTCTTGTCTACCTTTTTTTTTCGAGTGTATTTGAGTTCTGGTCGAGTTTTAAGCTTTCTAGGTCAAAGAAAATAGTGAAAAACTTACTGGGATTCCAAATATGGAATGCAGATATTTCCTTATAATTAAGGAAGTTGAAGAAAGTCGACAATTTTCAGGCAAACTATCTTGATATGCTAGACTGTTATGGTGATTCCAAAATGTCGCAATGAAATATTTCCGACATGTTCCTTCCGAAAATAACTCCCGTATCTGAAGGTAACAGCGGATGTCCAAGAACTGAAAGCGACGTCGATGAGGCAGCTCTTTCTTTAGAATCAGCTCCACACGACAAATCTACAGTCTAGTTATTAGCTGAAATTCATTAAATGTTGTCCTTTTTCTTGCTCGCTGCAGGATATGAGTGAAGTAATATGTTTAACCTGAGGCCGCGTATTTCTTCTTCATGGCAACAAGCGTTTCGTAACAACGACTAAAAGTACCATGGGTCCTTAAAAAAGGCGCTTACAACAATACCGACCACTTGGAACCGTGATTCACTTAAGAATTTTAATAATGATTACATTACATTACATTACATTACATATTACATTACATTACATATTACATTACATTACATTACATATTACATTACATTACATTACAAAAGAATAATTCCGATTTCCATTGTTTCACGGTCGACTGATGAGACAGATACGAAAGATACGACTATATGGAAACCAGCCTTTACGGGGCTCAATTAACTGAAAATATAAAAAAAAATCTCAACACAAAGAAAATAAGCCAATCAGAAACGAAACAAATCAACAGCTGACCAATCAGGGGACGAAGAAAGTGCAAGTTGCGTTTGGTCGTGATGCAAGAACTGAGTATTTGGTTTGGCTGACAGAACAACAATAAGCCAAAATATCAGCCAATAGAACGCATAGAAGACGAAAGCATGATTTTTTCAACGTCATCTGAAATCTAAGTCAATAACAGCCATCTAATTAATACAACAATCAATGTTCTCGATACCTCTTCCATTTCCTCGTCCAGTGCGGTCATTGCATACCATGCAATGTGCGTCTTTGGCGGCAGGTCTTTCCTCCAGGTAGCTAGTGCGCATGCACGCTCATTAACCTTTGAATAACATTGAATCATGAACTAATTGAATCATTAACCAATCATTATTATTAGTCATTCAATATATTTTCCCGCTTCTGATTGGTTGAGCGCCCCCGACGAATTCTTGATGTTTTTGAAGTCGAGCGACCTATCCCTGCCATCGATGATGTCAAAGATTGGATAAGTTGAGAAATTATTGCATGCCTCACGTAACGCGTCACGCGTCGCACTTGTAGGCAGGCTGGTAAATAGAAGTAAAGCGGGAAAATTCATTTTGAATAAATAATAAAGCAATTTAACGTTTGAATGAATAATAAAACAATTAATGAATTCAGCTTTCGTATGATGTGGAGAATTATTCAGATCTCGGGGGCGTTATCATACTCAGCGGAATTCATTAAAGGCCCATCACCAACCGACAGCCTTTGCGGACTCTTAGCCAATCAGAGCACCCGAAAAACAATGGATCAATTTGAAAAAAAAAATGGAAACGGGGCGCAAAGGCTCCAGGTTGGTGATGGGCCTTTAACTGCAAACGCAAGCAGAGGGACGTCCTGAGACCCTGCAGGACTGGACACTCAATGATATAAAGGTTTATGCACATATTGCGGGGGGTGGGACGTCCTGAGACCCTGCAGGACTGGACACTCAATGATATAAAGGTTTATACAGTTATTGGGGGGGGGGGAGGTGCCTACCTTTGACCATATGCGGCGGTCCATTGCAATTGGCAGTAAAGCTTTACTGAATACGTCTCGGAAATTCCTCTCCTTGTTAATTGGTTTGGGTAGCAAATCCCTGCAGTACAAGGCGGGTCCAACGAGTGTGCTAGAGTTGATTGACAAGTCATTAAATAGCCGGTGGGAGCAAATGATGTTACCGCGATTCTTCCAACACGAAGGTACATCTTTGTAGCCCTTTAAACATAATAATATATTGATTTTTGTAAATAAAGCTAAGATGGTGTCTGCGCTCTGATTGGTAGAGAGCTACACATTCTCATATTTTAAACGCACGGCAGATGCAATGCTATTTACTGAGACGTTAGAGGCAGCAACATATTCGGCACAAAGGATGATCGCTACGAAAGAAAACATTTGCAGAGGCGCGCGATTCCCATAACACGATTTGTATTGAACGAGAAGAAGATCAAGCAGATGCTAGTCACCATCCGACAGATGTTTCGGGTACACGATTTAGGAACTCTGACACCCATGCTTATGCTAAAACACCAAGTCTTAGATAGAGTAGATAAGTTCAAGCTGTTAATGGACCCCCACCACGTCAACCAAGTGACCTCTTCCTGCTACATAGCGTTGTCAACTCCGCGCAGGATAAAGAACATGACTCCACTAAATATTAAGAAATCCTTAGCGCAAAGTTTAATCCTCTCCAATCTAAATTTCAATGACCGGTATCGTACCCACTGCCAGCATTCCTACAGAAACAAGTCCAAAGAGTACAACAGAAGAATGCCGCTGTCCGGTTCGTACTGAATCGCTTCTGGACGGAGAGCGATGTACTAAGGCTATGGCTGGTTGCCAACGTTAGAGAACACAGAATACAATATCCTTAAGCTAGTACACAGAGCTTTATATAGCACTTCATGGCCAGACAACCTAGAGTTGACAAGACACAACACACAGAGACAGTTACGCTCAAGTAATGCCCCCCTCCTGCAGATTTCATTAGTTAAGGGGACACTGCAAGACAAGCAGCCAATCTTTTTAATAAGTTGCCTGTACATTTAAGATCATGTTCAGATTTTAAGAAAGAATGCTTTCATATTTTTTAAAACAAAGCTTCACATCGCGTAATGAATAGAAATTAAAGGTCATATTAAAATTACATATTATTATTAGTGTACATAGATATTCATTATTAATATTCTTAGCTTTTAATTAATTATATTGTACATATTTTCACTTTTATTTTGTTTACATAGTAGTTATTTATTTTATATGAAGATATAAAGCTACCATGTAGAGCAACTGCAATAAAATCATTATTATCTATATATTAATACCGTAAGGAAAATCGTGTCGACACTCGCTCCGCTCAGCCCTGAAGCTGTGCCGCCAAAAGAAGTTCGCAAACCCGAAGGGAAGGTGGAAATCTGGACCATGGGCGTGTTTTTGTTGGAAAAGATTCACCTCGGGCTAAGTTCTAATTCAAGCGATTTCTTAAGCGAGAGACAAAGCCGCCATCGCCACCATGTTGAATTCTCCCACAGAAACTAAAAAGAACTCGGTTCGCACAGCCGAAAGCACCATTGACATTCAAACTTAAATGGTTCTCTTACAGATTACATACAGGAATGTGCAGGGATAATTCTAACTTGAAAGATTTGAGCTGAGAAAAAATTTCATTCAAGTTTCAACAAACGTACACACTACCTTGCTTCCCTCGGAGCACGCGCTAAGTCATGCTTAAGTCATGCTAAGTCGAAGTGACACATTTACAAAACAAAGTCCGTGAACGTCATGAATAATATTTTCTAAGTATAAATCCTGACGGCTCTATCGCAAAACGAAGGACACAATCCCGAAGAGAAGGAGGAAATCCCTCCAGTGGGCATGTTTTTGTTGGAAGAGATTCACTTTCGGCTAAGTTCTAATTCAAGCTATTTTTTAAGCGAGGGATAAAGCCGTAAAAATATAAATAATATAAACTAAAAAAATTCTTAGTCCTTAGACGATTTTTACTTGACCTGTTTCTTCTCTCCCCTCACTGAGATATAAACAATTCCGAAGTCAAATAGCGCTTTCGATTTTCACGGGTTCTTTGACCGATTTGAGAGACGGACACACGCGTGATTTTTTTCGCACCAAAATCAGGGAGACCAGTGCAAAAAAAGACCTTTTGGGCTCACTTCATTTATTTCGGCATGGTGGGACGGGGTACTCATGCTGATGGGAGGTTATTAGTAATGTAAATCCAGCAGTTTATGGAAGGGGGAAATCACGAACCCCCTCCCACATCCATATGGCCATTGTGATTTTTTTTCCCGTTTTTTTAAATAGAGAACACTTTAAGTAAAATAAATTTCCCCCTTACACTCCGTGAATTTTTCACGGGCATCAGCTAGTTATTTATTATTATTATTAGAATCGTTTCAACCGGGCAGGGAATTTTTTGCCACCCTCTCTCAAAACGGGGTAATTTCAGCTAAATAATAATATGTACAAGCTATCGCGTCGTAGCCGATACAGGGCTACGCCATAATAGCGAGTACGCCAATTTCGGCGCGCATCGGAATGTAAAATATAGTTTTTGAGACCGTGCGCAATGGATTAGCTACGAATGTCATTACAAGAAATTGTATCTTTGCCAGGAGAAAAAAAAACTAACTCTCCGCTCTGCGGTAATAAGCATCGGAGCTGTCTCAGTTCTAAAAAGGAAGCTTTATTATTAGGTAAGCGTGAGTTAGAAGTTACGAGGATAGAGATTCGTCGTTTGGACCCTGGTTCACGCACGTCATTTGCGATCTTTGTTTACTACACACAGCAAATGGAATGTTCATCTACCTTTTCTTTGATGTTTGGTGAAATGCGTTCATAAAAATTAGGGCGCGCTTCGCGCGCAACAAAACAAATTAAATGTAAAATTGTCTTCCACTAGTTCAAACAGGGGGATCTGGTTACAGGGTTTGAGTAAGCTTTTAGAACATCGATGTTATGTGGGGTTTATTTTTTGTATCGCCTTTTTTGAGGGGGGTGCGAATTTTAACATTCAATAAATTTAGAAAACCACCGACACCCCCGTGGACGTTATAAACGATCGGTCCCTAATACACCCATAGCAGTGGTGTAGGCAGGCTGGAAGGCTGTTGAGCCTTCCTATCACAACGACACATTGTGCACTGGGGATGTAGATCGGAAATGGCACTCACCCATATTAAGACCTTTGAGTCGATGCTGATATCGTCCAGCGGTAAATTTCCGCCGGCTTTGTTCACGTTTTAAATGGTCAGAGACTTACCTTGAAATGCCCAAAATGCAGTAAAATATGGCAACACAGGATAGTTAATCAACGAGAATTCACCCGGGGGGGGACTCCCAATATTTTAGAGGGGGGTGCTCGTCGGGAAAATTGATTTTGACCCTAAGGGATAGCAAAATGGGTGTGGCAAACAGAAAATTTACCCCTAATATAAAAGAGAGCAAATTTGGCGTGGCGACCGCCGAATTTACCCCTAATAGATAGCAAATTTTAGGGTTTTCAACCAAGTAAATATCGGTTCTTGTGTCAGTACCAATATATTTCTGGGCAAGGATTGGTCTGAGACTCCCCTAAGGGATAGGGCTGATTTTAAACACCGCTAAGAGATAGCACGTCTCTCAATTTTATACCCTAAGGGATAGGACGAGCACCCCCGTCTGAAAATATGGGGAGTCCCCCCCCCCCCCCCCCCCCGGGAGAATTCAGCAGTCGACAGAATACCTTTTCAAACATAAGTGTATACCAATGAGAGATTGTAAAATCGCGTTCGCGGCTTTTCACTTTCAATTGAAACCGCTAGTGTATTAAAGCATTAAGAACCGGATTTAAGTGGAAAGCGGATTTATGGTGATTTATTTAGGCAATAAAAAGCGGATTACCGTGATTTGTAATGAGATAACGCACGAGGGATGCTGAAAAAGCACGAGAAAAGTTTGAAGCTCACAAGCCGTAGGACTCCGCTCTATTGCTTTTATGAAATAGCATTGCATCTGCCGTGCGTGTATAATGTGAGAACGACAGCTCTCAACCAATCAGAGCGCGTGTACTATCTTAGCTATTTTATAAAATGTGATAAACGCACGAGGCATGTTGAAAAAAAAAATGTCCAAGTGCGTTTACTTATTTTATGAAATGAGATAGGCGCACTTTGAGATGCTGGAAAAGCGCTCGAAACGTTTGAAACCCACTCGCCAACGGCTCGTAAATTTTCACTTTTTGGTCCCTATTATCAGTTTGCAGCCCCCCCAACCCCCTTCTGAAATTCTTGGATCCGCCCCTGGTTTTGGTACATAATGTATTTTACCCATCCTGGATCTTATTTTGGGACCAGGGAGTATACTATAGCATATAAAAATAATGAGGAGAGGGGCAACCGGTTATAAAGAAGCAGGGTATTACTAATGCCCGGAACCGAAAACCGACGGAACACTACGGAACACCAACAGAATGGCTCTTCTCTATAAATCTCATTTCAAGTTGACATTAATTCGTGGATATGATATAGCATAGAAACGAATCAATGTGCGGGACGTTAGCTCAACCACGGACAACTGGATAAACTTTCTTCAGTTTAAAAGAGCTCTGCGTGCCGACCAAACATCTGCCTCGTCATCATGCGCACTAACGAAGTCACGTGAGAAAGCACTAGCCCCCCGACAGCAGTGCATTTCCCGCCTTTGCTCGAGTCGGTCAAACTGAAATATTTATCGTCTATTTCGTCGAAAATGTCCTCCATTCGTCACCGGTTAGATGTCTCTTCACCTGTTGGACATCTGCACGGGGAGAATTTCCCTTCCTAGAGATCTTTAAGAGAGAGAAACGCAGATAAGCAGAAGTTATGGGGGATTCTTCGGAAACCAAAGACAACGCAAGCAGGAAAGATGGCGACTCGCCACTTTCACAAAGAGATCAAGCGGTTCTCGGACACTCCGAGGTAATAATCAGCAATTTAATATTGGATGAGGCTTTTGTGATATCCAGAATAAACAATGTCGAGACCGGATATCACAAAAACTGAATTCAATAATTGTTTTATTATATATTGATTCAGTAAAAATACTTTTGCGATGAACAAAGTTTGTTTTTCTGTCAAGCAGTTTAATCTTTTACACAAGTGCCTTGTTAGGCACAACATCTGGGAAAGAGAGAGTTCACCATTCAACCAGAGCTGTGAACCTGAACGTTTCCTCACATCATCCCCCTGCGGACCAAGATGCTATAAATGAAAGTCCTCTAGAGGTAGCCGAGGTAGAGGAATGTATGTCTAAGCTCAAGAATGGCAGATGCCAGGGAACTGATAAAATATTCAGCGAGCAACTCAAGTACTCCTACTCAAAACAGCTCCTTCTTTTTTCTTGTTATGCTGATGGGAATAATATGGGAGTAATATGGATCCCTGCTCGCTGGTTACTCTCCTCGATCATATGCCTCCACAAGAAACGTCTTATAGATCCTTAGCCGAAAACTACCGGGGACTGTCTATCATAGCAACACTATCGAAGCTCCTCTCCATGATTATTATCGAAAGAGTAAGATCAGTTTATGAACGCATTATACTACCCACCCAGTTTGGGTTCAGAAATAACCGATCCACGTGTGATGCAATCAGTATTGTTCGACACATACTGGAGAAAGAACGGAAGCCACTCTTTGTCTGCTTCATCGACCTTAAGGCGGCCTATGACTGGGTCCAACGTGACGCACTCTTCCGTGTTCTAGAGATTCGCCTCAAATGTCCAAAGCTGATATCCGTATTAAAGGCGCTTCTGGTACTATGGCCTGTATAAAAGGTGCTAAACACTTCTTCAACACCTATGTAGGATGTCGCTAAGGTGCACTTGAGAGTCCAACCATATTCAATGTGTATATGGATTTTGTCATGAGATGTGCCAGTCATGAGATCAGGAACCAATTCCCAGAGGCAGGAGCACATATTGAGTTTGTCATACCAAATGAAGTGTCTCCCAGAAGACTCCGTACTGGAACATCGCATGGGGTATTCAGAATCCTGGAGCTCATGTACGCGGATGACGTGGCTGTGTTTTCCCAGAGCTTAGATGAGCTTGAAAAGATCTTAACAATATACGATAACACCTTCTCAAGGTTTCGACTTCAGATGTCGTATAAAAAGACGGAAAGAATGGCCTTCAATGTGGACGAAGACATCCAGTCACAAACAAGCCTATTGTCTATCAACAATATTGAGATAAAGAATGTGACGCAATTCCGGTACCTTGGCCATCTCATCAGCAACACTGGGAAGTCACCAAAGTTCCTACACCACCGAATTGCATCATCGTATGAGAAGTGGAACGAGCTGAAGCATGTGCTGACCGACCGTGAAATACATCTCAACACCCGCTTGAAAATCCTGACGGCGTGTGTACGGTCCCGACTACTGTATAGTGTACAAGCATGGGAACTTTCTAACAACGAACTCCAGAAGTTGAACACCGTGTAGAATGGTTTCCTACGTAAGATGATAGCTGGCGGCTATGCACGTAAGAATGTCCCGCCCTAAAACCTTCGAAAAAAGGGGTTCACACGATGAGTGGTCGATTGCATACCTGGGGATCTTGCGAAGAGACAAGAATCAGACGAACGCTCGATGGCATGGTCTAGGTCCAAGGCGTAGAAGTATCTTCCTGCGTCCTTTTTTCAGCTGATTCTTAGAGGGGTGAGTGAGCGTGAGGTGTAAGGCGATACTTAGGCCGTCTAATACCTGCTTGGGCACGATGATGCGTTCTGTAGTGGATTGCAAAGGGTCTGAGCGCGTGACAACGAGGAGACAAACAAAGGCAATAGTGGCGACCTAAACTAGGCAACGTTAGACGTCCTTAAGATTCGTCAGTTTCTTAGAAGGGCGAGTTTCTTGAGAAAGATGCGATGCTTTGGCGCTCTACTGCTCATGATTGTGAATAAGACTGAACTTTACCTACAACTTGACAACCACTTCCGGGAAGTCTGGCTTTGGGTGACGAAATTACGTCGACTCGAGTTTCCACCAATACTTTGGAGGCTTGGGTACTTTACTACGCTACCACGCTACGCTTTACTACGCTGAATGAGAAACCAGAATCCTTGACCAGAATTGTAAGGGATTTTATTACAACACAGCAGTACCTGTAGATGGCGATCCAGAGAGAGAGAGAGAGAGAGAGAGAGAGAGAGAGAGAGAGAGAGAGAGAGAGAGAGAGTAATTCGCATGCGCCGAAAACATAGCCGCTATACTATGTTATACATAGCCGCTATACTACTGGCTCAGACCGTATAGAGGCTTACTTACCAGAGTCAAGAGTCAAAGTGGTGCGTTGTTGATACATTTTCTGTTTACATTGAGAAAACACGTTCGTTAAGAGGAGATGAAATTCAACTATTTGTTACTCATCAGAAGCCCCACAACAGGGCTAGCAGAGACACAATTCGAAGATGGATAGAGTCCATCATTAAGTTAGCAGGAGTAGACATTTCAGTGTATAAACCACACAGTGGGAGAGCTGCGGCAACATACAAAGTCATTCCCAATCATGCATCTTTTGAGGAAATCGTTAGACCTGCTTGGCTGATCTTCAGCAGCCACATGACAAAGAACCTGGACACTGACAAGAACCTGGAGAATGAAGGTACTCCTAATGTCACTTTTACTGATTCAGTTTTGGCCTAACATTTTAGTAAAATGTGACAAGGGCTGTGCAACGGCGTTTATCTTTGGAAGTGATGAACCTCAGACATTTTAGTAAAATGTTATCTTGACTTGCATTTGACTGTATGCAATCAGTTGTTTTGAAATCTCACGTGACTACGTCAGTGCGCATGATGACGAGGCAGAATCTAAAACTAAACGAGACTTACTTGTAAGTTCAAGTTTGATTGGGATTCTGCCGAGTCATCAGTAGCACACTGAAGTCACGCCCTATGCCCAATCTTGCCTTGTGCCATATTCCTTGTGCCATATTCCTGATAGCACACATCATGGCTTTAATGACTGTTCTCTCGGGCGGCTAGTGCTTTCTCACGTGACTTCTTGTGCTACTGATGACTACTGATAAGTCACGTGATGTAACGTCATCAATGACGTCATTCGTGATCTATAAAACACAATATATCAGGAGGAAGGCATTGTTGGACAACTTTGTCTACATTACCAGGCAAGGTGCAATATTCTAGTCCTCGCTATGACATTTTGACCACTGTTTATAGAAAGGTTACAGATGTTCTTGGGATTTTTAAATGTATTGTGCATGTACCATGTTCGGAGATATTAGCTGTAATGGCTACATACTATCTGGCTGTAAAATTCAGGGTAAAATAAAGATGCCTTTTTCCACTCTTTCTTTCCCCTCCTCGTCTATGCTTCCCCTACGTCGCGCCTTTTCTGATCACAACGCGCTGGGTGGGCAATGAAACAACAATCTAACAAGAATATTTATGTGATAGCCATTACGCTCCAGTGCTTTACAAACGATAATCTCAAGTCGAGGCTTTGTTTTTATAATACAGCAAACATGCGTTATTCGAAAATGGGAGATATTTGATTTGCGAACACAATATAAAGAATGAAAACAGTGAATTGGTCGGTCGCGCAGAACTTTTGGAAATTCAAGTTTATCTTGTTGCTAACGTCACCCACAATCATTCGTTCCTATGCTAATCGGAAGTTCCCTTTCTTACCTTTAATAGGGAATCAAATCTTCTACTGACACGACTGTGTGGTTGCTTCATTTTCAAGCTGAAGTAATCTGTGTCCTCGTCTGCATACCATTGTAACATCCTCTGTTTTATTTTTTTAACCTGCAGGAAGGTAATTGTGATTGTACGTGGAATCTTTTATAGCGGAGCCCCATAGCTACATGCAGGAGGAAAAAAAGTAACAGAAAAGTGTATATGCATCGACCTTGTTTTTTATGGACTGCCGGTTGTTCGTGTGTCCGTGGTCGCACAGGCAACCCATGGCCAGTTTTATAGCGGAGATAAATACAAGGTTTATATCTTGGGAAGGGATGAACCTCAGACAACCAAACTTGGGTGAAGTGGCAAGGGGGATGTAACAGCATGGTTACGTGGTATGACGTCATCGATGACGTCAGCAAACGAGAAAAGGTACTTGGGAAGGGATGAAACTCAGACAACCAAAACTAGTTGGGTGAAGTTGTCAAGGGTGTACAATGGCGTAGTCACGTGGAATGACGTCATCGATGACGTCATCAAAGGAGAAAGGTATATATCTTGGGAAGGGATTAACCTAAGACAACCGCGACTTGGGTAGAGTTGTCTAAGTGGCAGGGAAGTGTAACGGCGTGGTCACGTGGTATCACGTCATCATGTACAGATGAACCGTGAAACCCGAGGTCCCGGGTGACGTCATATCTCCTATCTAACCACAGGAAGCCCATCCAAAACGCCTGGGACTCCTGTAGTTAGATAGGAGATGTGACCTCACCCGGGACCTCGGGCTTCACGGTTCGCCTGTGGAGGCTGTAGATTTGGGAAACACAAGGTTGTGAGAACACCAGAAAACACTTGGAGCAGGAGAAAATTAGGATAAAAGGTGTGTGCGTGTGGGAGGGGGGGGGGGGGGGGGGGGGGGGGGTTCTTAAGTGATCAATGAAAGAATATTTCAAAGGAACTCGTGATAAACCAAATATATCGCATTTTACGACAGATTACCTGAGCAAACTTCCTTTCGAGGGTGTCGCCACTGAGTTTCAACTTGTTGGGTGTGTTCTTAGCACGCAAATACCACTTGAGCGCGTGTTCCCACTTCTTATACTGTGGCATGTGATATACCAGGTCTTTCTCTGTCACCTTGTCAAACTCTTCACAGGTAAAGCACGCAGAACCGTCCGGCGCTTTCTTGATTCCCGGGATCACAAAATCACGTGATCCTAATTTCAATTTTTTGACAAAGCTGAAATAGTCTATGTAGATGGAACCTTTGGTGTCTCGAGGTGCCTGGATTGAGAACTCTGTCATGGTAATCGTGTCTCTAGTCTCTTTTGAGTATTGACATGCTTTAGGGAGTTCTGAAGGACATCCGCGGAATTCCTTGTAAGACACCCAAATAGTCCTCCATCCCTTGAACCCGAGTGAGGCGTAGAAGCACGATTGGCATTTTAAGTTGGGTTCGACGGAAGACTTGATCAGGGCACATATGTACATGCATTTTCCTATGAAAGGAAACAAAAGTGGGATAATTTGCCCGAAGAAATGTAGTGTTCACCACGGCTTCCCTGTTTGCTGACAACCTCGTACCCAGAGCGCATTATCTTTGGCCAGCGGCAAGATTCAGGGCCCTGGGGGAATCCGATTTTTGTGAGCATGCGTGGTAGATGTATCTTATAAAACGGAAAACATAACGAGCTTTCAAACCGGAAACCCAGAATCTGGGTTTAAAAGAAATCGAATCCCCGAGAAACCTGAATCTTGGTTCGAGTAAGGTTTGCTGACCGTTTCTTGAGCAATCTCGTACATAGAGCCCGTCATCTTTTGGCCAGCGGCAAGATCCAGAGCTCTGGGATTATCATTTTTTTTATGGCCAAAATCCGAGCTTCCGGTTTAAAAAAAAGTTGCTCAATTTTGCCAAAACTGCGGTAGATCTTAGTTCTTTAACTGTTTATTGGTTTCTGGGATTTTTTTTTTGCATGTTATGAAGTTTTGTATGTTTTAAATGCGAGTTCGTTATGCTCTTGATCTACCACGCATGCTCACAAATTTGAATCCTCCCAGCGCCTATATAATCTTGCCGTTGCCCAAAAGATGACGGGCTTTGGGTACGAGATTCTTTCTTGAGCCCCTAATATGCGCACACGCCGGGCTGGCAATTCATCAAATCCCGCCAGTACAGTATTACTCCGGGAGTTTTAGTCCGATTGCAGCCAAACTTCGTATGTAAGTAGTTCATCCCATGGTCGAGGGACCTATGGTTTTACATTTTTCAAATTAACGACTTTTGGCTGGAAAATGACGTCATCAAAATTCTATAAAAATGTAAAAGTGCATTCGAAAGAACTCGTCCAGAAGGACTCAAACTGAATAAATTATTGCAATAGCAATAGTTATGAATTTTCAAATTTTGAATTTCCTGCCAAATGTTTCTAAAAATAGCACAAAATTAAAAATTGAAAAATCAAAAATAACTTCATAACGGAATATGCTATTGCAATGATGTTTTCAGTTTTAAGCGTTTCTTGACTAGCTCTTTGTAATGCACCTTCTGTTATAGTCCTAACAACTATTTCAAATTTTAATAGCATTTTGATGACGTCATTTTTCCGCCAAAAGTCATTAATTGGAAACAGTGTAAAACCATAGATACCTCGACCGATGAACTACTTAATGCGAAGTTTGGCTGCAAACGGATGAACACTCTTGGAGTAATACTGTACTTGCGGGATTTGATGAATTGCCAGCCCAGCGTGACCCATATCTACGGAGGTTTTCCACTGATGTTTATTTAAGCCCACACCAATGCAGAGGTCTCTTTTCTTCACGGTTGCAAATACAAAGGAACAGAGGCCTCTGCTCGCAGGTACTAATGTTATATAGATGGCCCCAAAGTTCAAGAAAGTACTGTCGTTTTATGGCAATTTCGCGCGGGCTACCTGTGGCATTCAAATCTCGACTCAGGCCCCTCGCGGGGAACAAAAACAAAATGGCGACCAAGAAAACGATGTTTCTCTAGTAACTGCAAGTTTTGTTGAATTTCCATACTTATTTGCTAAGATTTGAGGGGAAAAAATACTTACAGCCCTTCCAAATAAGGTAAGGGGGATTTCCTAATAAGGAAATTTTGCAAAGACGGCAAATCGACAGTTTTTGGCGAATTTTTGTTGATATGGCTTGGTTCGAGGTCCCGGGGAGGGAGGGGGGGGGGGGAGATAGCTTTGGTTTGGGGGGGGGGGGGGGGGGGGGGGGAGGTTGGACCTGTGAAGAGTATTTTTTGGTTTTTTTTTCCCCGAAAACACAAGAAAGAAATTTTGCTACATATGTTTACATTTAAAGTTGTCCAAATTAGACAACTTTTAAATGTATAGTTTTAAGGAACAAAACTCATGTACGCTGACCAAAGCTACTTCAGTACCCTAATAAAATAATGTCTATGTGTATGTCTATGATCGTCGGAAATGTTCTCGGCCGGTTTCACCCCTAAAAGATACCTAACATGTCGTGGCTCAAATAATTTGCTACCCTATGTGCCAAGTAGGCGCGAAGGAGACAGGTAACAGGTAAGAGATACTCATCAAGAAATTTCCATGTTTGAGTAACATGCTAATCTATCGTCTTCTCGTCGAGTAATCTCTCTTTATTTCTCTTTCTTACACGGTTTTTAAAGCACTATCATGAGACAAAACAATTTGGACAAATATTTCGGCCTTAAAAGATACTAATCTCCCTAAAATTGTATTGAAGATCAAGATCACCCCTAAAAGAGACCAAACCCGTGATTTTAATCGATAAAACATATGACGATCATCTCCGACCAAAAAATATGGGAGTCCCCCCTCCCACGGGATTTGGGTCAAGTCTTGCCAAGCGCACGGGCCATAGTAAGCATTATACAATACCTTGCTTAGGGACAGGGTTGTACACGTGGAAGACAATACCACCATATGTGGCACTTTTGCCCGGGATACCCAGGTTTTTCCAGCGCAGGATCTGGCCAGTGCTATGTGCTTCCCAACTCCATTTTAGGCTTCTCTTGCCATGTTTATATCGTTCGGTCGATGTGGTGATCCTTCCTTTCGAACCAGCGTCGAGGGATATGTCCTGGTGTACATCAGCAGTTTCGAAGTCGTACTCTAGACATGGAAAGCAATAAATAGCCATTAATGAAGGCCTGTTCTCAGACCAAAACTCGCCTATTCTCGAATAGGGAAGAATATACTAGGGCCGCTTTCCATTCGATCAAAATCCCGAAAATTTTGGTCAGAATCCAAATGGAACACGCCATTCCCGGAAAATTAATTCGTGAGTTTCGGAATCCGGAAAATGCCATGTTCCATTTTAACCATTTCGAGATTCTCCGGGGAATGGCGTGTTCTTTTCGACCATTTCGAGGTTCTCGATCGATATACTCAATCCCAAGTCCCTGGCCAAGATTTTTTTTATTTTTATCATCTTTATTTCATTTTATTTTTACACGAGATACACACAGGAAGACACGAAGACGACGACACAATTACAGTATATATGAAGGGGGGTTAGGATCTTCTCTTTATTGCATTTTGTCATTTTATCGTTTTTCAGTTTTTTTTACATTCACCTTTTGCATTTCACATTAGTACATAACCCCTCCTTCCCTCTCTTCTACAAACTTACGTCTATACGAAACACAGACAACACAATGCTTATCTTATCCTCGCTCCGTAAATAGAGTCTTTACAATCCATATGTTGGTTTGTGTTTTGTAAAGCCTTATTAATTAGAATGAAAATCTATCTAACTTACCTGCATTTTTATCTAATTCCCTGAACGCCAAACCTTCATTAAGACTGAGTAACAAAAGCGTTATAATGGTCCACATCTCGAAGTATTTCCCTGTGTTACCGTCTTGATGAAGGACAGAATATATTGTCCGGAACGTCGCCTCCAATCCCGCCTTTGCTTGGTCTTTTTCTTCTTATTTCCTGTATTTCAAGATAAAAATAATGCGCATGCATGAAAGGTATAATAAAGTCCACCCGACAAATGCATATATGTTATTTACCGGCTGGGAGGTCCGTATAGGGACAAACTGTGACCGAGGTCCACATTTTCCAGGCCGACATTCCAGGCCACATTTTCCAGACTACCATTTTTTTAAATGGATCAATTTGAAAACAAAAGAAAACGGGGCGCAATGGCTCCCGGTTAGTGATGGGCCTTTAAAGTGCTACTCAAGGCTGAAATTTTAATGCCTTATTTGATTGCACATTCAAAATAAGGAAGAATGTCGCTTATTTCGCGTTCATAGCTCTTTTGGTTACAGAGATATTCAATATTTTACTTATGCAAATTAGCAAAAAATGACGTCACAACAAGACAAGGGCAAAAGAGGCCAACAATGTTTGATGTATAATTTTGTTTGGGATAATTAGATTCACTTCAAACTTTGTAATAACAAAGAAGAACCAAGACCTCATACATCCATATACTAATTAGTGTTTCCATGGTAACACGTTTGGCTATAGAAGTGATTCCTGGAAAAATAGGTAAAATCTGTGAATATATTCCCTAAGTTGTGAAAGTCTTCGAAACTTCCTGATTTGTTTGTCAACACAACCAAGAGTATTTTGGGAAAGTTTTGTAGTACTTCACTTGTAGGTGAATAAGTTTCAGATTTTTCCTATCTAAACAGACAGCCCTAGTGTCAATAGCGTTACCATGGAAACAGAAATAAACATGTCAGAGGTTGTGGTTTTGGTCCTTCTTTGTTATCACCAAGTTTTAAGTGAATCTAACTAGCCCAAACAGAATTATACATAAAACATTGTGGGCCTCTTTGCCCTTGTCTTGTTGTGACGTCATTTTTTGCTAATTTGCATAAGTAAAAATCTTCAATATCTCTGAAACCAAAAGAGCTATGAACACGAAATAAACGGCATTCTTCCTTATTTTGAATGTGCAATAAAATAAACCATTAAAATTTCAGCCTTGAGTAGCACTTTAAGCAAGGCTCCAAAAAAAAATGAACCCTCCCCTTGAACATAACAAAAAATGTGACCCTCCCCCAGTCGTAGGTCAAAAAATTAGGACCCTTCCCCGTCCCCTATTTGACGTAGTAGAAGACACTTTACAGAAAGTTGGGGGCATAATTTTCTTTCGTTGCTCGCGAAGCACGCCCAAATTTTCATAAGTGCACTTTATCAAGCCTCAGGGAGAACGGGTAAATGAACATTACGTTATTCGTGTATAGTGAACAAAACCTTTCAGCAGCCCAGGAAATACGCTACCTCAACTACATCGGTTAGATGAAAGCATCTATTGATGAGCCTGTAGGTTATATTCTTCATGCGCGCACTGCGCGCCTCAAATGACGAAAAATTGTGACTGCATAGTGAACTGCGCGGCAGGCCACCACTGCAAGGGTATTTTTGGAGTTTATTTGTTACTCGTCATGATACACTTGTTCTTATAAACGACGCGAGGGTTGTGTCTTCGTCGCGCGAGTCCTGAAAGAGTATTTTCGATGTCATTGTTTATGCCCGAAATTTTATTATGTATTGAAGTTGAGTAGAAAAATGCAAATGAAAGAGGCGTTGATGGACCCCCCGCTAAATAGTGACACGTCCCTAATGCATTCGTTGGATGCCGGATGCCGCTTGAGGTTGGATGCCGGATGCCGCTTGGTGGCTGGATGCTGGATGCCTTAACGTTGGATGCTGGATGCCTAGTCGATGCACAGGGAGCTCACCTTTACAGTTTAAATCAAGAAAAGTAATAAAAATCTTTCCATTGTTCGCTGAATAAAACGAAAGGAAATCTATTTTCTTTGCCCTGCGTTCTGGTCTTTTCTGATTGGCTAATTATGCTTTGCCCAAACTCGCCCACTAGGGCCTCATTACCACGAAATGGCTTCCGTCTGGCGCTAGCTCTTGTCCGAGTGATGTAATGTCTCTTTCATTCTTCTTAATAGCAGAACTATATTTTTTTTACTTCGTCAAAGCTAAGGAACCACGGTCATTATTTATCGCCTCGATTATTTACGTCACAGCATTTTGGGTACTACACGGTAAAAATGCAGTGATCCTCCCTCTATAAGTACAATGATTAATGTGAGATTCCACCTTTCCCGTCCCCTATTTGACCTAGTACTGAAGACATTTTACAGAAAAAGGGGGTCGGTTTTTTGTTTTCGTTGAGCGCGAAGCGCGCCCGAATTTTGATAAACGCATTTCATCAAGCCTCAGAGAGAGGGTAGATGAACATGTTTTGTGTACGGTATAGTAAACAGCCTGTCAGGAGCCCAGGAAGTACGCTACCTCAACTATTACAGGTTAGATGAAAGCTTCTATTGATGGGCTCCCGAGCCAACAAGGTCATGTTATTCATGCGCACAACTGCGCGCCGCAATTATTATTCATTTGCGTGAAGCGCGGCCCGAATGACGAATTGCTATGCTTGTAACGTCGAGCTCACGCTTACCTATGGGGTCTTCGTTCAAACATATAGTGACTGCCCGCCAGACCTATCATTGCAGGGCATTAATTTTTGCTTTCACTCGTCAAGATACACACTTGTGTTCTTGTAAACGGCGTAAGATTAGTGTCACGCGCTCGAAGCGCGCCGAAAATTTTTTTCAATTAAAAATGCAAATGATAGAGAAGTTGCTGAAATAACCACTATCGGCATCTATTTTACCCTCTTCATCGTCCAAATGTTGCTGAAAAAATTATGACCCTCCCCCAAACAGGAGTGAAAAAAATTTGGACCCTCCCTTTAGACACAAATTAGGACCCTCCCCACAAAAATTGGCCTTACTCGGTGATGCCAATTTTGACATAAATATGCAACGGCGAGACAACATCAAGCCTGAGCTAAATGCTGATTACAAGCAACTTTGCTTCTCGACTGTTCCTTTCACTGAGTTTCTGTTTGGGGACGATCCTGACCTATCTGAAACAGCTCAAAGACCTAGCAGAAGCTACTAAAATTAGCAAAAGAATTAGCCGGAATGACTCCAAGCCGGATGGATACACCTCTAGCTACAAAAGGTTCAAACAGCCAAGAGGCAACATTAACTGTGGGCGTTAAATGTCAAACACGTCATATGGCAGCCATAATCTAAACTGTTCAAATCTGTGCTTAAAATGCTTAGAGAGCAAGGATAACTGTCGTCATGTCTTCAAGGTGATTCATATCTAGAATGCCATGATAATGTACAAAAAAACCCGCAGTGCCAGAAATATTTATTTTTATTTATTTATTTTATTAGCTTTGCCTGCTGGTAGGAATCCACAACAGCGGAGCCATTTATAGTGGGCATCATTCGTCATTGCATCATTGTGGGCATCATTGCGACCCGATCCGGAAGCTCTTCTTGTAGATGCTTTTTCAGTTGACTGGAGTAACCCCTTCTATTGTGCATTTCCTGCTTTCAGCCTGATCGGGAAATGTTTAGAGAAAATTCTTCTGAACCAAGCAGAGGAATCCTAGTTGTTCCATTCTGGACCAGTCAGCATAAATTCAGCTTGTTTGGCCCTTTCTGCTATCCTACATATTCGAGGATATTACAGTCCTTTGGTGAACATCCTGATGTCAAACGGTTCATGAAGGGCATTTTAAAGAGTAGACCTCCTAATGCCCAGATACAATAAAATTTGGGATGTTAATCTAGTGCTAGTGCTTCAATTTATGCGGGGTATGGATCACTCCTAGGATGTATGTCATTTATCACTGAAAGACTTAACATTGAAGTTTGTCATGCCTCGATCACAGCACTCACTAACCGAGCAGGGAACACTCCCTGCATCTATTAGATATTTCTGGAATGGTTAAAGAAGATGAGTGCTATACACGTTCATGCTTGATAGCAATGTCAAGCAAAGTAAGCCTACAAGTAATACGGACCGTATAGTACAGCTCAGGGCTTTACTTACCAGAGTCAAAGTTGTGCGTTGTTGATACATGTTCTGTTTACATTGAGAAAACATGTTCGTTAAGAGGAGATGAAACTCAACTATTTTTACTTATCAGAAGCCTCACAACAGGGCTAGCAGACACACAATTCGAAGATGGATAGAGTCCATCATTAAGTTAGCAGGAGTAGACATTTCAGTGTATAAACCACAGTGGGAGAGCTGCGGCAACATCCAAAGTCAAAGCCACTCAAATTCGGAGCTGGATACAGTCCATCATGAAGGTAGCAGGAGTAGACATTCAGACCCTGTCCACACTACACCGTTTTCAAACGAAAACGGATACGTTTTGCTCCGGATACGGCTATCGTCTACACTACAACGCCGAAAACGATCACCGAAAACGGCGAAAACAATACGAAAACGATAAGTGTGGACGCAAATCTTTTTTAAAACGGAGCAAAAAGTATCCGTTTTCGTTTGAAAACGGTGTAGTGTGGACGGGGTCTCAGTGTATAAACCACATAGTGTGATATAGCTGCGGCAACATCCAAAGCCAAAGGCAATCATGCATCTCTTCAGGAAATCATGAGACCTGCTGGCTGGTCTTCAGCAGCCACATTTGCAAGGTTCTATGACAAGAACCTGGACAATGAACTTACTCCTCATGTCACTTTTACTGATTCAGTAAAATTGGAATTCTGCCGAGTCATCAGTAGCACACTGAAGTCGCCCTATGCCCAATCTTGAAGCTATATCCCTCCTACTGCCTTGTGCTATATTCCTGTGACAAGGCGCGGTACTGTTGCGGTGGCGGTACCGAATCTGGCCTGCTGTTTCCTGCTGTAGATACCGAACGAAATCGCGTGTCGCGGTACGGTCACGGTCGCGGCGCGGTATAGTCAGGCGGCTAAGCCAAATGATTGTGCGTTTTTGATAAAAGCATGAAACTTTCCAGTATGATTGGCCTACAGGTACTTATCAATTTTTGAATGGGAGGCATCTCTGAAAATTCTTTTTACAGGAATTATTTAGACAACTCGCAAAGCTATTGTTCAGCCGCCATCTTGTCCTTTGCTATTCATGAGTTTCGCGGCACTTACTGTCCAAGTCAGTGAAGTGATTCTCCAGACTCTGCAGCAAAATCCCTGCAACCTGTTTCGTTCGGAGGCCATTAATACCTTGGCACATATGGTCTATACTCTGATAGCTATGTCGCAAGCTGATATCAACCTGTGTGCCGAAGAATCCCGATATTTTTCCTGATTTTCTATCTCCGAAACAGTGTCTGACTTGGAATTCGAAAACATGTTTTCGTAAATAGAAGAAAACATCTAGAAAAGTAATTTAGCTATCAAATGTTCACTTGTCATATTCGAATGATCGTTTCTCTTCGCCATAAATCTTTAGAGTTTTGTCTATCTGGCGCTACACTCTATAAATTTATCTCGTAGAATAAGAGCTCAAGTGCCACAAAACTCATGAATAACAAAGGACAAAATGGCGGCTGAACAATGGCCGCCCGAATTGTCTGAATTATTGCTGTAAAATGAATTTTCAGCGATGCCTCCCAATCAAAAATTAACAAGTACCCTCTGAAGTCTCATCCTGGAAAGTTTCATGCTTTTATCAGAAAACGCACAATTCGCAATAAAATTTGGACTATGCCGCCTGACTATGGCTTTAATGACTGTTCTCTCGGGCGGCTAGTGCTTTCTCACGTGACTTCTTGTGCTACTGATGACTCGGCAGAATCCCAATAAAACTTTACATGTAAGTCTCGTTTAACTTTAGATTTCAGAGGGATTGTTTGTCTGAGTCTCGTTATCTAATTTTAGCAGCGCTATTGAACTCTCATCCTAATCCCCGGAGGGACTTGTTTATTAAGGACTTTCCTTTTCCAATTTGCAGCTGCAACGTCGTATATCTTTCTCAAAACAATCTAAGAAGAAGAAAATAAATTATGGAATAAAATCTGTTTGAGCTGAGATTTTACCATGTGTTCGGATATAAGTGCACAGTGTCGAGCACAGTTCTATCAATAAGCAATAAGCTTTCTGGATCTTTCAAAACTGGGCTACTTTTGTGCTACACTGGTCAAGTGGTCCATCAATGGAGTGCTTAATTGAAATTCACTGTTACATCCGTAGTCGTCGTTAGGCCCTGGTACTAAAAAATGTAACCCACTGTAGCGGGTTCGTCAACCCGGTTGTAGCCGATCTACTGTAGCGGATTCGGAAACCAAACAGAGTGCGCGGAAATGACTATTTGCTGAATTGCTGTATACTAAATACAGCTACTTCAAAAAACGTTCACAAAACAATCTTGAGTCTTGAATCTTGAATCAATCCCTATTTGAGTACATACCATGCTCTGTAGGCCAGTGAGATATCATCGAAATAGGATATTTGGCTTGTACCATACTGCCTTTCGGTTTGGGCTGTAGGCTTGAGCGATCACAAGGCCGACAACGTTTATTGAAACACTGTTTGGGCGCTCAACCTACTCAAGCGGGCTCAAGCGGGCTAATTTTTCGAATTTGGCCCATGGGTAATTCACTTGAATTCACAACCCTAAAGTAAATCTCCCAATTTGCCAGGAAAAGAAAAATATTTCAGATAAATGTGATGTTTAGGCTTAGAATTTTTTTTGCAAAATGAATTTGTCATTAGATTGGATACGTGCATCAGTTTTATTTCGTAGGAAGTCTTCGTCAAAATGAACGACTGAAAAACGGTAAGACTGGATTTTCGTTTTTTTATCATCAATGCAATGGTGTATTTTAGCATATCAAAATCCTAAGCTTTGTTGTACAGTATAGTTAGCATAAACGGCTCTTAAAATAGTAGAGAACAAAATCCAAGCTTAGAATTTCGTTGAGTTAGTGAGAGGGTAAAGTAGAGCAATTATTTTGTTTTATCAAAACGTAACAAACCGTCCCATTATATACCCTTTCCGGATACGTTGTCACCCAAAAGCATATAAGCTTGGTGCGCTAGGGAGTATGGGTAAATATTTATTTAAATTTCTGTAAAATATTAGAAACAAACATACTTGGAAATGTGCTGAAATTTGATCATTTCACCTGTGGTTGCGATAACCGTCTGAATTCAGATCAAACAGTAGCAGTTTAGATGCCCCCATCATCCTTTGCGTTTCATGCTTATAGGCTTTTTGGGTGACAACGTTTCCCGGAAACGGTATATGTAAAAGGCGGCCAGATAACAACTTCACAAAGCCCTAGGAAGCAGATACCAAGTACATTCCTCATAACACCTCATACTAAGAATTAAGGAAAGTGAGATAACAGATCTAACACTAGTCCTAAGTACACTATCACCTAACAGCCTAAGACCTAACAGCCTTAACAAGCCTAACACCATTAATAGTACAGCTCCTAATAAACTGACCCGCCCCTAGCAAGCCCAGCAGTCCCTGAGACCGTATTTATACTAGGAGGGCGTCTGCATATAAAGGCGTCTGTTGGATGCCCTTAATTTCAGACCGCTAAGCCGTCCTGCGGCTAAGGCGTCTTCCATATTTCTCGAATTTATAGGTGGCTAAGGTCGTCCAGATGGCTAGTGGTGTTCTAACAACATTTTAGTAAATTCTTGGAGAATCATAAAAGTTTTTTTTGTTTTAAAGTGAAAATATTTCCACTCTTGAAAAGCAACGCTTTCTGGTCACTTCGTAACATGGTGCAGCTGCGTGTGCGGACTCTTATTTACAAGGGTGCATTGGCCAATCAGAACGTGAGATAACTAACAGGTGTCTGAGGTGGTAACATTGTCAATTTCACGTCCATATGAAGGGAAGGGAGTGCGCCAACGTCTTGCATTGATTGTATCTAAGAGGGGCTGTCGCTCAAAAATACCAAATCGCATTTCAATTCCATCCACAAATCAAAATACTCCAAATTTGTATTTATCTAACAACTGAAAGGTTATTTAACAAACCTAGACGATTTCTTTTGCTCATTTTCCTGTGAATTTGATCGACTAAATTTAAGCTGTCCTAAGTAAACCCCGATATCGTGACACCAGCCCGCGCGTGAAACGGCTCGGAAGGGACTTTGATAATCGTTACGAGTGGCCATTAATTTACCATTAATTAGATTTTTACTGAAATGCTAAATATATTCCAAAAGGTTGAAATAATTTTTACTCAGAAATAAAATATATCAAATTATGGAAAATATGCAATATATATATATTTATATCTGAGCGCTCGCAACTCAAAAGGTCAACAGCAGTTTGAGACAAAATATCTCCTCCCTCTGAAAACCACCGCCTTCGTAATTTGTAATTTGGCGTGCACGGAGAAAGTCGTATTGCTCCGCCTTATTTCGCGCATGTCATTCTAAGAGGCGATCGTCGCTGGAATTCGCATGGAGTTGTCGTAGTTTGTCGCTGAGCTCTTTGCTAAAAGACAGACATCTGACGAAGAGGCTAAACAACACATATCCACTACGCAAGCGTATTAACTAAACGTCTTATATCCAAATCAGATCTTGTCGCAGTTATAGGAAAATTGATAATTCAACATAAGCGCTTGGAACTGAAAAAGGCAACAGCTCTGAAACACCCTTTTTCCGTTTTCCTTTTTCCTCTACCCAATCAACCCTGACTTTTGCTAGCGCCAATATATAAATGCACAGAAGCTTTACCTGACGAGCGATTGCCGTTTTTGACCTGCCCAAGTGAATGCGAGGGTCTGTGATACAGTGAATGGGGTGCGTATCATATAGATAGCAGCTGGTTCCCTGCTGTTTGTCGGCTCGTACCAATTACATTCGGTCATGGAAATATCAGCCAATGAGATACCGTTTGACGCGGAGCTACGCCAATTATCTTCTTCTTGTGCACATTGCATAAAACCGGTTCCTTTCCATCATCTGAATCGGAGTGCATATTTTCTTTTTCGTCTGGAAATCAGCTGCTTTATAAAAGAGGATGAGCTGTGCTAAAAGAGCTTATTAAACATGTAGGTTAAAACAAATCAAAGTTGCTCTTGACAACATTGCAAGGATAATTCTTGCCTGAAAAACGCAGCAGTTCAATGTGAAATAATGCCTCAAAGTAGGTACCGCTAAGTGAAATAGGAGTATACAAATAAACGTTTGGACCGTGCGTCATAATGAAGTATTTGGTATTGCAATTTGACAAACCCATGATCGACACTAAAACACTAAATGACATCGTGTTTACTACATTTAGGACAAAGTAATTTGACATGAGCTGTTTCGATTTTTGAATCTCATTGCGAACTATGAGGCATGGTTCATGATTCACTACTTTATAGAACAACAATTGATGGAATGAACAGGTGTATACCCGCGAATATATACCAGTATAATATATTCTTCTTTTATGATTTATTTGTGTTTCTAATTTTCAAGTAAACATTGTTTCTATTTCATGAAGCTTTTAAAATCATAAAGTTTACCGACTTGTCAAGTTTTTTGTTTGAAAATACAGTACACGTTTTCTTCCTCCTTCTGTTATGTTCATTTAAAATAAACTATTCTGAGTCACGCCCTCTAATAGTAATTCTAGGAGGGTCATTACAAAAGTGCCAGGTATTATCAAGGTCATTTAAAACTTATTGAAAATGGAGATTTATATGGATCAAGAACGAGTATACCCCATAATTTGTTGTTGTTCAGCTTTATTTGAAAACCATTTCTTTCCATTGAGTTGCAATATCGCAATGTTGATATTAGATCGCCGACTATGAGGAATAGCAGCTAAACGTAATAGTCAACGCCGCCTATAAAGCTTTTCAACAGTTTTACTAGTACTTATAAAAGCAGAAAATTTTCGTTTAAAGATATCTGAAAGTGTATATCGAAGATATCATGCTATCCAATAATAAATTTTCACATGGTTTCCATGGTTCTTCAATATAAAACAAAATATTGTTATTAATATTTTCGTTCTCCTCTGTAAGGGATATCAATGCCTAAGAGAAATAACCTTGGATTGTGAAATTTTCTAAACATAATTAGGTTGCTAGCAGGCGTTGGAGGCTGTTTTAGTTGTATCATGGCAACGCTAAACCCTAGTGAGCGAGTCGTGGGCAGCGAGGTAAGCCAGCATTGAGACAGTACCAGAGCAACTATAGAAGACGAAACTGTTTTGGCTTCTTTCGGCTAACAGATGGTCAGTGTTTCAGGGACCAGTTTATTATTTGCTAAGGCCCGTTTTAAACGTCTATCGCTTGCTGCGTCAAAACCTATTCAACACAGAATTTTTGGGGTTTTTTGTTAAGTTGAAACTAGATAGCGCTATGATATGCAAGTGGGAAATAAAATCATAGTATTTACAATTATAGTTGCGTTTCAGCAGAATATTGGTATAAGGATGAGAGCTCAATTGAGGCATTAGTTACAGCTGCGTGAAGAAGGAACAGGATTTACCACTGTAGGCATTGCTACGCAGCCTCAAAATTCATTGTTGCGATGGGCGATTTTTAGCTGTCTGGATTTGGCCTCTTCGGCGAGTCGAAATTGATTGCCAAATAGTACGATGAGATGGATATCGAATACACAGCAAGGGCCGAAGCTAGAAATTTTTGTCTGGGGAGGGGGGCAAGCCTTGGTCATCCTTCTTTTTTGCCGGGGGAGGGGGGTTCCTAGGTGCAATCCGGAGTCGAAGGTTATGGACTCCCGATTGCATCGGATAATCCAGTAAAAACAAATTCATTAGAATTGTAATAATTTATTGAGAAATTGTGAAATTCTGCATATATAATTTTCAAAATGTTTCTTATAAACGTAGCTAAATAGATTAAATTGCTAATAAAAAATTGTAATAAATAAACCAACACATAAGCAAACTCTGTAGTAAGGCCAAGTAAAAAATAAAACATGTTTATCGTCCCCGCCCGCATCGTTTTTTGGAGCCGCATCCTTTTTTATTTTATTTTTTATTTTCACAAATTGTCTCCAAAACGTCAGAGTCAAACGTCACAAGATAAACTGCTTTGAAATGTGGCTTTAATGAGCATGGAAATGCTTTATATGAACATAGATGGCAATCTATTAAGAATAGTTTATGAAACAGTCGTAGTCATTTTGTACACAAAATATGGCATAAACCAATAAAACAAGGCATAATTAACAAGGAGCAAAAAGAAATAATAAATAAAAAGGGCCGCATGGACACTTTTTTGGAAAGCTCCGGACGATAAACATGTTTATTTTTTACTTGGCCTAGCCAATGTCCTTACGGCCATGCTCTGTATTTTTGTTTTGCAAACAAGAGTCTTTTCAGATGCGAATTACGGTACAAGTCGCTGCAACGTTTCCTTTTGTAGTCCGTCCGCCGTACTCTTGAGGAACTGTCTTTATTTCCACTTGTTTCATTACTTTTGTTAATTCTAAAGCATCCGCAATTCCACTAAAACAGTTCAACCTCAACTTCTTTTCTGTGGTGATTGAATTAATTCTGCGCATGTCTCATCACGTGACACTAGCCCATTTCTGTTAGGATCTGAGTTCTTAGAATAATGACGTGAACTGTCTTGCGATTTGGAGCTCGACCGCTTGGATTTGAGCAAAAGTAGGGCCAAAATACTCCCAAAGTGGCCGTAATAATACATAGAGCTGAAAAGAGAAATTGATATGAGCACAAAGAGTACACGGGAAAAATAAAACTAACAATTAAAAAAGGAATGCGAAAAATAGATCATAACAATTTAACTATCTCAAAGTGAAGGAGCCTGTTTATTTGTTCGCGTATTTTCGAATGCCCTAAAATCAGGACAGCAAGCAAGCAAGCAAGGGGTCGAGGGGGGTGGGGGGGAAGGGGGGCTCTGTTGATAACCAATGACACATGCCACATGAGATGTGATACAAAGCCGTGGAGAGAAATGTGTTTCAGCTCCAACGTTCAAAATCAGCCAATCGATCACAACGGGATTCGGGTACACGATAACCTTTCATCCCTGCATCCCCACCAGGACGTGACCTTACCTCCAGAAGCGTAATCCTTTCCAGGGATCCAGCAACACAAACGGTACCGTGGTATACGTGATAAATAGAATGGTCACCACACCCGTGATGACGTCATAGACACGTGACATGGATTTACTGTGTTGGAAGTGCTCCCTAAGAGTTCGGCGAGCCTATCCGGAAAAAAGAAAACAGATCGGATGTCAGATTAATAAAGTTCGTCTTTGTCACACAAGCGCCATCTTGAATTTTTCAGCCGATTTATTCAGCATGAAATCGAGGCCAAGTAGGGCGCGGGTTTTGCTCATGTTGGAAAGCGAAGCCTGATGCTGGGATTTATGGTACAAAAGTTGACCAAGCTACCAAAAAGTACTCCTTATTTATTTTAGAACCAAAAAGTTGATTGGCTCATTGCTTTTTTCTGCTTTGCCGCGTCATCTGGAAAGAAAATGGCTGCGTGTGACAAAGGCGAAAAGAGTAATTACTCCTATACCGCACGAACTGCATATCGGTAGTTGTGTTGCACTTCACGAACAAAGTGCATATAATACGCACGCTGCATCCTGGTAGTTGTGGCACATTCCAAAGATGTTGCGCGGTATTCACCTGAAATCGTCCATTATACTATAAGAATTAGCCGCCTCTGGCTCCGAGAATATCGTGACTATTTGCCGATGTTACGTCACACTCGCCGACTAATTGTTCAGTGGCACGGATATCCCTACTCTTTTAAAAACGTACCGCCCTGGCCGCTTCCACCATCACTTGACAAGTGACGAATGTGAGATAGTAACCGCCATAGAACCCATGCCACAAGGCCGACAGAATAAATGTCGCTAGGGTCCGGTGGGTCGTAACACGGTCATATACAATCCTGCAACACAGTGATGAAGACAAACATTGAATAGCTTTTGGCAATTGTGTATTGCTGCTTATCGATGCTTATTTTTAAAGTCAAATATTTTTTCGTTTTTCGTATTTTTTCGAGTTTTAGCCAATCAGATCTTGCCCAGTTTCGGCTAGTAAAGTGAATCCGCTGCAAGGGAAGCCATGCAACTGCACTAGGCGAAATTGGTCAAGGATATAATTGGCTTACCCGGACTGACTGACTATGTACGCAGCTGCCAAACGTCCACTCGATCCAGTCGTTGCATGTCTATACTTGGTTTGCAATCATTCTTTTGGAAACAAAAAAACTGACGTTCTGCTCCTCCAACACGTAAAACGACTGAAGTGATTCATGCGAGACACTATTTCACTTCTGGCTGTGATGTCATTGTTGAGTTTTGCAGCGTATGTAGATGTCGCAAAAGCTGGTGCATGAATGCTTCACATTCTGTTCTCTTAGCTGCACAGAAAATATTTCAAATGCACCATTGACGCGAGCTGGAGGAGGGCCTGTCAGTCTCGACAATAATGATAGCCGAATGGTTCAAGGAATGGTTTATATATAGAGGATATTACATGGCCGCGCGGAAATACGAATTTTATCTTCGAGTGTTGAAAATTTATTTTTGTTTATAAATTTTTAACACGAGAAGATAAAATTCGTATCTCCAAGCGGTCATGTAATGTTCTGTTTATTATATAAACATCCATGAAATACCAAATTCAAATTTTATTTGAGTTAAGCTTAAAAATCGAGCATTCAGCAAAGGCAAGTGTGATATTTTCACATGTGAAAATAACATGATATTTTCACGTGTGAAGATATCAAATTTTCGCGCGGAAGATCACCTGGTATTTCATTGGTGTTTATATAATAAACCACTTTACAAACATAGCATGCACACAAGGAATTTCTGCAGAAATCCTTCCATGGAAAAAGCGGAATTTGCCATGGTAGAAGAATGGGATGTGTTCCCTTGTGTGTGCCTTGGAAACTTCAGCTTTTTCCAAGGATGGGTTTCTGCAGAAATTCTCTGTGAATGCAATGGAATGCAACCCGGTTAGCGTGCCGTGTGTGTCACACACGCTAGAAGTTGCGAAAACTTTCTTTGATTAAAATGTTTGCTATCAAATGTCTATGAGCACACACCTTCTAAGCCATAATGCTGTTGAAATATTCCAATTGTCTAGAAGCATTTTCATATTTTGTGGTACCTAAAACCAACATGCATTACGTATAAGTTAGTTTTAAATGGCAGACAAGACCTATGGAAGGACTAGAAACGGACGAGCAGACTAACCTCTAATTTCATAACATTGGCATTTGATATCTTATTCCACAGGGGTCGTCCACTCTCGTCATACCCGTTAAACCCGATACCGCACGCGTTGTTTATGGCTTCGCCTAATAAAAGCATAGCAAACATGATGAACTGATAATAGCATTTTCAGGGGGCATAGATTGCGAAGTATATGCTTGACATATAGAAAAGGTACAGGTATTCAAAGGTGATGATATGGATGCAAACGTTGTCTTCCGTTTGTTACAATATTCGATCTTATAAAAATAATAATAATAATACGGTTATTAATTTGTTATACCATACCATCGAAAATTGTCTCGGCGGTTTCGTTAACTTCTACTCCTGTATTTTCTATGACATGATCTAATAGTTATGCCATCATGTCCATGGATTATACCACAACATGCGCGTTTTTGGAATTCTGATTGGCTCTTGACCATGATCATGGAACGCGCCATCATCAGCGCGCGCGCTTAAAGAACCAATGGAAACACTGTTTTACCATAACAGTTAGCTTTTCGCGAAATGATTGGCTGATTTGCTGTAGGAAAAAAAGAGTCCATACTCTGCTCACATCAGCTTTAGCGCGCGGCTGAATAGCAAAGAATTGTTCGAGCGCGCGCGCTATTTGCAATGTATTTGCAATCATAATTACAATATTTGCCATTTGTCATGGTATAAAAAAGCAAATTTCCAGGGGCTTTGAGTTTTGTGAGCTTAAACAAGTAAGAGTCCACACCACTCAAAACCTCTGGGAATTTATTAATTTCCACTAGTTTATAAAGACAGTTTTTTAAGTACTACTAACCCGCTTTGAAAGCAAAGTAGTATCGCATTCTTGTGACCATTATTGAGAACCAGGCATACCACAGTCTGTACAAAAACGGGCTACTGGCTATAAACACAGGATCTGTGGGAAAAATCTATTTAATTGTGCCTTCATCACCTCACATAAGGTGCAGCCAATAAAAATTTGACAGGAATCAAATTGTCACCAGAAGTCCCGTATCGCATTTGTATGTTCACATCGCAGTAAACTAAGTTATTGGACAGTGATCTGCCACTGCGGTAGAGGGTAGTGGGGTACTTAAGTCAACACCGTCGAAGGGAGATGGTCGGTGGGTCGAAAAATGGCATGATAGGAAAAAGAAATTAATTAAGGCAACCGGCCGGACAGGTTCAAAGCATATCTTGCGATGTGCTTATTATATATGCAGTGTAAATATTATGAATTTGTTCTGCAGAATAACTGTACAGTTGCAGGTGGTTACATGCATACCTTCGAACCCCGAAAGCTCCAAAACCTGGAGATTGTGTTTCAAATGCAACAAGTGTATGATAAAAGCCCGAGAAATTTAACCTGGAGACATACAGTAAATATATGGAACGTTTCGCTTTTTTACCGGGGAAATCAAGGGTAAAAAACCTGGAGACTCCAGGGTAAACCTAGAGAGTTGGCAGGTATGTGCATGGCTCACCTGCATTGACGGGGATTGGGTAGTGATGCCCAAATAAGGCAAACACTACCACGCAGAAAACCGCTATAGACATTTTCTCTGTTACTGCTCTCTAAAATAGAAATGAAGATCCAAACCGGATTTCAGTGCCTGGAACGATTATCAAATACGTATGAGCCATGTCATACTTACCACTGGCGAGGGGTCGGACTGTTGATTTCCCTTGAAAACCAAAACAGAGGATAGGGTAAGAGGGTTTCAGTAAGCACGAGGGCGGCAAGGAGACATCAAAATCGAGCCTCAACTATTTTTGACCCAATAAATCAACTTTCCTCGAAATAATAACAGTGCCTGTGTGTTACCTTGATTTCGGTGCCACTGATGAAGTCCTCATATTCTCTGTAGGTACACACTGGGCCTATTAACGTGTTACTGTAATGGAATATATAACCATAATACTCCAAGGGGGTTGGCGTTTGTCTGCAAGGAGAAAATTACTATTTTTACAATCAAATTTTGCACTTAAGCTTGAATAAAAACATTTTTTCACGTTAGGCGTCAGGCACGTGCTAATTGACAAAGTTGTAGCAACGTCTCACCTATAGAAACTGAGAGACGAGATGTAATGTTCGTGTCTTCTGGACACAACTTCCAACGCCCAAAACAAAAATAACCGACTGCGAAGGTTTAAATATCAAACACGAGACAGTTTGTTTCTTCAGGATTTCCAAACATCTAACAAATGTGTTGAAAAAACGCAAAGCTGAGTTTTTTAACGAACTTTAAGTTGTTTGGAACTTTGAGTTGTTTCCTGATGAAAAACACTAGCGAATTAAGATTGCGTATCCGAATCTCCTTAATGCTTATGTTTTTAATCATTCAAGCTTGATGAATTATTAATTAGTTTGAGAAATTTATGGGCAATGCATGATGCTAAATAACATTGGCCCGCATTAGGATGTTTGAGGAAAAGTTGAAGACACTCTGAGAAAGTGGTGCTTTAATACACAAACATGTGAAAGATGTGATCACGTGCTAACGTGGGGTTGACACAGGTGTTTAGGGAGATGCAACAAAATATACTCTTCCAAAGCATGCCTCACGAATTACGACAAACAACCAAATTATTTCCACTCCACAGTTAATTTGATTTTAAATCTTTCTTAAAACTTGTTGCAACTTACCTCAGTTGTTCTTTTTTCTGTTCTGCATTCAATTCTGCTTCCTCTCTTGCACTACCTGAATGAAGTGAATAACACAGGATTATAACAACAGGAAGCTAAACAACATGGCATTAATACACTATTTAGAACCGTGAACAATGTTTTTTAGATTCAGGGTGCGTTTACCTATCTTTTTGAGCCGTTGCCAAAGGGAAAATTGTAAGTCCTGCAAAAAGGTCGCCTTTCAAGAAAAATCTTTCAAATTTTCAGGACTTACTTCGGATCGAACGAGATGTCAATTTCGATGACGTCATGATGACGTCATTGCTACAGAAATGCTTCTCGTTCTCTATACTTGCAAAAAATCGTATTTTTGTGATGTTTACATTTCAACTAGCTCCATACCCGCAGACTCACGTATGCTTTTTGCGATCAGATAAATAATAAAGCGACAAAAAAGGTGTCACTCGAACTGTGTTTTTGGCAAAAACATTTTCATTTTTCGTGAAGTTTTGGAAAATCTCCATATATTGAACATGATGTCGAAAAAATTGCATTAATTTGTGGAGGAAGAAAGAGGTTTTCTAGTTCGAAAACTTGTCACCAGGAGGCTCGGTTACCAATGCTGATAACGCAATAAAATATCATTTCATTTTTCACAAATATTCCAATTATTGAAGCATAATTTCGCTAAATTGCTTGAAGGATTAGGTAATGGATGAGAAAAAAAAATACGGCATTTCAAAAGAAAGTTTTGAATCTCAGGCATGGCTGCTTTTCACAAAAATGCGAAAATTCCCTAGGGTAGATAAAATGTCTTGCGTAGAATGATTTTCGTTAAGGTTGCTCTACCCGGTGAGACGTTTCATTTAATGCATTTGGTTACCATGTCAACGGGTTTTGTGACTTGTAAGAGCGTGACAAAAGCCAATTTTCTTTCCGTTCTCTGCATTCGACGGGGGTCATACCAATGGTTTCCCAGTGGGTCTTATCATGACCAGTGTCGGGCGTACATTACCATTCCAACGAGGCTCGCTGTCCAAGTAATCCACATTTTAAGAAAATGAGAGGTATCATATTCCATAGCCTGCTTGCAGGCGGTACTGGGTGTTTTTATCGCGGAAAACCCGGTCCGTTCGTTGATCGGGCGCCGCCCCCGGACCGCGCGCCTCAAAATTCCAAGATGGCGCCCGATCATCGAACGAACCGGGTTTTCCGCGATAAAAACACCCAGTACCGCCTGCAAGCAGGCTACATATTACATCATCACAAATATAGCTATTCGAAAAAACATTTCCAGCCAGCCTTGTTAGATCAATAATCTACACTAGATAGCAAACACGATCACACACTCAGGGGAACGATTTAACTTATCCCCATCGAATGCAGAGACCATTTTCCAAGGAATTAAATTTAAGGCCAGAGGTCATACATTTGTTGCCATAGAGACCAACATTGGTGAAAATGATCGAGAATGACCAAAGGTATGGAAATGCAAATTGATTGGATCCCTCAGAGGCATTGGTTTAGAGATAGACTACCCCCCTCAGTTTTACGTCCGCTATTTTGGATTTGGCTTCCAGCCAGGCCTTAAGTCACCTGAGATGGAAAAAATTAAACTCCCCGTCACTTGTCGGTCTCGAACTCGCGACCTTTCGCTTTGTAGGCGAGAATCCCTAACCAGAAATGTTCAAAAATATTATATACCGTTTCCGGGATACGTTGTCACTGGAAAAAGCAACAAAGATTGGTGCGCTAGGGAGTATGGGTAAATATTTATTTGAATTTCTGTACAATATTAGAAACAAACATGCTTAGAAATGTGCTGAACTTTGATAATTTTACCTGTGGTTGCGATTACTGTCTGAATTCAGTCCAAACAGTAGCAGTTTAGATGCCCCCATTATCCTTTGCGCTTCAAGCTTATAGGCCTTTTGGGTGACAACGTTTCCCGGAAACGGTATATATTCCTTCTCTATACAAACGGCAAGTACGAAGCCCAGAATCGGCTCGGAAATGACTTAGAAATATCTGTTGTGATTACTTCTTTTTGTCTTTACTGACTTAGTTCTAAGGACCTGCCTTCGATATTTCCCGCCTCGCGTTTGCCAAAAATAAGTGACTAAAGACACTAATTTCTAAAAGTGAAAGTCGGGAAAAAAGCTCATCGTACTGTACAGTAATTGCCATTTTGCATTCATTTCCAGCAAAACTGATAAACTTCATGAAGAAACTTTGCACTATAGATGACAACAAAGTATAGAAGTTTTTAGAATGCGTTATTTTCTGGCAATTTTGTGTAGATAGATAGATAGATAGATAGATATTACTTTATTTAAGGAGGGTTTCACTAGATATCACAATGATAATGTATGCGTGGCCCTCAAATAAGAGATATTTACAACATAATAAAACAAGTGAATGGAAATCTATGTACAAAATGTTATACTATATACATTAATTTGATAGAACTAGCTAAGCTGAAATATGGGTGCGCAGTTTTGCTGCAAAAGCAGCCACAGAGCGTGTGTCCTTAAGCTCGTTGGGAAGTTCGTTCCAAAGCCTCGCTGCTGCACATCTGAAGCTGTTCTTAGCAGCTGTGGACTTGACTTTTGGAAGGACGAGGTTTTTATGTCTCGCCCCTCTGGTATCCTTGCAGTGGACGTCACAACTAAGTTTGAACATGTCCTGTATATAACTGGGTGCTAGATTGTTAAGTGCTTTGAAGACTAAGATTAATCTAAGAAAAATAAATCTTTTGTCAAAGGGCATGATGTTCAGTTCCCTAAAAAGGGGTGCTGATGGAGTGTCCCACGTTTTGTCTAGAATTATTCTCGCGCATCGTTTTTGAATTTTAATTAAATCATTGATATTCTGCTTGGTAGTCGCACCCCAAACAGCAGCTCCAAAGTCAAGAATTGGTTGGACAAGGGAGTTGTAATACAGTGTCCTTGCTTTCAAAGAAAGGAACTTCTTTGTTCTGTTTAGCAGACCCAACCGCTTGCCCAACTTTCCTTTGATGTATTTTATGTGGTTATCCCAACTAAGACAGCTGTCAAGTTTGATTCCCAGCAACTTAGGATCACTGACTGTTTGGAGGTGCCCTGCGTCAGTTGTGACTTGGAGGTCATTACTGTTGAGTCCCCTCAGCTTTGGCTTACTGCATTGTCTTGGTTTTGGATTGGTTTAAGACCATTCTGTTTTTTTCAGCCCACGTTACTATGTCCCTCAATTCTTTTGAAAGTACCGTCTGTATCTCCTGTACATCCTTTCCGCAGGTTATTTGAGTTGTGTCGTCAGCATAGATCTCGATTGCGCTGTCTTTGACATGAAGTGGCAAGTCATTGACGAATAAAATGAACAGAAGAGGGCCGAGGATAGATCCCTGTGGAACACCGGCTGTTATGGCCCTCGAACTGGATACCGTTCCTTGGATTGCCACCATCTGTTTGCGATCGGTTAGGTATGATTCGAACCATTGCAGAGATTTTACAGAGACACCGTAGATTGACAGCTTATTTATCAGTAATTTATGATCCACGAGATCAAACGCCTTCCTGTAGTCAATAAGATTAAGGCCAGATATCAAACCGTTGTCAATGTTCGTCAGGAGAGTGTCAACTAGCTTCAGTAAGGCGGTATCACAAGAATGCAAGTGACGGAATCCGGACTGGTGTTTACTCAGCAGGTCGTGTTCACTGAGGTATGAGTAGAGTGAGGTGTGCACATGCCTCTCGAATATCTTGGACACAACAGGTAGAATGCTTATAGGGCGATAGTTATCCACACTTAGACGGTCGCCAGCCTTGTAAACCGGACAATTTCAATTTCAATTTCAATTTATTAATTATATTTTCATATTTACAGTTCATCCACACTGCCTGCAAATAGCGAAGCTAATCAAGGCAGGCAGTGTGAGGGCAGTACTATTATTACATATTATAAATATATTATACTAAATCGGCGATTACTAAGAAAAATAGTTACTAAATTTAAGAAAATAATAATAATCAATCAATGCTATAGTATAATACCCATTATTGTATCATTATAACTTTACATCATCTATTTTGTTTTTCTCATTTCAGAAGCGATGGTCATTAGATCAGCATAATTATCCTGACTTTGGACTATTTCAAATAGTAATTCGTTAATTTTCTTTTTAAATACATGTTTAGGCAAATTTCGCAAACTTTCTGGTATACTATTCCAGACTTTAGCACCTACAATAGAAAATGATTTTTTGTGTTGATTCAGTCTGGAATAATTGATATAAAAATTTCCAGCAGACGAGGCTCGGGTACTATAAGTATGTACATTTTGTGTTAAGGTGAAGAGTTCTGTTATATTTTGTGGAGAAGTGTTATGAAAGACGTCAAACATTAGAGCGGCTAAAAATTTGAAATAAAGGAATGTCACTGGCATTATGTTAGATTGTAGGAAGAATGGGATAGCATGCGAGTCGAAGGGTGCAAAATACATTAAGCGCATAGCTCTTTTTTGTAGCAAGATAATTTTTTGTAGGTGAACATTGGCAGCCTGGCCCCAAGCAACGAGGCCATAAGAGATGTACGGGGAAACTAATGATTGGTATATGGTAAGCAGAGTCTGTAGGGGAGCCAGGTGTCTTAATCTCGATATAATTCCGATATTCCTGCTAATTTTTGTGGCAACATAGTCTACATGAAATTTCCAGGAAAGATGTTCATCGATAAGGACCCCAAGATATTTTATGTACTCCTTTCGTTCTACGAGTATAAATCGATTGCTAGACGTGTCAAGTAATTTAATATTAACTTCATAATTCAATCGTTTTTGGTATGGATGAAATATTACATAATTAGTTTTCTTGACGTTAAGGGATAATTTGTTGGCTAATTTGTTGATAATTTGTTGGACAGACTCTTGCTTGCTTCCAGGATGATGGGAATGATCCTGTGCAAATAGTGAGATTAAACACCTTGATCAGAGATGTTAATATAGCTGGTGCTGCAAGCCTCAGAAGTCGTGCACTTATTCCATCCAGCCCTGTCGCTTTATCCGCCTGTAGCCCGGACAACTGTGCTAGTACGAATTCATGCCTAACCTCTGGGATCTCAAAGCAGGTTTCTTCTGCGAGCTTTTATCGTACAAAGGCCTTCAATCTTCCAAACTCATTCGTCATCAACACGTCATTCGTCCTGTAGGTGTCCGCCACTGAGGTGAAGAATTTGTTAAATGCATCAGCTATTGCCTTAGGTTCGGTGACTATCTGATCAAGATGCCGTATCTGCGATACGCAAGGCTTGTTTGGCTGGCCTATTGCGTTTTTTAGTGTTTTCCAGAAGTCCTTAGAGGAATTGCTGTCTTCAAACGAGTTGTAGAAATATTGACTTTTGGCGTCCCTGATAGATTGGAAGACATCATTTCGTGATTTCTTGTAGGTTTCCCAGTCAAGGAAGCGCGTGCTCGACTGACGGGCTTTACGAAGAAGCTGGTCTCGGTGCCTTATAGCTGCATACAGATCTGCAGTCATCCATGGCGGCTGACTTTTCCTTTTTACCCGCTTACGTACAATAGGCGCATGCCTATCAACGATGTTCAGGAAAGTCTTATTCCAGTAGTGCACAGCGTCTTCCGGGTCATCAAAGGTGTCTAGGACGCTCCAGGGTGCTTCTCGCAGATCCTGTAGGAAGGCCTCCTCGTGAAGCTTTTTACAATCACGGTAGGTGATGTAATTGTGACTGTCTCGTTGATCCTTTGCAGCTTCCTTCTTATACCTTCTAACTAAACACACTGGAAGGTGGTCTGACAGTCCAAAGCCGAGGACCTTGATCTGGGTGATGCGTTCTGGTTTGTTGCTGTACACATGATCCAGGCAGGATTGACTGATGGGGCGGGTCACGTCCTTCACAAGCTGCTCAAACCCCATTCCACTGACAGACTTTATGAGACGATGATTGCAGTTGGTTGCGTCCAGGTAATCCACGTTGAAGTCCCCTACCAGGATAGCCTCCTTGCTGGTGACGTAAATACTTTCTATCAGAGCGTCTAGTATGTTGTCCATCTCTGATGTTGAGTCCGGCACACGATACGCTCCAGCGACAATGATAGGGCAGTTCGACTTGTACGGGATAATCTGAACTGAGAGAAGCTCTGTTTCCGATGACTCAAGTTTCATCATGCGCGTGTAGGCCAGAGTACTAGCGATTTACATTAGCACTCCACCTCTCTCCTTGCCAAGCCTATCCTTCCTCTCAAGATGGAAACCGGGGATACAGTATTCGTCATTCGAATGCGTGGAATCCAGCCAGGTCTCTGTTATCACGAGAACGTCAATATTTGTACGAGGGTGGAGGAGAATTTCCTTAATTCGCTCGTACTTGTCATTGTTAAAACTTCTCACATTCCATTGACAGATCCTGATGCCCTTGTCCGCCAGATGGATGTACGGTTGGTTGGTTCCCTGTGAAGGCCCGGGGTTTACCTGGACATCGTTAGCGAGCTGTATTAATAGTAGCGCCATAAGTGAACGTTGAACCAATGATAATCCGACATGAGCGAGGTGGTGTGACGGTACGTTGGATAATGTGGACTTTTTGTGGCGAATCTTAGTAGAACTAGCAGGAACAACACCCGATAAATCGCTTGCTGTGTGCATGATCTTTAGAGAGGATTCCTGGGTATTCCTGAATTCCAACATCACCAGCCATAGTGTGATCACAATTAAGTAGCGATTCCAAATCATAATTCGTTCGTAGCGCGTGCTCTGGTGATTGTCCTCGCGCAGTGTAGTTGACCGTTAGTAGGTGCGCGCGCGATGGCGGTTATTCTATTAACGGCTACTTGATACGAATCGAACTGTTTATCTTCGTGTTCCCGCGTGAGCAGCAACCAACTGTCGATGAATGCACGAGCACACTTGGGCGACGAAAAATGTCCAAATGGGATATGATAAAACCAATAAAATCTTGTTCCACAGAGGCAGATCACTTGTACAAACCTTCCCTTCTAGAAGCAAATGCACTTAGACACACGATACACCAAATGGAACTCCTCTACTTCCGAAGAAGCCACTAAACAAGATGATTTTTCAGGAGCCAATTCGAGTACGTCTGTTCTCGACGAGCACAAGCACGAACCTCAGCTTATCGTGCAAAAACGCGGCTTATCTCCGGTGTAATAACCTGTGACTGCTCACGAACTGCGTCACAAAGCTTCCTTTGTTTGGTAGAACGAATCAGGATGAAATAAGAACTGAACACAAAGGTGTCCTCTGGGAATGGTTATTACACCGGAGTTAACCCAAAAACACAACACGTCAGTGGCACGAGGGAGACATGACTACGTTTGGCTAAGTATTTTCCGTATTTTTTGGGAAAACAGAAGCAGGGCTTTATAAAGATACAAGGGACTAGAATGAACTACTGATTGTGATATTTATTTCGAGAATTCCTTTCCAAAGTAGTCGAAAAACGTCCGTGAGTTACGACCCGTTCGTGTACCACATAATCGCACCACTGAAGTCTGATCAACCACAGACTACCCGCGAACACGTTCCCAGCATAGAAACCGTGCAACCATAGCAACGAAATAGGTAAACGCACCCTTAAGGATATTCAAATGATAAATATTTCCATCGTACCATCGTGTAGACTGAAGGCAACGTAGATGACCTTTTGGGTGATTAGCATCAGAGGACTGTAATAAATAAAAACACTATATAACAAAACACTCCTGTTGTTCCCATACTTCTAATCAACAAACCATTCATGACAAACACAAAAAAAACAAATATCGGAAGCCGACTTCCCATGCAAGCGTGTAAAGCCGGGGAAATACGAGGCACAAAATCCCTCAACTTGTCGCGTAACATTGTTGCGTTGCAAGTTGATGATCGATGTTTCGCGTTTTTCATCTCGCGCAACAACTTGTCGCGCAACAAAAACATTTGTTGCAGGTTGTGAAAACTTGTTGCGCGAAGTAGAGCGCGGGTCTACTTTGAGACACAAATTCTGGCTTTGTTGCTCGTTTTTCATCAAACACACAACTTGTCGCTCAACATTTTGCCTACGATTCAAGTTGGTTGGTCAATAGAAATGAAGTGCTAAGGAGCCAAATTCGCCTTGGTCTCGCATGTGTGATCATCAAAACAAAAAGTCGCGCTACAAGTTGTGAATTTGATGAAAAACGAGCAACAAACATAAGACCTGCAACGCAGCAATGTTGCGCGACAAGTTGAGGGATTTTGACCCTCGTATTTCCCCGGCTTAAGCTAAATTACGCCGGGTGTCAACGGCGCCATTGGCAGCCAATCGCCCGTGAGCACACAGACACTGAGGATAGGTCACTGCCAGGAGGGTCTGTTACGTCCTGAGTGGTTCCCTAACGTCCCCCCTGGAAATGGGTAGCGTAGTGAAGGCGAGACGAGACCTCGGTTTATTATCTCACGTGTTCCGAAATACGTGAAACACAGTGGAACAAAGTTCAACTCACAATATGAACCTGTTGCGACCAAAGGGAATTTCTCCAAAAGCCAATCAATGGGAAAAGCTGAATTTCCCAAGGCACACGCATGGGAAGTTTTCGGATTCACATGGATAGCCATGGGAAATCCGAACACTTCCCATTCCTCTACCATGGGAAATTCAGCTTTCCCCATGGATGGGTTTCTGCAGAAATTCCTTGTGGTCCCGGCCAGGAGTCGAATCTGGAACACAGCGATGAGAGACCAAGCGCAGTAATGCTGAGCCAACCGTGCTTCTCAAACCTACCCTGTATAGTCCAGCACATAACCACCATAGTCTGTAATCTGCCGATAAAGATGTGCTGCTGAAAGAATAGCCATGGCAACCACAAACACACACCTGTGTGGACAGAAAGTGCTAACATTAGTGTATGGTTAGCTTAGTGAGTTTCCTGTGGTAACAAATAATTGGGTATAGGGGATGGGGGGACTGGGAGTGGCACATAAGGGGGATTTTGTTGGGTATGGTAGACCTGCCAACTTTTAGGCGAGGTCCTTTTGATTCCAGCCCCCGAGATCGTCCCGAAGACGTCCCGAATACATTCCGAAGACGTTCCGAAGGAAATGAAATTAACATATCTCCTTGACAACGCTATGATTTGCCCGAGGGCCGAGAAATGCTCACAGAGCGAAGCTCAAATTACGAGGTTCTGTGGTCAGTGTGGTGGGTTAGTAAGTTGTAAGCCCTGCATCGAGGATGGGCAAACTTTCGACGTCCCCGTGATTCTTTAACGTCCCTCTGGTTCAGGTTAGTGTAGTGAGAGACGGGACCTACGGTTTAACTTTATCAAAAAAGACGCGAAGGTCTAACCATTTGCAGATATTAGAGCAAAGGCAGCACCTTCTCCTCAATTATTTAGAAAAGACCCTGAGTTTTGGTCCGGCCGGCCGCACATAAGCCAGGCGCTGTACCACTGCGCTAACCGATCGTCGGTACGTAAAATGTACTCATTAAAAGTTGTTAAAACTGATCCCCTTGAAACAACAATGTCATTGATGTGATCTCCGGCGTGATCACCGAGGAATTTTGTTTTTCGAAAATGACTGAGAATCCAAAAGCCATGTCGTTCTGTCATATATATAGGCAAGGAAAACAAGGTCGATATTATGCAGGTTGTATGAGGAAATCAGAATTTCGAATTTTAGGCGAGGTAAAGTAATAGAATTTCTTGTTGTTATGTTTATGACGTAATTACCTTTGGGAATCGCTATTTTCTTATACACCACTCCTTAACAGTGGTTGTTCACTTGACATCGCACATTCCTGTTATCAACCGGGACCAATTTCCCCTGTCCATTGTAAGAATCGATATTTTCCAACGGACCAAGAGTAGTTGGGAAGTGTGCTCATTAGCTTTATTATAATTCCATGCAGGTGATTTACAATGTTAATAAAAAAAGATTATTTAATATGCCCATTCGCCTGAGAGAATAGAATTACCAATAATTACTCACGGTAGTCATAGGCGTACTTAAGAACATGATACCCACCTATGGACGATGTTTGGATTGGTGCCAATAGTTAGCACATAACAAACAGTAGTTATTCCAACCATTATTAACACTTGCCTTTAAATTAAAAAGAGATATAATATGAGATTATAACCCCCGGGGGGGGGGGGGGGGGACTCTTTGGGACTTTTTGGTCGGGGATGATCGTCGGAAATTTTCAGTTTCACCCCTAAAAGATACCAAACATGGCGAGCCATGGCGTGGCTCATAAAATTTATTACCCTAAAAGATACTCTAAGAGGGATGAGGTCTAATGTGCCAACTAGGCGCGAAGGACACAGGTAACAGGTGAAAGATACCCAACAATAAATTTTCGTGTTTGTTTCTAATTTATCGTCTCCTCATCGAATAATCTCTCTTTATTATTTAAACACCAATGAAATACCAGGTGATCTCCCGCGCGAAAACTTGATATCTTCACACGTATAAAATATCATGTTATTTTCACATGTGAGAATATCACACTTGCCTTTGCTGAATGCTCGATTTTTAAGCTTAACTCAAATAAAATTTGAATTTGGTATTTCATTGATGTTTATATAATAAACAGAACATTACATGACCGCTTGGAGATACGAATTTTATCTTCTCGTGCTAAAAATTTATCTCACTCGTTCGCTGCGCTCACTCGTGAGATAAATTTTCAACACTCGAAGATAAAATTCGTATCTCCGCGCGGCCATGTAATATCCTCTGTTTCTTACACGGTTTTTAGAAGCATCATCATGGGAAAAAACAATTTGGACACAGTTTCGGCCCTAAAAGATACCAATCTCCCTAAAAATTATTGAAGATCAAGATCACCCCTAAAAGAGACCAAACCATCGTGATTTTAACCCCTAAAAGATACGACGATCATCCCCGACCAAAAATATGGGAGTCCCCCCCCCCCCCCCCGGGGGGATTATACATGATAGCTTTGACATAACCCTAGTCCAATCAGCCAGCCAGCCACACCCACATAGCCGTTGGGTGAATGTTTAGCCCTAAGGGATAGGACCAGCGGCCCTGTCTATTTTGATGGCGAGTCCCCCCAAGGAAAAAATCGCAAAGTTTGGCATTGATTGGGTAAATTCTGATCGAGATACAGATACATTGGGACTCGAACTTGATTCCAAGATGCCAGAGTTTTATAAGATTTTTATGGTTTGTTGGATGCCGCGTCTAAACACAAATGTTATGATGATTTTCATAGCCTTTTGAATGGCTGTTTCTCGATCACATGACCCCATTAATAACAAACTTTGGGATTTTGTACAGTTCAACATGCTCTTTCTCAATATGTTGGTCTTCACTGGATCATTGTAGTATTAACGGATTCGCCCCAGACACTCACGGTTTGAAATCAGCATTGGTAATAGCCTATCCACACATCCAGAGTTATCCACTGTTTTCCTTTGATTAAAATTAATTAATTTTTAAAAATTTCCAGCGACAGTATCATTTTTTTAATAGTAGGATTCAATGTCCACACCTGTAATGCAAATAATACACGAGTATATATTGCAGATATAGGAGCTCCAAACCCTCAGATCGATACTGATCTCATTTCTCCATTTGCAGAGTTGCAAAGAATCAGTCTGAAAATTGAATTACAGACTCACCATCCAAAACACAGCCAGTTGAGAACTAGTCCTGCCAAAAATCCAACACCAATACGGAGAGAAGCGGACACTTTAGAAGGATGCAGGACTTCACGATAAAACAGACCAAACGGGACGCAGAGGAAAATGCTGACCACGAACACAACCTACAAATATATAAATTTCATCTCATTTAGAAAAAAATACATGTATGAAAATGAAATATGAGATATTGCGACAAGAGAGCGTAAAGAATCAATTTAGATTGCAGGTGAAAATGAAATGCGCCGCCATTCTTGTGAAACAAAACTAAATACAATGGCAACTGAAAGAGAAAATTTACATATCACAACAAACCCGTAAGAGGTTCAACCCCGGTAACAAAATGTATTGTTTTCTAGCTGTGATAAAATTGGCCAACAAAGGCACAGGAGTCTGCAAGCAAGCAAGAGTTTAATGTACGAGACCGGAAATTCGCGAAGCTCAATCTTATCAAAGGACAATATTTCCTGTCAGTGTCAAAGATAAATTTCATTCAAATTCACCCGCGAGATAAAATATTTTGAAATAAATACCTGATCCAGGGAGAATCCAGTAACTTTTGAAACACTCTTGATTAAGTTTTCACTTGCATTCATTGTATAAATTTACAGAAAATATGTTTAGAAAATCTACCGCGTCCGGGTTTCGACAGCACATACACAGCTATTTCCTTCTCGAAGTGCAGCGAAACAAAACATCCTGCCAGTTACGTCACCACCGGAAGTGGATTTGCCCTTTGCGAAGCACGAAAACCGTAGCCTACGTACGTACGGATACGACGTAGGCTAGAAAACCGAGGAGCGCATTCTCATAAATACTGTATAATAGAATAAAACAAATTATATAATGTATTGTTGTACAAGTATTACACTTATAGTATGACATTTAAGTAAGGGAAATTGCCTGCAAAAGTCCTCAAATGGGGAAGCGCTTGTTGCCGAATAAACAAAAACAAAGTACATTGTTTGTACTGTTAATGATATTAATGAATTTGCTCTCTTCTTGACTGTACCAACATAAAGTCTATAGTATAGAGTTTTATTGTTTTTGTGTACGGTGGGCTGTTGCTCCTAGACATCTCTAAAGTAAGCTTATTTCTTTTTCAAACAGTTCCCAAGCCAGAGAGTACTAAAACATTTATAACGATAATGTATGCGAATCCTTTTTGACACTCTACCTGTAGGCTTAGCCGGGATTACTTTGTCTAGTTTCAACAGGAGTTCTTGTTTAAGTCATCCACGAGCAAAACAAAGCGAAATCCAGCAGTTACGCCTGCAGGTGGGAACATAAGCTAGGATATCACGTAGATGGACCAGTAAATAAAGGCCGCTTTCCATTTGGCAGAATTTCTGGGAATTTCGGTTCGAATCAAAATGGAACACGCCATTTTATTTCCCGGAAAAGATTTCCGAAAATTCAGGAGAAAGGTGTGTTCCATTTGGATTTTGTACCGAAATTCCCGATAAATCTGCCAAATGGAATGCGCCATGTTTCGGTATTTTCGAAACAGTCGCGTTCCATTTGACCATTCTCGATCATATTCCCAGCCCCTGCCGGGTTGAATTCCCTGCATAAAATACAAGTAGTGGAATTTCTGTGTCGCTGAGCACGTGACTTCCCGGGATTGACATCGGAACTACCGAAAACCCGAACCGGTTTTTTTTTAGCCGAATAGAAAGCGCCCAAAGGCTCTTGATTTTAAGCCTTAACAGCACTCCCGATAGTTCGTGAGGGCTGTTTTTTGTACTGGCGGGGGCAACGCCCAGCCAGAGCTAAAAATAACCTTCCAACCTCGTTCCCAGGGTCTTGTGGGTAATTTTCAAGATGGCGTTTGGTCGACCCTTGGGGAGGCTCAACCTCGTCCACAGGGTCTTCTCGGTCGTTTTTCAAAATGGCGGTTGAGTCCAGAGAAGACCCTGGGGGAGGCTGAGTCACGTGACTATTGTTTGAGGACATGAGAACGATATTTGTCCTTTGTTTCGAAACGGTCATGTGACTCAGCCTCCCCCAGGGTCTTCTCTGGAGTCAACCGCCATTTTGAAAAACGACCGAGAAGACCCTGGGGACGAGGTTGGGGGAGGCTGAGTCACATGACCGTTTCGAAACAAAGGACAACCTCGTTCCCATGTTTTAAAACATTGGTCATGTGGCCGCCAACAAAAGAAAATTGTGCCGTCTTTTCAAACTTGAATTTTGAAATGTTCCCCTACATGGATTTTTAATGACTTTTAGTATGTTTGTTAGGCTGACTTTATGGCCCTAAAACCGTTGAGAAACTCTCTTCTAAGTCGGGTCTTGATACTGTGCTGTATAAACTACGTCGCTGCTATCATTTATGAATTTTCGTTGCATATTAATTCCAGAATTTCCGAAGATAGCGCATGGTGGCCATTAATAATAATAATTAAGCTCTCGAACATCGCATGTCTTCCCTGTGCTTCTAAAGGCCCGCCTACACCTGGAATTTGTGTCGCGTTTTTTTCCGCACGTACGCCTCAACAAAATCACTAATGTAAACCAAGTGCAACTCGGCGCGACCGATCGCAATTGTTGTCGCGTGATGTCGCATACTCTTTGCAACTTGATGCGATTTGAAGAAAAGAGAGCACAGAAATCGCACCGGATTTGCATCTCCTTTACACTAGAGTTGGAATCCATCTCGCGCGAGAAAAATCGCCGCGACAAATGCAAAAAAAAAATCGCAATTGTAAACCGGTGTAAGCTGTCCACACCGTAGCAAAAAATAACGCAAAACAAAATCATTTCATTGTCGATTTATTTATAAAATCCCATTAAAATTGCCTCCTACCCAGTCTGCCATGCAAATTTGAAATGATAGACAATACCACAGATCTATCTGCCTATAATCTGTGGTGAAATTTACAAATGCTATTTTCAAACGGAATAATTTATCTATTGCATTTTTGCGGATATTTATGGATATCACAGAACAAATCGCACTTATTCTCATATCGAGTTCATTTGGTAAATTTAGCCCATTGATTTCATCGTTATGTGAAATATATTTCATGGGCACAATAAAATGCTGTTTCAAGTCGACACTAGACTAAACTACTAAACAATAATTATAAGTATTCGTTTCAGAGTTTCAGCAGTACTAATTGACCGTTTTCATGACGTTGTGAGAACAATACCCTTGAGCCGTTCCGACTCGTTCTGGTGAAGACGGCTTTTGTTATTAAAAACTGACAAGCATCGTTCTCATCCATTCTCGAACCCAGAGCTCCCCGGCTCGTAACCTCGCGGGGGTGGCTCTGGTGACAGCCACTGACGCATGCGCGAGATTTGATACAGAGCCGCTGAGAGACAGACCTTTCAGCGCATGCCCCAACGCTCAAAATCAACCAATCAGCGACGGCCCTCAAATGGATGTCCCCAGAGCCTCCCCTGCGAGCAGACGAGCTCTGGGTACGCCAATTGTAGCATTTTACGAATGCTATTATAAACTTATCTGTTCTATAGTTTAGTACCGGACGCGCATTTTTAGAATGTCGCGCGGCCAACATAAATTGATTCAAACCTATACTATTTACACATATTTATAATAGGATATGTTTTATTGAGAGGGGTTGTTCGATTCATTTGGTTACTCTGTGGATTTCCCTTGCTCCCTTCTCAGTTTCTGATAACAAGATTTGCATACACGGACGGGTCGGTAGATTTGAAGTCGAAGAACTGAGGATTCGTATTTACTGCATCTGAAGATAAACAGAAAACGACAACAGGTTAACACAACGCACGTCGACGGTACAGCTTATGAAGTGTTTTAAATTAGCTAGCGGTGCACCGATGATTTTCAAAAAATATCTTGCAAGCTACGTCCCCCCCCCCAAAAAAAAAATACATGCAAAGCTCATGAGTCTGTCTATTCTTACATACTTTTGGCAGAAGAGATTGCCACAATCTCGACAGTGGTGTCTTCTCTCGGAGAATGTGAACTTTACTTTACAAGAGCAACAAGTCTCTGCGCCTTCGTCTTTAATCCAGTGATCAGCGGGCATACGACCTAGAAAAAAACAATATATATTTTTACAACACCGCCAAATTTTATTGCATTTAAAATTGGTCAAGAGTGACGAGAGAGATCGCGTGGCAAAAATAGTTTTGCGGGCGAGTATCAGCCATTAGTACAAAGCCACTCGCATACTATCCAGAACCCTGCAATCTGATTGGCTACGCTACTCACACTCTGAAATAGATACTAACAAAATACGCGCTGCTATACACTACGAAAGTCATTTTATTGTATTCTCCTTGTTAATTAAGACCAGTAGACAATATTAAATATCTATATCTATATTAAACACTGACTATTAGTTTTAAATATCACCCAACTAGTGGACTATTGCCAATGCTGCATTATGATTGGCTACGCTACTAGACTATAATCAATAGACCTCTAGTAGCGAAAGCGCCGATTTTGAACATGAAAACAATGCGGTTGCTTCTCGTTTTGTCGAGGTTTCTCGTGATTTTTTAACGCAATTTTTCACTTTTTTTGTCCAACTAGTTGGGTGATACTAAAACAATTAGACCTCTCGCCCTCAAGGGCCACGTACTATTGGCCCGTACCTTTCGGGCTCGAGGTCTAATTGTTAAACAGTCCGATGAAAACCACTCTAATAGATACTGAGTAGCGAAAACGCTAGCGCACAACTTTCTAAAACCATAAAAATAAATACGTTTTAGCAACAACTCGAAGGTAGTATGCTAGTGGGTTTCTACCTAAACAATGAGAATGTGATGAAAATAACAATGACAATGAGAGTGTGATGATAACAATGACAATGAGAGTGTAATGATAATAACAATGATAATGAGAGTGTGATGATAATAACAATGACAATGAGAGCGTGATGATAATAGCAATGACAATGAAAGTGTGATGATAACAATGACAATGAGGGCGTGATGATAATAACCATGACAATGAGTGTGATGATAACAATGACAATGAGAGTGCAATGATAATAACAATGACAATGAGAGTGTGATGATAATAACAATAACAATGAGAGTGTGATGACAAAAAAATTACAATGAGGATGTAATGATAACAATGACAATGAGAGTGTGATGATAATAACAATGACAATGAGAGTGTGATGATAATAACAATGACAATGAGAGTGCAATGATAATAACAATGACAATGAGAGTGTGATGAAAATAACAATGACAATGAGAGCGTGATGATAATAACAATGACAATGAGAGTGTGATGATAATAACAATGACAATGAGGGCGTGATAATACTAATAATGGAGGATGTTATGACAATAACAATGACAATGAGGATTTTATGATCATAACAATGACAATGTGAGTGTGATGATAACAACAATGACAATGAGTGTGATGATAATAACAATGACAATGAGGTGATGATAATAACAATGACAATGAGGATTTTATGATCATAACAATAACAAAGAAGATGATGTCGATGATACAACACACCCTTACACATATTTACCTGCGGCGTCAGTAACAGACCAGCTGTAAATACGACCGCGACCATCGCCGACAAAAAGCTTCCGGTGATCCCTGCAACAAAACCACGCAGAAAAGGGGGCATCTGATCAGATCTCACAAATTTTAAGTCTGTGCTGACTTTTTCATCTTATTTGAATTCTTCACTATTAAATGCTTAGTGTGCTATTAAAATTATATCATACAGTTAAAGAGCCCGTGTCAGCCACTCCTTCTTTATTGCTTTCGTTCGATATTTGAAGACGAATTACGTGTAGAAATATCTAAATAAACATCTAAAAACATTCATATTTGATTTACCAAATCCAATCGAGAAAATTGTTTTATATTCTCTAAATCAGGCGATGGAAATGGATGCTTTCTCCGACTTGTTATGTTGCTAAGCTGTGAAAATGGCGGCTGAGACAGGCTATTTAAACTGGCCACGTAACGTTTTGGACCAGATCTGGGTCGAAATACGTCATCATTATGTAATTCTGGGCCTGAGTGTGTTTGCGGGAGTCTCTTTGAGCGAGCGCTAAGTGGCTTTCGCAGGCCCTGTTTCGACTTTCCCAGGCGCGGTGGAGATACAGATACAGATAGGTGGTGCAGTGTGTTTGTACACGGCACACTGTGCGTACGGTCCTGAGTTCCAACCCCGGATCGACCAACCGTATCGCCTTTTCTCTGTTCCGAGTAGCTTGCTTATAGCTTTGAATTCCTTTCACCTGGAGCTTTGATAAGAGAAAGGGCGTAAAGTGGTGTACCGTCGACCTCAGGTTTCTCAGTTGAATTACTGTTACGAGTTATCGACGTTAAAAAAGGACTTTACTTTATTCCGAGTTCTGGCCTCCTCGAAAACCTACTTTGAAATGAGAAGAGCAGTGACGGGAGCCGGTGCCGTGTTGTCCGTCCGGTCAAACGCAGTGTGCATGGTCAGCTTGTGACGGAGAACCAGACGGCGGCGCCAAACTACAAAATAAGGGACAACCATATGAGTATGATCAGCAGTACAAACTAGAGTGCATGTGCTAACAAAAATAGAAGGAATTTGGTCCCAAAATGGGAATAAAACCAACTGGATTACATTTTTTGGCATGAAAATCCACAGGTTATGGTTAAAAGGTTAAAAGTAGCAGAAAATAGGAATAACCTCAGTATTAAACGTTTTCTATCAAAATCGATTTGCCTTGAGAAATAGGCAACAAATGGGAAAATATGAGCTCAGTACTGTATTCAGTGTCCCCAATTAGCTCAACAAGCTAAATACATAATTGACATACAGTATGAAAGCTGATTGAGACTGCTAAACTCCTACCAGGTTCGGGTTTCGTCTCTGTGTCGTTTCTCTCTCTCGGATCAATAATCACATACTCCTCGTCAAGATTTGAAGACCCTTGACTGATCTTGGACTCTAGTCTCGGCCTCTCGACCTCACCCTCCCCTCCCATGATCCTTTCTTGGGACTCATCACACCGAGGCTCCGCTTCACTAGTTTTCTCTACGTCTCGTTCTTGTGGCTCCTCAGTTGTCGTGTGGGTCGCGCTCTCGCCAGGAGGTACATCTTTGCCAGGAGAACTCGACTCAGAGGTACTCTTCTCAGATGCAGAGAGCGTCGATCTCTTCTTTTGCTTCGCTGTCTTTTTCTCGGCTTCGTTGTAAAACTCAATTCCCCACATCTGAAAAAAGGTAGCTTAGTATGCAGGTTGTGGTTGTGGAGCTATGGCATTTATGAATTTCCTCCTCTCTCGTTAGCCAGAAAATACCATGCATGACAGAATGTCACTAAATGATTATTAATCTCAATGAATCAAGGGTATATATGGAGTAATAGACACTGTCAGTACTGTTACCTTGACAACGCCGTCTAATGAGCCAGTGAGAATCACATTTTTCTCGTCCCAGCTGGAGAGCTGAAAAATGGATCCACAATGGTTAATAATTTGTTCGAGGTAATTTAGGTAATCATTATGTACCTAAGTAACCGGGTTACTAACGTGATGGCAGAGTACTAAATGTTCTTGGACAGCAGAGTCTTTTTTACCAGGGTGATAATAATATTTTTTAGTTTGGCAACTGACGTATTAACTTCGGAAAAAGCGTACAACTACATGTTGTTGTCTTGTACACACCAAGGATACTATTTTTTCACCTGGGTAGCTAGCGTCCTAACCTCGGACATTTAATAAATGTCCTCTGATTTTCCGTGGTATGTCCTCTTATACACCACGGAATGACGTAATAAAGTGGTCAAAATGTACTGCGGACTCACGAGGCGCAGCCGAGTTGATGAGTTGTTACTCACCAAGGATACTATTTTTTCACCTGGGTAGCTAACGTCCTAACCTCGGACATTTAACAAATGTCCTCTGATTTTCCATGGTATGTCCTCTTATACACCACGGAATGACGTGGTCAAAATGTACTGCGGACTCACGAGGCGCAGCCGAGTTGGTCCGCAGTACATTTTGACCACTTCATTACGTTTTTCCGTGGTTTATAAGAGGACATACCACGGAAAAACAGAGGACATTTCTTTTATACCACAACAAAAAGGAAAAAATAAATACAAAAACAGCGCGCGCGCTCGGCCAAACCGCGCGCTGATGATGGCGCGTTCCGTGGTATATACTTTTATGTACCAACGGCTGAGGGCCAATCAGAATTCGAGAAACGCGCGCGTTATAGTATAAAGCATACTACTTTGTTGGCAGACCAAGGAAGTACTAACCTCGGGAAAAGCGTAGTACTACATATTGTTGCCTTGGACACACCAAGGATGTTTTTAGCCTTGGTTACTGGCCTTGGTTACATAGGAGTAATTCGCAATTACTTTGTAATTACTCCTATGGGTTTTGTTCAGAACTGGTGTAATTACGTCTCTCTACAGTCATATGAAATCCCCTCTAACGCAGTACTCGGACACCGAAGGGATAATATTTTTTACCTGGGTAACTGGCGTACAAATCTCGGACTTAGCATGCTACTACCTTTGAACACACCAAGGATAATTTTATATCCATTGGGGCAGTGGCGTACTAACCTCGGACATAGCACAACACTGAATGTGATTGTTGGTCTGTAGTGCGGTGTTCTCCTTCACTATCAGCTGTCCATTGACGGACCAGATGTAGAGATGAGTTCCGGCACAGGTAGCGATATCACCCTGGAAGATTAAATGAGCAAATGAAACACTGTATCACCAACACAAGTCACCCTTCGTGGAGTCATTATGCGGTAGTAGATGTAAACGTATCTCATTTACGCTATCCTGTGACTTGATTGGCTAGCGATGCTCAAATCTCTGTTTCGCGTCACTTCAGGAATATATTTCTCAGTGAAAAACTCTTGTAAGCCCGTATTGAAAACTTAGTGAACTCTAGTATGCCCACATTTCTTAACAAAGCGGTATAAGGGTTTAAAATGTATTATTTGATTATTCTACAAATATTACAAGTTGAGTGAGAAACAAGTCTAATATTTGCCGTGCTTTTGGAGGATCGATCACGTTGCAACAAAAGGCTCACGGCTGAAAAAATCACTTTCATAATCACGTTCATAATTGTCCTTGACTGAAGCGAGGTAAACATTGATGCGAGGTTATTCAGTTAACAATTATTCCTCGAGCCCGAAGGCCGAATGGGCAATAGACTCAGAGGCCATGAGGGGAATAACTGTTTTAGTCAAATAACACTAGTAGGTCAATTTGTATAGCCAGAAACGTTTTCTGGTCTGTTCATTTGCCATTTTCTGGCTTTCAAATTCGACACTTTTCGCTACTCTAGTAGCTCAACCAATCAGAACGCAGCATTGACAATCTCCCTGGCTCCTTACAGCATGTGACATTTCCACTGTTCAAATTTTAAAAGGAACAATGTAGTCGAGTTTTCTAGATCGCAACCGCCATGTTGGTTTGTCCAAACCGCGCAAAAAAACAAAAACAAGATGGCGGTTAAACCCAAAACTGCGGCTTTTTCATCCTCTACCGCCTACAAGTAGCTGTATAATATGAATAGAAAGCAAATGCAAGTGACACAAACAACAGTGGGTTGCGTTACCGTCAAGTCGTTGATTGCGATGGCAGTGATTGGTGCAGCGTGACCTGGAAGTTGTGTGACATAGCTCAACTTGTTCAGATCCCAGATTATGCATGTCTGGTCCTGATTGAAGGGGAAATATAGCAAATAATGAGCACGAAGTTAATATCGCTTTGAAAATGAATAGTTTGATTCATTTAGTCATGCGTTTTTAGATTGAGGACGAGAATAAATAAATCCGTATCACAAGGTCTCCAGCAGGTGGTTGGTTGATGTGCCAGGCGGTTCAACGTTTGTGAGAACGTATAAAGCAGCCGCGTTTTTCTGCCAAGGGAATGCCAGCGTTGCGAAATTAAACGATTAAATTGTAATAATTTAACTGGCTAAGTAAGATCTGTCCGACATTCGGACCCCTGTCCGACACCGGCAGTAGTGATTATTCTATACCTCTGAGCCACTGACGATGAGGTTGTATGCAGTAGAGACGGCAAGACACGTGACAGTGGACTGATGGCCATACAACACCTAAAGACAATAACAACCTGTAAGAATTTCTAGTTATTGAAGAAACCAATGGCATTGCAGCTAGTAGGCAGCATTACCGATTTAGGAAAATGGAACACAGCGAATCACAAACTCGCACTTGAAGGAAGGCAGCAAAGAGAAGATTATTAGCAAGTTATCGTCCTCATAGACACTCCAATGGATTAAAAAATGCAAACAAATTTACAGTGCAAGTTCAGGTCGGGACAGCTGATGGAAACAGTGGTTACCTCGTGTAGGATAATCTGCGGTTTCCTGTCTCGTCCAACAGGCTTGACCATATCCCACACACATACAATCTAGACGAAGAACATAATACCAAATACAAGAGTTGATTTAGATCAAGAGGGTTGAGATTCAATGACACAGTTTGATTTGTTGTTAGCTTCATTTGCAATAAACTCTAAAACCAAAATAGTATGACAAGGTAGTGCCTTACCGTGCTTGTACCACCTGTGATGAGTGTCCGAGAATCAGGACAGGCCGCGCAAAGCACTTGTCCTATGTGGAAATTCTCGTACACATTTACAATCTATAGAACAACACAATACAAGTATTTCAATACTCTAAAAGAAACAAACGAAACAACAACAGCATTCAAATAACGGAACGCGCAGACAAACAAACCACCAGACAAACGAAGTTTAAATGGAACGCATTTCATGACTCTAGTGAAACCAAATCACAAAGTGAATACACCAATTCCAATTCCAAAGTGATTACCAATCTGAAATATCTGAAATCTGCTAATAAGCAGACAAAAAAAACAATTCGAAAATGAGAAAGCAAGCAAGCAAATAAACAAACAAACAAACACAACACATCAAGAAAGAAAGAAAGAAACAAACAAACAAACGATGAAAACTCTTACCTTGTCAGTATCATAGAGTCCCATACGCATGCTCAAATCCCCAAAGCCCCATGCTACATAGCGAGCGTAATGTGGAGGAACCAGCACCTAAAAAGCAAAAAAAAAAAAAAAAAAACAGTGAGTATTGTATAGTCAGGGACGTTTATCTAGTTTTTCTGCAGTATAGACGGAATAGCGCAACGACCTAATTCGCTCAAATTGTTTGATTGACTATGCACAACTGACTCGTTGCTTGAACGCATAGAACGTGTGTTCCTAAATGGCTGTAGATGTAAATGAGTTTCTAGTTTCGCAGTTTCAGAATATATAAGCTCAAGATATTAGTTGTCCTTATAGCCAAATATAACATTCTAAATTTTGATGAAATTTGGAGGATATGAGCTTTAGTTATTAAGGTCTAAACGTAGAGAGAGGTGATTCTTTAATAAACACAAAATGAACATTTTCTTGCATATTTTTTACTAGTCTCATGTAGTCTGGTGCAGACCCTGTACAAATTGGATGAGTTATGCCAGGGAGGTAACAAATGTTTGTTTCTCAAAAAAGGTTTGAGAAATAACAATTGTAAAATAAACGGATCACCAGATATCATTCCCGCTCTGCCTCTGTAGATACCTTGTTTCTTTCTACTGCCAGCATGCCTTTGTCAGATTGAATAATATGACCAACAGGTCCCTTCAATTCTGTAAATGAAAACAACAGAGTTAAAGCTAAGAATACTGTAACCAGGGTTCGTGCGCTTTCTGAATGACACAAATCCATGGTTTTGGAGGAGTTTTTATGGGGTACAAATGCCCCCCACCCCAGAAAAAAAAACACCGATGGACCGATCTAAGGCAATTTCCATTTTTCTCTTCACTCTTGTTGCAGTATGATAACAGAGCTAATGTCATAATTTGCAGCCCAAAATAAGATTCGCGAAACTGACTCATTCAACATCATCTGAGTTGAAACATTTTTCCAGAAGTTTTCCAGGATTTTCCTTTACATTCCAGGACTTTCAAGGACTTTCCAGGAAGGAAATGAAAATCCAGGATTTCCAGGACGCATACGAACCCAGTGTTACTGTCATCTTTTCTGACATCTGTGATTATAGAATATTTAATGCGCAAACAGGTATCCCCTTGGTGGACAGGACTGCCTGTAGGACACTGTTCAGATACGTGCTATAAAGAATACTTTCTCCTGTATGCGTAGGGCCGGTCAACAAGGAAGCAACCATTGTTATTCAAAGCAGTCGCTCCAAGTGATTTCCCCAACGCAAAATCTACCACAAAGACTGATTCGCATGTTGCCCGTTCCTAAAGCCGAACTAGGAGCGCCTGACAAAAAGAGCTAATGGTCATAATTGGCTAACAGTGATGAGATCTTGTTGCCACCTAATTCAGATCATGTGATGATTCCTTTGGGTGGTTACAATTGTCTATTTTTTCTCTCTCGACCGAGTACATGAGTGTATGTGCAGAACTAACAAAGGTATCCACCCAAAGGAATCATCACATGATCCGAATTGGGTCGCAAAAAGATGTAAACACAGTTACCCGATTTTGTCTATTGAACAGTAAGGACGCATGTACCTTTGACGGGCTGAGCAGACGGCACGAGGTTAGGGAGGTTATGGAAGAACAGCCTGTCCACATTAATAATATTCCCCGTGCTGAGTTGAAGATCAGCCTCCGCAGCACGGAAGACTTTCTTCTGAGGATGTGGCCTCCTGAATAGCTAAATAGACAAGGAACAACAACATCTATCACTCATGAGATACACTTCGATATTAAAGTTGACAAATCAAGCCCATGATTCTAAGATACAGCATGTCAAGTTTGGTCATTTCATTAAGTATCGACGACACAAAATGGTGGTAAAGCGATGAACTATTGGAAGAGTGAGTTGCAACTTTTCGTGGAACTTGAAAGATTGCATACAGTGGCGCTTTGAGCAGCCGATGCAGTTTACAAACATGAGTGGTTATTAGCGTGGGGTGGGTTATGCGGTCAAGGACGGAGCACTGATGATGGTATCACAGGACTAAGTTATAGTGAGTTTCCTAAGTGGGTTTTCTACGTCCACGTGAAGCTGGTTAGAAGTTGAAGCAGACGATACCTCGGCTTACAGTCTTGTTCGAAAGACGTAAAACACATAAGGCTATGTGCAGCTCACAATAAGTTGGGGTCAGGTACGTATCGGAGCACTTGGATACCGTTCGACCAAGCGCTCCCAAGGAACCATGGTCACCAGGCCACAGCTCCCCGCCCAACTGGGAATGGGTCTTTATCACACGGCAGCCATCTTGACTAAAATTCTATGTTTTCCCCGTGGAAACTCGTAATCATGACGAGGCTGCACATGCAAGAACAAACGATTTATCCAAGATAGCTGCCGTGTGATAAAGGCCCATACTTGTCACGCTTATTTCTCAGTGGAATATACTTACCTAAGTCAAGATGAAATTTGTGGGTGGGCAGAGTGGGAGCATTTTTACGGGAATTCAGATGTCTGGCAACTCTCGAAACGCTGGGAATGCAAGCACACCACAGCGGGATACGGGAGGTCGAAGGCGTACCTCAGGGGTCCCGCTCAGGCCCGCGCAGGCACAAACTCGGTTTAACTTCAAAATTTCATCGTCTAAATTTTAATTCAGACACATGAAGAACTGCATGGGTTCGAGTGGGTACACGATACCTCTATTTCTTACCTGTTTTGGTGTCTGCCCAAAGTTGTTGATGAACCCTATGGTAGCTGTTTTCTTGACTTGATCGTCAATACCATGGATATCCACGTTTCCCTCGTAGAAGAGATGGTGGAAGACATTAACAGACTCGATAGCGCCGGGACCCTGCTGTCTGTATCCAAATATCAGATCGATCCATTCGTGGAGTCGAGCGCTCACAAAGTCACACTCTAGCGCCTACAACACATTAATACAACGATATCATTAATGTTCGCGGTATAAATATGCTTTGGCCGGACTCGGAGGCACCTTTTACGATATATAAGAAATAAACAAAGGATGTCAGTGTGATGTCAATAATCTTTCATTGAACCTGCAGTGCGCTTCTCCCCGAAAATTACGCATATTATAGGGAGGAATCCAAGTTTTTGGAAAGGGGGTGCGTTTCTGGTTTGAAGAGCCAGATTTATAAATAGGGCCACTAGAACTTAGTCTTTAGGACTACATTTTGCCTTTTTAAACCATTTTTGTATTGCAATGGGGTGCACATAACGCACCTTCCCTGAGTCCGTCACTGTTGTTCATTAAGAAGCTGGCATCCATCCTCAAGTCGTTATTTCTCTCACAGCGAGTGTTAGAGTTGAAATCCCCGGCTAAACTAGGACACAAGTAGCGCGCAACATTGTAGCCGGAAACATATTTTCTTCATGTTTCCCGGTTTAGCAGCGCGGGAAACATCGTCGCGCGCAACAAATTTTGCAGCCGGGACACAAAGAAGTGTAGTCTTCGCCAGACAAGCAACATTTTATGTATCCGAGACACACTCGTTCGATATGTCTTAGTTTAGCCACTAGCTCGGGGAAACATGCAGGACACAAATGTTGCGCACTACATGTGTCCTAGTTTAGCCGTAGCTTAAGGAGAAAAGACGGTTGAAAACACAGACCGTACTTTTAGGTCGAGTTTGCACTTCAAAGGTCAGTTCTGTTGTTCACTTAGCGAACCACTTAGCGAGCATATCGCAGTTCTGTAATCCAGTAATCCCTGCTATACCTTCCTGTGCAGTCGTATGAACTCTCTTGGGTCGTTCTTGGCCCATCGTGGTAATATAACATCACCTAGAACCTCGCCACTTTGCTTCGCCCCTGAAAAAATGTTTGATAATGTATAAATTTCAGATCCTTCAAAAAATATCAGTGCATGGAACTCAAAAGCTCAAAGGAAAATAGTTTTTCTGACTTCTACCTGGCTGCTGTTTGCAAGCCGTTTGTTTGTGTTTTCAAGCGCGGCCAAAGGAGGAAGATGGCCGCCGCTATCGCGAACTCCGTGTTTTCCTCAATTGAGGAAAAACAAAATGCAACGCCTGTAAGACGGCTTCTTAAAGGGGCACTCGCACGCTTAATTTGTGTACAACCTGTCATAAAATGAGTCTAATTCTAATCACCAAAAATACATTTAAGTTTACAGGGAATAATCAAAATAACAGTCAGGTTTGTTAAATGACCTTTTAACTGTTGAATCAATACAAATCTATAGTGTTTTTATCTATTATCAAGAGGATGGAATTGGATTGCGATTTGAATTATTTGCTTGTCAGGAAGCGTGCGAGTACCCCTTTAATGCCTGCGCATTTTTGACAATTTCATGCGCCTTCATTTCCTTTAATTCCATCATTATACGTACCTAACTCGAAGTTGTTCTGGTTATTGAGGAACTCTGGTAGGTAGAAGAACTCGGGGATGAGTTCCTTTACGTCGGCAATGTTTGTCTCCGCGGCGGACAGCCACGCGTCCTTCACCGAATGGAACAAACGATCGGCCAGGTCGAAATGGCCCCCCTACACAAGGTAACAAATCATCACGTCATGAAAACATAAGGCAACGTATCCTTTGTTAATAAAAAAAGTCATAGCTTCAATGAGCTTTAAATTCCAGCGAGAGAGCAAGGCAGCGAGAAAGGCAGCATTGAACACGGGGGAGGCAGAGACTAAGCCGGAGGTTTTTATTGTCAAAAAGAAGAATAGGTCTTCACCTCATCGTGAGGGATTTTAAAGCGGTCGAAAGTACACGACCGCTAGACAAGGAGAGGTTGGAGGACTTAACGGGCTGCATTGGATGGCGCAAATTGCTGCCGCGCAGCTTACAATCATGAGGGCTGTTGAACAGTATATATGCCTCCAAGAGCCAGGCCATTGCACTGGGAGACAATCCCCTACTCTTACGAAGAGTGCAATGGGTTCTTTAGCGTCCACCTTAAACAGGGGTAGAAGGGAAGGCAGACGGGACATATTGTCTTATCCGAAAGATCAAGGAAACATAGTAAGTTCAACCCACAGTATAAACCTGTCTCGATCACGACTCGAACAGAAAGAGATGCATCAATTTTTGCTGCTGTGAGAGAGTTTATTCGCCAATCCAATCGTTTTGCCATCAATTAATGTTAATGTGCACGTATCGAGTTAAAAAAAAACACAAGAAACTGTAATTTACATAAGCCCCCTAGATGAGCCGTGAGCTTTTGGAGCAAAATATGTAACAAAATATTGTTAAAAAAAAAAAGGAAAAAAAAAGAAATCCTGGACCACAGCGGTGGGAGACCCACCGCCCAACCATGCTACATTGTCTTCTTTTGTCACAAGGGCGTCAACGATTGTGTCCAGGCGCTCTGGGCAGTATTTCTGTGGTAGGTAGATATGACGTCACCCGAAAGATATTCGACCCAGCTCTGACGCTCCCACTCGGCTCCTCTACTACCACAGGAAACCCGCTCAGAACGCTTCGACCGATATTTTCGTACATTCGTTTGAAGTGATGTGATGTCTTCTTAGCTCACGCATGCTCACCTGTAACCTAAGGAAATGCTGGCTGAATGGCTCCATTCTAATGAGTTATGACGCGACAATCATAGCAGACGAGTAGTGATCTTAGCTGACGCATGCTCACCTGTAACCTAAGGAAGTGCTGGCTGAATGGCTCCATTCTAATGAGGTATGACGCGACAATCATAGCAGACGAGTAGTGAGTACCGTAATGATACGGGGGTGTCTCGCCTGCAAGACACAAAGGACAGTTGTCAGTTGAATGTACGACAGCTGTTTGCCTTGAAAATTTCAGATTTGAACTGTAAAGGACAGAGGGATGTGGGGAAGATAATCGTCGGAACTCGCCGTCTTTTCTCTCTCCTTAACCTCTAGCTTTTTGGGATGTGTGACCTTGGAACAACAGCCCTCTTGACACGTTCAAAAGGCAAGAGTAGAATAATCCATTCCCTAAACCAAACAACGTACGAAACAAACAAAAAACAAAAAAGCAAACTAACGAACTAACACAAACAAAGCAAAAAAAAAAAAAAAAAACGGAGGATGCGGCCCGAAACAAAGATAACAAAGATCTTACCAGTTGGGTCGTCCCACTCTCGGTATCTTTTGAGAACTTGCTCCAGGCGACTCTCGCCCTGCGCACCCATTGGCTTGGAGAAGTCGCGGAAGGTTTTGGGGTTTGTCAAGTCCAGTTCCTGTCACATCAGTAACAAATGGTCACTTGATTTTCCACAAAAACACAATTTCTGTAATATCAGGAGGTAAAGTTAAAAACTGTCGGAATGTAATACACTATTTGGCTTTCAAGTACGTCAACAGCTCACTGTCATATCCGTTTAGCAATCGACATGGAGTTCCCTAATGCTCTACACTGGGGCCTCTGCTTCTTGTTTTTCATCTACTCCTTGAGATGTACAGTAAAGAAAGACAGATACAGACCCAGGCATGCAGCACGCAGATGCCTCTTTGCAGGAGTCTCTTTCGGTGAGCGGTAGGCGGTGTCAATTTACCTGGCGTTCACCAATTCAACTTTTCAGTTCTAAATATTACCAGAGCGCTGGTTAAGTCTAAATTTCCAACATACTAAGGCTTACCTCCGAGTCATAATCGGCGAGTACCCATGGGAAGACCGGATACTGCATGAGATCGTTATACGATCGCCCGGCAAGGGTGTTCAGGTTCATCAAGTAGTGGAAGTTCGTGATCTCTCCCCGCTTAGAAGAAGAAGAAAGAAAAGAACGGTTGCAAACGAGAAAAATTCACATTGAGGTTTTACAACATGCTAAAATATTTGAAGATTCCAGATTCAGGATTCAAGCTGGAACGTGACCTACCTCCCAGCGCTGCGTGACAGATCGCTCGCCCATCAGAGTGTTGATGAGGCTTAGACTGCAATGAGTAAGAAAGAACATGAAGTGTCTTGTCTATCATGGTAAGTAAGGGAAGATGATAATACAACGGTAGTTCTTAGGGAAATAGTTTTAGGGGTTAGTGGTACCCATCACCTTTTCGATTTTTTTTAATTGCAAATAAATATCTAAAGTATCTAAAAATGAGCACCACATTGATGCAATAAAGTAGAGTACCCTAATATTAAAAAGTCCTCACAAACTACCTACCCCGCTTCCACATCAGTGTCTCTTTTCATACCAGACACGGACTCTGCCGCGCTTTCAAGAAGAGTAGGCGCAGTGGTAACCAGCCTAAACAATGGCACAAAATACAGGTACTTGTCTACTGTATAAGGTCTACAGAAAATCCACAATAATAATATTCGGCAAATTTTATAACAAGAAACAGGAAAACGCGCATTGAACAGTCATAAGGAGAACATATGCAACCACTCGCGAGGACACGGTTTCAGCTACCCACTGTGGAAATCCTCAGTTGGCAGTTCCACACTAGAGTGACAGTTTACTTGAGGTGTACCCTGGAAATCCACATTTTTAAGGTGATGGTTCAAAATAATTGTTCAAAATCTGCTCAAATTTGTAGGCTTCGTGAGCACTAGTATCAAACATAGCCTGTACGAAAACGGACACAGATAATATTCCAGTGCATTGACAATATGTGGTAATGGTTATACGCATCACAGAGCAATTCTGCACCTTCCGCAAACTTGCTACACAATTTGCAATCGATTTTGGGCATTTTCACAAACAATTTGATTCTCGTTTCCACACAATTTTCAATTTTTTAAAATCATTTGGATTTTGTTGTTATATTCTGAGCTCAAAATGGCCGACAAAGTCGCAAAAAGTGCCGGCTGTCACAGGCAGCTGGCTGCTATTTTGAACCCTGAATACGGAGTTACACACTACTATAGGGCCCCCTTAGCCAGGAATCGTATAGATTCTCAAACGATATGGGCGGAATGTCGTTTCTACAACTGTCCAATGGAGCTTGAAAGGCATATAGACAGATGGTGGCGAACAGGCAAAAGGAATAAACAAGGCCAGCCACAATGTGACTCACTTGTCATAGACTTTGTTCCTGACGGGTTTAGGGAAAACCAAGAAATGGTTTCGGCCATCACTCGAGAACACTTCAAGAGCAGTTTGCTGAAATGACGCAATACGATTACCAGTGAGAGGGTAAGTGAAATGATAAGTATAGTATAATATGATAGTATATAGAGGATATTACACAGTGGCGTGAAGATATGAGTTTCCGAGTGGCAGGAACAATACTTTACGAACGAGCGCAGCTAGAGTGCTTCTATAGAAAAACTATAAAACATGATACAAAATCGATCTCCAACCGCGTTTATTTTTACGAATATCCTCACTAGTGGAGATATGGAAAATACGCCACTCAGGTCCCGGATGTAGTTTCGTATGAGATGTCTATATAACAAAATAGGACAAGAAAAATGAAGAGGAAAGGAAAGGGGAAGGAACAATGACCAAACTCTAGCTCTTCTGAAGGGGTTACTTTAGATACAATAAGACAAAGGCAACTTGCTAGTCGGCGTTCTAGGTCAATTTATATTTAGTAAGACGGAAAGAGGCGCACTATTTTTGGTGTCACGCTCACCTGGAGGAGATATCGCCTCTTGTGGACCTCCCTGATGTCTTCATACGCCCATTTGCTGCACCTGTGTCACGCAATATGATGAAGTCACACAACGTTTAACAGAGTATCTCGGCCTCTCGGTCGCAGTTTAGAACTAGTAATACAATTTTGGCTTCTCCGAAGAAACGAAAATGATATTAAAACCAAAGTAATATACGCGCATGAACCAAGTCAGTATACTTTTGCGTGTCAGCAAAGGCGTGCGTTTTACATTCTTTAGTAACCGATATGCACGCACTGCACGTATTGGGCGCAGGTATCCGGCGGAGATCCATGAAGCACACATTGCATGCCAGTAGTGGAATGGTTAACTGATGTAATGTTGCTGACTCTTTCTGCAACAACACACCCCTCAGTTAGCTAAACGTATGACACACTAAAATGGTATTGTATTGAAATGGTCCCTAATGCTGCTCATGTCTTATTTGACTTACATTCTTTCCTTGCTACAAGACTTGGTGATGTCATGAGAGCTGCGTGGGATAATAGGATCGTGTGTTCTAAAATCAAAACGGGTGGGACGGTTAGGAGGACGCAATACAGTAAACACCGCATATAAGAACAAATGGATTAAGAACAACAGGCTGAAATTTGTCATTTTATAAGAACCTTACAGTATATATATATACATCTATTGAGGCTGACCCTGAAATCGTTTTATTATGCGGGTGTTTACTGTATTTACTCTGGTCAAGCAGACTTGAATTGACAGAACAGTTGACAGAATCAATTGACAGAACATCAGGTGATGCTTATCTTAAAGGGGCTGTGTCATGGTTTAATTTGAATAAATTCGTAAATACAGCTCTAAATTTGCATATGTACTCATCCCCAAATCACTTATTTTATTTGATATTAGATTAATAAGCAATGCAGGTAAGTTCTATCGGCAAGACTTCCTGTTTTCGTGCAAATTTTGATGTAACTTCAAACTTTGAAAACTGTTCATCCCAACAAGATTTCAAAAACGCATTATTACGATCCGTTTCCATCCGCTGTGCAATAAGTCCATGAAGCCTGAAATCATTATAGCTTTGTAGTTAAAGAGCCATTGAACAAACCTAGACTAGTATTTTGGCTATCCATTAGTTATCTGGATGTGTTTTACATCACCAAAGTGTGCTAAAATCGTGAACACCGCTCCATTAATCCGCAACTAAAACGATGTTCTAATGACGTATTAACGTGTCCTAACTAATGACGCATTAACGTGTCCTAACTGAGACTTCTGTGCACCCTCAATAATGAAAATAGACAGACACTTCAAACAAGCGCGTTCGTGGCAGGACGTACCGTGGAGGGAGGGAATCAATGTCTTTGATTTCTTTCGTTGATAGTAAAGTGACACCATCCACGACATAAAAGTGCTCCTTGCCAAACAGGAAGAGGCCCTCGGCCGTGTCGAGACCCTGCACACGCGCACAGCGATACATAGAACGGATCTGCGGCAAGACAACCAGGAAGCGTTACCTTCAGATACAAAGTCTACAAAGGCAGGCTCAGGAAAGGTCTATCCACCTCAGGCTCCCAATAACATAACGCCTTTAAGCTTGGAAATACCTATGGGCATGATTTCAGTCTACGTTTTTTGGAAAATTCTAGCCCAGACTGATACGATAGAAAAAGCAGAGGATAAAAAAGGTTGTGTGAAATGTTGTGGTCTTAACCTCATGGGCTAGTTGGTATGGAATGCGCATCTTAGCTAAGGTGGCATAAGTTTGATTAAAGAGTTGTTGTTATTATTGTTGCTGTTGGTAATGATGTTGCTGTTGTTGTTGTTGTTGATGATGATGAATATGTTGTTGTGGAATAATAATATTGTTGATATTATTATTGTTGCTGTTGTTGAGGATGTTTATATTGTTGTTATTATTATTGTTCCTGTTGGTAATGATGTTGCAGTTGTTATTAGATAGAGACAGATAATCTTTATTTTAACAGGAACAAATCATCAGCTTGTACAAAAAAATACTAACTGTATGTTCTTTGTGTGCAATTTTATTGATGACGATGTTGTTATTGAGGATGTTTATATTGTTGTTAGTATTATTGTTCCTGTTGGTTATGTTGAGGTTGTTGTTTTTGTTATTGTTGATGACGATTTTGTTGAGGGTGTTTATATTGTTGACATTATTATTGTTGCTCTTGTTGAGAATGTTTATATTGTTGTTATGATTATTGTTTTTGTTGATGATGGTATTGATGTTGTAGTTCTTGTCGCATGAGTCCCTTACCTTCTCTCCAGCCTCAAGGAGTTTTACAATCGTCTGATTATCGACCTAAAAATACAATACGTGAACATACAATATATTAGTCGCCGAATTGAGCAACATATGGAATGGTAGCAGTAATGAAACGAATTTTCTGAGGAGTAAAAGATGCATATCTAACCTCCGATTCTTCGTTGGCCTCTGTAGTGACATATCCAGGGTAGGCAGACACTGCTCGAGAGAAAGTGGTCTTCTTCTCTTCCTCAGTAGCTGGAAGATTATGAAGTATAACAAACTTAGTATGTGCTACAAGTGACCACACTTACTTTGTGGCGATAAGCTAACGCGGCTAAGGCTGCACGTGTTCTTATGTCTAATGTACCTTTTTGACCAAATTTTTTAGTAAAATATTGAGCAATTTAGCAAAGATATTCAGTTGAAGCACGAAGTCAGAATGTCTTGAGAAAGAAATTAGACTAACACATAACACAATTTTGCCATTTAGTAAAATGTAAAAATCCAAGGTTTTGTATTACAAATGTTTCTCGGATTTATAGTTGTGACCCTCCTTTAGATAGTGGCTAAGAGATAACGCCAGGGAACAAACTGAGTAGTCTCATAAAAGAGCGAAATCCTCTTTCGTTCAGGAGCTAAAAGAGAAAGCAAGATATAACAAACTAAGGGAAAATGCAACCCTGTTTGTTTCCTTACTGGTCACAAAGTTACACGGGAGATGTAACTGGGTAATTTGCTTAGAGGAAAGTGTGCAACCATTTTATGTTCAGTGCCGAAAAGATGAAGCACAACAAACGAACCGAATGACTTATTTTGAAGAGACAAATTCAACCTTAAAGGGAATTCAACCTTGCTTAGAAGGGAACACGAGATAAAAGCGGACATTCTTTCGAAAAAGACTGAGGTCTTCTTGACAAGAATTGCGCTCAGGGACTAGAAGACATCACGAAAGATAAGGGGCGACTCTGCTTTGATGGAGGCCACCACAAATTGAACAGAAGTTCCCCTGTAAATAGTATACATACCTTGCTGTTGCTGAGCAACTGCTTCAAGTGGTCCAACATCCTGGGACGCCTTCCCTCTCAACATGTAGTAAGGCTTACTGTCGTAACTCGCTGCTTTCTTGTATTTGATGGCTTTCTGTAGGTGATAACAAAGTAACTTTAGCCCCTCCTCAGCTGCGATTGGCATTGAACTAGCGATTACTGGCAGTGACCACCCTCTGGCAGTGACTACCCTTAGTGTCTGTGCTTATGACCGCTTGGCTGCCAGTGGCACCGTTGGGACCCAACGCAATTCAGCTTACGAGCTGCAAGTTCTGTCGGTCGCAAATATTTATTTTATTTATTTTACTGCCTGAAGAGTTCGCGGCCTGTTATTTCTGCATTGTCCTCATTATGCTGTTCCGTGTAATATGCGGTCGGTACGGGGCACTAAACACGACATGGCTATCTTTATTAACCCGTTGGTTTGACGACCAAAAGAAGCCGAAAATGTACAGAGCTTGATTAGGTATACTCATACAAATGTGCTGCTTACAACGTACCGCTCTAGAAGATGCTCTGGGGTCGTAGGGATAATGGACATAAAACAGCTCATTACGGCACATCTTCTTACGCATTCGATGAGGCCCTGGGAAAATATTAACGTGTTTAGTATTTGGGACCTCATTTCACAATAATGAAAAACCTAGAAATTCTAGCTTTTCAGGCTCACCGGCATGCAAAATGCGCCTCTTCTGGACTCAGGATGTTGGATCATTTTTGTTGCTTGGATCTTTCATACATGGTACACTATAGTGCCATGTACCCTCGTCCTATAATATGGGAGATATTTGTATGGAGGACACTATAGTGTACCATATATGAAGGATCTACCGTTTGTTGGCGCCAGGGGTTACTGATTGGAGGTAACGGTGACGGAATTTTTCTCGTGTATCTACGGCTTCTTTTTGAAACTCAGCGAAAGCTCGGAATTTGATTACGAAACTACGCATGCCGCGTTTTCGTGTGCGGTATTATGAAGCACATGGTCTCGAACTTAAAATGAGGATCACATCAATTGTTAAGTTGCCTTAATTAAACTGAGGATTATCATCAATCTGGTGGCATGGTTGAAGATTGAAGTAGTACACTTGTATCAAGCGCTGTTAAGGGTCAGGGGTTGGTTTGTTTTTGGTTCGGACTGTTTAGGATCATGTTCATTTATACACATTGCTTCGTTCCATTGATAGTTATATAGAACGAAGATAATTGGAATATAGTCATGTCCCCCAAATGATGATAATCCTCATTTTAAGGCCATCTAACAATTGTTGATAATTTTAAGTTCGAGATCATGTTGTATGGAGAGAGACCAAAGATCCCATGATTGCTGATAGCGATTTCCTTTTCTCTTCTCACCTTCCACCATATCCAGCGCCCACTTGTCCAGGCGAGACCCACGTGGTGGACCCCACAAGCCTCGCTCTCGTGTCAAGTCTCTCTCCATTAGTGTCCACTCCTCCGCGATCGACTTTGAGATAAGCTGGTAGTTCTGCTCGATGAAAGAGACGGAATAGCAATGAGATATTCCACGTTTTCACTGTATCAATGATGCCCTTGAGGTGACTCATGCAAAAGTCAGAGCGCATTTCGCAAAAATATATTTTTGTCTAAAACTTAAAAAATATACTCCCTATGAACTCCAATCTTGGAGAATATAAGCAGGTATCTTTTGGCAATATGTCACATTATCTGATCTCCATTACCGTTAATACTTTTAATAATATCTGAGCTTAAATGGACCCCTTCCTTGAGAGATCAACCCTGCACAAAAAAAAGTTGCTGGTATTTTTTAAGGAAACTCCGTTAATCATATTGAAGTCAGTTGGTTAACGAAGTCCGTGTTAACGAAGTTTCAGGAAATTCGTTAGAAGCAAAGTGCCTATTTGCATTCGCAGAAGGAGAATGCCTATTAATCGTGTCGTTTTCGCTGGATGCTGGGTGTTTTTGAGCAATTTTCGGTCGGTCCAGCCTCGACTTGATGTTTAACCACAGGTAAACCGGATCGAACTTCCGGTGTCATCGTTCTGGATCCTGGGTGCTTTTAAGCGATTCGATCGGTTCAGCCTCAACACTATGCTGAGATTGCTGGTGCTTAACCACAGGTAGACCGGATAGGGTAAATTCTCGTCGCGCGTACTATGCTATTAGCATAGTACGCGCGACGAGAATTTACCCTAAAATATTGCAGGCTCCCATTTTGTATCCGAAGTGCTTGGCTTCACTCGGATTTAGACTGAGATTTTCGGATATTGGGCATGTTTTTACCCAAGGTAAGCGTATCTTTAGCTATTCATTCGACGTTTAGCTGTCAAAAATGCTTGGCGCTATTTATCAGTACATTGTGTAGCCGTGTTATAATTTATAGCGGAGCTCCAGCGCGGGCCGAAGGCCCGCGCAAGCGGAGCACCATACCTAAGGAAAAACCGTATACCATCGAGTTGATTTTGAAACGTCACGAGTAATTAAATTCATTTTTTCATTTTATTGATGACGCCATGCCCAACTGATTAGTGCGTTGAAAAGCAATTACCCCATAGATAATTGTGTCAAAGTTTGGTTGCCGTAGGTGGTTCCTTTCGCGAGATATAATTTGTTTTCTTTTTTTCTGTATAAAACCTATAGTGTCCGCCGTCCGTCCGTCCGCCGTCCGTCCGTGTACACATGGGATCCCTGTGTTATTCCTTTAGAATTTAATATCTCGAAAAGGGTAAAACGTGAGAAAGCCATTCTTGGAGGGAACTATAAAGAGAGCAAGGGGCACATAATGCCTGGCTGACGTGACATGACGTCACTACCAATGCCGTCAAACTACTTTTGGCGGGAAATGTCGAGATCCGTCGCGCGCGCCTGCTCATCTGGGGGACTGGGGACTTTCATTTTTGAAAAACATTTTTCTTCGGCAGATCAGAACAGAAGCGACATTATTTCTCTTAGCTAGTATATTTTACTATTTACCTGTGCTGAGGTTAGAATTCTGAGCTTTTTCTTGTGCATTTTACAATCAAAGGGAGATGCAGTCAAGCGGGATTAACTCGGAAGGAAAATGACGTGAAAGTACGGCGAATTTTGACAAGTTTGAAAGCATATTTTATCGCTCGTCAGTTTTCTGGGCCGTGTCACAGAAATGGATTCAACAAAGCTTAAATTAAGTATATCAATATTTCCAGATGTCGGTATGGATATTAATGGCAAAGGACAAGGTTGTAGAAAGACTAAATGAGGGACTCGTGGCTGTCTTGCCGACTTTTTAGGCATGAACTTTTTTTAAACTTTGGTTGCTAGAAGAAGAAGTGCTGTTGATTTTATGCCTTACTAGTATGAATTGCTGATACCACGAAATCCATTATACCTCGAGGTTTGGATTTGAAGTTCGTCTTTGGGATTTGAAGTTCAAGGAGGAACGTTGAAACGGAATATGTTTTTGTGAAATCCAATGCGGACCTCGTGCAAGATTTGGCCTTTTCTCATGAACGAGTGAGAAGTTCAATCGGCGTAACAAAAACTCATCTTGATTTAATAAATAAGACTTTTATACTTCCCCGTCTATAAATAAGACGTAGAGTACAGTATAAACACTTTTGATTTTGAAGCCATTTTACGACAGCAATGGGAGGAGAAACTGACTGGGCATGAATCACTGAAAAGCTCCTCCTGGATTTACATGAGCTTAAACTGGTGTGGAAAGCATGAGCAACACAACTGAATTCTACAATGTAAGGTACTGGAAGTGTTTAAATTTCTGTTTTTAGATATTTACATTGAATGGGTAAAGCAAAAATTATAGATGATAGAGACTTGGAATGACAACAATTAAAATAGCTTATATTGAATTTAGTTTGGATATAATTAGTCTATAATTGTGTTCACTCCAAAGTCTGACATGAGAAACCTTATTTTCCCCATTAATGGTAACCTGCAAGGGGTTTGGGGAATTGTTTTTCCTCTGAAGCCTTCAAAGATTAAGAATGGTTCTAATTTAATTCTTACTGGGATTAAAAGTCACCTGCTAGAAGTCCCATGTCCCCCCCCCCTCTTTTTTTAAATTCCTGTATCAACTCCTGCAAACTACCAGTCTAGGTTTGAGAAATAGCCCTTTAACTACAAAGAGATCATGATGGTAGGCTTTATGGACCTACAATGAAAGTGAATGGAAATGGGAATTTGACAATCTTGTGGGGGTCACCCCCAAAACACACACACAAAACAACAATCAGATTCAGTGCTCTTTTCTCAAGGTCCCGGATTTCACTTCTGGGTTTTGGCAACATAAGTTCATGGATTTAGGAAATGATCAGCAGACTGATTGGATTTGAGAGTAGAATGGACAAGTATATTGGAAGAATTCACTGTTACGATATACATAATGAGTTCTAATTATTCTGATTGTTACACAGTGTTTTGTAATTTTAGGCCTCAAGGCAACCAGAAATGCATGAAAATTTGTGAATAATTTTTGTACTCACCAAAAAAATGTCTTGAAAAACACCCCAAACCCACCAGCTATGCAGATGGGGCATCCCATAGCCAGAATATTCTCAAAAGGGGTTGGCAGGCTTTTTTGTTGCTATTTCATCTATACATTTAGAATTTTCCCGTACTTTACAGTATTTTTGGCTGTGCCCTTAGAGGCTAGTAAGAATATTAATATTATGTCAGTATATAATATTTTTTGGCTGTGCCCCTAGAGGCTATTAAGAATATAATATTATGTCAGTATATAATAATGGATAAGTTAATCAGGAGCATACTAGTGGAGCCTTTCGATATTTGTAATTAGAAAAAAATAATGAAATACATAAAAAATGCTTTCCTATCACTATGTTTGCATGCAATCATGCAATGATGATCAAAAAAGCATTTATAAATGTTGTAAACTTCCACAGGTTTTTTATGTTATCAAGCTTTCACAAAATCAGATGCAGTTATTGAAGTTATGATATCAGATTACAAAATATATTTTTCTAAACCTTGATCCCCGGGGAGGGGGGGGACTCCCTATATTCGAATGCTGGGGGTGACCGTCGTATTTTTTAGGGGTTGAAATTGGCGATCTGGTATTTTTTAGGAGTTTGAAAATAAAAAAACGGTATAGTAAGAAAACTAGGTATTTTTTAGGGGGTTCTCACGCAAATAACGTAGTGTTTTTGAAAGTCGAGAGGATACTTTTGATGTATATTAAATAAACGGCCAGAATAAAATTTAATCTGTCAAAGTTGTTGGTATTTTTAGGGTATTTTCAGAGTGAGGGTATTTTTTTAGGGTGGAAATTTTTTCCGACCAGGTTATTTTTAGGGTCAAAATTCGAGTTTCCGACGGTCACCCCTAGCATTTTAACCTTAGAGCCCCCCCCGGTCTTGATACCTTTTTTCATTTATTATAATCACTAGGAGCTCCGCTTTTAGGCAGTGCCTAAATCTATATATTACGAACCGAAAAGCCTGACCAAGCTATCTTCGGTCAACAATATTTTTGTTTCATTTCAGTTTTACGACTTGCGGTCCTAACGCACAATTGATAACATCTCTCGTCGAATGCACTTTACTAATCTTTGATTACTTCTAGTTTAGAGGTTTAGTCGAGTATTTTGGCCTATTTTTCAAGTGCTTCGAGTAGTTGTTTATATCAGAGCGGCGTCACGTCACGTCATATCACGTCACAATTCATGAGTACCTGCTGATGGTTCTTGTAGTGCAGTCGGACCAAGTCCCTCACCACCTTGGTGTGTTTGGGCGTCCATACGTACGTCTCCTTCGCCAGAGCTCGCAGGTCACGTGACTCTTTCTTAGTCCGCCTGGATGTGAGACGTGTGGCGCGGCGCTTGGGTTTCTGAAAGCGATGGAGGGGAGGAAATGTTACAGCCATTCACAGTTACACGCGGTCGCCGGGAAAAAAGCTTGCAAGTGAAAACTCGTTTTTCTGTCTTATCTGAGCGCGACAAGCCGGCGAAAGCACGTGCGTTGCCATGGAAACTTTGACAAAAAACGAGTTTTCGCTTGGAAGCTTTTTTCCCGGCGACCGCGTGTAACTGAATGGCTGTAACTGAGCTATGAATAGCACGAGTACAAAACATTGATTTGACTTTATTCTCTAAAGAGTGTAGCATGTTGATCGCTTGCTTTTTGTTATTTGGTAGAACCAATGTTTGACTGCGCTTTCCATTATTATAAGTGAATGTTCCAACAATTTTGATACAGAATTTCCAATAGCCAAACGGCCGCGTTTTTGGGTCTGTCAATCAAACTTTTAAATCAAAATACACACCTGCTGGCCAAGAGCCTCAGCTTTGTGTTTCTCCTCTGCGGTCACGTGAATAACCCATAACTTCATAGCCGCATCACCAATCAAAGACCTAACAATGGTGGATATTCAATAAGTGAACAGATGTAATTAACAAGGGTGAATTTATTTAACGCGTAGAATTTTTTTTTTCCGCAAAATAATCATCGTGATTGGGCATTACACAATTAACGCGACAAATTGAAGAACGCCAGAAATTCGCACACTTGAACGGCGTGAGGAAAAACTACGTGTGCGATAGGGTCTCCCATAATAGAATGTCGTGGACAAACGTGTTCTGCAACAGCTTTTGTGAACAAAGTTGTTCTGCTACAGCTGCAACATATGGAAAACGGGTGTCGTAGTAGTCGCGAAACCCCAGTTGCAGCTGTCGCAGAGATACACCTAATTAAAAAAAGGCTGCTTCTGTGTTTGGCCTTTGGTCTTTCAATTATAGCGCGAAATAAAGGAATTCTTTGCTTCAGTGACCACAAAACAAAGGCGTTCAGTGACCAAAGACCAATGACCAAAGCAACCTTTTTTGAATTAGGTATATAACATGGGCACGAGTTACAGCAGTTGCAAGAGTCGCAGACTGTCGGGGCAAACTTCCCCGAGGAATACTTCCGCGATTTTTTAGTCATTCAGTCGTTTTCCAGATAAACTCGCAATATCCCTGATTTAGACCTTAACGAAAAGTATACCCTGTTTCGGACCCTATAGTAGACCCTATTCGTATTCCCTGTTTCAGACTTGGTGCGGGAAAAAATTGTTTACCTTACAGCCTTGAGATCAAGATTGAGATTTGAGCTACCGCCCATCGGCCTGTATGGCAAAGAAGACATTTAACAATAAGAACCAGCGACGTGTATATCCCTATTTGCGTCAACTGTACAGGTAGTCCAAGCAACAGCAACAGCAGCAGTAGCAACAGAAGCAGAGCCAACGACAGCAACAACTACAACAGCATGTACAACAACTACAACAGCGACGGCATAAACAGTAACAACAACGAGAAAGACAGAATGAACATCGACCCTCCAACAATAGCATCAATAGAAATGGCACCAAACAAGAACAGCAACAAAATCATCACGATGAACAACGACAGCAACACCATCGAAATCAGCAACAACATCAGTGGCACCAACAGGAACATCAACAGCATCAGCAAAGACAAAAGCAACAACATCAACAGAATTATCTCAATTACATTAGCACAACAATAACAACAACAACAATTGATTAATTGATATAACAGCAATAAAAGAACTGAAAGAACAACACGTGATGATGATTAGGATCAGACACATTATGCTCGGAAATTTGACCATTATGCTTTTTAGCGTCACCCTAAAAACCTTCCCATTATGCCGAAAATTATGCTCGTGTCGGACAATTATGCTCGCGTGATGCTGGTTAAATTTCTCCCTTGAACCCACGGCCAGACGAGTCCTCAAAGCTTTAACCAAGCCGGCTAAACAAGTAAAAGCGTCTTGACCAGAAACCAAGCCTTAGATAGACTTGGACAATCTGAGACAGGAGGGCAACTTCAAAGCCAAATTCCATATTTTTTCATCTATTTTCAATGAAAATAGGGAAAATATTTGTTTTGTAGTATTATGCTAAAATTATGCTGAAAATTTGGCCATTATGCTTGATGCTATGACTATGCCATTATGCTTAAAATTATGCCGGCATAACGTGTCTGACCCTAATGATGATGCGACTTACATGAGGTCAGCATATTCCCGAGGGCTGTAAGACGTGAAGCTTGGTTTGGGCAACTCGATCTTGAATGTCTCGTCAATCGCCTGAAAAAGAGAAACATATCAGAAATTAATTATGTCACGGCCATGTTGTTAAAACGGTGAGTCAGTACAGTAAAAACCCGCGTATAAGAACCTGGATTTTTTAACTCAGCCTGAACAGGTTCTTATATAAATGGTACTTAAAGCAAATTTAGGCTACCAAGGTTCTTAGGAAAGGTTATTATATTTTCATATGAATTTCATTAAAAAAATAATGCTTAAGGAATTATCTGAGTGACACACATTAGACAAAGAAAAAAAAGTGTTATATAAAGTTACTTTAAAATATAATCAGATGATGATCTTAATTCAACAGCTTCTACTTATAGTAGACACTTTTACAAATCCAGGTTCTTATAACGCGGGTTTTTACTGTATTGTATATTTTTGTCTTTTACAGCTCTTAGGTAAATCTCACGTAAACAGTGCGCGACAGCTTAGCTAGGCATCTCCTTTACATAATATGTAGGCGAAGGAATTTATCGTCATACGAAAATATAGGCGACGTAAGTGTACATTTCCCGGTAGCACAGATAATCCCATAATAACTCTGCCATTACCGAGAAAAAAAAAAACATCAGGATGACAACAGCAAACATGGCAACATACAACGACATCAACAGAAACAACGACGCCAAAGTTGACTAGAACAACAACCATGAGTTGTTGTTACTGATGATTACTTCTCTTTTATTGAGCAGGAAGATGTCCCAGACCCTCTCGGCCGCCGCCGCCAGTAACCTCGTGCAACTAGACTCCTCATCCGGGACTTCAACCCATTCCTCCGACAGTTCGCTAGCCTCTTCTGCAAACTCTGTAGGGACTGATAAAACGTGGAAACAAACTTAGCTGGCATGTCCAATCATTACACGACATTTTCAGCTTTACGCGCAGGGAAGCCAGTAGTCAGGCGGCTAAGCCAAATGATTGTGCGATTTTTGATAAAAGCATGAAACTTTCCAGTATGATTGGCCTACGGGTACTTGTCAATTTTGATTGGGAGGCATCTCTGAAAATTCTTTTTACAGGAATTATTTAGACAACTCGCAAAGCTATTGTTCAGCCGCCATCTTGTCCTTTGTTATTCATGAGTTTCGCGGCACTTACTGTCCAAGTCAGTGAAATGATTCTCCAGACTCTGCAGCACAATCCCTGCAACTTTGTTTCATTCAGAGGCCATGACTACCTTGGCACATATGGTTTATACTCCGGTAGCTATGTCGCAAGCTGATATCAACCTGTGTGCCGAAGAATCCCGATATTTTTCCTGATTTTCTATCTCCGAAACAGTGTCTGACTGAGAATTCGAAAACATGTTTTCGTAAATAGAAGAAAACATCTAGAAAAGTAATTTAGCTATCAAATGTTCACTTGTCATATTCAAATGATCGTTTCTCTTCGCCATAAATCTTTAGAGTTTTGTCTATCTGGCGCTACACTCTATAACTTTATCTCGTAGAATAAGAGCACAAGTGCCACGAAACTCATGAAGAACAAAGGATAAGATGGCGGCTGAACAATGGCCCCCGAATTGTCTAAATTATTGCTGTAAAAAGAATTTTCAGAGATGCCTCCCAATCAAAAAGTATCAAGTACCCTCTGAAGTCTCCTCCTGGAAAGTTTCATGCTTTTATCAGAAAACGCACAATTCGCAATAAAGTTTGGACTTAGCCGCCTGACTACAGCCTCTATGGGCAAGTTTTAACGATAATCACGGGGAGCTCGCCAGTGCAGGTAAATCAAGTAAAATAAAAATAATCTTGACATTTTCTGTCGAGTAAAACGACTCTATCAAGTCTGAGCTAACCTCGAGAATAGATAGGTCAGTGCAGACAGGGAAGCCATTCATTGGTAAGGTCCTAGTGGGCGATTCTGGCCTACGGTGTCAAGCCATCCAATCATAAAGCACCAGGACGCAGCGCAAAGAAGACATTTCTCATTGATTTATTTTGCTTGATTTATACTGCACAGTGGTGAGCTTTCTGTGCACAATCGAAAAGAGCGCCAGAATATTCGTAGAATTGAGACGTTTAAGGGCGAGAGGTGAAAACTGGATAAGTCATAGGCCCTCTAACCCCCCAGAATCCTCAGTGAAAAATTCCAAAATATGTCCAAAGCCCATTGACCCAAATTTTCAAAACCACACACCCAAATTTTCAAAACCACACTATGAAAACGAATGAGTAGAATTCACGCTCCGTGAGACAAATTTTTCGCGCACGTTTTGCGTACACAGGAACCCCGCGCGCTAAATCAAAAGGCCTCATGACAGTGTTTAGTTCCTCGTGTAACATATTTTTCAGTTTTATTTTTTTTTTCCGGTAGGTTATCAATGAATACAATGAACTGAATAGGCAGATATAATATATAATTATAATCTCAGAAAATTGAGACGAAAATTAATAGCTTTTCCATAGCCCATTTGAAAAAGCTCCTTTTTCCAAAACTTTCCAGGTCCTGGAAAATGGCATTATCAATTTCCAAAACTTTCCAAAACCTGTACGGACCCTGCAATACATACCCGCTTTGGACCCCTTTACCTTCTCCCCAACAATGTATACCACATTGGCCCCTCTACCCACTCTTGATCAATACATACCCGCGCTAGCCCCCTCTATCCCCTCCCCAAACAATACATACCGACACTGGCCTCCTCTACCCACTTCCAATCAATACATACCGCTACTAGCCCTCTCTATCCCTTCCCAAACAATACAAACCCACACCTGTCCCATTATCTCCGTCTTTGACTGGGGTACTCGTGCTCGGTTGATCCCGTATTGTGCGACACTTCTGTGTTCCCATGACAAGCAGCCAATGACAGAGTCCCGCTATGAACTCCGGCTGATTGTTACACGCCGCAAACACCAGCCTGTTATTGGTGGTCAGGATGTGGAGGAACTCCAGCAAACTCGTCTGGTCTAAGAAACGAGCGAAAATGTATACGTAAATCAATGTTTCACATCAAAGTATTCCGGTCAACTCTGATTTGGTGATTGTGTTTTCTTTTTCTTGTTCTACCAGTCAAACTGCTCAGTCAGGTTCTTGTCCTGTTTCACCTAGTGTAGACGACTGGCTTCCGTCGCGAAGTTTATCTGGCTTTCGTAACGACGGAAGCCAGTTAACTGCACTAGGCAAAACAGGACAAAGGCCTTAGCGCTGGCAACAATGGTTTGCATGTAAGAAGAGAAAAATCAAAGTGAAAACGCGCAAGGTTTCACAAGTTAACTTGTTCTCATTTTAAACCGGTTTCGGAAGTGTTTTATTTTATCATTTAGCTATATCAAGGTCGAGACAGCTACACGAATGTACCACCGTTCGGTTTATCGAGTACTAACCTGTTAGCCTAGCCAGGGGCCGTGACAATTGGTAGAGTATTGTTCGATTCAGGGAGTGATAGATACTGTCAAGCGAGACAGACTGACCTGAAAAAAAAATGAGCAAGTCTTCCTTCAGTACTCAGGCTAACGTGAATAACTATCACACAAAAGCGAACTTAAAGGTGATATCCTTGTGTAGACGCCTCCGCAGGCGTCTCCTTGTGTTTTAACACCTATTTTGAACCTACTTCGAAGCGCGTAGTTAGACTTCCTGTGGTGTGATCGGGCCGTAAGGGACTGAGGACGAGTGGAGGGGAGATCCCCCTCCCCTCTTTTCTGTTCCGCTTCCGGTTTGAACTAGTTCTCAGTTTCCGCTCTGCCAAAAACGCCAACGAAGCGATGCAAAACGATGCCAAACACACGGAGATGTCTGCGGAGGAGGCTAAGTGATATATACCTTGCACAGCTTCTATGACACTAGTTATAAAGTTGAACACAACCTTGTAACTTTCATTAAAATTTCCTGTGGAAAAAATTCAAAAGGAATAACTGTTAGCTGTCCCAGACGCTCTAATAGTCAGGGCCGGTTGCTAGAATGTCAGATAAGAGTTATCAGCAGATAAATGCTTATCCAACGGATAAATCCAGTACAAATCCTATACAACAGATAACTTTTATCCGTGGATAACTTTATCCAACCTTTCAGGAACTGGGCCTATATATAACGTTTGCTTACCATTTGGCGGGACCCGTCGGGGAAAACTGGGGATGGTGGGTTTCCAGACTATTCCCGTCAGTTCCCGACATATGAAAACACAGACACGATTTCTATTTTCCCAATCGCATCACGTTCCGCAAATGTTGCCGACAATTCTTAATGCCTTGTTTTCATATGTTGGACGCTATATACTATACACGGGTATAGTAGGCAAACAAACTAATGACAGATTTACATAATGCGATGCTCGATTTGCTCGAACAAAAATCAGGCCCGACACGAAATATTCCGATACAATGCCACAGATTTGTCCTTGTCGTCCGATCTATTTTAAAAACGTTCATTTTCCCCTCTTTTGTGCTTATGGAAATTTCCTTCAGTACAAAAGAAAAAATAATAATGACATTTGCTGAAAAAAGCACAACTTCTACTTTGTTTGCTGCCTGCCTTGATGTGGAAGATTAACTCATCGTTTCCATTTAACCTGCTTTAACAGCCCTGCAATTATGTGAAATGGAGGGCGATCTGATGCGTGAATTACCTAGCCACAGCTTGTCCACTACTTTAGCAGCAAACGCGAACACGTTGGTCACCATCTTGCTGTGATTGCCTGGTCCTGCAGAAGGATTGGTGAGCAGATTTCCGCCCAAGAGGTAGTCCATCTGCGATACTAATACCCGGGTCTGGTACTCGGCTTGCTGCCTGTGGCTACACGTGGACGGGTAGGACTAGGGAAAGAAAAACAATGTTAATACTGAACGCGATTATTTAATATTTTGTCTTCAACGCGAAATCCTCAAGTAAGGTGTCAATGATCCCCTGACCCTTGTTCAAGGTGGTACAGGCGAGGGAGACGTACCTCAAGTAAGGTGTAAATGATCCCCTGACCCTGGTTTGAGGTAGTACAGGTGAGGGAGACTTACCTCAAGTAAGGTGTCAATGATCCCCTGACCCTTGTCCGAGGTGGTACAGGTGAGGGAGACTTACCTCAAGTAGGTGTCAATGACCCCTTGGCCCTTGCTCGAGGTGGTACATGTGAAGGATACTTAGCTCGAGTAAGGTGTCAATGATCCCCTGACCCTTGTTCGAGGTGGTACAGGTGAGGGAAACTTACCTCAAGGGAGGTGTCAATGATCCCCTGACCCTTGTCCGAGGTGGTACAGGTGAGGGAGACTTGCCTCAAGTAAGGTGTCAATGATCCCCTGACCCTTGTCCAAGGTGGTACAGGTGAGGTAGACTTACCTCAAGTAAGGTGTCAATGATCCCCTGACCCTTGTTCGAGGTGGTACAGGTGAGGGCGTCGGTGATGATGATCCGGAGGAAGTCAAATATGAAAAGACGAGTAGGGTGTGTGATGAGCTGGGTGTTGTCATCTGATAGACCAGCAACTATGGCACCTTCAGGTAGGTTGTCTTCGTCTTTCTCGCTGTCAGATCCAGACTATGGAATGGATTACAGAATTAGAATTCCAAAGCAGTAAAGTGGAGCTTTTCAGTAGCCTTGAGAAGATTGTTTGAAGAATCAGATTTGTCCAAGTGCAAGAAAGGCAAAGCGCACTGGACGAGTTTGCTTCCTCCAAAATGCAGGAGAAGAAACGCTTTGAAAACTCAATCTGCGTTTCGAAGTAAAACAATCCACACTGATGTTATCCTCATTCGAAACCAGACAATCAACACCAGGCAATCAACTCTTCAGGGAACAAAATGAGCTACTTTATCAAGTCACCAGTTGCCTCCTAAGATTGTTAAAAGCGGTTGCCAAGTAGAAAAACTTGGTCGCCGGAGCATACGTCCTAGAGAGCTGCCCTATCAAATTAAGTCTGTATTGTTCACGATTTCGTGCCCAGGATAGTAGCGGTGCAACACTTACCTCAAGAAACTTCTGGAGCTTTCTGCGCTTTGGGAACAAAACTGCAACCATATTTTCCAGGAAATCCTGGCTAGTGCAGATGGCGCCAAATTGGTGCACGTTACGATAGAGAAACACGAGGAACTGGACCAGTGTTACTGGGTACTCCCTCAACCATGAACCCTCTTCTGTGTCCTCCCAAACCTACGGATACAGAAAGATCGGGCTCGTTTGCTCGACAACGTGTAATTCTCGGCAAAAGCCTCGGGCATTCGCTCTTTTGTTTGGTATACTAAATTTAATGGGAAATATCACATTACATTCCCTAAATCAGGCGATGGATGGTTTCACTGACACCAGCCAATCATTTGTTATTGTTTGCATTCGATATTAGAAGACGAATGATGTCTAGAACTAAAAGTGACAAATGAAAACAAGCACAACTGGCTCAGCGTTATTGTGCCGGCATTTTAACACAGTACGCGGCAATCTGCGCCAAAACTATTTGACACACTCTCTGCTTGCAGAAACGCTAAACAATGCACCCTACAACGACGAAATACACGACAACAGTAGCGTGCCTCGTCTCCTCCCCCTGTGCAATGTTGAAACCCCAATTGGCAGTTTTGACGATGTTGCGCACGCATCATACATGGGATGAGAACAATGCTTGTCTGTTTTGAATAACAAAAGCCGTCTTCGCCAGAACAAGTCGGAACGGGCCAAGGGTATTGTATTCACAACATCGTGAAGCCGGTCAATTGCAATTGTGCCATACAAAACCCCGATGATATCTCTACAGCAACCGCGGGGTTTAGGGGACTGACTGGGGGGGGGGGGGGGGGGGGCGAGCTGGTTGGTGCTCAATTCCGTGCCTGGGCTTACTGGAGTCGAAACAAATTCTCCTGTGTTTCACATATTTTGGAAGGGACAAGAAAACGAGACCGATGCCGCTATAAGATTGAGATCTTAATACCGTGGGTTTTCCCTTTTACCTCATTCACCATGTTCTTAGCCATGGCCAACAGCACAGTGGCGGCGTCAGCGCAGTATATGGAGTACGCCGCCGGATCACGTGGGCTAGGGGGCGTGGTCTTGACACCTGAGCTTGAGGATGACCAGAACACGGAGTAGAGATTGTGCCAGTCAAACTGAGCACCCGCGTAAACATCTGACAAGTAGAGGGATTTTAGAGACTGTTATACGACTGTGACGTCACTAAAAAAATACTTTTCTAAAGATCCATTTATCAACAAATATTACCAGACATATTACCATGACCATGTTAAAAACCATTCGCGATACAAACAGAGCTGGAAATATTTTTTTTCTTACTTGATCGGACTTTTGTCCATTAAGGCTTTTTTCTTGGTTTTCTCTACTGGAAAATTGGCCGGACATATATGAAAATTGGCCGGACATTTGGCGATTTTGATCGGACAATGTCCGATAACCGGCAGTAATTTCCAGCTCTGCAAAAAATACCATATTTGGCAAACGATGAGCTTTGTCACGTGTTTTGCTAGCATGCGCTGATGTAAGCATGGATCACTAAACGGTTCCCATTTCCAAATATGTCAGTAATGCGAACAGTTCGCAGATGCCATGTTGCTGGTCGCGTCGCGGAATTCGAAATGTATGTATCGTAAATAAATAGCAGTTTCGATCTATAAGGAAGCAGTTTGACAGCTTGATATCGCGTAAAATAAAAAAATAAATTCGTCACAGGGTTCCCAGGCAGTAACAACGCTCAGCACAGGCTACCTACACTCCAATATAACGACTTACCCGACACAGGGTGACCAAGTAGCAGGGCAATGAGAAGATGGTAGATTTCCGGGATATCCACATGTCTGGGTAGTAGACTGCATAACATGGTGAACCCGGGAAGCTGAGTGATCTCACGCAACACCTCGTACTTCTGGCTTCCGTCACACACCGCACCGACATTAAATCCTGTCGGACGAAAATAGGATTGGAATTCGTTACAATCACGGTACATTTCAGCTGGATCTGGAACTCTTAATATTCAGCTTTTTGTTGGTTTTGCGCCAGCCTTAAAATTCCTTTCATTATCATGAGATGAATTACACGTGGTTATCATAACAAGCATATAGAAGCGAAGTTTGACACTTGATTCCCAAATTATATTACATTTGCCTTAGCAAATTTGCCGATGGAAATAGATACTCTTTTCTGACTCTTTTCATTAACTCACCAGCGACGACGTACGTAGTTTTGTTAAGCATGATATCAGTACCACAGAGCCATCCACCATTGTTAACCCCTTCCTTGAACCTGTCTAAGGCGGCACTGCTGCTGAGAATGGTCACTAGGATCCGTGTAGCTCGGACCACGGTCGTGTTATGGAGGTGCGGTTGGAGGAAGAGCAGAAGCCAGTCGAACCCCAGGGTCTCCTGGATGGCATCGGCAAACCTGCAAGACACAAATAATATATAGATTTAAGCACTGCCTAAAAGCGGAGCTCCCATTAAGTTCGAATGACGTCACTGATGAGGTCACACCACATGACCATGTTATTGCACAGTCCATTGAATTGTACCCTAAAAATTTAATAATACTGATCCCACATTCTTTCCCACGTTCTAGACAAGAAAATAGAGAAAAATAGTGGAAACAAAGACTCAGACAATAAATAATAAAACAATTGCATTTGGTTTTCGCATGACATCGATGTCATGCTCAACCTTATCCAATAGGTGGGCTCATCGTGATCTGATCGTGACGTGACGACATGTCACGAAATCTTCAACTTTTGATACAGGCGTCCAAGTTACAATCCATCCATACCATTGAAAAGATCACGTTGACATTAGTCAGAAACCAATTTTCAGCAATTAGTTTGTATACGGATGCATGATATTGTCAATAATGAAGCACCTGTAAACATATCTAATCAAGAGTGGATTACCAAGAGTTTCCATATTTACTATGTACGCCCGAATCACAGTCAGAAAAGTGTCTATTTTTAGAACTAGGTTTCCCGCTAAAATGTCATCCACAGGGTTCCCACTTTCTCGCCACGCGAAGAGTTGTGAGATCCAGCCTAAAATTAAATCACAGATCATTCGAAAAACCTTTAAAGTCCCAAAGATATTGTAGGATATTCTCTATTTTTGTGTGTGTTGGGTATACGATGAATTCAGGGGAATCAAGAGGGGATTCGAATACTTTCGCGCGCGAAATTCAAATCTAAAAATAGACACTTTGCTGACTGTGATGTGGAAAAATACAGTACGAAAGATTCTAACTCTTGTTAATCTACTCTTGATCTAATCTATTCATCCACATGTCTCAAATACATAGCTACAATACGAGATCCTCAGCGATGGGGAAATTTTACATTAAAGACTCATCACCAACCGGGAGCCTTTGCGGCCCGTTTTCTTTTGTTTTCAAATTGATCCATTGTTTTTCGGGTGCTCTGATTGGCTAAGAGTTCGCAAAGGCTCTAAAAAATTCATTTTCGCACATTGGCGCTAAAATGTGGAACAGTCTTCCCGATTTTATTCAGTTTTCATCAAAATATAAATTGTCATCAATCCTTCAAGAATATTTATTGAATATCTTTCGTTCTGAGGATATCTTTCGTTCTTAGGATATCTTTCGTTCTGAGGTTAAATTGATAAATTTATCAAAAAAGTAAAACAAACAAAAATATATTAGCTTTACAAAATAATAGTATAGTAGCCATACTTCCTTTTTCTTTTTGTAATTCTTTGTCCTTACATTGTAACTTTATGTTAACCCTCTGCACGTCTGGTTAGCTAAGCTATTTGTGGGCACTGGCTATTTATTGTGTTATATGTAGAAAATCAAATAAATAAAACCTGAAATTAAAAAAGTTGAAATCCGGCGACGCTACGTCAAAAATAAAACGGTTTTATAAAAACGTAAATACAATAAGCTAGCTAAAATCCAAACCTTCCATTCGAGGAGCGCATAGGCAATAAGCAATAATCCCAAGTTTCAGGGCGATCCGTTAAAAGGGGCCGAAGTTATAGATATTTCCGGGGGCACGATTTTGCCCCCTCCCCCCGTTTGTAACCGTTCGGTCTAAAACTTGGCAGTTTCCGCACGCTCTTTCCACTGCTTGTGCAGTCGCTGTTAAAATTTTCGAAATTAATAATTCGACCGAAAATGCGCCCACCTATAATCGTTGGTAAAATGCAAAACACCAAACACCAATAAGTAGACGAAAGTCAATTAATGGAAATCATGAAAACTGGGGTGGCGCAGTGTGTTTGTGCACGGCACACTGTGCGTACGATCTTGAGTTCGAATCCCGGACCGACCAACCGTATCGACTTTTCTCTGTTCCGAGTAGTAGCTTGCTTATAGCTTTGAATTCCTTTCAAATGGAGCTCTGGTGGTAGAAAGGGGGTAAAGTGGTGCACCATCGACCTCATGTTTGTCAGCCGAAGGCTGTTACGAGTTATAGACTTTCAATAAGGAACTACTTTTCTTACATTCGTTAATTTGTGATATTACACAGTATGTAATATTCTGCAGAATTGAATGATGACAAATATGGTAAATAGCTAAAGAAGCCTAGTCCAGTGTTTAGCAGACAAAGACTAACACTGGCCAATTGTTTAAGCACACAAGAACGAGTATCTCGTATCTCCTTTTCACATGTTAATTTGGAAATCTTTGGGCATAAAGCAACACGCATCATATTAAACGGCATTTTCATTAACAGTAAAGCCGTAGGAGCATTTTTCAGAGCTCATAGAACCCCCAATCGATCGTGGGGTACTGGAGCTATATTATCCACCCCAAAACCGAATAGTAAAGGACCTCGTCCTCTTGATGAGGCTCTTTGGAATGTTCCCAGGTTACTTAGTTATAGTAATCGAGGCTGTGGGAAACGTTGATATAACAAGCGACTTAACCTTACCTTTAATAATACCTATGCTATTTATTGAAAAGTTTAAAGTTTGCGTAACCCTGCTAGCAGAGGCTTTTTTATTGTATCTCTCTTTTACGTTGACTTAATCCATCCGCGATTCAGTGCGCGCATTGCTTTTGCTGTTGTTCTAGCTTTTCCATTGTATCTCTCTTTTATGTTGACCTACTATATTCGGGATTCGGTGGAGCGCGTTGTTTTTGTTGTTGTTCTGTGATCTCTCGGACAGTAAACAAACTCAGCTACGCGAAATACACAGAGACACGAATGAGTACGACATGATAAGACTCAAAGGAGAAAGCTCTTCTCGCAGGGTATTGCGTACCTTTCTGCATGGCAGTTTTATTGAAATTTAAAGCAAAAAAAAAGTGATAGTTTTGGTTGGTTGTGTTTGTTAATTTGCGTCATAATAATAATTTATTCAACCACAGTGCTCACCACAGACTGATATATCTAACAACCACTCATGATTGTAAACTGCATGCGTCAAATTGCAGTCCGCATCTTAGGGATCAATCATCCACATCTGTAAACCGCATTTGAACATGGATATGGATATTTGCGGTATACAAGTGCATACATTTGTCATGCATCATCGTGTATGAAAACACACACAAAAAGAAGAAACAAAAGATGACATTAATGACACTCGAAGGATTTCGCTGAATCATCCGATTATATGATCACCCCAGGGTCGCGAAAGCCACGGTTGGAGCCGTAAGTCATTTTAGGTTGACTCCGGGGAATCTGAGCACACGTTTGCGTTGGGTAGCAGAGACCTGTGACAAACAACACACTCAACGAGTCTTTAGCTTACGGTGAGCATTTTGGTGTGTAAAAAGCAATTCACCTGGTTGAGTACAAAGAGAGGGACACATTATGTTTGGCTCTTTGTTGTTGCTTTGTGTGCTGGGTTACATGGTGTACTTTCTTATAAGCACTTGGATGCTGTACTGGCGCAACCTTCCACCAGGACCTTTCCCCTTACCACTCATCGGAAACCTTTATCTTCTGAGCTCCGATAAGCCACATCTCGACCTGACTCGACTGGGGCAGGCTTACGGGCCAGTTTATCGCCTGAATATGGGTTGCTATCTCGCTGTAGTCATCAATAGTCCTTCCGTTGCGAAGGAGGCATTGTTAAAGCGAGGTACCGTCTTCGCTGGGCGGCCGCCACATTATGTCGGCAGCAAGTTCTCAAGAAACGGCAAAGGCATTGGATTTGCATCTCTCTCGCCGTTTTTCAGGCGCCAACAAAAGACTATCTTTAGGACAATCAAGGATTTCGACAACAGAAAGGCCGGATGTGGTTTGCAAGGATTAATTATTAATGAAGTCGATGCACTGTGCTCGCGTTTCTGTAAATATGCAAAATGCTTCAATCCTCGAATGGATTTAACGTTTGCTCTAGGTAACGTGGTTGGGACGGTGGTGTTTGGGAAAAGATACCCTGAAGGAGATCATGAATTTTGGCAGCTGATGGACGCCCTGACGACCTTCGTGCAAGGCCTCACATCCACAAGCTTTATTGACGCGTTTCCCATACTCAAGAACTTCCCTTTCAGCATTGTAAACAGAGTTGAGGAGGCTACGGTGGTAAGAGATAACATCATGAACAAAAAGTATCTTGAACACAAGTCGGACTCAGATCCACCAATGAAAGATCTGACGCATGCGCTGATCAAAGAGGCGGAGATGTCCCGCGAGAATCCCGCGAGTATGCTTAGTGAGGATCACGTGATTATGACCATGAACGATACCGTCCTGGCCGGAAGTGAGACACCCGCAATGATATTATTATGGGCTATTCTTTACTTGGTGAAATACCCGGATGAGCAAGCTCGTCTGCATCAACATCTCGATGACGTCATAGGGCATAAATCCTTCCCCACATGGGAGGACAGGTCAAAATTGCCTTACTTGGAAGCATTCATAGCGGAGATACTTCGCATTATCAGCATCATGCCCTTAGCGATACCGCATTTAGCAACTCAAGACACCACCTTAGCGGGGCACCATATCCCTAAGGGTACCACGGTGATGCTGAATTTATGGGCCATCCATCACGACCCTCAACAATGGGACGCACCCATGGAATTTCGTCCCGGTAGGTTCCTAGATAACGACGGGAACTTTAGCACCGAGGGCGTGCCGGGTTACATCCCGTACGGTATCGGTCTCAGGTCATGCCCAGGAGAGCAGCTGGCGAGGATGGAGACCTTCCTGTTCACTGCTAGGCTGGTTCACGCCTTAGAGTTCAGGGCAGCTGAGGATGAGCCCTTGCCTGATCTACTGGATGCTGAATACGGGATCACGTTAAGGCCTCGACCCTTTAAGATCTCTGTCACACCACGGCACTAGGCTTGGCAATAGCGTTGTTCACGCTGACGTCATCCATTGTCATTAATGGGCCAACCAGAGATCGACTGGTTCTCAGAACAAAGGGCGCTATTCAATCTACGGTTGACACATTACAACATACTAGTCCAATACTCTGACAAATTTATGCATGGTATTGTTCTTCTCCATTGTATTGCCTCGTTCTATAATACACTCCATTGCACTCCATTGTTTTAGACAATGCCTTGCATAAATCTGTCAGTGTATTGGACAACCCTCCATTACAATGGCAATGTTGATAAACAGTGAATAGAGCTATGGGGAGTTAAAGATGAGACGACGGCAACGACGACGTCTCAGTAAATTTCGTCTACTTGTTTGTTCACATTTCGTAATAAACATCGACCGTTTGAAAATCTATTTGCATTTAACCTCGATAACAGAAAATTTGCATCCATTCTCAAACATATGAAACACTCTTGTCTCGCTAGAGTGAGAGACCTATTAGCGGTATTCACACTAGAGACGGAAAACTCGTCTGAGACGAGTTTCTCGTCAGAAAAAGTTCCTGTCTTATGTCAATTCTACTCAGAAACATTTGCTTGTTATCTGTCTAAACTTTCTTCTTCAAAAAAATTCTTTCGCGTGATCACAGAAGAACAGGGAACCATATTCAAGGCGAGAAACTCGTCTCAGACGAGTTTTCCGTCTCTAGTGTGAATACAGCTATTAGCTGTATTCACATTAGAGACGAGTTTCCCGTCTGAGACGAGTTTCTCGCCTTGAATATGGTTCCCAGTTCTCCTGTGATCACGTGAAAACAATTTTTTTTGAAGGAGAAGGTTTAGACAGATAACAAGCAAGTGTTTCTGAGCAGAAGTGACATAAAGCAGGAACTTTTTCTGACGAGAAACTCGTCTCAGATGAGTTTTCCGTCTCTAGTGTGAATACGGCTACTGTCACGTTTCCAGTTCAGAACTTTTGAAATGCATTTGACTTGATGGATTTGCACGTGCAAGCATTGTTCTCTGTAATCAAGAGTCTTGTTCTTTGCCGTTGTCGTTCTCGTTAAAGCCTGTGAATACGGCTACTGTCACGTTTCCAGTTCAGAACTTTCGAAATGCACTTGACTTTATAGATTTGCACGTGCAAGCATTGTTCTCTGTAATTAAGAGTCTTGTTTTTTGCCGTTGTCGTTCTCGTTAAAGCCTGGTTTCCATATAGTCTTATGGGTCTTTCTTGGCGTTGCAAGATGTATTGTATTTTGGATTGGAGCTATTCATGTATTCCATCTTATTGTTTCGTCTTTTGTCTTCTATCGTCTTTATGCCTCTGGTGCCTTGCAACACCAAAAAAGAGCCAGTCGTATCTGTTTTATCTGTGGAAAGTGGAATTATTCTATTGTTTCACGGTCGACTGATACGACAGATAAGACAATATGGAAACCAGGCTTTAAGTTATAGCCCGTTTGACGGTTGGTAGTTGTAGTATAGTCATGTTTTTATCAGACAACTTATCACTTATCATGTATAAATATAGATCTTGGTATTAACATCTAGCGATGGACCGCAAAAGCGACCTTAAAATAAAAGGCACATTATTCGCAGAAAGTTGCTGCCAACTGAAAAAATAAAATGGTCGCCAAGCTAGAACAGCCAGTTCGGGCAGAAGCTTGTCCTGAAAACCTGTCGCAGGCATGTAGCACGTTCAGATTAGTAGCGCCACTATATATGGCGACTAAATCCAAAAAAATTGTCGCCAACAACAATAATCTATACGCATTGGCAACTTTATTAGTAGCTATTTCGGATCCTTCGATATACAAACAAGTAAACTTTAAAAAAAAGTATATTTGCGGTATACAAGAAGAGTGCATAATCAGTGGCGGATCCAGGATTTTAAGAGGGGGGGTTCATTTTTGCTGATGACACAACGCAAAAAAAAAAAACAGTGGTAAACCAATCTGAAATGACAAAAGGTCTTTAGCGAACAGATCCAAAAAAAATCGGTTCGTTGGGAGAGGGGAGTTCATTTGCACCCGATGAACCACCCCTGGATCCGCGCCTTGCATTTACAATATTTTACATTTATTATTTTAGAATGTTTTTGTTAAGAAACCACCACGGCAATAAAAACTGAAACACAAAATCAATGGCTGGTCTCTTAGCTCACACTACCGTCGTGATCGTAGGGGTGAGACCGCTATGAGTGATGACTTAAAGGGACTATGAGTGTTGACTTAAACGTTGACTTAAAGGGGCTGTGTCACGAGTATATCAATAAATTCGTAAATACAGCTCTACATTTGTATGCAATCATCCCCAAATCATTTATATCACTTGATATTAGCCTAATTAACCATTATCCTGCGAGATCATGCGCAGAATATCGTCTGATACTTAGCCGACGAGGGACGCAGTCCCGAGTTGGTTAAAATCAGACGATATTCTGCAAAATCGAGCAGGATAATGGTTTTATTATTCAGCACACCGATAGCACAAAACCCCCCGAAAAACATGACTTTTGTGTATTATTTACGAGCTCAAAACATCATATTTCCCTCAGAACCGGATATCGCAGGATAGCTGTCATGTACAGAAGACAGCTATTGGCGTTCCCATAACCATTTTTGGGCAGTGCATCGATGTGCTGAATAATAATAAGCAATGTAGGCGCGTATTATCGGCAAGACTGCTGATTTTGATGCAACTTCAAACTTTGAAAACTGTTCAAACTTTGAAAACTGTTCAACTCTGAAGGAGTTCTCTGTTTTTGAAAATGGTAATAGTTTAATAAATATTTGCTAAAAAAATTGTAATCTGCACGTTGAATAATATCTTTTGCTCCTTTTTAGATAAATAAAAATTGAAATTTCGGCCAGTTTCGAGCGAAGGAAAACTCAAGTGATCAAACCTTCTAATGACATTTCCGCCGTTTTGGTAAACACGCGTGCGCTTCGCAACACAGGAAGCCCGTGCGTAGCGACAAATTCTATGGCAAAGAGATACGAAGGCAAAGAAAACGGCACATGCGATGATAACGACGCTAGTGTGAACTTTGACTGGTCTAAACAGATTAACGCAGATTTCGTATGACCTTGAAAAGGCACAACACGGTACGGTCGGGACTATCGCCTTCTCGTGAACAATCAGCCAATCAAATCACACGAAGCGCAACTGATCAACCAATCAAAACTTTTTGGCACGACAAAGCGCAATACCGTTACGGCAAGGAACGTTTTCGCAGTCATAGGAAATATTTCGATTTATAGCCTGCTTTGAAGGCGGTACTGGGTGTTTTGCGCTCGCCCCCGGGACCGCGCGCCTCAAAATGATGGCGCCCGATCATCGAACGGACCGGGTTTTCCGTGATAAAAACACCCAGTACCGCCTGCAAGCAGGCTATCTATTTACAACGAGCCACTTACCTATGGTCCAACGAACCTCCTTCGCCATAAATAAGACACAGGACAAGCTCTAGTAAGACATTCCTGAGGCTAATTCGCCTGGGAGACACTCCGTCAGCTAGGGCGTCCGCCTCAGACGCCTCGTCAGGCGGTGTTCCAGCCTTGTCAACATTGAGCTGGTTCTCATTAACAATGTGGCACGGCAATGTGGAGACTAGAAACTGGCCAAACCTGTCGGAAACACAGAAAAGAGAACTTAGGTACTTGCTGCTGCGGCGGTCAGGACAAGATGTCGGAAATAATTCAGAAAATGGAAAATGGGAGCTGGAAGTTTATATTTGAGGTTTTCCCCAATCCAAACATGTCCTACCAGAGTTACGTCCACACCTGATTCTGTAAGTTTTATTTCCACAAACTTACTTTTCACGCATGTTCTGTATCTTTTTCTGTATTCTTTACAATACGGTAAATCATAGGTAGGGAGGGGGGGGGGGGGATTTTTACCCCGTACTTTTATTTTAACAATTAGTCGCCGAAGGCGACGTAAATATCGGCGAATATCGGCGACTATTTGCCGATATTTACGGAGCCTGAGGCGACTAATTGTTTTAGTATAATTACTCAAGCGATGCTAACATTTTTGACAAAAAAAATCGGATTTAGTGGTATTATTTTTAGTTTCTTGTAATAAAGTGCGCGCGCGATCCCCAATGCTTTCAATTGAGCAAAATATTCCAAACGTCTCGACCAATCAGCGCGCGGAATCGCTTGAGTAATTATACTAGTTATTATTATTAGCGTCGTAGTGTAGTTAAACTGCCTCGGACCCAGGCGCGTTCTAGTGATTTTCGAGGCGAGAGCGACTGGGAGCGAGCTAGCGCGAAAGGCATCATGCTGTGCCTTCCCGCGATCCTTTGCGACAGCTTCGAGAGCCTTCCCATGATGCATTACACGCCGTCGATTCACCGAGGTGTTTTGCCCTTTCTCGACACACTTGAGACGCCTGGCTATGAGGCAGGGGATTAAACTTACGGGAATTTACTTTAGACAAATTAAACTCGAATTGAAATCCAAAATGGCAAAAAATGTCATGTTGGGCTCTCGCCAAATGAATGCGCACCCCCAGATCCAGCTTCTAACCCTGTACGTTTTGAGTTGCTCCTACCCAACCTGGAATTCTAGTGTATCTATACGTGACCATGCTGGATTCATTTTAACCCATTCTGAAAGTCGATATTTTAAAGAATACCCATCCGGAAATACCAGTCCGAAAATCGCTGGTTTTCACGTAACCTAAGTTTCTATCTGAACACTAAATACGTTACAAAACCCCAGAAAGGAACAAAAGATGCGAACATTTGAGACCGATTAGGCGTTTTCACACCGAAATATAAGCCTGTTTTGTTCAGTTATTGTTATGAAGCCGCCATGTTGGTGCCTAATCGGAGGAGTTGGCGTAGATGTTCTTGGGTTGCACTCATTCCTATGGGAATAAAATCACAAAAGCGCGGCGGCCATGTTGGTACTCATTCCTATGGGAATAAAATCACAAAAGCGCGGCGGCCATGTTGGTGTACAGAACAAAGAGCAACAAATGAACTTTCTTTTGTTCTTGTACACCAACATGGCTGCCAATGACGTCACATGAAAGCCAGCAATAATCATTTAGCTTACGGGGCTACCTCACAATATTAGCCCACCTGAGCAAGTTCTTGTTCTCCTGAATGTTGCTAAGCAACACAGACAGCACGCTGGCTATTGTGTGCGCGGTCGCGTCGGTTACGTTGTCGTCTTGTAGAACATAGAGCAGCTTGGGTACCAGGCCTAAACGGTGCATGAGTTCTGCGTTGTTCTGAGAATCACTGAAATGAAATCAACATGTAAAAGCTGGAGAAAATGACGTGTGTCATTTCAAGTTAAAACAGGGAGGCAGAAAGGGTCTTTATCACATGGGTCTTTATCACATGTAAAAGCTGGAGAAAATGACGTGTGTCATTTCAAGTTAAACCAGGGAGGCAGAAAGGGTCTTTATCACATGGGTCTTTATCACATGTAAAAGCTGGAGAAAATGACGTGTGTCATTTCAAGGCAGAAAGGGTCTTTATCACCAGCAGCCATCTTGGATAAATCTTTTGTTCTTGCATGTGCAGCCTCGTCATGATTACGAGTTTCCACGGTTATCCAAGATGGCTGCCGCGTGATAAAGGCCCATGGCCGAGTGGTTAGAAGGTCGTCCTCGCAATCCGGTGACCCGAGTTCGAGTCCTCGCTCGAGCACCTTCACCATTCTTAGCACATAGCCAACTGGTTAGTCCTCCTGGCCAGTTGGGGTTCTTAAATGTATTGTTTGTGTTGGAGACTAAGAGATATTAATTGCTGTAATGGCTGCAGATCAGCGATTACAATGCCAGTCTACAAATAAAGTACGATGTCCTGGCATTTTGAAGTGTATTGTGATAATTGCTAAACTGTGATTATTGCTCAACCGTGAGTTAGAGCTGTTCAAAGCATCAAGTCGGGTTGTGAAGTTTTTAGTATTCATTTAAATCGTGTGCGGCGCATCGGAAGCCAGGCGACGGAACAGGGCAAGGGCATAAATAGCTCTCAAGATTTATATTAATTTGATACGCGGAAAAAAAATTACTCGCTACTTTTAACGCAGAAGAAACATGTAATGGTGGATTCAGTTTTTCTGCGTGAACAAAAAGCAACGATGCTATGATGGCTGTTCTCTCAGATAAAATAGCGGATGACCAAGGGACGCTTGAGTATGGATCATGAGGTAAGGTTTCACGTACTTGCCGGGGCCAAGAAGTTCCAGAAAGTGTGAGTAAAGCGAGCGTTCGAGGTCTCCGGGAGCATCGTGCCAAACCTAAAATGCAAAAAACATGTATCTTATATTGGAGGTATGAGGGATTATGGAACTACTAATCCCAATTTTCTTCATCACTGTCAAGTATCATAAGTAGTTTAATACATATTTTCATATTATTGTAAATCGCTTTGTATAGTATCGCTTAATTTTCAGGACCTACTCCGGTAATTCAGTATGTATATCAGACCTACTCCGGTAATTCAGTATGTATATCAGACCTACTCCGGTAATTCAGTATGTATATCAGACCTACTCCGGTAATTCAGTATGTATATCAGACCTACTCCGGTAATTCAGTATGTATATCAGACCTACTCTGGTAATTCAGTATGTATATCAGACCTACTCCGGTAATTCAGTATGTATATCAGACCTACTCCGGTAATTCAGTATGTATATCAGACCTACTCCGGTAATTCAGTATGTATATCAGACCTACTCCGGTAATTCAGTATGTATATCAGACCTACTCCGGTAATTCAGTATGTATATCAGACCTACTCCGGTAATTCAGTATGTATATCAGACCTACTCCGGTAATTCAGTATGTATATCATTTTTTCATATTATTGTAAATCGCTTTGTATAGTATCGCTTAATTTTCAGGACCTACTCCGGTAATTCAGTATGTATATCAGACCTACTCCGGTAATTCAGTATGTATATCATATTTTCATATTATTGTAAATCGCTTTGTATAGTATCGCTTAATTTTCAGGACCAACTCCGGTAATTCAGTATGTATATCAGCCTCAGCCTCAGCCTCAGCCTCAGCCTCAGCCTCAGCCTCAGCCTCAGCCTCAGCCTCAGCCTCAGCCTCAGCCTCAGCCTCAGCCTCAGCCTCAGCCTCAGCAAACGTTTCTTGGAGCACCGGAGCATCAATAAAACAAAATAAAATATACTTAAAACAATTTCAGTGTCAAAACTTTTCAATAAAATTAGTAAGATAATAATAATATGTAGAACTAAAAGTAATCACCAAACTTAATGTAAACAAGGTTAGGAACAAGGCCCAGCTAGAGCAGATTTCAGATGACTATCGAAAACTAGACGCAAATACAAAACCACTAGCCAATCAGGAGTGGAGACCATTCAACAACAAACCAATCAGGAGGCGAAGTAAGTCACACTTGGGTTTAGTCATGACGTGAGCAATGGCGCTTTTGATTGAGTTTGCAAGTTGATTGACTGAAAGACAAAAGACTTCGCTCTCGACCAACAGAAACGCTGACGAAACGTAAGTTTCATATCAGCTCCAAAGGCCTGCTAAAAAAGTATTTACTTGACGCGTTGGTGTACCTCAAGGTCGCACAGTAGGTCCCTGAAGGCCACTCTGTTCGGTATGATTGTAGACTCCCTATCGCTATCCACGGTTCCAACAAGTGCAAAGGTAAGATGGAGAATGTGCGTGTTGAGGAGGTGTTGCTTCTTCCGCAGCAAGTACGCCAAAATCTATACAGATAAAAATGTTTAAAATCTCCAGGTCCACACACAATAATTCCATGGTCCACACTTATAGGCCTTCATCACGTTATATAAAAAGTAGAGTCAGTCACTCTTTTTTAATTGTTCACATTCGATATACGAATATAAATTACGTGTAGAATAACCATCAGAAATAATCTACAAACACAATTTTATGCTTGTTTTACCGAATTTAATCGAAAATATTGCACTACATTTTCTGAATTAACCGAAAGAAATGAATGCTTTCTCCGACTCGGTACGTTGCTATGATGACAAAATGGCGGCTGACTGAAACTCTTTCAGGTATTGATAAGCGTAGTTTAACACTGAGGCTGATACCAAACGAAGATACGACTGACCTGATAGCCCCTAGTTCTTTCCATGTCTCGCCGCGAGCCAGGATTACTTCTTAGTATACAACTCAGTGCTTTCACTGACGCATACAACGCCTCTACGTCGGTTGCCATGGCAATAAGTCCTAGGAGACAGGACACGCCCCCTATGCACTCCATCAGTTTTGTGACAGGATTGGGACAGAATGTCCTCATGCCTGAGCACCCTATAATAACGGCCCCTATGGTCCTTGAGGACCCCAATAGGTGAGCCGCTGTGTTGTGGATTAGACGGACTGGGGTTGTGTTGTCATGGTTTGATAGACCAAGCTGAAAGACAAAGAAATGATATGCATCTAATTTAAAACATTTCATTGGAAATGTGGCAAAGTAGTCGGCGAAATTAATGCGGATGAAGGGCCACTACTGAAGTAAACATGGCGGCTTGTATAGAAGTTTCACATATAGCTATTTCAAACGCTAGAAATTCATCACTAAACATCTCCAAATCACACAACAAGTTATAGCCGTAATAACCAAGGTCTTCAGAGTAATTTGATCATGAGGGCCTTCACTGATTGGCTGATTTTGAACGCTGGATCATGCGGAGAAATATGTTTCTCTCAACGGCTCTGTATCAAATTTCGCGCATGCGTCAATGGCTGTCACCAGAGTCTCCCCCGCGACCAGCCGGGGAGCCCTGGGTTCGAATATGGTCAATAGGAACCCAGTCATCGCATAAGTGAAATGTTTTGTGCAATCAGATGAAGAAAATCGCTTCAAATGAACCCAACAGTCGAAATTCATTCATTCAAAGATACCTCTTTGCCGATAGCCCGAGTGTCCACCTTCCGGAAGTGCTTGCGGATCTTAGCCATGGTAAGTACTGACTGCGCATGCGCGTGTACACTAAACATCACCTTGTCCTCCGACACAAGCGGATCCACAATCTCAAGAGCATACTGTAAGGCAGAAAAAAAACGATAGTAAAAATGCTAGCAAGTCTACCAAAGGTTCCGTATAAATAAAAGACTAGTTTCGAACCTGGATGAGTCAACATGTCTGACGTCGCCGGCACAGTTCGAGAGACAGCGCGAGAGACAGAAAAATCAAGAAAAATTAATTCTGATTAATTTTAATTTGCGAAATAGGCGATTTGCACTAACTGGGTCACGTGACCCAAATCCCATACATTCTGAATAAAATCTTGAAAATTCAACTCGCTGAGATTTGCTCCAGGTTAGAGATTTTAAGCTGAAACTTGGGTTTCTGACTAATATCGATTGGTTCTTTGTATTTCTAGAATGGATTTCGACAAAACACCTCGTTAAGAGGTAGTTGGGGTCACGTGACCGGGTTAGTGCAAATGGCCTATTGAGTTAAAAAGTGAGCAGACGTTTGCAGCTTGTCAGCGAGTCGTAGGCTAAAGACAACGTATGCTCACTTCCGTTCAAAATTTCGCCAAAGCAAAAGAGTTTTAACTTCTAACTTTACCCAGTTCGAGGGTAATGACAACCCGCAAACTGTTGCTGTGAATTTCAGGTCTGAACTTTACTCATAACAGGTTGTACAAAAAATCCGAAGTTCAACAAGCCGACGCTGTTCTTCTCGCTAAATATAACTGTTGTGAATGCGTACTCGTAATTTCAATTGTTGGTATGCGATAGCTCAACTCTTATACTTGCTCGCTATGCCGTTTTTTATCCTTCAAATTACAAGCGATGACCACAAGAATTTCATGTGCGTGTTTCAGTATTTTTGGGATCGATGCGTCATCGATTGCCAAGTTAAAACAGCCCGATGGAACAATGATTATGCAAATCTTCACCCAGACCGTAGACAGCTAGTGGGTACAAAAGCAAGGAAAAAGGAAATTCGGGGTCGAATTCGAGGGGCAAAAGAAAAAACAGAAAGACAATCGAAAGGGAATAATAAAGTGATTTTAGTGCTTTTCACTCGTTACGTCAAACTACCAAGGTTTGAATAGCTATAGATCAGCGACCAAAAATGATGCTCTTGGTTATTAAGATTCTCACTAGCATACCACAGATTCTCCCTCTAAGCAAGGTGCTTGGAAGCTTCCCACGTAATTGGGGCCTAGGAGGAACATTTTCATGGCGGTGCCTGCAGGGATGGGCTCTTCGATCAGATGTGTTGGGCCCAATTTCCATAGCAACCGCGAGCAGCGTCGTTTGTTGGGTGGTGTTCCAATATAGGCGAAGATGTAGGGCGCGACTACAGTAGCTGAGCCATCTTGAGTGACTATACCTCCTTGGATGTATTTTAACTGAGGAACAGAGCAAAAATAAACAAGATTTGCCAGCCTTTCTTTCTCTCGCAGCCGTCCTTGTGTCAGTGACTCAACGTTGCGCACCCGAATGCAAGTGAGACTACCTGTTCTTTGATAGCATGGAATGGCGACAAGCTACATACGGCTACTACAATCCGCAATCATTACGGTCCTGACGATGGCTGCAGTGAATGTGCTCAGGGTTATCTGTTTTAGGGCTAGCGTTTTTCTCTTGAACGTAAATTTTTGCTCATTATCGTAGCCATTTTATGACCCGTCCATACTACACCTTTTGCTCTTGCAATACTTTTTGCTCCGGATACAACGCCGAAAACGATCACCAGAAACGGCGAAAACAATACGAAAACGATAAGTGTGGACGCAAATCTTTTTAAAAAACGGAGCAATAACAGTATCCGTTTTTGTTTGAAAACGGTGTAGTGTGGACGGGGTCTAAGACTCCGGGCCATGGATTTATGGCTAGGTCACTTTACGATCGCACCAAAATTAACGATACTGGGCGAATGTTTTCTTTAATTTTGAAAATGCGGAAGGCGAATTGCCTCATAGATAATGGGTTATTGCTTTAAAACCGTTTTGTAATAAAATATTATCTTGATATAGAGCGGTTTAGGGGACAAAAATATATAGAATGCTTGCTCTTATGTTTCAGTTTAAAAGAAAGGAATACATATTTATATGGTCAAGATTCAGCATCTATTCGAAACATTTTATACTGACAGACGCTTTAACATTTCAAGAGGCATATCCGTAAGGCCCTTTACCTTGACGGTAGCTACATGATGTCCGTCCATAAAGAGTGTGGCGGTACTATTACGAATAAGTGCCTTGTTTAACACCACTACCATATGGTGCCAACGTCCCTCTTCGACAAGAAGTTCATTCTGGAATCTCGCCTCGGTGTGTTCGCGCTCTCGTCGGGCACGATTTGCCTCAATATCATCGTCACTTGAGCGATCCTCCGTGCAAACCTGCGAGTAAGAGGTATTTTAGGTTATTTATATGTAGTGCCGCCAGTATCTATAATAATGTGTTTTACTATCAAGGCCTGCCTTAATCGGTCTTCCTTGCAAACCTGTGAGAGAAAGGTAGGTTATGTAGATATAGTGCCACCTGTATCTATAACATGCTTTACTATCAAGGCCTGCCTAAATCGGTCTTCTGAGCAAACCGGCGCGAGAGTAAGGTCATGTAGATGCAGTGCTAACTGTATCTTAAATATGCTTAACTGTCGAAGCCTTCCTACTTCGCAGGGGTAAAACTGGAATTTCTGGAGCCAAATACAATGTGTCGGGAAAGATATCGCAAAAGTGAGGGCCGCCTCCCCTCCCGAAATGCCGCCCATATTTGGTAGACATAGACATAGTCACATTTTTTCACAAAATACATTTTTTTTATAAAATACATTTTTTCATAAAATACATTTTTTCATAAAATACATTTTTTTCATAAAATACATTTTTTCATAAAATACATGTTTATCCGCAGCTCCTTTTGAGAAGCCATAATGAACGTCTCCGTGGCATCATTCCATCATGCTATAGGTCGCCCAAGCTTGCCACAAGAAAAGGGCACATCGAAAAATTATTCTAAATTTCAGAATTGAATCTTCATGGAGTTTTTCTTTTTAGCGGCTTCATGAGGTTTTCCTTTTTAGCAGAGCTCCTAGCGGCCGAAGGCCGCTGAGCGGAGCACCACACCTAAGTTAAAAGCGTCCAAACGATCGCAAATACAGGGTACCGAGCATCACAGGCGGGAATGTACGCATAGGGATACGATTGACTTTATATGTACCAATAGGGATGGCGGAGCCAGTGTTGGCTTTAGTCCCGCACTTTTTATCTAATTTTCTTACATTTTCACTGACTTTAGACCCCACCCCCTTCCCCACTTTGGCATATCATTGACGAGCCCAACTTCAATTACCTATAGCGCCAACTAATAACACGACGGAAGAAACCAATCCGCATGTGCTGAAGATGAGAATACTATGTCAAGTGTTCACTGGCGAAGCGAGTAAAAGGTCTTTGATTCATCAGGACATTTTTGATTTGTATACTCACAACAAGCATCTTATCTTCGATGGAGATGGTGATGGACAAGCAAGGCGAGATCTGAACCTTCCCGTCAGCAGAACGGAACTGTCGAGCGACTGTTAGCAGTCGGACAGGGTGAGGATCCATGCTAGGTGTACTGTACCTACAGCCAAATAAACATGTAAACAAACAAACAAATATATAAATAAGCGTATTTCTACAATCAGCGACAAAAGTAGTTGAGAATTTCCCTTCCAAAATGCTTTTCTATATTTCAACTGCGTAAGCGATGTCTTCTTGGCTTTAATTCCCCCTTCCCTTTTATTCAATGTTGAAGCCACATTGCCAAAAAATCACGAAGCGGTAAGATACTGATTTTACCTGTCGATACAAATCCAAGCAGCAAAAGTGAGGCCGGCCTGAGGAGGAAAGAACCTCTCCCCAGTCCCTACACCAGGTACTGCACCAACTACAGCCACGGGGGTACCAACCACTGAACTAACTGAAGCGAAACCTAAAAAGGAACACATTAGGTTTATATTGACCATCACGATATTCTGGGGAATCGTACGTGCGTAACTCGTAAATGTCCGCCCGTATATCATCCTGTGATGCATCTTTTATACGACTATGGATAAGGGACGGACCTATAGAGTCCTAAAGTGTGACGTTACAAATGTGAAAAATTTCGAATGTCAGCTTTTTGTCCACGAATAATGAAAGACCAACTCCAAAGAACGATGCATGCAAAAAATGAGGTGAATCGGTTGAAACGCGACCGAGATATGACCCGCTGAATACATAATTTTCTTTAACAAATCACTGTATATTGGACTCAGTTCCAAAGTGTTTGGAACTGAACCCAAAAAAGAACAGTGATTTGTTTGGTGTGGTGTGTAGCTTTCATTCGATATACCCTTTCGAAATAAAGGGACAAATATTGCTAAATCGAAAATTTGTTTTTTTTCTGCGTAATCACTTTACGACTCTAATGATGACAAAGGGTAGCAAATCCCACTAAATTATCAAGCCACTAAAGCCTGAAAAAATATGAAGCACCCGCGAGAAAATCCAGAAGAAAATATATCGAAAGTCGCCTCTACAGTCCGACAAAAGTTAAATAGTCTCTTTCCTCGGCTCATTCTCGTGCCCAGTCACTCGTCACATGGCCCCGGGAGAGGGGCTCTGATGACATCCATTAGATGGCCATCGCTGGTTGGCTAATTTGACAGTTGGAGCATGCGCAGAAAAGTTCTTCCTCTCAACGGCTCTGTATTAAATCTCGCGCATGCGTCAATGGCTATCATCAGTGCCTCCCCGCGAGGTTACGAGCCGAGGAGATCTGGGTACGGGAAATGCACAGGGGAAAATGACATAGAATGGTCTTGCTAGCGTTTTTCCATCAATGTGTGAAAAATGTTAATGAAAGGACCACATTTTCCCATTAATGTTGTATGTTCATTAATGGAAAAACGCTACCAAAACCATTAATGTTTTTACGCAATTTTTCCGGTGGTCCTCAGTTAGATAACGAGCTCAACAGCTCATGCACTACCAGTGTACAGGAAATCTAATCGGAAACGAGATTTTCATAACTACTGATACCAGTTCATACCTGGGAAAGCCTGTGGTGCTATAGCTGGCATAAAGAGGCATCCAAATCCATCAACGCTCATGTCAAACTCCACAAACGATGGCGAATAGCACACGCCATGCGCACGTGCGTCACGCGGGGTTGTCATGGAAACCAAACACTTGACACGCGTCAGGGGGACAGGCTTGTCAGGAGGAACAACTGGGATGTCTTCCTCTTCATCGTCATTATCGTTGCTCTCGCTTATTTCTTGGCTCATTTCACTGTTGTTCCCCTCTGTGTCTTGCGAGATGTCCTGGTCAAGATTAATACTGTGAACAATTTCTTCCATGCTCATTTCTGCTGTCTTATGATAGCTCACACGTCTGATATTAGCGTCATCCGTATCTGGAGTGCTATCCCTTGAGGTGACACTAGTTTGTGATGTCCGCCTAACAGTGTGTTTAGTGCTAGGCGATTGACTTCCCGGCGGAGTGTTGCCAGTATCTATACCACTCTCGGCTACTAAAGTCCTCCTTAATTCATTAGATGCTGAACTGCTTCCAGACCCTCTACGAGGTGTTTCTATGTCCTTCAGAGACTGTGTGTCATTAAAGTCACTTTCATTATAACTCTCCGATAAGCCTGACGCAGCTAAGGAATCGGACTCTTGAGCCTCGTCTTCCCTTGGGACATCCCCATGTGAATCCCTAGCGACATCTACAATCACCATGTCATCACCTTGATCTATACTGGATACTTCTTGCTCCGTGTCCCCTACAGTATCAATATCCACTCCATCTACTATAGTAGTAGGCGCTGCTTCCTGCCCTGGATAGGATGCTACCACACCTCCATACAACTGATCCCTATCATCAAATGCCTCGTTATGATCGAGTCTGTTTTTGCGGCGCTTTCGCCTAGGAGGTCTCTTAGGAGTATCTTCATCCTCATTGCCCGAAAATTCATTGTCTATTACCTGATTAAGTCCTGAATTACTAGATTCCGATTCAAATGATTCATCATCCCGTGCCGTCTTAGATGTCTCCCCGGGTACAATCTCAAAGTCTCTTTCACTCTCCGAGTCTGATTCCTCGCCCGAGCTTGAATCAGAGCTTGGCTGGATCATACTTAACATAATGTCTCTGAAACTCAGGTTACTCTGCCGAGACTCAAGGGGCTTAGGTTCATTCCTGGAATCAGCCCGTCCACGTGCGGAAACATCAGAGACCTTTCTAGTCACCGCGTCTGAAAGTTTCCGAAGATTGGCATCCGAGATTCTTCGCACACGTGGTACACTTTCTTGTGTTTCCGAAGTACCGTACACCTCGCCTTGGGATTCATTTGGTTCTTGTTCCTCTTGCTCTGGCGACTCTTGGTCGGTTGTTGTGTCCTCCAAGGGTTCAAGTGGCTTGCAAAGTAAAGGCTCACCAAGACGAAGAAAGTCCCTGACAAATGTACACAAGAATATAAATTTGCACAGAAAGTCAAGACAATTAGATGAGACTACAAATGTGATTCAAAACTTTGTCAAGCTTGCTTCTGGAGTATTTGACATAATTTCGTTAGAATTAAGACAACTATTCTTTTCATTCACTCTTGATTTGGATGAAGAACGAGATAAATGATCTAGCATGACAACTAAGGGAACATAACAAAGCAAAAATGGAAGTATTTGAATATTTTCCTGCTGTATTTAAACCTCGCGCGCTCTTGTACATGTATAATCGCCGAATGATGGTTTGAAAATTAAACCGAAATGTCGCATTTTACATCTTGTCTACTCATTGGTGAATCTCGCCATGAAATTGACTTTGCTCGAAATATCTTTCATTCACTATTTCCTTGAATTGTAATTGTCGGCTGGCCATGGATTTTGAATGTTTTCCCCTGGACTAATGAGGAAGCTGGCGCATAACACCTTATACGTGCATTTTTTAGTCTCTTTTGGAAAACCAAACACAAACACGTCGCATATAGCCGCTTGGAACATAGGTCTCAGAGAAGTCCTTTTTTAGTGTTTCTATAAATATCGGGGGTAATAAGTTGTCCAGAACAAACCTTAGAACCGTAGGATTTAGTGCTTGAGATGCCAGCCTTTCAAACATCCTCTGCAATGCACGGTTAAGAGGGTGACTCTCGTCCACGAAAGCTACTTCGCACCGCTGAATAAGCTGTTGGGGAAGGCCTGCCTGACACATCACTTGTTGGTTATGTTCTGATCGTAAAAGAATCTGAAGTTGACTCAGCCAGTGGTACTGTAGCTCGATACAGCCCTACAGAAGACGAGAACATGATGAAACTAGAAGAGGACTTATAAGCATATCAATCCGGGACAAAATTGCTGTCGCCTAATTGACAACTCTACATAATTCAGAGCCTAAAGACAGGCACTCACTCCTCTCCCCAGTTCAATGTTGTGCCTAGGGGATGTCAAGGTGGCATTTCAAAGTCTTCATCAACAACATTGTGTGGGGGAAGGGGGGTTCTTCATCAACAACATTGTGTGGGGGAAGGGGGGTTCTGGTAGCATTTGGATCAATTCGTTTTGAGCATAAATGTTATAACTAATTAGCGTCATCAATTTTTGTGGATTAAGCAAATGTCTCGTGTAATATCCCACCACACAAGTAGGTTACGACAGGAAAGTTTCAACAGAATTCATCAATTCGTAAAAGGCCTATCATCAACCGGTAGCCTGTGCGCCCCGTTGTTTTTCGGCTGCTCTGATTGGCTAACAGCACGCAAAAGCTGTCGATTGATGATGGGTCATTATGCCTGCTAATTGGTCGAGAGTTTTGCTGTCTCTTGCTATAATCACCTACCGGTGACTATAACATTCAACGCATTGCGAGTCCGCATTCAACGCGCGAGTTTTCCTATGAACGTAAAAAAAAATCTTAGATACACTTGAGCAGTTAGACGCCTCTCAGGTTCTGTGCTTGTCGTGGAACAGTCACTGATAATCCCCGATAATCACGTCACTTTCAGCGACGAATTGTTCAATTGTCTAATATTTGTTCTATTAAAACCACCAACATTTACAGAGGCAGAGCGCAAAACAATCATCTAATCGTACGACTTTTACAAAGTCAGTTTTCCGAAATATTTAGCAGCGGCTTCTTTAATTGCGTCTCTCAATTCAACAGCCTATAAGGTGCACTGACCTCGTTTATTTCTCCAGTAATCGTGTCCTCACAAACGGCAGGCAAGAGGTCTACTACAGCAGTTATTGCCCCGGCATGATGTATCGACAATATAGTAGACCCATAATGTGATACAGATAATCCATTCACTTGATCTGTAGGGCCATAATTCCCGGCCTTGAAGCCAAACGAGTCCGTAGCCATCTCGAACAAACACTTGAACATCTCATTCGCAGCAAACAGAACAGACGAGGAGTCAAGTTCAAGATCAGGCGGTCCGTCCACGATAACGGATGACCTACAATCAAGAATAAGATATGAAACCGCGTACACTGTAGATATGCGGCGCAAGCTAACAAGACATGATAAGAGTTCACTGGTAGTGTTTTGCGCAGAGTTCTTGAGTACACGTCACCTGTATGGAGTTCTCTGTCTGACCTTAGTAATGTGATTGGAACAATACAGAAAACAGCCTTGTATATCATGCACCCCGGAAAGAGTACTACGAGGCTCTGGCTTTGTCTGCCCTTGGTCCCTTGTGCCAGACTAGTTTGCGCGGCTAGACAAAGCCAATTGTTTATGGGTTAGAGACTGTTATTTCGTGTTTTATAATATACAGGGCAAAATTACTCGATGCTGATTGGCTAAGAGCGAGGGCATTTTTTCTTAATTGGGGGCACGTCTGAAAACGAGCAGTCAACACGCGCGCTTAATTTTGCCCTTTTATATCATAAACAAGTAATCACATAGGCTCCTCGTAAAATTAGGGATTACAGCCATTCTCAGTTACACGCGGTCGCCGGGAAAAAAAATTGCAAGCGAAAACTCGTTTTCTGTCTTGTCTGAGCGGCGAAAGCACGTTACCATGCGTTACCATGGAAACTTTGACAAAAAAACGAGTTTTCGCGTGCAAGCTTTTTTCCCGGCGACCGCATGTAACTGAGAATGGCTTAATTTCACTTGTTTTCAATTTTTTTTTTCAATTGCCCTCGCCGCAGACGGCTCGGGCAATTTTGGAAAAAGATTGAAAACACTCGTGAAATTAATCTCTAATTTTACTCGGCCCCATGCGATTACCTATACTTATTGGCAAATACACGCACGCGCTGGCAATACAATGAACGATAATTTTTTTGAATACGAGGCGTCAGCCGAGTGCAGTATTAAAAATTTAGAGTCCATTGTATTGCCAGCAAGTGCGTGTATTTATCAACAAAACATGAAATAAAAGTCTCTAACACTTTTAATATACAATCTGAGTTCACGGCGTGGACCTGCGTGAAGAAGTATTAGAATGGTTTCCCTGACTAGACTCAAAATCAATTACAACTTTTACTTCAAATGCAGGTATTTTAATTGAATTCGGAATATTTTAGGTACATGAACGGCATTCTGATAGCTCGGTAATACAGAAAGCTTAAATAAAAATTATTGATAAGTATTAAGAAGTTGTGAAATCAAGAAAGATTTGCACTTGCAGTGAACACTGCACGATCTTTATGCGTTATTACCAATAACGCACTCGCCCCGTTTGTTGTCGCTAGGTAACGAAAACTCACGTGATCAGTTTTACCCAATGGGGTCTGCGCATTTTGTCCAGTGAACGAAGATTGTATATTAAAAGCTATTCACATAGAGGGGCGTATCTAGTGTGTTTTCATTGCGACTCCAGATCGTGCGATGTGAACGGCTAGCAACTGTAATCGCAATTTCTCGTGTGAGGCCGCAGGTGTTGAAAACAAATATCGCAATGAATTCGCCGGTTGTTTGCACTACGCAATTTGACGTCGCCGATTCTCGAAGAAATCGCTACCCAAATCACAGCCATAAAAGTGATGAGGAAAATGCACGTTGGCAAGAACAGGCAAGCGACACCAAAGAATAAACGCCGAGGATTATAGAACAGGTCTACATGTTAGACTCCGTTCACACGAGACCGGTACAAAACCGGACCGGTACAATTCTGGCACGGTACCGCTTGTTCATACGGTACCGGTACAATTCTGGCATGTTTTGCAACAGTGTTCGCACGTGCCAGTGCCGGACATAGCCGTGCCAAAATCGGTCCGGTACCGCAGGTCCCGTGTAAACGCGCGATGGTACCGTACCAGAATTGTACCGGTCCGGTTTTGTACCGGTCTCGTACGGGGTCTTAGACACAGGTGTTATTATTTTCTCTCACCTGACAGAGTCCGAGCTGAGGGTGGGTGTGAGAGGAGCGTGGGATGACGTAGATGAGACGTGGCGCCGATTTGTGATTGGGATTCGTTCGCCTGTGTAGGGGAGCACATTTGGCGTCTTTAGAGAGAAGCAGCCCAAGAGACGAATAGTATCAGCCAGCCCACGAAACCGCACCTACAAATAACAGGTTAACTTGTTTACTCACCATGCTCAGAATGCACTGCATCGGTGACATTAAGATGCTCACTATAAAAGGCTCTAATAGGTGTTACCAAGCTCCTTATATTTCCAGGATTTACTTGTGATGTACAGGGCACTATAAAAAGGAGACCTCAACCGATATCGCATAACTAACTCGCAACCCCCTGCCAGGCCCAGTCTCTCACGCATTCGGGTGAACACAGGGAACCCATGTCAAATAGGTAAATAATAATATAGATTTAGGCACTTCCTAAAAGCGCGGCTCAAAATAAGCTTTGATAACGTCATTTATGAACACGTGAACAAGTATCACATGGTCATTTCTGTCTAAAGAACTTTGTCTGACTGCCTTTTCTTCCTGAGATGTCTGGTGCTCCGCTTCGCTTCAAATTTGTCAGTTTTGAGCGTTTTACCAAAACACGACAAACTGACTAGTTTCTGTTTTCTGATAGAAAAATGTCACAAGAAAAATATATATATAATATTTTGGCACCATTCGAAGGTAGCACCATAAAAATGGCAAAAATGATAACCCGCTGTAGCCGAACCAGGTGACGGGTTGAGGCTTAACCTGCTGTTGCGGGTTGAGAATCCTCGCTTTCAGTAGAGTATATACTTGGCGCTCAACCAGCTGTAGCGGGTTCGCCAACCAGCTCTAACCGAACGGCTGTAGCGGGTTCATCAACCCGCTGTAGCTGAAGCAGTTGTAGCGGGTTGAAGCACAACTTGTTGTAGCGGGTTGACGAATCCGTTAGAGCTGGTTGACCGCCCAGTATATACTGTACTGAATTCACTATATTCTGAACCCGCTGCAACAGGTTGACTGTCAACCTGTTGTAGCAGGTTCGACTGTAGCGAGTTGATGAACCCATAAGAGCGGGTTCCGCTTTTTCCCATTTTATTGGTGGATCTGTAGTATTCTAGTGGGTTTCTTCATAGCAAACAGCAAAGGAGCCCATAATGCACCGCTACACCGGCTTTCTTATAACATCAAAATGCAAAGATTCGACAAAAAAGCTCAAATGCTTCAAATTGGTGTCAGTTTAGCACATTTTACCATGCATGAAGACCGAGTTTCTGATACACTAAACCAATGTAAACAAAAACAAAGCAATGGATTTTGGGTAGTGTGAGAAGGCTCGAGTCCAGAAGCACTTAAAAACGAAGAGAACAAAGAGAATTGAACATGAATCCTTCACACCTCGTCCATAAAGAAATTCTTGTTCGCCGGTTCGTCCTGCATCGCCGCTGTAAGCACGTGGAACACTGTCCTTAGTAACATCAAGATATCTTCCCGCATGACTGAAAAGGGATCAAACAACCATGTATCACTCATCTGAGAGGAGAGATCTTTCAGGAACATTTTCCGTAAAGAGGGCCAGGGCGACCAAGTGGTTTCAAGTCAGATTAGGTTTAACAAAAATACCCTTCTCAAAACTAGCTGTCAAATTTGTAACGGGGAAACACCGGCGTTGAACCTCCAACCAGGGGGTTCGGAAGCAGATACATTAACCAATGCGCCACGGAGGAATTCAGGTGCTGGCTATGATTTTAAAACTTTATTTGAACTTCCTTTGAGTGCAGAGAAATGACGAACGTTCAGACAAGCGCTTAGACACGTTTATCTGACTAGAAGCCTTTCTAGTACAAGGGAAATAAGTGAAACAAGGGAAATAAGTGATTAGAGCGCTTACAAGCTTTGTTGGGCCGATGAATCTTTCATGACAAGGAGTTCCAATTTCAAAATTGAAAAATACCCTTCTCAAAACAAGCTGTCAACAGTATTCATGATAAAAATAGGGACCAGATTACTATTTTGCCGACCAAACACTATTTGGCACCTCTAGAAAAACGTTCATGTCGGGTCCTGGTGTTTCTGCTTACCATCTATCCATTGCGGACTTGGCGGGCTAGCCAAGCTACCTTCCATACCAAGGGGAACTGACATGACATACACAAACCCACCGACCTCCCTGAACACCGCCCTGGTGCGTGGTTCTAGTTCAAACACTCGTAACAAGGCATTTAAGACTTCTATCTTCAGAGTTACTTCAGAATGTGGTGTTGAGTGCATCAGGCCCAGAAGAGTACCTAAAAATGAAACACATTTGATTTGTTGTTTGTAAGACCTAGCCATCCTAGTCATTAGCGCAAGCTAACATAGGACAATTATTATTTAAGCATTTAAGTCTGTCTTGTTTGTCTTTTGTTTGTAATCATGACCATCTTGTAAGGTTTTCCAATTAGTCAGGGTCTCAGATGAGTGTTGAAACTTGAAATTTATTTCTATTTAAAACTTCCTCACTCATTATGCTTGATTAAAATCTCAATACTCCTTACAACCGCGCGCGCACACGCAATCACAACCGCGTTCAGCACGTCATCACTGTTCGATTGGCTGAAAAACATCAGCCCTAGGTGTTTAGACGTCAAGTGATAGAAATTTGCAACCTGTTTTGATAGTAACATATTTCTGACTTTTCCGATAAGCAATATTACTAAAAGGTTGCTAAACTTTGTATCTATAGGCAATGAGATAAAGGAGACATTTGGGCGTAAAAAGTGCAATTTTTCTCGCTCGATTCAAGCCGTCAATGGACGATTCCAGATATAAGCGCGCACGCTCTTCTTTATTCAGAAATGCCCAAGCCGTGTCCCACAACTACCAGAATGCAGCGCGCTTTTTTAACAGTTTGTTCGACAAATGTCCCACATCTACCGACATGCAGCGCGCGCGTGCATTATAGCTGGAATCGTCAATTCTAACCACAAAATATTGAGATACGTGAATCGCGATACTAACCTAGATCATCATTGCCTCCACTCAGGATCAGTTCTTGTATGATTCTCAAGGCGTCGCTCCTGGACTTGGGATGCAGTATCATGTTATGTGTGCACCTCGCACCCCCACACGAGCGAAACATCATGGCATTCTCTGCATTCCCCTCCAGGAGTAAACGCAGGCAACCCATCAACAAGAAGGCGTACTCCTCTTGATCTGCTGACGTCTGGCTGGACTCATTTTCACTGAACTCGTTGATACTAGTAGGAGTTGATGGACTAAGAAGACCATCTATGAAATAAACCAGTCAGTTGGGCAGCGGCCAAAGCATTTCATATGCCCACTTAACACTTGTGAATATTTGTTCATTGTTTTTTCAGCGGCCCGGTATCCATCAAATCGCGCGCTCTGATTGGCATGCGAGCGGTCCAGAATCCTATGATCCGGCCGGACCCCTGGGGCCCGTTTCTCAAAACGCCCGGTAATTAACGGGCCCGTAAAACTTATCGGGAGAGTTTACGGGGAAGTTTATCGGGTACGAGCGAGCGTTTCTCAAAGCTCCCGGTAACCTCCCGATAGTTATCGGGGCCCCGGAATCAAATTTATAATTTCCGGATGTTTCAAATTACCCAAAAAATCAATGAATTATCGAAAAACACAGCAAATTGTCGACACTAGATCACAAAGTGTACCGCTAAGTTTGTATTTCCAGCGAAAAAAGTAAAGAAATCAGCTAAAATCTACGAAAACAAGAGCAATTTGTAGTGAAATTGTGCACTGAGATTGAACATTTGTTTACATTCTTGCAATCAACACGTCAAACTGATTAACAGCAAAGGTGTCAAACGAATCGTTTTGATCGGTTGAGAAGCGAGATGGTTGCATCTGATTGGCTAATACTCTCCCAGTTTATCGGAATGGCGGGAAAAACAATCCCGGTATTAAAGTTTACGGAAGGCACTGCGAAGCGATAACTCTTCGAGGCAAAACGAGACAGGCCTTCCCTGCTAGCAGAGAGAGGCCACTTCTTGAAGTGGCCTCTGCACACAATTGTCACAACCTCGTCCAGGATCGTGAACGTACTTGACTGGTTTGGCTGGTTTTACAAGAATGGCTCAGTGTTTTTGCTTCGAAAACAGCGCAAGCTTTCACGAGTGATTTCTTGTTCATGAACGACACACAACATTTTGCTCAAATTTCTATAGAAAACAAAACGATCTCCAGCGAATTCTCAAAGGCAAACTTTAGAATAAGTATCAGAGTTGCTCTTAAAAGAGCCTTTAAACTGAGTAAACGAGCCATTACATCTAAAATCGTTGCATCGCGACCCGCGTTTTCAAAACATCGACATCAAACCTTATGAGCCAATCAGATTCTTGCCCTGTTTCGCCTAGTGCAGTTGCCTGGCTTTCCGTCGCGACATTGTCTGGTTTTAGTTCAGAGAAAAGCCATTTGACTGCACTAGGCAAGAGTTTCATTGGCTCAGATAGTTTGATTGGCGGAACAGAAAAGCCAAAAACAAATCGATGTTTTGAAAACGCGGTTCGCGATGCAACGATTTGAGCTGTAAAGGCCACAAAAAGCGATTTTGTGTAAGTTTTAGAGCAGATAAAGTGTGATTTTCTTGCTCGCGCACAAACTTGATCGACCAGTTTTTCCAAGCTCACGCCATTTTCTCGCACATGCGCGACAGAGAAATGACATTTGTGTGCAGATGCCACTTTTGCGTAGTTGAAAAAAACACAAGAAAACATTTAAAGTAAAAGAAAATACAGGGAGAGATAAAAAGTAGCCTCTGCTCGCAGGGTAAGACAGGCCGGAAAATGGTTAGTTTTGAAGTTTTTCGGTAATTTTAACTTGGCAGAGTCTAGTTGAATAACTAAGCTTGACCTAGAGTGAAAAATTTCAGGAAAACAAATCTATTTTCGACCTTATTTTAAGGCTTCAAAATGCTTCCCGGTAATTAGCGGGAGGTCAAGAGCTCCCATAAAAAATCGGCCGATTTAACGGGAACTTTTACGATTTCGAAAATAACTGGAATTTTGAGAAACAGTCAAAATATATCGGAAGGTGTTAACGGGTAGGTTAGCGGGTCCGATAAGTTATCGGGCGTTTTGAGAAACGGGCCCCAGGTCCGGATAAATCGCGCGCGCGCTAAATTCCGAGGTGCGCGCGCTAATTTCTGTGAAGTTTTATGCTGTTTCAGTGAAAGCAAAAACAAAAAACAAAAAAAAATATTATTTACCGGCTTGGGGTCGGTCCAGATCGCTGCACATGCGTGTCAGAGAAATGACAACCATTATGCAGAGGCTAATTTCGCGAAGTTCACACAAAATGTAAATGCAAATATAGGGGTGTTAAAAGTAGCTTCTACTTGCAAGGAAGTTTACTGTTTGCTATGTACTTCTGCTTTTGTAATTTGCACTTTTAAAATGACCCCATTGGTATGTTGACCTTCCCCTGATATGTTTGTTTTTCTTCAACTGGTTAGTCTACCCATCCAAGTAATATGAGGCTGGCAAACCTGCTACCTTGTACTGGCACGGCTCACAATGTGAAAGTGATTTTACTTGGCTTGATTCACAACATGTAGTTATTACATATATGTGACCCTCTTTGGGAAAACGTATAATAACGATTTTCCGTTTAATGGCCAAAATAAACGAACGGTAAACGACTTTCCAAAACGTATATACGACTTTCCAAAACGTATATACGACTTTCCAAAACGTATATACGACTTTCCAAAACACATAAACGATTTTCCAAATCGGTTAAACGATTTTCCAAAACGTATAAACGATCTACATAAACGGGCACCCTCACGAAACCGACCTAAAAGCCACGGAACAAAAACTTGTGTACCCAGCGCGTATTCATTACGCGTATTTCCCGGAGATTTCAATGTCCGAACTCGACCGAACACTTATGCGAAAATAAAATAAAGTTCACGCTTAATTATATGATTATAATATCCAGTAACTAATCTGAACATCAAAAGATGCATCTACGAAAAATTAAACGAGAAAATCGAGAGAAGGAAACACCAAGGGAAGGAAATAATGAATTCGGAATGATTGAATAAAATGTGCGAGTTTCAGTGCATTGTTTTGAATGCATAATTAACTTGACCTTTCGCGAATGCGCTACACGACGAAAATGCTCTGTGTTTCTCACAAAAAGTAAAACGGAAAACAAATAGCCGGAGAAGGTTATTAACTGGCTTTATGGCATTGATAGCGGAAAAAAACATATTCGCGTTGGGGAAATCAGACGCAGAAGTATAGTATTTATTTTGGTATCACGCGACGCGACCGACCAACTTTGTAGTTGCGTGACAGGAAACATTAGGTAAGTACAGTGCAGTCAAGTGCAAAACTTCATTCTTTTGCTGTAATTTTTACTGTTTTGATGTACCCCATACAAACCGATGGCTTTTCTTTTCTGTGCTTGAAAGCAACTCGTTCAATCTCGCATCTTTTACTTCAGTTCGCTTCGCTTTCCACGTGAAAGTGTCGCGCCATTATTTGGATCATGATTCAAAACAAAACAATTATTTCACGCTATCTATTCTATACACTTAAACATTGAATCATAATTTGACCTCGTAAGTTTTAAGTCTTCCTTGGCAAATTGTAGTGGTATGTTGAATGCAGCATAGTACTTACCAGGCTTTAAAACAACGGTGAAAAGTATGGATTCGCTCTTCGTGCCCGAACGCAAACCGAATTATTATAACACCTCCCTAAAGCGAATTCCAACGTGGAGCGAACATCCTTTCTCCACTCGTATAAACGATTTTTCAATTCGTATAAACGATTTTGTTACTCGTTTAAACGCTTTCATCATTCGTTTAAACGTTTTCCCGCATCGTTTAAACGAATTTTCAAATCGTATAAACGATTTTCAAAGTCGTTTAAACGATTTGTGAGATCGTTTAAACGCTTCATAAACGACTTTTTCATTAAACGCTAAATCGTTATTATACGTTTTCCCAAAGAGGGTCGCATATGGTACCGTAATAACTCCATGCTTGCAAATAAGCCATTGACATATTATTGTTCAATGAGCGATAGTAACTTTACTTGGTTTATGATTGGCTGACAGGGAAACCATTCAACAACAGCTTGTAATATATCTCATTTATGATTTGCTAGGTTTCTTGGTCTTAATGCAGTTATTTGAAATGTGCTCTATTATGCAATACCCACTAACCATTGTTCTCCTTGAGGGCAGCTGCATGATCTTTAAGAGAACTTGTTAGGACTTCAAGTATGCCAACCTCCCTGAATATCTCCCTGTATTTGGGGTCATAGCTCAGGATGCGTATGAGAAACAGCAAGGCAACATGGTGGCAACCACTTATGCTAAAAAGAGTACAGAGCTTTAATCAATAGCTAACTTTGTTTGCAAGAAAAAAAGTATTGCACCATATTTTGAAGCCTATACAGAGTGAAGACATTGGTATGAACATAGCTGTTTTCTGCAGTGACATTCGTCAATAAAAAGTGAGCTCTTGCAATTCGTTCTCCCAGGAAAACCTGGAAAGCTGACGTCCCTGCTATTGTGTTGACCCTTTAAAGTTTGTCTAGCTTCCCAACCATTCCATGTTATTAACTATGATGGTGTATGATTAGCAATTTGTGTTTCCAAAATGTCCATCCCCCATCCCATGGAAGGGACTGGAAATTCCAGAGGGGTGGGGAGTGGGTGGTGGTGCCTGGGAGGGGGGGGGGGGCAATTTACCTGATTTCGTCCATACAAATACTGTATTTTCCTTTGGAGGGGTGGGAGTGGGGTAAGTTTTGATCACCCTTCCATGGATGGGGGGATGGATATTTTCTGGAACCAAACAATGGGTACTGTTACTAACTGTTGATTAAATTGTTATAACCTTTTATACTTATACTTATATTATTTCTGAAAACTTACCTTTTATTTTTAAAGAGAATGCTGACAGAGATGAGCTCAGGACAGGGTACCCAGTTCAAGTTACAGATTACAAGTTCTAGAAGTTTGAAAATCCTCTCTTGGACGTCAGGATCTTTCTCAGGTGCTTTTTCAATGAAAAGCGAGAGTGTATGTTGAGGCTCCAGTATAAAGTAGTTAGCGTTGTCAGAACAGTATATGTTGTTTATGCATACCAGGATATTTAGAGAGAGTAGTTTGTCTGAAGTCTGAAATAGAAATAAAATGAAGATGTCATTGAGTTTGTGCATCTATTACTACACTGACGAGACTGATTGGTTCACAGATCAAAGGCATTTAATTAATCTAAAGTTGGGCATATTAGTATTTGACTGGCGGTGTTGATCAATTTGGGCCAATGTTGAATTGAAACCCCATCCACACATATTTGGATATTTTTGAGAACAGAGATTTTTTCCTTCATTTGCACCTCCTGTCCACGCGTATGCAGCATTTTCTGACATTTTCTGAAAATGCTCTCCAGACTGTATGTAGATTTTCAAAAATGAAGATTTATTGTATTCGTGTGGATGGTCCAAAACAAGAGGTTTTCAAATACAGTGTTCATGTGGATGGTTGAAATCAGAGGCTTTCAAATACAATGACGTTGAAGTTAGAGTCCAGGGGCTGGTTCCTAGAAGGTCAGTTAAGAGTTATCTGTACATATACACTTATCCAATGGATATATCCTGAACAATACCTATACAACAGATAACTTTTATCCATGGATAACTTTATCCAATCTTTCAGGAACCGTCCCAGTTACCCTGCTAGCAGAGGCTTTTCCACTGTATCTCTCTTTTACGTTGACCTAATTTATTTGCGATTTGGTGGTGCGCGTTGTTTTGTTGTTAAACAAACCAAGCTACGCGAAATACACAGAGACGCAAATGACTATGACATGATAAAAGAGTCACAGGAGAAAGCTCTGCTAGCAGGGTAGAGTCCAGTGCACTTGTTTTTGAAGGGCGCATACGCTCACATCCCGCGCATGCCCAATAGGTGAAGTGTAGCATCAAATATTTTAATCATTTTTGCATAAACGTGAATAGGCAAACATGATTTAAATACAGTCCATGTGGACATAAATTTTTAATAATATGGAAAAAATCTATGTTTTTCAAAAATATCTGGATACGTGTGGACAGTGTTTGTAACTCACCTTGAGAAACACTGTTTGTATAACCTGGAATGCTTCTATATTTCTAACACTTACACCTGCAATTTGAAAATAACAAAAACATAATATTAAATACAAAATCGATCAACAATGGTGAGAAGAGTGCCATTCAGCAATGAGACTCCACCTAAACATGGTTGCCCTTGGCAACCATTTGGTAAACACCTCTCTAATTAGGCACCAAGATCAAACAATTATGGGGTGCAGCAGGGCATGAAATTACACCTGATACTGGTCTAAATATGCCTAAGTTCTGGGCTTGTATGATGAACTTTTTCACTGACATTAAATTTCTAGTAGGTTGTCTCCTAAATAAAATGCTCCAGGATTTTGCTACTGTAAAGCTTCCTGTAAAATTACAGCTTTATTGCAGATTCTCTTAATTTCAAGCCTGGTATTGTATAAGATAAAATATAATACATTTCTTTTTAATCAATCAGAATATTTTGAAGCTTCCCAAGACTAGGGCTGTTTTATCCTTACCTTTACCAAGAGGCTCTGGTATTGTAAAAGAAGGGTCTTGAAAAGGTGCACCAATACTAATAAGTGGGCGCAAGGTTAGATGTCCAGTCAGAACAAGGGACTCAACTAGAAGTACAATATTACGACTGGCCTCCATGGCCTCATCACTGTCAAGATCGGCAAGCATGAGTAACAAGTCACATAGAAATAGGTATCCATGGCAACTACGGAAGTCAGCCAGCAAGAGGTGAGACATGTGACAGGAGTCCTTCAGACAGCAAACAAGTGTTACCATCATTTCTACCAGCTCTAGTGGACTGACGCGTTGGATACGGCGCATGTTTTCTACACATTGTGCAATACAGATTTTCTCTGAAATATATCAGAACAGAAAGAAGTAGTAGTTAGATGTAATTATAATACATGTAGATAGCCATTTTACATTTGCAGGGCCCAACACTGCGTCCATATGGTCGCCAATGGCGACTAAATTTGGGGGCTTGGTGACCACAATTTTAGAGCAAGTCGCCAAATGGCACCCCATCTTTCTGAGTTCAGCTGAGATCCATGTTTATGTGGCGACTAAATATTGCTTTCTGGCGACTAAAATGTTTGAATTAGTCGCCAATGGCACCTGGCGAAAAAAGTTCATGTCAGTCCCTGATTTGTCAGTCTGCTACTGAGCACTCATCCCTACATGCCCACATGCAAAAGTAGCATGAATTGAAATACAATAGGCTCCACATTCCATAACTCATAGGTTTAGCTGTTGAATTCTGCAAGAGAGAGCCTTGTTGATTGCCATAAATGAAACAATCATCATAAGGGTAGGAAATTTCTGTCAGGGATGATGGGCTTACTACTGAGGGGTGGGGGGTGGGGCTAGGAGTGCATTTCTTTGGGAAAAATCTGGTTCTGGATTTGGAATCCAAAGTGGATTGGATCCAAATTTTAGGAATTTGTTATCACCTTCCAACAATAAAAATTATGTCGTATTTCATTGATTTTCAATGCATTTTATATAAAAGCCCCAAATTAGTCACATTTGAATTATATAATTTGGCTTTTCATCAAAATTGCCTTTTGAAAGTGAAAATCAACTGAGCACTTTCTACCATATGACATCATTTCAGTTTTGATTGCAACTGTTTCCAAAAAATCCCTTAATTTTTAATTGTGCTGAGGCTTAGAGTGGATTTCACATGACTGTCAAGACTTGTTATGTAATTGCGATTGCTTTGCATTCTCATTGGCTACTCGCTTTTCTCAGCAATCGAATTTTGTAGTAAATACAATTGTACAAATTGGCTTGCAACTGGCTGAGAAAAAAAGCCATTTAGGAGCAAGTCGTGATTTATCTCGATTCGGATTGGCTAGTGATCGCTCAATTGCAATTGTTTTCATGACAGTCATGTGAAAGCCGCTCTATCCAAGTTCTCCATTCATAACTCATTTAAAAATCTCAGCCTAGTCATGCTGACAAATTTTGTATATGCAACATACTTGTATCATTATTAAATTATTCATCCAAATGTGTGGTTCCAGAAAATATCGGAAGGGGGGAGGGCGTCAATTTTCCATACACTTCTTGGGATGGATATTTCCTGGAACCGCACAAAATTTAAAGCAGCTAAAATAAAAATGAAAAATACATTTTCACTGCGCATTTAGAAGCGACTAAGTTAATAACCCCAAAAACTTGCTGTTTTGAGTTAATCTAATAGTGTTTTCATTAATAATGTATAAGAATCATTATTGTTGTGATTTAACAAAATACTGCATTGTCAAGGATTGAGGGTTTCATTCAAAAGTCATGCTACTGTATTATTGAAGAGTTAACTATTATCATTACTTACTGTGAATATATTCAATGACGGTTCCATCCAAACCATATCTTGTCAACGTCATGAGAATTTCTGAGACTGAACTCCGCCATGACAAATTGTATTTCGCACAAGGACAAGAAATAGCGGAAAACAAAACGGATAGATCGTCAGTATTGACCAGTTCGACAGAAGTTGCAGGGCAATGACACAACTTGACTAACAATTGAGTATAAATCTTCTGTACTAACGCTCTATCTTCTTCTTGCTCTTCCGCGGATTTGTCAGGAGATTTCGTCGCTGGAGTTAATTCGAAAAATAACCATAAACACTTCACTAAACTAGAAGGCAAATTAGCAGCAACCATACATTCCACGACAGGGCTTTCTCCGCCTGCGAGGATATTCAAAGTTGACAATAATTTCCAACCAGAAGAAGATTCCTCTACGGAATCAGACAACAGAAACTCCATTACTGCTGTGCTTGCAATTTCATGGTTTCGGTTAGTTGATCTTTTTCGAATCTCGCGTACCATAAGTTGAGAAACATGAGCTGCAAATTGGCAAACATCTCCGAACTTCTCCGTCAATGCGCTAGGCTTACCATGCGCAAAAATCTTACAGAATAACGGTAGCATGCGGTACAGAGCATTCTCTTGCTCTTTGATGGTCATAGGAGTCGGAGAGTGACGGAATTCCATAAAGAGCTTTCGTAAATGTCTAAGGCACAATTCATCGTCCTGATTCGATTGCGAGACAACATCGCTCCCGGGACGAGTTTTGATCCCTACTAATTTCCTCACTAAATTCATTTTTAGCGAGTATTAGAGGTCATTTATCTCGGCGTGGTCATATTCGATAGACAACTCCCTCGATTCTGATCCAAATCCGGGCATTTTCCGGTGAAATGTGAAGATTTTCGTCCGATATTTTGATTCTTCACCACGACTCCATTTTGCTTCCCCGTGTGCTCGCGCGCATATCAGTTTGATGAGACAACGCTGACCAATGCACAGCGGGAGCAAAACCTCGCTGGAAAAAAACTTTCGCAAGAATGTTATGGTCGGACTAACACCCTCAAACATAAGGAACAAGGGATTTTGGGTAATGTGTAAACTAATCTACAAACTTAATTTAGTGTTTGGAAGAATACCTAAATTTCATAACTGAAGGGGAATTACCAGCGGAAAATTATGAATTTTGTGGTGCCATTTTTAACTCGTGGAACGAGGAACTAGTTGCATTTGAGCTACAAAACCACAGGGTACCCGCGTGGGAATAGCGAAAAACACAAATTAAATGCTTGTATTCGATTCAAAAACTCAACATATTGTGCAGCTGGTCACGAAATAGCTTTCAAAATTATGTTGTCGTTGAAAACGTGTGCATGAATGCATTCAAATAGGTGCATTTGGAATATTGCATTCCACAGGATACCCGCGTCGCGCGGTTTCAAAGAAAATGGAAAAACGAATTTTGCCCGAGTATCAGGCGGAATTTTATTTCCGCGAGAAAATGAGAATGGAAAAATATGTTTTCGCTATTGAAGCATACAACATTGTTTATAACAATTACAAATGTCGTAGCCTGCGAACATCTGGTACACGCGAGCTTATGGTTAGTACCCAAGGAGGATTGGAATGCCTTCCCAGAATGCATCAGTATGGTTTATATTATTAAGCGGCGTCCTTGATGTCTCTGTGTCATTTCTCACTTGCTTCCGTCGAGACAACAACGCGGAGTGATCGCTCCGAAATACATGGACTTCTAACGATCGCGCGTGCAATAAATAGACTTCAATTTCGTGATTTCATTAGTATAAATTTGTAAGACTTTTATACCAGAAGGCTCCATCCGTATTTCGGTTTCTAAGTCAGCACGAGCGTCGCCTGTCGAGATAATAAAGCCGCTACAGCGAGTGACTTCATATATAATATTTTTGTGCAAAGTAATAATGTATTACCCGCTACTAATACGAGGTTTAGGATAAGAGTGCCTTCTACAATAATTACTGGTTTTGGACAAAGTGAAACCTCCTCATTGTATCCGTATTATTTGTTAACATACAACAGAGCAATCTTGTCCGTGACTAGAACACACGTCCGCTTCGCGCTGATATTTGCGCTCACGTCTATGAGTTTGTAATCCAGGAAATCATGAGTTCATCTGAGTACTTTCCAATGTATTGTGTTGTATGACTTTTGAAGAACAATTTGACAGCATTGAGTTCCCATGATATCGAATAAAAGAATAATATGGCACTAGCTTCAACTGATTCGAAGATTAATCGTCTTGTCGCACTGGCTCGTCACAAGGATAATAGCGATGGCTAAATTTCCATTAAAACACAAAAACCTTGGTATTGCATGGTCTTGAAGTAACATATAGTAATATCCAGCCTATTTCTAACTCAAGCAAGGATAGGGAATTAAATCTAGATGGAAAAGATCCCCATATTGTGAATAGAGTGCCTGGAAATGGTTAGCAATGATCGACAACTCACGCCAATTTATGCTCGATGTTTGAACGGGTCGCATTCATCGAAACCTGAGTACATTAGAGTACATTTGACTCCTTAGCCTTGTGTGACCCTTCTATAACAATATACATGCCAAAAATCTCTAATGTATCCAATCATAAGAAGGCTGTGTACATTTATAACTAAGGGTTTGAACGCGTGACCAAGTACAAAGGCCGCAGTTGCGTAATAGAGCACAAGAATAATCGTCTCGACTCGTAACTTTTTCGCAACAACTGCTGTTTTTTGGCAAAACATAGGTAAAATATAAGTTAACGAATGCGTAGATGCCAAGGTATATGCATATAAGTGCCTAGATATGACGAAAAAAGCTCTTCAAAAGTGACCTAGTTTTGCCGCTAAACACTCGATTTAAGTAACGCATGACTGGTGTTAAGTGAATAAATTGGGCGCGCAGGGTATTCTGGGAGGTTCCAATCCTCCTTGGTTAGTACCCTTAAGTTAAGCTCGCGTGTACCAGATGTTGGCAGGCCGAATGTCGTCTTGTATGGAAAGGAGAAGCATGTCTAGTGCGCTTCTTGCTTTCAGCAAGAATGAGGATCAAATCTTGTTTTTTATTTCCTAATAACTGTTTTGTGTGGTTGCTGTAAATAAAAACTTAAGCCCTACATTATGCGAAAACACTACTTAGTACTTGTGCTGCAGTTGTTGTTTATGTGGAAAGCCGAGTGTCACGAGATACCCAGCTATGGCTCGACTAGCGCGACATCAGCGCCATCCGTAATCCGCAGTGCTTTGGACATTACGAGGCAGGAGGGTTTACCGGAGCCGTTCCTCAAAAAATCCGTTCCACATAAAGAAAATCTGCTGGCTGGAAATTACGAATCTGAAACCTTCCTGGCTGAGATTTTTAACATACTGGTTCCCGGCTAGGAAATTTAACGAAATGTTACACGTCCTGGCTGGATTTCTTAACCGCATGTTGGCTGCTCGCTGTTGGCTGTTGTTGCGTGATGTTGACTTTATTATTTAGCTGGCAAGTACTTCACTTCCGCCGGCCGATCTAGCGAACGTACATTATTAACGAAACACAATCAGGTGTCAATGACCAATGACTGCAGTTTTGGCTGTCACAATGACAGTTTGAATAAGGGTCTGGAAGGCGGTTGGGCCAAAAGGATGGCGGCCGCTCGCTCGTGGTCCCCCGCTTTCCCTTTGTGCTTGCTACGCAGGCTAAGGATAGCGAGCTCAATAGATATTTAGCGCCCCAGAGCTTAGACAGAGTACAGCCTGTGTTTACGTAAAGGTAAGATTGTATTTGCCTTTTTCAAGATCGTATGCACAAACGAGTATTTCAGTCTTTGTATGATAGTCACTGTGCAATTTCGCAGAGTCGAATTATTGAGGTATTAAGGTTGGGCTCCTGATCAAAGTTAGTGAAGCCGGGGTGCCGCAGAGTGGTGGGTAAAGTTACGCGGTTTCTTATTGAGGTAGGGGCGCGCAGTGAGCCAGGACGTCTCTAAGGTAAGAACTTCTCTGACGCGACTAGGAAGTACATAATGCATATACTAGCATTCTCTCTTCAACGAAGGTCATTTGATGTTTAGTCGATTTTTACTTCACGTCATATCTCACTTGTAAATGGGTTATCTTTTTTGCTTCACGGTTATTTTGACCCACGGTTTCATCCTCAGATAGCTTGTAAATTATGTTTCGCGAAATTTCGAAAGACTGTCAATTTTTGATCAAATTTTCATATAGAGCACATTGTAGTTAATATTGTTCACTTAGCTAACATGCTACGCATAGAATGTTTGTTTAGATATGGCCGACATAGCCAGAAAGGCCTTCGTGAGACTCTAGAAGTTCGTACAAAGTAGAACGATGACTAACATTTTAAAAATACACACTATGGTTGCAAAACATGCTCTACGCATTATTCGGACTTGAGCAGGATCATCTACAATTATTGTTCAAGCTGGTCGAACCGCTTATTATCATTTTGTGTTTTGTTATCTAAGGGTTGAGTAGCGAATTGTTTGACTTCCCTTGCGGTGTGCTACAAACATCTCAAGCATCCCAGAGACTTCTGTTACTAAAATAAGGAAAGATAAAGCTTTCGGCAGACTGGCAATACTCCTCATATTTTACCCCAAAAGCCTAAAACAAAAATAAAAAAAATCGGAGTGGCATGAAATGCAAGTATAGTGGTACTCACATAAAGTTCGCAAACCTAAAACAACGTTGAAGGTTCGTAAACATTTTCAGTCTTTGAGATATATTACATTCACCCCTCCGTTAGAGGTTGCTGTAACACTAAAATGCACATATTTTACCCCAAAAAGACTAAAACCAAAATAAAAAAAATCGTGCACTTGAGTGGCATGAAACGCAAGTATAGTGTTACTCGCATAAAGTTCGCAAACCTAAAACAACGTTGAAAGTTCGTAAACATTTTTGCTGTAACACTAAAATGCACATATTTTTACCCCAAAAAGACTAAAACCAAAATAAAAAAATCGTGCACTTGAGTGGCATGAAACGCAAGTATAGTGTTACTCGCATAAAGTTCGCAAACCTAAAACAACGTTGAAGGTTCGTAAACATTTTTGCTGTAACACTAAAATGCACATATTTTACCCCAAAAAGCCTAAAACAAAAATAAAAAAAATCGGAGTG